>JAUBOD010000001.1:8655895-8671200 GCA_032353885.1 Nothura maculosa
TCTGGGTGTCCCTGCTGGAGCAGGGGGTTGCACTGGATGAGCTCTAGGGGTCCCTTCCAACCTCAACCATTCTGTGAAGATTAGGGAAAAACAAAACAAAACAAAACAAAAGCCCAAATCCCGGGCCAGGAGCTTAGAGATGAAGTCAGAATCTCTTTTATGCTGCTGAGCAGTTGCGGAGTTGGGGATCTGACTAAGAAAATGTACAAGAACGATAGAAAACTCAGAGAAGCTGAAATGACAGAAACTCCTTTATGAGTGGTAAGGACACGAGACAGATTTAGAAACTTCAGTAACCTATTTTAAAGTTCTGTTTACATTTTCAGTAAAATGGTAGCTGATTTTCATAAATGGGCAAAAAAAGATAATATTAGACAGTGACTCAAAAGGTGCAATGCATAAAGAGGCTTTGATTTTTGTATATTTTTTACTACAGCATAAATGTCAAATTACTCAGTTCTTAATTTCACAGTTACATATTTAACACCAAAATTACTATAAAACAAATAACCTTTCACATCAATTAAACAATAAATTAATTAGCCTTCATATTCTCTATCCCAACATGGAATAATGTTTGCCTATTCAATTTCTAAATAATTTAAGGGATGTGAAAAAAATAAATACAGATCACTTCTGGCCAACTTCTTTTCATTGCTGCTACAACCACCTACACTTCTGTCATAGTCTCAGCAGAAAATAAAATGATTAAATGGTCTGGAAAACAAAAAGTCCCTCCACATATATATTTCTCTCATCTGTTTCAAGAGAATAACAAATAAGATTAGTGGACATGTAGCAGCATTTAATTTTTATGTGCAAACATATAACATTTATATACAAACATATGCATGTATATTTACATATGTCTTTGGTATAGCTGTGGCTGTCGTGCAAATGAAGTCTCTGCCCCATAACTTGTGTTTTCTGACCTGAGCAAATTGTGATCATTAAGTAGAAAGGAATTTTATAGCGAACAAGGCCCTCAGGTCTTGACTAAGCAACTATATTATGTATGAGGAGAAACAGAGGGGAAAAGGAGCAGAGCAAATTTATTTGATGCCAACTTCAGTCAAAATATTTAAGGGAAAAAAGTGATTAATGCAGTTTCAGAGCAGCTCAGAGCCCTGTCTACAGAGTCAGTAGAGGTTGCTTCTGCAATGTACGAGAGGACATTTCACCTTCTGCAGTGCTAAGACGCAGTCACTCGGGAGGTGCTGAGGAACATTATGCAAGGGGAGAGTTTGTGGCAGGAACTCGGGAATAACGTTGCCTACACAAACAGCAGGGGGTATTTCAGTGGGTGGACTGGAGTTCCCAAAATTGGAAGACAGCAGGATATTAGCATGAGATGCTCCTGCTGGTTTGAAAAGTGCCACACGCAACCACACGCTTCAGAAACCACTTATTTATTTTGTTTAAACCTATAATTTCTTTTGCTTACACATTAGCTCAATATATTATTTTCTTAAGTACTTCTAAGCATCTCAGTGCTTAAAAATACAAAGAAATCCTTTAATTATCGAAGAAGAGCAGCTTATAACAGTGGCATTGTCTAGTCATTCAGAAAGGAAACAAATGAAGGAAATGTTTCTTGAAATTTGAGAGACTTCAAGTATTTTGCTAGCCAATATTTTAAATACACAGTATTCTAATAAAGATTATTTGTGTGGCTGTAGATTACAATGAACATCTTAACTATTTAAATAACATGAAATTCCACTTGACAAGAGTCAATATTGCAAAATGACTCAAAAATAGGTAGCAAAAGGAAGTGTTTTTCTCCTGTCTAGCAGGAAAATTAAAGGAATGCCTCTTTTCTTATTAGCCCCCTTCTTATTAGCCCATAGCCCTCAAGGGCTTATGAAGATGAGCTGCAGGATGAGAAGAGCAGAGGAGAAGTATCTCTTAAAAATATAGGTTTGAGGGCTCCTACGTTTTGGTAAAGTTAGGAAAAACTGCTTTTAACAACTGGTATTTTGCCTAGATAAAATTGGATTAAACATTTGGCCAAAGCAGAGACCAAGAGCACCTGATGTGATGGATTACTGAAGAAGAGGGAGCAGTGGGTGCCTCCACATGAGCGATTCAGCGTGTAGAAGGGATCCTTTTGGGGCAAATCTGTCTTGTGCCAACGTTTGTGCCTGTTAGCACACGCTCCAGTGTGATAGTGGACCTTTACTATTAGATAAATACACCACCTCACCACTCACTTACAAAGAACAACATTAGCAATTAAATAGCTCTTGGAGCACGTATCACAGGTTTTGTAACAGAACCCACAAGGATGCACTAATATTTTTATCAATTATTGTTCTGAGACTTCCAATCGGGAGCTTTTCATTTCTCTTGTTTCTGAGAACAATATAAAATAAAAATAAAGAAAAAGTTAAAATAACTTCCATGGCCCCTTCCCCCCCCAAATAAAAATGCTTGCTTTGAAATCCAGTCACAGGCAGATTAACATCTTGTGATACAATCCCTTGTAGCAGGAGCAGCTGACAAGATGAGTAATGAACTGCATCCGATTATCTTTGCAGCTCTGTGGCATCATTTGCCATCGGTTTCCTATTCCATACCCAACAACATTGGGAAAAGGTCACCACTCGGCCAAATTATTTGTTCTCCACACACACCCCCTGCACACACATTATCAATGATTACGTTTAATAACAGCAAGAACACACCAGCCTTTGGAAAACAAGGGGTCTGACCACATTATATCTGAGATGAAACTGTTTTACTTGTGCACTGCCAAATCTTTATATAACTTGAGCATCTCAGAAGGAAATTATTCCACTTTAGCATATAATATAACACTATTTCCTCTTCCACGCAATATGTTCTTTCTTCAACAAAAGAACCTTAACTGTGATTGATGCTGTCTAAAATTCAGGACAGGAAAGATTCAAGCTGGCATGTGCATTATTTTCTCATTACGGAATACAACTAAATCAAATTGATAAACAGTAATTCCCAACAACTGGAGAATTAAAATGGCAAAACAGGATTTCCTCCCCAAATCAGGTCCATTTAACTCAGCATCTTCTGAAATGTGTGCTATGTGTGCTCAGTTTTGCTCTGATCTCACAGCACAGAGTATCACCACAGAAATGATAATTTGCACTATTTAAAATAGGGTTTAGAGGTTATAAATGGAACTGGCTAATTTTTTCCTAAGAAAACACCGTGAAGATGCTCCTGTAACTGCAAAGTTGAATAAACTAATAATCTATCAACTTGCACTAGCAATTAAAAATACAGTTTCTCGTGCCCTGATACTACTTTATGCCCAGGGCAGACACAGCTGATGAGGCTGCTCTCGCTGCTGTGCTCAGATAGGCTGGTGGCCCTTGTGCAGCTTTGGGGAGTGCAAGATGAGTGACCTCAGGCTGTGCTTCTCTTGCCAATTCTCCGCTGTCAGGAATGATGAACTGAGCAAGTGGCCAGCAACAGAACTGAGAACAACCTCAGCACTTCGGACCCGCTGCACAGCTGGCCACAGTGAGCAAAACACAGATTTGTTCTTGAAAGATGCATGAATTATAAGCACTGAAGTCACTTCTGGAAACAGGGCTTAGCTGCTTTTGAAAGTCTTTTTTTTCCTTGCGCATCTACTCACATCTGTGCAGAGCCAAATGGAAAAACACAAAGATCAGATTCCAAACCCTAAAATTTTATCCCTTTTCATACTCTTTATAATGCAGGAACTTAGTCACACACACTGTGCGCACAGAATTCCTGGTTTATCTAAATTGAACATGTAAATCACACAAGTCTGGCAAGATGGCCAAAGCAGCAACAAACTCTCTCCACAGGAGGCCTCGCGTGGCTGTTCACAGGAATGGGACAAGGATCGCCAGCATGGGCCGTAATCCAGCAGCATTGACCCTTACTGGAATAACACGCAGGCAGTTTGCTTGATTTCCACTGTGTTTCTATTTATGTGAAATCGAGAATTGTGCTTAAGTGCTTTGCTGAAGCAGGGCCATAATCAGCACCTGGCAAGAGCCCTGGTCACCCTGAGTTGCTGTTCAGCTTCAGCTCTTACCTGCACACCCCGCGGTCAGCACCGTGCACGGGCCCTGCTCCTGGGCCGCTTCCGCACAGCAGGGCTGGGCGTTTTCCCAGGAAACTGCAATCACCACTGCAGGGATAGCACTGGATAACAGCAATGCTGCAGATCTGGAAAATGCAGGTTCACTTTGCTCTCTGCTCCAGCTCAGGAAAGCCAAGCTGTATGTAGCATGAGGACAGCAGGGGAACACAAACTAGAGCCAGGACTTTAGGATAAGGCTCTCCTAAGTAAATCTTTCTGTTGTTAACACAAAAAGAGAGTCTTTCCCCAATATGAGCATAAATTACTGTGAAAACCTACTGTTTTTCAGTGACAGTTCAACTTTTTTTGATAGGCTAGGTCAGCAAGGTCTAGATTTAGTCTTCATTTCACAGAAGCAAAGCATCCCACTGGCCTTTACGTGGGTCATCAACCCTTTGTTCAAAAAATCTGAGTCCCAAAACATCAAGAAAAGGTGTCAGAGCACCCAGGGCAAGTGGCAGAGACCTCAGATTCAGTCGTGTTCTGCACCCTAACTCATGGTGAGGAAACGACTCCGATTCAGAAGACAGAGCATTCATTTATTGGCATGAAATGGAAAAATAATTCATTTATTGCTGGCTATCAAAAAATCTTTTTTTTTAGCAGTCTTTCTACCTTCAATGCAGTTTTTCTGTAGCATGTATGTATGGAGCATTGCCTTTAATGACAGTGAAATGACAGTGGTGTTCAGCTGTAACAGTTCCAAATTGAGTTTAACATTGCCTGTTTACAGGATTACACAATTAATTTTGATGAAGAAAAATGTAAACGACAAGATTTCGAGTGCTAAAACTCCACTCCCACTTACTCACCTGAAAAATGACCTAATTTAACAGTTCAAAAAGTGCAACTCTCACTCCACGATCTAGCTCACAAATCGCTGAAAAATACTGCACCGGGTACCAGTGTTGTAAGAGCAAAGATATGCAAGGATCTGCATCCACTGCTGCTCTAAATAACATTAATGTTGCAGCCTGGAAAACTGATTTAAAGTTTCCTCAAACATAGAAATGGAACAGCTTACCTAATTTTAGAAAAACATTCCAAGCTGCTAATTAACTTTGCTATTACAGAACTGAAATCTCTTGAGCTCTGTTCTTAATATATCTATTTAGTATCTGACATTAAATCCAAACTCAAGAAATGAGAATGAAAGTACCCACTTCATTCAGCATTAGACAAGAATGCATGAAGATGCTGAAAATACATACCCTTATTTTTACAAATGTCTTTATTTCCTCCACACTGCAGATTTAGAACCAAATGAGTATAATAATTTCCCATCTGTGAATTACCCTATTTGTGGGTATTTAACATAGCTGCTCTAACATCCCAATAATAAATGTGACCCACTGTTCTGTGCTCACTCCCACTTCATGGCAATCACTTCCAACTTATTTTCCCTGCAAAAACTTTCATTCTTTGACTAGAATGTGAAAAAAATCTTTATTGTGAAGCCTCTTTGAAATGTAAAACAATATAGTGAATATTACCATGAAGCTCGTTCCTGCTGCAGGCTCCTGAAATCAGGCTTTGCATACTAATCCATACAGTGTTTTCCTTTTGTAACCAAAAGCTCCCCCATATAGAAATAGGAGATTTGAGAATATTGCTCCAAAAACAGAAGACATTTGAAGGGCAGCCTAAATATTTTTTCCACCAATAAAGCAGCAGTGCAAATGATTGAGCAGTTTTGCCCAACAGGATATTATGGGGCAGAAATAAGGAAATCTATTTGCACTATTTCTATAGCAACATAATTGCCAAACGTGAGCCTGAACAGAAAGCCATCACACTCACAAGTGCGATTCATCTGTGAAGAAACAAGTGCCGTGTTTGGAATAAACCTCTTCTATTGTCAAGAAACAGTCTATTAAAAACAGAGCATTTATGTTTCTAACGGTGTGTACATTATCCATTGCAGGTGAACACATGTCAATAAATGACACTATGATTTCAAAAATGACCTTGATCTTTGCTTCACAGCAGGGCACAGAATGTCATTACACTGAGTGATCAGTTTACACCCAAGGTGTAATAGCTTCTAGACTTCCAGCAGTAATGCAACATTTAAAAAGGTCTCTTTATGCAGGTGGCAAAAAAAATCAAAAACTGGTTCTGAAATTTAACCTTCTGAGCTAGAAAAATGAGTCAAGAACACATACTTTCTCCACTCTAATATTTGGATCTTTAAGTGATTCCTTAGAAAAGCTAATCTGCAAGGAATGAAAATACTTAGGTCTTAAATAGTGCCCTATATCTTCAAAACAATTTCAAAACATTAATTAATCCTCTCACCCTCCTGCCAGATAAGGATGCATCAGCTGGAAGCAAATGAACTTGGTGCTTCCGAGAGGCAGGAGCACCGCAGGGACTCGGCAGTTTCCCTGCAGCTGGAGCAGGGATTTAGCACACACAGCTACACGTTCACCTGGGCATGAACGGGCAGTTTGTTACTTGGGTCCACACAGGCCTTACTCGGTCCAGTAAGACCAGCAAGAAGGGTGATAGAAGGTGGCATTTTTGTTAAATACTTTTTTTTTTTTTCCCAGTGGCAATCGACTTAGAATTTTCAATCACCAACTTACAATTTGCACAAACTCCAACAAACCAGATGTGGAAAGAACAGGTATCATTATAACCTATCAAGCCAATCAACCCCAATACCATCTCTGTTATTGATACCTGCACATTTCTGACAGAGGCATAAATTGTAAGTCCCAGGGAAAATGCAATCCCATGAGAACAACTATTACTGAAACCCCTGAGCCTCCCATTAAATTAGAACTGAACTACCCTCAACGAGGCTGTCTGGGGAGACACCAGGATCTACCCAGGTGAAGATATTTTTTATTTAGAGAGGCCTCAAGAATCTTGCAACTAATGCAACGATTGGGGGGGGGGTGAAATAATAAGCATTTTAGGTATTTACAGGATCAAAAACCTGCATTTTCACTGGCATTTCAGTCTGTGCAAAGCTCCAGGCTAATGTCTAAATAATAAACAGAAAGCACAGTGGAAATGATGTGCAAGTAATCCAGTTCTGCTTCTACAAAAAATACAGGAAAATAAATCACATACTTGGAATAATAGGAGGGAACCGGATCATTTTCTGAACTCACATAAGGCAGTAATTAGATTATTTCTCCATTTTTCCACATGGAATTATTTTTAATTGGGTCAACTGAACGTGAATACATGAGGCTAGCTGTGAGTAATTTCATACCAGCAGCATTTTTGAACAAGTTTGGATTGGGAAGGAGAGGGTGAAAACCAAGTATGTATTTTGGGAAATCAGCATGCATGTTTTCCAGTTAGTCTGTGTTATATAATCATTAGGGCATTCCCTTCTGTATCTTTAACACTTCAACACACCAGCGTTGACAGCTCTGGGAAGGAGCCTGTTGACTCACCAAATGTTCCTCGGGGGAGATGATGCTGAGAAGAGCCCTCCACAAAACACTCGGTACGGCGCCCAACAACTCTCCTACCCAGAGGCTCCTTGAGCGGCAGGTTTTGCAGCTCTCCTTAGCTCTTAGCCTACGTGGATCAGCAGACCATAGGAGAACGAGGCAGAGGTGCCCTCACACGCAGTGTTTCCTCCCAGACTCACCTCCTTCTGAAGAGAGACCCTGTCCCACCACTTGTCTTGACCAACCAGGGCAAAAAAACCCACAAGAAAAGCCCTGCTGCCTTTAAGGCTGTTTTTCACTTTGCAAAACTGTCAACTGAAGCCTATGTAGCAGTGAAGGACTCAAAACAGATGGAGATCAGAGATCATTTTCAACTCTTTCACAAGGGGCTTAGTGGGACTCTTATCTCTAATTAGGAAAGGGGCTGTCACAGAAAGCTATGTTCCAAAGTGCCTTATGCTGAAGTCAGCTGCAGTTGAGCTATTAAAATAGCTAAAGCAGGATTAGTCACTACCCACTGAAAGAGAGGAGCGAGCAAGACGAGTCAGCGCGAGTGACCCGCTAGCGCTGGGAAGGGGAATGAAGCCATTGAAAGGAGCGGAATCAAGAGCCAGTCAGTAAATGAACAAAAATAGCCAGGCAAAATTATTTTAAATCGCATTTGCAATGTTAATTTCTACTCTGGACATTTTGTAAAATTACCACTGCCTTTTAAAATGATAAAAGTTTCATATCAACCACCCATAGGTGTTTTCACACAAAACCAGGAACTAGACTTCTGAATTCTGTTGGCCTTGCTCATGAGCTAAGGTCTAGTCATTAAGGTTCAGAAGAGCAAATAAAACACAAAAAGGTTCATTCTGTCTTGAAATACATGTATTTCTCATTTATGTATCTACAGGGATTCTTTTGATAAAAATGTATATGTGCACATTGAATATCTCCAGAGTAATAATAAATCTGTAGTTCATTACTAATTTGAAATACAATGGCTTTTAAAAAGTCTTAGGAATGCACAACGTATTTCCAAAATGGATGTCGATTCTTCTGCATTCATTTCATACTGTGGCAAAAACAACACAGCATTATTCAGATGCAACCAAGGGCAGCCGAGACTGGGACAAAGAGCAGTGGGAATTCCAGCTCTAGTGATTCCAGGACACTCATGTTAAGTCATGTAACTCTTGGCCACATCTAATGGTGGAAAAGTTTGGAGGTGAGTTTTGTTCCCAGTACACGAAGCCACAGAGTAGACAAGACATGAGTGCAGTTTTGTCCTGCTGCTGAACTCCAGCATTGAGAAATTTTACAGGCCCTTTGCCTCAGATTGTCTGTCTAACAGCTAACATGTATGTTTTAAACAGGGAGGCTTCGTAAATCCTTGGAATAAATAGTTAATGTTTGAAAAACTGCACTTTTGATACCCAAGATACACCACTACTGCATATTAGTATGGGGAAAAGTAATTAGAAGGAGAAAGTTCACGTAGCACATGCTTGAGATCCTAATGTAAAATAGGAAAACCTGCAGGCTGTGAGACCTGTGAAGAGAAAGACACACAAAAAAATCCCCCAAAGGAAAAAATAATTTTAAAAAAGATGATTTTTTAAGAAAAGTAGCTTCCTTGCTATTAGAGAACTTATGCTTTAAAAAGGCTGGGTCTCCTTCTCTCTTATGCTTCCTCGGATGATACTTGCACTGCAGTAATCAAAACAAGGAAGCAGATGGACAGGCAAAGTGGTACTGCAGCTGCTGCAGAAGATGACTACAATAATAATAATGTTGACATCAGGAACAGTAATTAGTGCCGAGCCTGGAGAATGGATGATGCCTTTTCCCATCTTGTGCCGTGGGCACGCTGCCCTAGCCAAGGAGCACCAAGTTAATACCTGTAGTTGGTGCTGCTGGTTTGCTCAGGGTGCTCGGGCAGCTGAGCACAAGGGTTGGGGGTGCACCAAGCAAGCCCCTCTTGCCTCCCTCTGATGCACAGGCACGGGTGAAATCACACTCTTTTTTTATCTGGGTACTATGAGGTGGATTTTTATGAGTAAATGGCAAAAGAGTCAAAAAATCTCCTGAAGAGCAAACCCATCGAAACAGTGAAAGCTACAGAGAGACAAATAGATAGATTTTACTTGGGATATGTGATTCCTCAGATGCAGGGAAGGAAGGACAATCTGCAATATCATGGTAGATGCTCAGCATATTACAGCACAAAACCATTCTAGTTTATTTTCTAATGAGCTCTTCCTTACTTTAAATCTAACTGTTTTGAGCTTAAATTTGTTTTTTTTTTCATGCATTCTGCAGAAAAATAAACGTTTCTTGTGCTCCACTATCACCCTTGATGACCAGAAAAGTTCCTACTCCTTTTCCATGAGCTGCTCTCCAAAGGGCAGCTGAACTGAAAAGCTCAGGTCCTGAATATGAAAAGCTCATTTTTCTGAGCTCCCTTTTCGATCCCAAATGCTCCCAATTTCATACAGTTCCTCCCCATTTCTAGGTTTAACTTTCTGCTTAAAAACGCTGACCTGCTGAAGGACCTCATCCATGCATTAATAGATATTTTTTTTCCAGATCATACTTTTTAATGCAGAAAATAGCATATATGTATATGCATATATGTATAAATATGTATAAACTTTTTGAGCTTCTTTACAACACAGAAGGAGAAGCTTAAAATGTCACATCAAAAAGTGATGTTCTTTGGAACATCAACTTCTGGAGCTGGGCTTAGCTGACAGATCAACTCGTACCCTGTGTTTAACCTTCATTATTTGCTTTCACCGTTGAGTAGACCACATTTGCATATGAACAGTTTCCCCAATGTATTTTGAAAATTAAATCCATGCAAATTAAAAATCCAGCCATATACTTGGAAAAGATGATGTCTGCATAAAATCATCTTTTGTTTTTGTTTCTTCTCATCTGCTAAGGTAGCTGGGATAGATCCCGTAATACTGTCCCTAATACTGAAGGAGACCATTAATCAAATTATTCGGAATAAGAATAGAAAACAGTTCAAATGAATGGGAAAGAATAGGTATTCAGATCTGGGACATTATAGGAAAAGCACAACCATGATTATTTTTCATGAAAAAATTGCCAAGAAGTAGAGAAACAGATGGCTGAAAGTGCTAGATATCACATGGAGACACATTCTTTTATGCAAACTAACACACTTGAGTAATTACTCAAATCACACAGTATTTTATGGAATGTCATTAATAATCAGTAATAAAAACTGACAGCGGTGCCTTATCAGCTCCCTTTAAAGAAAGCAGAAGAAATCATAAAAAGAATATTTTTATACCCCACAGACATAACCCACAGACAATAACAAGCCTGTCAATGCTAAGTCTGACTTTCACCATTTTGTCATTACTTTAATTACAAAAATATTTGGAATTCTAAAATTGTAAACAAAAGCATTCCTTCATCACATTTTTCTTAATAGAGCCACTAAGACATATTCAGCTAAACCGAAACTTTACCTTAACTATTTCCTCAATGAAACAGACATGTGAAACAGGATCTCTTTTCTTTGTTAATACTTTCTGCAAATGCTGCACCTGTAAGAGAGTTTATTGAGAACAGTGACATTTGCTAGGATTTTGTAAGCAAAATTGCTTGACTAGACATTTAGGAATTAGTTTGTGCGAGTACCTGTCCACAAGCAGCACAGATTTGATCCATGAGTTTCTCCATGTTTGTCCAGAGAGCTGCTCGAAAAGCTGCTGTGTTCCCAGGGGTTGGCATAGCAGCTCGACCAGGGCCACCTGAAAGGGTATTTAAAAATAAGCAACTTTCAGCTTTCAGGTGCGAAAATCAAAATATCCTTTGAAATGCAGGCCTCTGTGCACACGCTGATGTAAGAAATTCTCTAAAAATATCAGAGCAGCCTAAAATAGCGTGGGGAAAAAAGGGATTTGTGAGTGGCCTCTGCTGTCTCAACTAAGTCAGCTCTGAAGTAGAGCTTACTGATTTACAGAAACAGCAGCTCAACCTCTGCATGCATTTGTAAACTGCAAATAATGTGATGTTCCAGCTGTGTAACTCCTAAACCATCTCTTTCCTTGACGAGGGCTGTGTCCCTTTGTTACACCGGTGATGCTCTTTCCAGACCCCACACTTGCCACAGTGATAACAAAGGCTTTAGAGCCTGTGTTGCCCAAGCTCAAACCTGGCCCCCGCTCAGTGCTCTGAACTACGTGTGAACATCTTAATGATGCAATGTTACCTCAGGTTGCAAATACTGCCTTGAGAAGATTTCCACCCAACAAAAGCGTTTCACTGTAGTGACAGATCTGTTCCATTGCTTAAAAATAATCTCGGCCCATGATCCTCCCACCAACAGAAATAGGACAGAATTGGATTCCTCTCTCTGTGACAAATTCCTCAGAAAATGCTACAAATCTGTGGCATTAATGAAGACAATTTTTCTGGGCAAGTGCAGGATGGAGAGGGGAAAAAAAGAGAACATGTCTAAGCACAATAAAAATATTCTGGCCCGATTCTGGTTTGGCATTTGCTGATTTTTAAGACTTGTCTATTCCCATCCCCTAGTGGTTGAAGAAAGAGGGAAAAACAACAATAACAGGCTCAGATGTGAAAGATGCTTCTATTTGACCACATACTATAGTTTTGCCCCAAAAAAAAGTGTCTGTAAAATAAGTTTCGTACCTCTTGCAACAGCCTGAGATGGCTGGGTCAGTACTTTGATATCCAAAGCATTTTTAATGTTCTCCTCGAGGACTGTGCAGTATCCATCCACCACAGTAGCAATGGTATCCTTCAACGTGCCAAGGTTATGGAAAACCTGGAGCGCAGTTCCCACTTGAGTAGGATTCTAGGGAGAGAAGATGGGCAGAAATGGTGATTTGTTCATCCCAACTGAGGCACCAGTAACTGGGCTGGTTCTTCTCCAAGTTCAGTCTGCTGATTCATCTCATTTAACATTAAATAACTGGTATCCTTGCTGGGTAACCAAGAACAGAAGGAAAAGGGAGGATTTCCTTCCCTGCTTAGCTGGGGTGTCATCCTCTGAATAAGAAGAGGGGAAAAGTAATAAAGGAAAGTGGGAGAAGAGCTTCTGGCAGGAGCTTCCCTGGGGTGGGTTACCAGGAATTGATCCAATAATTCCTAGGTTAGTTATAGCACAGCTATATCCAGCTATGGGGTAGGCAGTAATATTGTTTTAACATACAGGTTTCTGTTGCAGTACTGTCATTTATGTGCCAAAGAGCTGATTAAATGTGATATAGTGGCTTAAAAAATAAAAAAAAAACCTCACAGGCAAGCAGGACAAGCCCCTGTTACTGACTTGTGCAGAGTTTAAGGTTCTATTTCTACATTTCCATGTCTAGTGCTGACAATAACTTCATCTTCTTCCTCACTAGAGAACTCATAGTGCAGAACAAGCCAGTGGTCACTTCCAAAGCTTGCAAAAAACACAGCTCCCTGGTCTCTGTTTTGTTCGGAGCTTTTCCAAAACAGCAGAAAAGTATCCAAAAACTTTCAGGTCCGTTGTTTAAGGGGCCCTTGATTAAGAATAAATGCGCTAATTCCACTGAGCAACACTAACCACTGGCACCAGAGCAATTGTCATCCCCACAGTGACCACAGCATTGACAGCCAGAATTCAGAGCCAGTTAGTGGAGGGGATGAGGGGGAGACCACCTGCACAGCAGAAACCCTGTCCTTGGTCATTAACCCAGGCCTCAGTCATTAACCCCCTCCTTGGTCATTAACCCTTTGGTCATTAACCCGGTCCTTGGTCATTTTATGCCCTGGCTTCTCTCAGCAGCCAGGACCAGGGGCCGGCAGCCCCTGGTTCGGTTCTGGACAGCTGGGTATTTCTAGGCAGCCTGTGGGTGGGTTTGTGGAGGTGGAAAAAGAAGACTGGAGAGGAACAGGATGTGGAAAATGAAGAACAGTATAATGCAAGAACAGTATTTAGGGAGAGAATGAGCAAGAACATATAAAAGGGAAAGGACAAGGAATGCAGCGAAAAGAAACAGGAAGGAAGGAAGGAACTGCAAATAAGGGATGCAAAGACAGGAAAGACTCCCCAGTCACCACTGTCCCTCCCACTGAAGCTGCTCTAAGCTGTACAGAGCACGTGCACAACTATAAACCCCAATGGCAGGACAGCAACACAACCTCAGGGCTTTGCTCCGGCAGGTTCAATCAGTCACTGCTCACAGGGGAACTAGCAGCCAAAGCAGAAGAGCAGCGAGGGGCAAAGTGGGGACTCCCGGGCCGGGATAACCAGGGGGAGCAGCTGGAGACCCTGCTGGCAAAGGGGCTCCCGGGGCCCAAAGGAGCAGGGGCTCCCCAGGCACAGGCAGGTGACAGCCCCGCGGCTGCCGGCCAAGGAAGGAACGGGAGCTGCTTCCCAAAGAGCTCGCCCTTCTCTTCCTGGTCTGATCTCCTTAAATAAGTCATTCCCCAGTCAGGAAAAGGCAGGGCACAAGCAAACCACATTCTTATGGAAACCTGACATCCCCTGAAAAACTTTACAAAACCCATTAAGAAAATTAGAATCAGAGAGGAACAAAACTTGTGCAGAAGCTTTAGTCTTCTATTGCTTTAAATCCTGCACATGGCCCCTGACAGAGGCCCATATATTTACCTCACATAACAGGAATAGATTAAAACCCTGGCAATATATGATAAAATATCATGTTTGTGTCATATATAACATTCCTTCTCTCCTTAAAAACAGTCTGTGTTTTATTTACCTCAGACAGGCTATATAAAGCCTGTGCTGCCTTGTCACTAAGCCTAAGAGAATGGCATTTTTCATGCAGAGCCAGTACCCAGGTTCAGACACAGCATTAAAGAAATGGAGCATCTCCTGGGAACAATTGCATTATGTGGAAACCAAATGTTGGGAAGCAAGAGGAAAACAAACAATCATAGCAGCAGGCTTGCACAATTAGACTGGTTGCATTAATACATCCTGAAGAAAAGTTGGAGAATGAGTACTGCAGATTATTTAGAATTATTTAGGATAATTTGCCCCTAACACGTTTCTTTCTTTTGATAAAACTTGAAGCTTCTGGCATGTCTGGGATTCGTGAGATATCCACAATGTTTGTGAAAAGGACACAGCGCCTTCCAAGAACCAACTGTCTGCAAAGCAAAAAGGAATTAGGGTCTAATCTCAAGGAATAATATTCTGAATAACAATTCAACAGGAACAACGGGGAAAAATAATTACGGTGGAGAAGGATTCCGGTGAGTTTAATCTCATCAAGTTGTCTGCCACCACAAGTAGCTACACTCAGTAATTTTTAATTGCTCTCCTTAGAAGTTCTTTCCATAGGATCCTGTGTTCCTTTTAAGTGCCTTATTTTGGGAATGAGGGCTCAGAGGTGTTATTGCACCAAACAAAATAAATCAGATTTTTTTCTCTATGTTACAGTATCTAGGTAGTTAAAGGAATAACCAGACATAAGTCCTCCTGTAACAAGAACGGTTTCTATCGAAAATAATGTTTTACACAATAGATGAGGTTCTTAAAAATATTTATACTTACCTAGTAAAGTTAATGGTTATAGTAATAGAGAGAGTAGGGCACAGTGAATGCAGCACTTAGTGCTATGCTAGCTGTGCAGTGTAATGTAATATGTATAAACACAAGAGAAAATAAACCCACAAAACAAACTATGAACTGTAGGTCTGCAATTCTACCAATATCAGTGATCTTTGGATGATAAATATTACAAAATAATGAAACCTGGCACTAAGGAGAAATGGAGTCAAG
Organism: Nothura maculosa; assembly: GCA_032353885.1. NCBI lineage: Eukaryota > Metazoa > Chordata > Aves > Tinamiformes > Tinamidae > Nothura > Nothura maculosa. The sequence goes on from JAUBOD010000001.1 coordinate 8,671,179, forward strand.
TCCAGAAATGGGACGTGGAGCT
>JAUBOD010000001.1:8695189-8742861 GCA_032353885.1 Nothura maculosa
ATCATACCCACATTAAATGAATTATTGAAGAGTTATTAAATATGCATGTGCATCCAAGCAGGTTCTTCCCCAAAACTGCTTTTCCGCCTTCTTCCCCTTTCCATATTTGCCTACGGGCAATGCTTTTTAGCCTAGGCATCATATCAACTAATTTCGACTTGTTTATTCCCCGGAGCGTTGCCCGCCTCTGAGCAAGGGAAGGGGCAGAGGGCTTCGCTCTTGCTTTGCTGTTGCCAGTTCCTTATTGGGGGCATCTGCTCTATGGTTTGACACAAGCTCCTGCATGGGACGTGCCCAGGACATGGGCAGCTGAGAGCCCCAGCAGACACCCCTGTCTGCCTGGTGAGTCACCTCATCCGTGCAGCCATAACCCTGGTCTGTTAAAATGGGGCCGTGTTACCCAATTGTTCTAGCAAAGAAGTTTGCAAACACAATTTTTTTTAAGGATCTTCCTACTTACAGTAAAAAATACTTACTTCCTACTTTCACAGCATGCAAAAGATGTTGCAAAAATGCAAACTAGAACCATCAATAAGAAAGGATCAATATTCAGAAAGTAACATGTGACACAGAGTCCCCTACACACCTGCCATAATAAATGAAATCTTAAGATTGTTCAGGAAAGTCCTAGATAATACTTTCACTTGAAAATAAATGTATTTTCAAACTCTTTCTATCCAGTCTGTCCATAGGCAACATTAGCAACATTGAGCTGTTAACAGAAATGTGCCTCTAATAATAGCACACCTAGTACTATGGCTAGCAGACTGCCGTGGCTCTTATCACCTTTTGCCATATTCACTTACTCTGAATTATTAAATATAGCATCTAAAGAAAAAAAAAACATTTTTTCTTTTTTTCCAATATACTTAGACAGAGCAAGACAGTGAGATGAAGCAATGGCTAAAGAAGAAATTTAGAAATGCCCTATCAGCTATGTGATTGACAAATATTTAAAGATGTGCTAACATATAAGTGTAATTTCTTGTTTCTGTTTCCATATGGATTTTCTTGCCTATATAAAAAATAAAAAAATCTGAAAAATTATGCACAAAACCTGCTCAAAGTCATTTTCTTATTACTACTAGCACAAAAGCACACAACAGAAGTTGTGAATACTCCACCTTCTTTTTTCCACATTTTTAGTCCTTAAATGCAGCGGTTATGAGCTGCAAAATCAAAGTGAACTTCTATATTGAAGCTAGACATTCACTTCAGCTCTTCCAAATTCAAAACACTCTGTCATCTGTTCCTATGGAAACTGAAAGGATATTCTAGGTTATATCAGTATCAGCCGATTATGCTGCAGAGAAATCTGCGGTTTATTTTAATCCACAGTTCAGGGGTATAAATTCATGCTTAGTGTGGAGCTCGGTGATTCTGAATTACTGAAGCAGTTAACACTTCAGTTTCATTAGATTGTACTCGAAGATATAATGAAGTCTTTTTAGAGCAGAATAGCAAAGGGCAGATTTCATAAGGTCTGGTTAATCCCCATGAAGTTCAGCAAACGCAGGATGCAGCTAATGCCTGCTTAGAAGAGACTTTTTGGTTGTTAGATGAGGGATACTTTGCGATACGACATAATGGCTTATTAGAATAGATTGAGGGAAAAATAATTTAGATTTACTGAAAACTTCTTCAGTAGTGCCATGCACCAGATGGCTGCATGAGAGAATTTGATTTAGCAAGTTAACAAGATTACAAAAACCAAAACCATAATATTGAGGATGAAAAATAAAACTGAATAATGCAACGGGAGTATGTTTCTGTGAAGAAAAGAAAACAACATAAAGGTGAGGATACAGTAAAACTTGTAGATACACAAACACAGAAAGTGAAGATCCTCCATATGCACACACAAATAGTGTAAATCAAAAAACAAAATAAAACCAAACCAAACAACCATTATCTATGCTGATACACAACTGAAAATGCACAGACTCCACTGCCTGAAAGGATCACTCTGAACTTTACAACCACAATCAGTACAACAGCTATGACATGTTGAAATAAATCTTCTCTATCTACATTAGAATTGCAAAGGAAATGTTAAAATGGATGGTTAGTGTGGTTTAATAGAATAGCTTTTTGATGTTCTCTGCTTTCACTGGAAAAACCCAGAGGATTTAAAATGAATTACTGATACCACCCTCATCTTCAACATACGTAGCAAACTGGTTCCTTTTTTCAGATAATAGTTGAGGTTTCTTATTCTAGATTCAAGTAATTAACTTCAAGATGATTAATCAAAAACGCCTTCCATTTCCCTGGCATATCCTAGTCAATCATTTTATTAGGGAAACCAGACTGAGAGCGACTTCATCCCAGTCTCCTGTAGGGAGTGATGCTGTGGGACAGCCAGGCACTGTAACATCTACTGCCTACAGTGCCCCACGTGGGCTACATTTGGGACAGTGACAAGGCTAAAATCCAACCTCTGGCTTTCAAAGTAGAGATAAATGTAAGAAGAAAAACCAAACCTAGCACCACTGTCCCCCCAAACCAGGCAGTGACTGCTCTCTATATTCCCAATAGCATTTCAGCTCATGTGGAGGTTCTTTCTTATATTTTCCTATTCTATTCTACGATGTTACAATGATTTATGATTACAATGATTACTTTGTAATTAAATAAATGCATTTCTTCAATCAGTATCATTGACATTCTGAAGTGTACAAATTCTTATATTACTTAAAAAGTGTAACAGAATATAATACCTAACAAGCAAGAAAAAAAATCTATAAGACTCAGAATTAATATTTAGGGGTTCTTAAAATTAAGGAGACTTAAAACTAAGCCCTGGGGTTCTACTTTCTACCATCAAACACTTCTTACACCAAATCATTACCTAACATGAAGAGTACAGCTGAAAATAGACCAATCAAACCTGAAGACAACGAACTAGCAAGCAAACTCAAAACAAAAGTCAAAATATTAGAAGCTAATTTGCAACAGAAAGTGTTTCAATAAAATGTATCATTTGGTTAAAGCATGCAAGATTCAAAATTAGAAATTCAAGCACTTCAATTCTGGCTGCAGGCAGACAGCAGTGCTACAACAGCCGGGTCTTTGCCAGTTACTAGTTGGAAATAAGTCTAGAACGCAACATGTTCCCACTGCTGCAGGTTTCACCAAGGGAGGAAAAAGCTGAGCCCAAATCTCAACCATTCTTAACACCAAAATATCTCCAGGACCTCCAAGCCGGTGTGCAAGACTGGATCATGACGCCAAGGGATAATGAGGAACTCCTATCATTTGAGATCATTTGCATTAGATTAAATATTAGTCTCTCACGAATTTAAGACTAAATTCAAGTAAAATTTCACCAAATTTACTATAGCACTGCAAGGTGTACTACAGAAATACGTTGCTCCGAGGACCCTGACCTGAAATAAACTGAGCAAGATCATCTCCAGAAAACTAGTTAATAATGTAGGTACTTCTTCCACCAATCCGTCGTCCTCAAGTGCTACACTGCATTAATCAAGATTATATATATATATATGCATCTAGTTAACAGCTTTAATGAGGAAAAAAACAACTACTGATTTTCCCAGAGATGCTACAACTTGGAGGAGTTCAGTATGAAGCAGCATGAAAAACAGAAAAATTCTCAAAACAAATCTGATTGAGTTACAGTATGAAAGTTTAAACTGCCCCCAAATATGTTCACTGTGACAACAGAACACAGATCCTGCCATGCAAGTTAACTTAGTCAGACGTTTCTGTTCAGTTTGCTTTGTCTTTGTCTGCATATTTATGCTGCTTGAACATCTTGCAGAAGCAGAGTGAAGATTTTCTTCATTTTTCAAAATTTGCTGCTTTTCTTCCTGTCCCCATTTTAAATAACGAAACAGAGGAGCAAGCATCACAATTCATTCAAGATCTTCTTTAAGACAGATACTTAGACGTCAACAGATTAATACAGAAAATAAATGAAGACATTTGACATGGAACTCAGCTTGGGGACACTTAGCTCATTTTACTGATAATTTCTCTATCAGTTAAGGGCAGATCTAGTGTCCACAAGCACAGGTTCATCCTGCAGGACCTCAAGATGCTGGCGATGCTTCAGGCAATGGTTTACAAAATGAACACATCCCATTTGCTAGCAGGAGACCCTGGTGTCTGTCTCAGGAAAGGGCAGCTTGTATAAAGCTGTTGATGCATCTCTGTTAAATGAGGCTCTAGTGCTTCCTGTATTATCTGCTATTAATTTCTCTACAGCCCATGGAAAAGCTACTAAGAAGTTTGGGACTAGACAGTAAGGATGGGTTTTGAATCTACTTATTTCCTTGATATTGATCTATGGGTCATGCCACAGCATTAACCTGCACTGCTACGTACACGGAGAGGGTGGCCAAGCATCCATGGCAATAAAACCTTCCATTGGCCCCCTGTTTGAAAGGATTTGCTATTATCAGGGTTATCTTTGCCAGCAAGAGCAAAGAGCAAAGAGAGGTGTTTTTTTCTGAAAGGTTTCAGAAGACAACCGTGCTTGGCAGCTCCATGCAAAGCTGTTAAGTACAGCCAGGCTGATAGACAGTCCTGGTTTCTACCCAGATGGTGGCTCTGAAGTTATCAGCAGGAGAGCAAGCCTGCAACTCGGAAGCAACTCGAGGGCTACGAGCCCCACGCCTCCAAGGCAACGGGGAAGAAGGCGATGGATTGCACCTCTCCTGAGAAATCCACAAATGAGGGCCATCCTATAAAAGCCTGAACCACAATGCAGAGAAAAAAACAGTGTAGCATCTCAGTATAGCTAAGGAGCTGCTTTCGTCTGCTGCTGCTGGTGATTATGGAGAGGAATCCAGGCACTGCTCATTAGGATGTAATTCATAGACCATTAAATAAATAATCAAAATAAAAATAGTCTCTTATTTAAACACATGATACATCAAGATGTTAGAAGGAGAAATTCCAACTTGTTAGCACTGTTCTTGTCAGAGTCATTTATTATAGTATCTCGCTGAAAAGAGAAAAAAATCTAGAGCAGATGTTCACCAAGTTTTAATGAAATCTGGCTTAAAAGGCGATACTTAGAATTTTACTTTTTATAAAAAGTAAAATTCCACTTTTTGCTTCTTTTCCAGGTGGACACCGACGTAGTGCAAAATGCAGGTGTTGCATCAACCACCCTTCAGCAGTGCTGGAAGTGCTGGCTGAAAGCTGGAGACAGAGCTCAGCATCAGGCCGGCAACTCTCTCATGCATTATTTGCACAGAAGATCAAAATAATGGTGAAAACTGAAACTACAATGGTGAATACATCTAGCAAATAACTAAAGCAAATAACCACCTGAGCAAAACACAGAGATAATATTCTCAATGGTATAGGCTTGGCTCCCAGAATAGGTATTAGCAGAAAGAGTCTAAGGCCTGAGGCCTAAACCTGCAATACAAAACACAAGAGGTGAAAACCCTAAGTCTTCCTATGGGAAATCTCAGTGCTTCAAAGGTATAAATGTGAATGAGCTTGTCACGACAACACAGAACTACAGTAAAAAGAATCACAAAAAATGCACTCTCTGCTATTTATATTCTAAATCCTAGATTTCTTGGGGCAACGTCCACATGCATATTTTCTGCAGTACTGCTTTTTTCCAGCGTTAAATCCATGCAGCCTGTCCAAGCTCAAACCTGGGAAGCGCACCCAGCACCGCTTCATCACAACAGCCTTGTTTCTGACACGAGGGAGCAGTAATCACGTTCTTCCAAACGATGCTCCCTTTGCCTGGAAACGAGCCCCTGGCCAAAGCACACCAGGCAAACACTTTAATAATCTCTTGATTACCTGGATACAGCCTGGAACACCTAATAAATGTGTCCATTTTTTAAAGCGCAGTGGGATTGATTTCCCCAGGGTTTATTTGTCAGTTCTGTTTTAGCATTTAATACGAAGAGAAAATTATCACAGAAGGTCAAATCTGACATGAAAAACTAGAAAGAGACTTTTGCCGCATTTAAGCAAATATCTACTTGCTTATTCTTGAACTGTGTCTTCACTCAATTTTTCTTTAACATAATATACAGTTGGTGACTTGCAGCAAGTCCAAGCACAACTCTCTACATGCTTAAACAGACAGGAGTTTTCAGCATTTGAATACTAGTTAAGTAAAAAATAAAGTATTTTTTACTTAACATTTTGCTAACTGCAAATTGCATTTACCACAATCATGACTTCTTAACGCAGAAAATAATTTAAAAACAGCTGCTTAAATAATCATGTGAGCCACACTGATCACTTTAATGCTCAGCTGTCTAACCAAACTAATTTAATAAAGCATTTGCCATTTTGTGTATGTTCTATAGTAATGTCAACCTTCAATAGTATGAACAAATGCTATATTGCCTTTTTAACCATTTAATCTGTTTAACCACTGGTAACAAAAACAGCATGTAAATGGCTGGCTCTAATCCACTTTGCTCTCTAATTTAGAAGCCAAACTTGATAGTGATTTAAACTAGACTTTTCCAAGGACTTAAAAAATGTATTAAAAAAAACTTCTAAGAAAAGTATACATAAAAGATCATGGATTTAAAAAGGAAAGACAGCACAAATAGTATTCCAAAGAATAAATAATATACATAGCTAGACTGTTCAAAATGTAGATAATTACACTTACTATGAATGTATGCAGTACATACTTAGATAAATGTAACTATGCATATTCATTTTGGTTTTCCCTAAAGTGAATGTCTACCCCGAAGTTTAAAATGCCCTTTGAAGTTTTTACAGGAATTCTTCCAAATAATTTCCTTATAGCTCTGCACAACTAAATGTAGCAAACTCCTTAAAATTTAAATCATTACATCTTTCAGATTTATCCATGAAGCTTGGCAATATCATCAATGCAGTATGTCATGATTAAATCTATCAATTATCAAGCCTTTAAACTTATTAAGTTTAATAATAAAATGTGAAGTATCAAGCTCTTCATATTTGCACACATTTTCTCCCATAATTTCAGCATCAGATTCTGCAAAATTTTTAAATATTTCTATCTGTAGAGTGAGATTTGTCCGTTTCTGCAGATGTGCATTTGTGTGTGTGAAATTTGCATGATGAAGTGTTTTTCATGTCTGATCTTGATTATACAATGCAGCATCAAACAAAGGAATTAGTCTCACGGCACGTTTCACTCTTTGCATTCAAGAGGAAGAAAAAAGAGCTTATTTTACCTGAGTTTCCACACCTTGCTCGAGCAATCTTTTAGCTTGGTTTTCCACCTCAAGTCGAGCTCTTGCAATAAAAAGCAGGTCATTTTCAATTACTTCTATTCCAGAGAGATCTATCCCTTGAGAAAGGTAATCTATAAAAGCAATAAAACATTGATAAGCATGACATGGGATAATAGAGCGTATTAAACATACTAAAACACTTAAGACTCTCAGTTCCAATGGGCATTTTCACATACAGCTCTTCACAATAGCGTATGTCACAGAACTGTATTATACCAGATAAAGTGAAAATCAAAAGATCATTACTCAAGAAAACATAGATATTAACCACACTGAATTTATTTCACAGTATTTCTGTAGACCTGAACATTTCTAAAGGTGTATGTTCTGCAAGCTCTGGAAATCTCAGAATCATGGAAAATAGATTTTTTTTCACATTTTTCTTGCACATTTCAGTGACCTGTACCCATCGAAAGAATAGATATCTCTGCAATTAAAAGTGTAATATTTATACAATACATGTAAACACGTTTAAATCACATGTAATATATAAAAATATTACCTCTAAATTCTAGAGATCAAATGCACCAAGCAGAATTTCACCAAAAGAAAAATAAAACACTTTGTTTTTAATTATAAAAACATCTCAAATCCATAAAATGTCTCTGAACTACTGTCTTAGTTTGGTTACCACAGCAAGAAAGCCTGTTCCTGTTCAAATTCTGTCACTGGCTATACAGATTTGTTCAAATCACTTAGCATTTCTGCCTTTAACCAGTGATGGCAGAAGCATCATTAACAGCCAGTAGTTCAGCAAGTACAAAGCCCATGTCCTTGTCTCCCTTTAGCTAAGGAGGTCTGAATCCGTGAACATCCTTCCTTCCATATTCACTCATTTTCTTTCATCTGAGAGACATCCTAATCCTTCCTGTTCAGAGTATTTAGGGCTCTCATATGAGATAATGATAGATAAAAAACAGAATCCAGGGAGCGAAGACCAGATTTACACATTCCCGAGACCCTCAAGCTGTGGGCAAAGGAGCTCCATCCTCATGGCATTCCTGACCTAGCCCAACCAGTGGCCTGTGTTTGGAGGACATCCCTTCCCAGGCATGTAGGGGTTGTTGTTGCACTCTCTTGGAAAACAGGAACTAAATATTCAACATCCTTCAGGCTAACGAGGAGCTAGAGCTTAGATCTGGCTAGAACCCAGATCACTTAAATATTAGACAAGTCCCTCATAACAACTCCACATTTCTGTAAATCAAACCAACCTTAACTACTGCTCTCAATCCATGTTCCTGGAAAATGGAAAGCAAGCTCTGAAGTCTCCTGTTGCTCCAGGTTTCTCCAAGGGCAGACATCCCTCTCACTTCACACACTGAATTACAATACAAGTTAGGTGGGAATGGGACAATTAACTTCCACATCTCTAGAAATCTATTTCTAGATTTCTTAAGTCTGCCCATTTCTCATTTCAGTATCCCAGAGGCTGACACTATTGCTCATCTCCAGGATAACAGTGACCTGCTTTCATTTACACATTTATCAGCACTTTGCACAATCGAATATGAAATGGAGCTTCCGTAGCTTCTTTTTGAAAGAAAAATCATCAACAAAACTAACAAATTAATGGCCAAAGCATTTTGCACAGAATTGTGTACTTTCTTCATAGAACAATAACCAACTACTTCAACTTAAACCCAGCCCACTATGACTTCTGTATAGAGGTACCATCTCTTTGCATCCTTTCAGTAAGTTTATGAAGCCACAGACTTAAATTCCTACGCTTTCCCACTAAGCTACCTGAACTTTTAAATCCCTATGAGGTAACCTTTCACTTGAGTTGCAAGCTATTTTTGTGTTCTTCACAAATTCAGCACAAAATGAATCTTTGTGACCCCACGTTCATAACTGAGCCCCAAATCCCATGTGAGTCGCTTCACAGCTAGGCAGGGAAAAACTTCCCTGTTCCTGCACGTGGAAGTGCCTGGGACCAAAACTTTGGAGAAGTACTGCATAAAGCTGGGGAAAGCATGAAGGAAATGAACTCTCTTAACAGTAGTGTATATCAAATAGTTACTAGCGTTTGTTTAAAGCTTGCCTGGAGAGGCCATGGGAGGGCTGAGCAGCAGGCCGGGCAGCGCAGGCCGCACGCGTGAGGCCCTGGCCCACATGGCGCCTCAGGCGCCCGCGGCAGCTCCTCGCACCCGGGCTACTTCACAGAAATCCTTCGCTGTGACTAAGCTGCATCATCTGAAGGTGGCCTCACATATGAACCTATTAAAACTCGTATTATACTCCCACCAACTTCAATTACTAGCTTCAATCAACGAGTGACTTGAATGTGAAGACTAATTTTCTGGCCCCGCCCTCTCCACTGACTATACAACAGCTCAAAGAATTACCCACAGATTCAATTTACTGAAGTAATAAGCTTTGAAGCATTTTTTTCCAATGTGGAATAGAAAAGGTACAAATATCACCAAAGTTTTACATAGCTCAGAAATGCAAGTCTGCTGTAGAGCTCATTCCCACATGCCAAAGTAGTCTAAACAAAGTAAATTTTAAGTATGGATCTATCTCCTAAATGTAGTCTCCCAAGAAATCTGAGGAAAAGAACTAAGAAAAGAAAAAAAGGAGAAGGTTTCTCCCTACTGTATTTTATCTCATAGAAGCCATTTCAAGTGCTGAAAAGTTCATCCGTCCAATTGTTTTGAAAAAGAAGATAAAGGCTTTTGCCTTCTCCAAATCCCAGACCCTCCAAGCAGCAGCCACGTCCTGGTCATGACCAAAGCCTCTAACGTCCCTCAAACACCTTAAAATCGCCAACAAAATATTTTGGGACAGCACATTTTGGTAGGACTTTGAAACAGGATCTTTCATGGAAGGCACTTTTAAGCTTCTCACCAGAAAGTCCTACCAAACAGACTATGTGTTTTCAAGGAAAAGGCAATTTTCAAAGGACCCCAGAAACACCTGCAATTGCTCTCCTGCCATCCATTCAGGGATAACCTTAACCTGGAAGGGACCTCTAGAAATCATCTAGTCCAACCCGTAATAGAGTATCAGAGTAACAAAGTGCACAGGTAACTTTGGGAAAGATTTGGGCTTAAAACTCATTATGAGGCAAACAAGCCTGTCAAGAAGCCGCACTGGCAGCACATCCGGCAGCCCTTCCTTGGCCTCCCACTCCCACTTCTCCATGCAGGTCCCTACAAACAAAGACAAATCTCGACCTCTCCCCTGGGGTGCTCGTATCACTTCCCTTCCAGCTATCACACCTTATTAAGCTCGGAAAGCACAGCTGGCAGTGACTTTTTAGGGACTTAAAATACAGACCGCCTGCTGGTTCCTCTCCTTGAACAAAAATATTATAAGCTGAGGCAAAATACACTGAGCCCTAGGAGTTAGTGACATTTATAATCTACCTCTGCCTGGGAAAGGGTTAGATTTTTTTAATCTCTTAAAGGAAAAAGATTGTCATTACAATTCCAAATTTTCTTGGTTTACTAAATCTGAGCAGCTTTTCTAATCTACTGGCAAAGATGCTGCTTAATAATGTGTTTGCTAAACCATTTCCCGATAGTTATGTAAGAGGAGTTTAACAGGGATAAAACCAATCCAAATACAACACAATAGGTAGAAAAACAATATACTATGCACTGAGCTTTTTTTTTCTTTTCTTTTTAATCTAAGTAACATAACAATTTGGAATCTTTCTATATTATGATTTCATTTTTGACTTCAAAGTCTGCTCTGTGATAATATACAACTTAGATGAGATGGGAAAAATCAGAATTAAAAGTGTAAATCTTAAGACTTTCTTCTTAAAAAAAAGAATTATGAAACTAACATTCCCATGAGCTTCACAGGAATGATGTGATGTTGTTTACTAAGACCAAGATGATTTTGAGTTTTCATTAGAGCTTACAGTACCACCCTAAGTCTACCAAGGGCAGTCCAGTGCCTTGGAAAAGAGGGAAGCAGGACAGCCAGGAATAAAGGGGCGTGATAGACAGAGGCACTTGAGTGAAAAGAGAAATCCTTCCTTGCTTTGAAATGCAGCCCCAGAGAGAATAAGCACAAAGACACATCAAACTCCTAGGAGGAAATGAGAAGAGTTAAGGTGGATCCCAAGCAGCAAATATTTCTGATTAGGCAAGCTAGGGCTGAGTAACTAAGTAGCAGGAATCCAATGACAAGCTAAGGAGCACTTCATCAGAGATGTAGAGGGAATATTTCAAAGGAAATGAAGGCATTTCTGAGGTTCTAGTTTTTATTTGGAAGGGTTAATTTTTCTTTTGTCTGTGGGTCATTTATATTATTTTGCTTCTGCAATGTTAGCTGCAGATATTGGCAATATCTGTGCCTTAGGGCTGTTCTTTCTTCATAATACAGAAAAAGAAACTATCCAAGGTTACAGTTTCTGCTAATTTAAAACAGTCCAAATGAGATGCACAAGTTCTGCTGGGATTTACATATGCAGAAATCAGGCGATACAGAACAAACTGCCTGAAAACGTCCATTAAAAGTGAAATACTAAGACCAGAGACAGTCAAGATGGAGTGAAACTGCCCTGTTGCCTTAGGCTGGTGCAGGCTGCCCTGGAGAGCAGTGTTCTCCGATCACCACCTCCAGGCCCAACCTGCTCTCCTATTCTCAGCTCCCTGCAGTGCTTTGCGGGCCCATGAGAGCTCTTCTTGTTGAGCTCATTTGCAGCTAAAGGTTTTGTCTGCCCCGGCTCGTACCGCAGGCACAAGTGCTACTGCAGCATCACGGGGAGCAGGGACAGGCCGGGGAGCACAGCTCTGCCCTCCAGCAGAAGCCCACCTGTGAGCTGGCCGAAGGGGCTCAATCTGAACACAAAAGTCGCTATTTGCAAGGTTTTCTTTCTGTTATATAAAACTAAAAGGGGCAGAACTTTGTGAAAGCACATAGAAATCTCGTCTATGAGGGAGAAATATTCAGTAATAACCATCGACTTCCTTGTTTTTTAAAGGGGGCATAAAATATTCAGTCTTTGGTCCTGCAGCAGAGCGTAGCTATAAGCACAAAACAAAGCAAATGAGTAGATCAACTTGTTAAAACTCTTCTTCTTTCCACTCTTTTCTATCTGCCTCACAAGTACCTTAAAATTATTTCCTAACGCAGATGGGCCACGCTGCTGCTCCCGTAGGGAACCTGTGCTGCTCCTAGCAGCAGCATTCCGTAGGGCAGGAGCCATGGGAAGGGAAGGACGGAGCCCATTTGCCTGGGCTGCAGCTGAGCACCAAGCCTGGAAGCTGCTTTGCTCACTGTAACCCATGCCAGCAACAGAAAACTGCAATCAGCCCTGGATGCAGCTCGAGATCCCGAGACCTCAGCAGAAACACAACGCTCGCCCTTCGGTGAAAGAATCTCATATTTTATAAGACATTTTTATTCTCTAAGTGAAATATATAGGCAGTAATTTGAGGTATAGCGGTTTCTTCCTGGGAGGCACTTTGATTTCCAGTACAATTTGCACAGAGAGCAGGAGGGGAATGCCAAGACGAGCACATCTGCAGCTCTGCCAAACGGGAAGCTGAAGGCTTAGAAGATACAAGTTTATTTTTTTAATTTTTGTGCAAAGATGATGAATTAATTTCTGAAAGGGTCTTATTTTACTAAAATGCTTGAAGCTTCCAAAATTTCTCCTCTCTCCCCTTCCCTTTTCTACTGAAAAAGATTTCTACATTTTTTTCCTATCCCCAGTGGACCATCTGGGAATAAACCAATCTCTCTCACTACCATGCTCTTAAATTCCTATGAAAACTGGCCTTTTAACATTCCTACATTTGTAAAAATTGTGCTATTCATATACATAGGGTTTAATCTTTTAGCTGCCTGAGCAACATCAAAGGAGGCAACACTATTGCAGGAGCTACACACGGAGCAGGGCTGGTTGCTCCATTCCGCTACCTACCACTCGCAGGCAGCCCATCACGTGCTCTCGGTGAACATGTCCAGAAGAGGAAATAAAATAAATGAGACCACCAAGGGCAGCTTATCTTGGGTATCCAAGGTGATGGGAGACATTAGAAATAAATGTACTGAAAGGAGACATTAGAAATAAAAAGCAAGCAAACACACTCGTCAGTTTTTCCTATGTATGTGTAGTAAGATTTAAAGAAATCGGGACAGTAATAGAAAAAATGGTGGAAAATAAGCACTTTCAAGAAAGCACATCTTGAACTGCTAATTTAAACATTTCCACTGTATTTTCACACATGACTTCACCTTAGAAGAAGGTCACCTCAAACTACGAGGTAAGAAGTGATTTTTTCTGTCACAGTAGACCAAAGAGAAAATTTTCAGGTAGATCTGTGAAAGAAGCAACAGGATGTCATCCTGCACTTGGAATTGTTTCTATTTCCTCAAAATTATTGTTGTGGATTGTTTGAAAGATTTGCTTTGTGTTCAAATATTTCACCGTGCTGCAATAACCAGCTATGACCAATCCTACTTGCAAAGGAAACTTGCTGTTTCTCTCCAGACTGCAAGCTTAAGAGCAAAAAATACATCCAAAGCTGATAAGAATGATACTGGAGGAGTAGCGAGGAAGACTGATTATCTATTTTTAACATTATTTTAAAGCTGCTGTTTAAATTGTCTTGATGGAAGAGTTAATTCCTACTGTTCTCTGGGCTGGAAATCAGATGCCAGGCAGGATCTGAAAGTGATGGAAATGAGTTTGATAGCTATTTTTATCATCATCGCTGACTTAACAGCGAGTACCGTATTTTGGAGACATTCCTGTGAAAATGCCATGATTCAGAAAATAGCTTAACACACCAAGACAAACATTACTTAGGTCTAATCATAAGTTATACCTCACTACTCCCACATTCACTTAGGCCTGAAGCAGGAGTTGAACTCCTCCAAGATTCTCCCCACAGCCACCACCAGCACCAGCAGATGCTTTTTTCCCTGCCTGCAGAACAGGCCCACGAGCTGCCTGGACCTCTGCTACTTTCCATTTTTCCACTTACCCACCATCTGGGTTTCCAGGCCAAGGACCAGGCTGCCATTTGGAAGGAACTTACCCATGGAATAACTCCAGACACCAGCACAAGCTTGGTGCCCACTGGCAGAAAACAGCTTTTCACGGAAGGATCCAGTGGACAAAAGGTTTTGCCTATGAGAGCAGTATGTCCTTGCAGCAAAGGAGCTACATACTGCACACAAAAGTGCAGCCAGCAGCTGCAGGGAAGTAATTCTGCCTTATTGCTTGGCACCTGTAAGGTCAAGTCTGTGTTCTGAGCCACTCAATACCAAAAAGGATAGGGACAAACCAGAGCAAGGTCAACCATGAATCAGCAAGAGGGCAAGGGGACTCCAGTGCACAAGTATGAGGAGATGCTAAGAGATCCAGGCTTGTATCCTGGTAAAAAGACAATTAATGACAAATTAAGTCATTAAGTCCATATTCCACCCCTGAAGAGGTGGAGGTGGCTAGAGAGAAGATGGGGCCAGATGCTTCTCCAGAGTGCACAGAGGTAGGGCAAGAAGCAACAGACACAAGCTAGAGCAAGGAAAACATCAGAACATCACGTAATATTCAATACCCCATATCTGTGGTGGATATTAACCTGCAGGAATGGGCACATTCGGGTTCGGCTGCAACAGTTTAACATCAAATATTGTTAACTGACACTGATATGTCACTAAAGAAATAAATAAATGACATTGAATATGTCACACTTCGACAATTTCAAATACTCCCACTCCACAAATCTCCTTGAACTTAAGTCTTTCTGCAAAAGAAGTTGCTCAGAGAAACTTCCTCAGGAGCTCCCAAAACATTCCTGGTAGCTAATACTGCATTTACCCACATTCTGTGTGATGGGATGCTCCAAAAGACCTGTATCAGTCATGTCACCTCTCATTAGCATTTGGAGGAAATGCTTTGGATGCAGCTGAAAACAACTGCACCCTAAATACCTGGGCTATATCCTAGAAATTAGAAAATATTCAAAAGAAATAATAACAGCAAATTATAGTAAATATCTACAAAACACAAGGTAAAATGTCTGTAACAACATTCACAACATGAAGCAAAAATAATGATCATAAAAGCAAATAAATCATTTAAATTACTTACAAAAATTATGCTTTATTCTGTGAATTAGGAGATTTCTTCCTGAACAATAAATAGATAAAAACAAAGCACTTCCATGGCAAATTCAGATGTACATGTGTGCTCAAAATTGTATTTATTATTGCAACCAAGCAACAACACCTCTCAAGTCAATACTCCTCCTGGGCTTTTGGAGCTAAGTAAAAATAAAGTGTTGTCAGTAAAAACCCAGTTGTCCTATTTCTGTTGTGAACAAATTTCAGCATCACAGATACAAAGTGATGTGTAAGGCAGACATGAAAGAGAAAAGGACACAAAAAAGGTGTAACGTGGAGCAGGAGAGACGCATGGCAGAGATGATTACACAGATTACTGAATAAAGGAGCTTCTGGGGTCAAAGATATCAGAACAGTAACAAGTTCAAAAATAAAATACAGGATAAAATGAAGGAATGGGAAATCTTAAAGGATAGAAATGAGTCTATATCATTCAGATTTACTAGTCAGTAAGAATAACTTAGTGCAATCTGCTTTCCACTTGCACGTTTCCCTCTCCTCCCATCAAACCAGTGGCTTGCATGGCTTGCTCGTCATCGATGCAAATGGCATTGCTGCTCACGCTCCTGGACAGCATCCAAAGTTGGAAAACAAAAGAGTGAAAAAAACTTCCCTTATTCATGAAAAATTCCAAGTGGACATCAGTCCAGGCTTTCACTGTCCTGGGAAAACATTTCTTGAAAACCCAACAGCTATGCAGTAAATGAAACGGGAAAAAAAGAAATGTATTCCCCTACCTGCATGGGATAATTGCGTTGAAAATATATTGCAACTGCATCTCAAGCAATGTAAAGGAATTATGCCCTTCTAGCTGTTTCACTGGAGTGGCTACAGAATATCTTCTCTTTCCAGAACAGGGATAAGAGCTCGTCCAAGTTAAGGCACTTGACTTTGGCTCTATGTCCTTAAAGTCATAATCAGGACTACAGTCATGAAAGCAAGCAATTGGCTGTAAGGATACAACCTAAATTTACATCTTGATCTGAAAAGAATTTGTATTTTTGGCAGATTTTAAATACTTTTAATATGCTATTATTCAATAGCCAAGTAGAGTTTCTCAATAGACAGCATTACATAAAGTTGCACTGATTCACTCCCCATTAATACATCACGGTGCTGCCACAGACTTGCACAACAAGGACCAAAGAAATTAAAGGAAACGGGATGATCTGTTCCAAAAAAGCTCAGTCAAAAATAACTTTGTCCAAACATTGCATTGGTTGTTCAGATGGCAAAGATGGATCATTCCTTGTTGAATCAGTGTCCTCATATGAGGGCAGAAGGATTCATTTGTGTGTTTTATTTAATCCATGATGTTCGTGATCAGCAGTCTGATTCTTGAACACATACATACCAGGATGAAGGAGCGCACACGGACAGCTGGGGACTTACAGCCTGTAAGTCTTCAGACCCATTATTGAGTTTGTTGCACTTCAATTATTAGTTTTTGTGAGATGTCTCTTACATCTTTTCAAGCTATCATTATTTTTACTTTAAAACAGGCATGTAAAAAACGTCAGACTGCAAATGAGAGAACATGGATAATTTCTAACACATACTTGGTCAATGCCAGGAGGCATTTAAGCAGTGATACAATGCTATAAAAGCAAACTAAACAACAACAACAAAAGCTATTATATTGTCCCTTAGCTATAAGAGAATACTTTTTGATAATATACATCCAAGCTCCAAATATTTCTTTGATATTCTTCTCTCCTGCCTCTGTTCAGCACCCACCATTCCTCCCTTCATACTTAAACCCTAAGGAAATATTCCTGCAGAAGTAGCAATGCACTTTCTTTAAATCAGTTATGTTAACTCACTTGGTACCTAAAGAAACATGTAATTTCTATCTTCAATAAATCCATATTTAATTCCTCCCACCTCTTCCTTAGCATATTATCAATAACTTCCTGCAATTAACTTGATTGAGTTACTTGATTCTGTTGGCTTTAGAGTCAGGAGACGCTGCATATGCTCTAAGTCACACAGGCATTAGGCACTTCAGGTACCTGCTGGGAAGACAAAGCGAACCTTGGGCTATCCACTGTGCTTCTGTGGATAGTCTTTTTAAAATTTAGATATTTTTTTAAAAATCGATTAAATTTTAATTAATTTTTTAAAATTAAAATGTAGTTCTTCAATGCACAATTAATCTATGATTTCTAAGCACTTGAGGCTCTTCCATTGCATACTGACATGAGTATTTTTTCCAAGAAAATCACATTTCTATTGATAAAATTAGGAAGTACATATGCATAGGAAGGTCCACAAAGTAAAATTTCACAAAAATATTTTTATATAATTAGGCATCTAGGTATGCAAAAAGAGAAGCCATAGCTCTTACTTTATTATCTTAGAAGAGTTAAAAATCAAAACCTATTTTTTCTCAAATATGAACTGATAATCCACTGAAGTTCTACTATTTACAAACTCAATTCAGACTCAAAAAAAAAAAAAGGTTACTGAAAGCAGATCATATCCAAGGGGGCAAACAACAATTTGAATAAAGTCACTCTGTTATTAAAACACAAACTGTTAACATGCATACAATAACATTTAATTCAGTCAATAATTGTTATTAAATAAAAAATGCATAATTTTGACACCAAATTGTTCCTAGGCCTCTCAAAGTCTGAGATTTCACAAAGTAGAATTCACTGCTGAGTCTTTTCAGAATCAGACAAGCACCAGATTCTTCTATAAATACATTATCTCCATTGTTTAGACGCTTTTTCTGATACTTCGCAAAAAAAATACTGCAAAATTTGATGGAAAACTAGTTCACGAAAGGTTTTTAGGTGCAGATCTGAAATGCATTCCCTGTCAAACCCTTCACAGTGGGAGATGCCGGCTGGGCCCTCGGCCACGCCTCTGGCCGTGAGGGAAGGCACCATGATGAGGGAAGGCACCACGATGAGGGCCGCGATGGCGCCGCCATGGGGGAGCGCCCGCGCTTCATGGGTCGGACCGGCACTCACCACTCCGCTGGGCTCCATCGTGGTGACAGGGATCCGTCTGCACTGGCCGTACGGACACACTCTGGAGGCAGCAGATCCACAGAGGTGTCTTTGTGATTTGGCAATATTAGGAGCAGCCTGTTATTAGAAGTCACCTTTAATGGCTGCCGGAACCTTCTTCCATTCTGTTAACTACCCGATAGCTCCATGAAGCTGTGGAAACTCCTGGTCACTACTGCTCTGTGTGACAAGTGCAACGCACCTCATACAAAGCAGCAAGGCTGTGGTGTGACCCTGCCACCCCCCACTTCCCCTCCATGCCCTTCAGTGTTCGTTACGGACGAGCGTCAACGTTCATCGTCTTTCTTGGCGAGGATTTTACCTCCCTCCATCATCCTCTCCATAAGTCATCTCCTCAGCAGCTCGTTAGTCTCCTTAAACTCACCCATAGGGAGGGCTCCAGGGTGCTGGTAACCCCTCCACCCTCTCCCTACCACACAGGGACACTCTCCTGGGACAATTCCGTGGCTTGGAAGTCCCTCTAGAGGGGTAGGAGGTTTATCAAACGTTACCCAACTACTTCTCTGGCAAAAGAGATGTGATAGATGAAAGACTTGCCCCTAGTTGGCATGAATACTCACTAATTAAATCAGTGTTTGTGCAGCGCTGAGCTTGAGCTTGCAGA
Organism: Nothura maculosa; assembly: GCA_032353885.1. Classification (NCBI taxonomy): domain Eukaryota; kingdom Metazoa; phylum Chordata; class Aves; order Tinamiformes; family Tinamidae; genus Nothura; species Nothura maculosa. Next base: position 8,714,176 of record JAUBOD010000001.1, read on the forward strand.
GTCACAGGCTCTGCATTGCTCGTGGCCAGGCCAGGCACAAGGGAAGTTTTCCTTTCTACTAACTGAGAAAAGCAGTAAAATGTTTATGAGCACTCTTTTTTAATGAAATACCTGACTCAGTTGATTTTATGACTTTTTTTGCAATTTTATTTGCAAGCTGAATGCAAAAAGGGATTTTTTTTAAGAAAAGTGTATGAGGAAATCAACATATGAACCTTTGTGAAGTGTAAGAGCTCACAGGTGCTTCAACTACAGTTCAAAATTCCTTTCGGTGTGTGGGAACTTCTAAGTAAGCACAACACTAGCCCAACAGAATAAAACAAACACAGAAAAAAAACACAGAAGTAGCAGGTCAGGGAGATTCTCCTAGAGTACCTGACTCGGGGGCGCACGCAGAGGTACCTGCTGGGCTCCTGGGCTCCTCAGACACGACTGGTTTTCACAGCTGGAAAGTGACGAACAGTAGCGCTTGCTCTCTGATCTTGGCTCCTGGAGCCAACTTTCCAGAAAGCTGCCAGAGCTTCCTGCACTGGCTCTGCTCCATAAAAGGGTCTGATGGACTTGCCCAGGGAGGCAGCAACTCTGGAAGAGGCCCAAATAACTACTCAGTGGATGCCATATCCTTTAGAACAGGAAGAATAGCTTGAATTCTGCCTTTGCAAACACCATTTGAAGACACTAGACTGGTGCAGTGGTGAGGAAATGGCAACTAAAGCACCAAGGAGCACCTTTAGGAGGTCCAACTACCCCAAGACACCAGCAAGATCCAGCCTTGCACAGAGACAACACTGGTGCATCACTCCAAATGGAGAAGTTTTGTCCCAGTCTTGGGACCCTGAAACACTCACAAATACCAAGTAACCTAACTGAACAAAGCTGTGTGGGAACTTGCATCGCAGCAGGACCTGAGTCCAGACCCGCTGGGCAAGGCTAGGAGGCAGCTGACAGTCATTCTAGATGGAGACAGTCTAGGAACACAGCAAACTGCAGCGTACAGCAAGAATCTCACTGTGTTAACTCAATTACATTACTATTTGGTATTTCTTGCTGTTTTCTGATCCAATTAAAGTCATTGTGAGTAATTAAAAAGGCAGAGTTAGCCGATCGCATTTTAGGAGACATTACGCAGATCATACGTGTAAATAAAATGGCTTACTAGGAGCGGCTGAGGTACAGGAGGCTGCAGGAGACCCAAGGAGCCTCCTGCCAGGCTGAATTAGACACGAGAGCTTCAAGCCCTGGCTCTGCTTGGAGCGGCATGGGCCTGGATGCCAGGGAATGAGCTCCTGCCCTCCCCAAGAGCACACACTGAGGAGCACAGACACTCTACTACTACACACTAAATGCTCTAGTATATATATAACAGATTCAATGAAATTTTCATTTCTTTCACACAAAAGAACTAAGAATCGAAGCTGTAACTTCTGAAAGGCCAGCCTTCCCTTCAGCTACTTCCTTTGCGTGCTGTTGATTTAAAGGCTAGTTTAAAATCAGATGCGCTGCTTTATAAGGTATTTCACTAACTGCTTGGGAGCAGCTATTGGTTCTATTCAAAGAAAAATGGTTTGATTATGTCAGATTATGTTATGAAATAATTCATCAAGAGAAACAAAGTCTATCCAATTCTGAATTTTCTTCAAATTTCTGTTTTGCTATAGTTTCGGATTTGCCATAATTTGTCATAATCTTGCCTAAAAAGGCAAGAATTCCAAGTTTCACCTAAGCAAAGCCAAGAGACCAAGATGTCTCAAAAGCAGCTAAAAGACTCATTTTCATCTGCAAAGTTAGCTAAGCTTGGGCTGACTTTGCCCAGCTGAGCTAGGATCAAGGCAGGCTGCTGGAGTAGGCAGCTCTTCCAAGGCATCCCAGGGAGGGCAGAGCACTCCCTGGGAGCCACAGACAGAGGCTTCAAAAGCAAAATTCTACATCTGATGACATGAGATAGGAAAATAATTGTATCAGCTCAACTGCAGCATGGCACTTTCCATCTTCCTGTATACAGCCACGATAAATACTGGCTTATAAATACAGGGTACATGAGCATTCTGAGTGGCAATCACCAAGAGCTCGTGCAGGGCTACCATGAACAGTAGGAAATAAAGTTTTGGATGAAGCCCGGCACTGACTGGAGACAGTTACCATTCCAGAAAAAAACGAGAGGAGAAAGAAGCAGCTGAGTATCCAAGGCTCTGCAGCAACCAAAAGAGGGGCAACTGTTGGGTGCATGGAGGGAAAAGTGCTAGGCTTAATAGAGCACATGAACTACCAGAAGTGCTCGAGGAGAGGAACAACCGAAAATAAAAGGAGAGAGAAAAAATATTCCTTGGTCTGATAAACCGTAACATTTCACAATAGTTAGACCTATGGTGCATGTCTTTCGGGACCCACATTTTGGGAGCGTAAGGATTGTCTGTAGATAAGTTCTGTAGTCTCTGAGAGATGATTAAAGCTGCTCTAAGCCTTATCTTCCCTCAACCTCTTCCTCCAAGAAACACTGGCAAATCTGGTCAAAACAAGGAGGAAAGAGGAAGCAGAGCATGGGGAGAGGGAAAGGAGAAGAGGAGGACCTGATCCTTGGTGTTGCTGGAGAGTGACCGAGAGGGCCACGCCAGCAGGGACAAAGTCAAGTGGCCAAGGTGAGTCAGACATCAAAAAGGATGACACTGTTCTTACATTTTTGAAGAGAAACTCTTCATATATAGAGAAGCTTCTTAATGTGCTTTATTAATAATCTTTCCCTGTTTCTGAACTTTGCTCAGCAATTCCAAAGTTCTCATAAAAGTCATGAGAACCAAATTGGATCTTTTAAAATAACTTGGGATTCCGAAAGCGGCACCTCCTTGACAGCAGCACCTAAGGATTTGGAAGGCTATATATTATCAGTAGCCCAAATCTGCAGCTGTGCATTGCCAAAAGCCAGCAGGGAAATCCTGGAGGAAGAGTATTCCCTTTCCTTCCTCTTCCTGGAGAACTTGCAGCAGCTTCTCAGTCTGGCCAGACGTGCAGCACAAAAGCAGAGGGCACAGGGCAAGAAGTCTCTGCCTGACACAACAGGAAACAAGAGGAGGACGAACTGCACTTGCAGGTAAAGCCGCGACCACCAAAGGGTCAGTGGCTCTGGTTTTAGCTGCACCTCTGTCCCTGCCTCCTGCTCAGGGCGCTTCCTCTGCTGCCTCCACCCCAGGGAGGTCTTAAGGATCAAGGAAACCCTGCTGCAGGATCCGCATGGAGAAACCGTGGGCAATGCTGATGCAGACAGCATTTTAAAGGAAAAAAAGCTGCACAGCAGAATTGCAGCTTATCCTAGTCAGGGGAAAACGCTTCAAATGCCCCAAGGGCTTGAGACTCCCCAGGCACCAGAAGTTTCATAAACTGCAGGGCTCCCCTGCGCGAAAAGGGCCCCAACATCCACTCTGTTTTAGTGGGATTCAGCACTAGTGGGATACAGCAAATCAGGCATCTAACAAATTTCCAAGCCTCCCTCACTAGATGGATTTTGCTTTGCAAAATGTGTTTAGAAATTGCTAACTACCTGACTCACGCAGAGCACAGCAGAGCCGTTCCATCCCGCATTATTAGTCACCTGTGATCAGCGCTGTCCTTTGGACTGGCTTGGAGGCTCCGTCCATCTGCCACAGCTCGGGCACCTCCGGCCGAGCCCGCGCTCGTGCAGCATCCCATTCTGCAGCCCATGGACCTTGCATCCATCGGAAGGGGCTGCATCTCCTCAAGGCACACGCTGAGGAGAGACCTTTGCCTTCATGGTATCACTGACCAGTATGAGAGCAGAGAGAGAATAGCCATGAAAACTGCCTCTTGGTGAGCACGGCACCATGGCACAACTGAAACCCCAAACAGGGTCCCCAGGTGTTGCAGCACCTTAACCACCCTAGGAAACACCTCCTGGAAGAACAACTGTGAACCTTGGGTGCTTCTGCTTTACCCTGTTGGGGCCCTGCAGCAAAGGGACAAATTTGGGATTCAACAAGAACATTCAGCAGACAATCCCAAAGCTCCCTGGGTATGAATCAGCACGGCGGGCGTGACAAACGCTGCAGCTTCATTACAAAGTTCACACAGGATTCAACAGTAGCTATCAAACGATTTATATTGAGTCAAATATTAATGTAAATATTTCTAAGAACTCTTCACTTCTAGTTTCTATTTAATTATTTTATAGACTTGCTTAATATGTTATTGCTTAATATCCTTAAAATGTTTTGACTAGTTCAGTCAATGTTGAACAAAGAAGAAAGAGTGCAAATAACTTAAGAAAACTGCTCTAAATCTGCAAACAGTTACCCAATACACTCTGATACGTTTTGTGCCCATCTGTTAAACCAGTTCCACCAAACTGTTGTGAGGATGAAAAAAAGGGGAGATGAGAAAAGGTTTACAGTACTCGTTATGACTCACCCAGTCTTTCTTACTAGCTCTGCTTATAAAATGTAACATGGTTAATTCTATGGATTACATTAGAAGGGAGTTATTTTAAACCCCGCGCTGGTTTACAAGCTTCTCACGGTGCCACATCCTGGCAAGTCCGCAGTGCTTCGGTGCCAGCAAGAGGCTCAGCATACAAGAGAGCTTTTGCCACCGTCATTTATCTCACTTCACTCAGGAACCAGCATATGCTTCGTTGGCAGAACAGGCACAGGACAAGGTCTGGCTGCAGGCAGGAGCCCGGGCTACTCTCGATTCTGATTCTGATCGTCTCTTTATTCCGATTTTGGGCTATTCGCTCCGGGCTCCGTGGCCAGCGAGCATTGGGGGAGCAGTCAATCACAGAACCATAGAATGTGTAAGGCTGGAAGGGACCTCAGAGGTCATCTAGTCCATCCCCTGCACACGCAGGGTCACCTAGAGCACGTGGCTCAGGGCTGCATCCAAGCGGGTTTTAAAGATCTCCAGAGAAAGAGACTCCACAACCTCTCTGGGCAGCCTGTTCCAGTGCTCTGTCACCCTCACAGTGAGGAAATGTTCCCTTAAGTTCCTGTGGAACTTTTGGTGCTTCAGCTTGTAGCCATTTCCTCTAGTCCTATCACTGCCCACCACTGAAAAGGGGCTGCCCCCTCCTCCTCACTGCCTCCCCTGAGGTATTTATAGACACTGATCAGGTCCCCCCTCAGCCTTCTCTTCTCCAGGCTGAACAGGCCCAGCTCTCTCAGCCTTTGCTCATAGGGCAGATGTTCCAGGCCTCTGATCATCCTCACAGCCCTGTGCTGGGCCCTCTCCAGCAAAGGGTCAAGGTTCTCATGCAACAGCCTCCTGAATACGCCGTGTCTCAGCGCTGCTCATCTTGGCTGCCACCGAGTGGTTCTCATACGAGCTGGGGCTCCTCGCTGCTCTGAGCGCCGAGGAGAGAAGGAAATAAAGCAAAAAATGGACACTGAGACAGGCCTGCCCATCCGAACGCAGGCACACGGAGCTGGCACCACTTCCTCAAGCAGGGCAGGCATTTAGCCCCGAGACGCTCGGCTACAGACCATGATCTCTTTTTTTGTGGAGGAGCTATTTTTATCCTAATGGTAGCCAGCATTGCAGATATCTAATAAATGAACTTGGGACATTAAAAACAATGTTCTAGCCAGCAAAAAGAATCCAAATCAAATTCCGACTACTCCATTTAAGGATTTCATGGGTCTCATAAAATGAAGGAGATTGAATAAGCAGAAGAGATCAATAAGACCAAGAAGCACCAGCATATTGATCAAGGGAGAAAACTAAAGGGAATTTTATCGGATGTTTTGCTCCCATCAGCTCCCTAGCGCTGGCACAGAGGGGCTCATCTCTTGGGGCCCCTCTCTGCTGCATTCAGTGTCATCATCAGCCGTTGCCTTCCTCAGCCCTAACCCTACAGTGTTACCCACTGCTGGGGCCTTGCTGAGATTTCAGTACTTTCATTAGATGTATTTCCAGTGGGTTGTGAAATTAAGATGTAATTATGAACTCAAAGAGTAACAAGAGATGCTGCCAGGTGGAATCGTAAGTCAACTGCTGGTAGAAGCAGTAGAGCTGTGGAGGAAGCCAATGTATGGATTATGTAGGGGGGTCAGAGACACTTGACAATGAAGCTTCAACAAAAAGGAGCAACATTCAGTAAAAAGTGACACCAAGGTTGCCTTCATGTGCGTGATTTGTACATCAAACGTGGAAAAATGGCTGGAAGCTGAAGGACTTTGGCAGTCTTGGGATGGAATATGCTCTATGGAATGAGAGGAAAACATGCTTTCTCAAAGGAAAAAAGGGTGGCCATGACTGTGTCATTCTAGGGCTTTTGTGTGTGTGTGCATTTTTTTTTAATGTGTGTTAAAAGTCAATAGTATTAGTAGAGTTGAGCTTTATCAGGCTTGTAATCTCATTCACACAGATAGTTTATTACCTTTTATCAAACACTTTCCATTTTTACTTGCAGCAATTAAGAGGCTGAGTCTGACAAAAGGAACCTGACAGCTCTGCTAGGAAAATGGCTGCAGTCAACGTCTGCTTCAATAGGATCTATAAAGCTCCTGACTTCATTTTTCTCATCTACAATTAGAAGACAGTATTTGAAGCCATAACATTCATTATAGCAATCTCAATCCACAGCAAGCAGATCATCCTATACCAACATGTAAGATCAAAAGAACACTGTCACAGGAAAGATAAAACAAAAATTAATTGGCAAATATCTATTTTTCATGAGTAGGGAGAGAAATTGTGATTCTCTCCTTTGTTCACCAAATACCATATCAGCAGTCAAGAATTATTCTGTCAGAGATAAATGTTAAGGTGACTTAGGTCCTAAGTCATTCCATTTACCCTTTCAAAGCACTGGCATAAGGTTGGTTTTTTCCTGTCCTCTGGCAATTAGTGAGTGTTCCAAGACTTGCAGGGATGAAGGGGAACAGCAATGGCCCGGGTAGCTGCTTGCAGATAAACTGAGCATGCTGGAGAGCTCCAGAATGGAAGATAGTAACACTGGTGTCCGATGCAGGTCCTGGGTAACCCCTTTGTGCTGATCTATATCGAGGTCCCCGCACTGCTCCACATCTCCTGGCCGTGTTGTCTCTTCCTCACCCTTGCAGCCACACAAGTAATCATGAACAGCCAAAGGTGAGTCAGTTTGGAGGTCTAATTCTGTTGAAAATTATCTCAGCAATTAAGTTTTTGGCCAGCTCCTTGAAGCTCCTTGCTCCTCTGGACACACTGGCAAGAGGATCCATGCAAGGAGCAAGCCCTTGTGCAGTGCAGATTGCATTCATGGCAGAAGAATTTAGATCACACACATGGGCAGGGAAGGGCACCTTTAATCTCTACTCCATAGGAAAGCACTAAAATGCAGACATTTGTAAAGCTTTAGCTCATACCAGCACCAAATTCTTACCATCTTGCTCAGCAATGACTGCATCTATTCTGATTTCAACAATTCATTAACATAACACATAACAAGTAAAATAAAACTAATGGATAAATTAAGTCTGGAAAAATTACTGAAAAATTCCAAAGCTGAAGAGCAAATTTGGAAGAAAACAGGGGTTAAGAAACTCAGAAAAGCAAAATGACAGATGACCCATTATGGAAACAAGCACCCTCAGGAAGCCTAGACTGAGGGGAAAAGGAAAGGTGCCATTAAACAGCAATCAGACCAACAAATCTACATTATTTATATAGTATTTATTACCAACTCGTTTCAAGTGTTCATCACTACCCTTCACATACGGAGCTTGGGTTGATCCCACATATATTCACAGTGATTTCCATGTATAGATGATCTCGTTCCTGGGGCTTCCGGGGTGAGGGACCGCTTGCTTGGGACAACGCGGGATTATTTCATAAACCAGAGCACTCAGGACCCGCTCAGCCTGGGGGAACTGACGTTCTCATCCCATTCCTGCACCTTGTGGCAGCTGGGCTCATTCTGCCTATATTCTGCCCCGTCCCACGCTCCACAGCATCTTTACCTGCCCCTCTGCTCTTACCCCTTAGGTTAAGCATTGCACAGGCGCAGGTCACTGCTGCATTAAGCCTCCCAGGGAGCTTTAACTGATTCTAAGAATATACTGAATACATGTATATTGATTCAAAGTATTGATTCAGTACATTTTAGCATGCTAGCTGAAGAGAGCAAAAAAATAAAGCAGAAATTATCACTGCCAATTCCCTTCCTTCCCTAGTGGCTTCTTTATTTTTTTTCCCTCATGTTTATGGTGTTATTAAAGCTTTATTTCAAACACAGGTTTCTCCAAGTAGCCTTTACTAAACAGTAAGGGCTACGTTTGGTAAATGTTAACATTTCAGGTAAGATTTTTGGTTAAGGAATCTTTCTAGATTTTATAAATGCACATTATTCCCCCCTAAAAGGGATTCCCTTCCCCACTCCAGTAGCGAGGGTGACTTTCACGCCAGTGTTTCATTACAGGAATAAAATGGGAGAAAAAAAAAAGAAAGAAAAAAAGAGAATCCTACAGAGAACTGAGAGGAATGGCACCTCTAGCCATGATGATGACTGCTAAGAGAAAGGCAAGAGTGCACAACAAACATCAAGACATCACAGAAAGGATGAGCAGACGCTCAGGTAAATCAGCACTAGCTGCAGAGAAACCTTCACAATTCCAGTACGCACACATTCTGGAATAAGTGTAACCAACTTGCAAAGACAGCATTTCAGACTAATTTAACCCAAGAAAACTGTATGAAATCTCTGCAAAATAAAACAGGCTATACAGATGGAAGTCGAGTTCTGTGGGTTTTACCTCTGGGAGTTGCAGCCTGCACAAGATTCTATTCTTTCATTACAAATCTGTTGTGTGGGGGGCGGAGGAGGAGTAACTGTGTTACAGGGATAAAAAGAATAGCACAATTGTTGTAAGAACATCTAGTTTTCTCTATGCCTTTCTATCCTCCAGAATCCAGCTCCAGCTCCACGTTATTTTGCCTCATTTCTCTGCCCTGCCACTGTGTCAGTAAGGAACCCTTTTAATGCTGGGGGGAGGCGCTCCACAAGCAAGGCCCCTGAACAGGACACTGCTAATTCATTAGCAGCAGTGAATCATTAAACAGTCTTCGTTTTCAGAGGACACAAAAAACAAAGCAAGCTGATCAGGCTCCATCAGGAGAGAGGAGGACTGGCAGGAAGAGCAGCTGTGCTCGAGCTCAGATTGGATTCGTGTTGGCAGGACTGTGAAATCAACCCTGCAACATATTGTGCCTTTCTGGATGCTGCTTCCCCAATAACAGACATCCAAGGAATTTAATGCTTACGTTTTGTCTTTCATAGACTATTTGATTCAGGAGGATTTGCATGCAATTAAATTTATAAAGGTCCAAGATGCATCACTTGAGAAATGTTGCTCTTAAGGACAGTCCCATCTAATACAGACACATTTTGAGTAGTCAAAACGCTGCACAAACACCAACTGAGCTGCTGTCATGAGTCTGAAAAATATTAGTGTCTGAAATTTTTGTGCTATCTGACCACTTTGCTACCACCGTATGTTCCATTATAAAGCAGAAAAAGTCAGTGAAGGGGAATAAATCTGCTTATTTGAACTGTACCTTTAACAGCATTTTCTACCTAGTCAATTTAATGTCTTTCACAGTCAATTATGCAAGACGTATGTCCCTCTCTTGCTAAGAAAAATAAAACTAAAAAGCCTCACAAAATATTAAAAAGACCGAACAGATCCTTCAAAGTCAAATTTAAAAACAAGATTTCTATGAGGAGAGTTACACCAAAAGTTCTAAAATTCAGATAAATACATGTCTGCAAAAACACAGGTGTGAAAAACAGTTACTTTCAACCAACCACAGCATTTTTCAAAAAAAATGAAAAAGGAACATTTTTCATCATGTTATGTAGAGACATACACCATCTTGTAACACTAGTCAATGTAAAACAATTAGTTATATTTCATCAATCCTCTCATTTCTGGGGACTGAGCCCAAGAATGGGAAAGTAGGACACGAAAGGAATAAGAAGCACTGAAGAAAGATGGGATGGAGAAACAACGTGCAAGGCCCCCTCCAAGTACAGAAACCCGCGTTGCTCTTCGTGTTCCCATCCAGAAGGTGCACAAGTAGGTCTCCTGGGAGGTGGCACAACACAGCGATCCAAAACGTCTCTTCTGACAGCCTTTTTGGGGACAGGTCTGGTGAGGAGCATCTTTTTGAGCACAGGATTACGTAATGTATGGTACCAACTACCTCAACCTGCTTTAAATAAGTTACCCTTTTGAATTTGTGAATCCGATGAGCCTAAACTTTCACAGCTCAGATTTTCGAGCCTGAAACTGAGGACAGAAACATAAGCTTGAGCCCTGAAATATCCGGAGTTCAGTGACTAGTTACCTTCTGCACAGGAACTCGAAGCCCAGGCTCCTCGAAAGGGGATCGCTGCCGTCCTGCCTCCTCCGGCGGCCTCCTTCCCCACAGGATCCGAGCTGCAGAGCTCCTCTCCTACAGGGCCACCAGCTCGTTGTTCCAGGTACCTTCTCTCTGCAGCCACCTCCTAGCCCTCATTTTTGTGCTGCTACCACACAATAGACTTTGTACTTTACAAATTAAACCTCGGTTTGAATGGAAAGCAACCAAAGAGTGTCACTCACTGCGATTCACGTTGTTGGGTGGCAAGGGCTGGCGCGTAACGACGTGTGGAGAGAGAACAGCCTCTTCTTCCCTCCTGCCCTACACAGACTTGCCAATTTATGCAATCGCTCCACAAATGAAGGGAAAAGGATTTGTCCAAGGAAAATACAGTTATAAAAATATGAAGTAGAAACTGTAACTTTCCCCTTTGGAGACTAAAAATATATTTCTGCAGCCTTCAAAAAGCCCCTAATTGGTTCAGGCTGCGGCCTGCGAGCTAAGCAGCTCCACAGCGGCCTGCTCGGCCGCTCTGCCTGGCTGCCCCTGCGCCGCACCGCTCATGCCAGAAGCCTCACACACATTTAATGAAAACTGCAACTGCCCTATATCGGATTTGCTCACAGGTTTTACATTCGAGAGGCCACTGTAATACTTAATATCTTGCTAGACAGCTAATGTACTTTGTGCTTCACGTTCTATCCTGGAGACAGATGCACTGGCTTCGCAATAGAGATACGAGCAAGACTTCTTACATTCATGATGGCAGAATTATAATTTTGTCTCTTATGCTACCACACAACTACAAAAGCAGGCCCGTTTTTAATAAAGCGTATCAGCTTAAGGCAGACAGCAGTGAATTAATTCTAATAATTATGGGTACTGATGTAACGATTCCCATCTTCGGATGCATCAAAGATCACACAGAGGTCCCAAACACACCAATTCCGCACAGGTTCCTCACTCAGGCTTCCTTTAATATGAATTCAAGCAAGAAAAAAAAAGCTTATGAAGAACTCAAAAATATATTTCTTTCTGGTAAATTAAAAGTAATACACAATTATACATTTATATGATATATACATCAAAAAGAGGTTCTCTTTTTTGAATAATAGTGCCTGTCTTTGTACATAATAGTGACAACATCTGTAACAGTATACAACTCCAATAAGAAAATATTTAATCTATAGTGAAATAGAAACTTCCTTACGAGTTCTCTGGATCTCTCCCTTGAAGAAATATTTTACATTAGGATTCATCAATTTTAAAAGTGCTTAGTTTCTTTGGACTTAAGTGTTCATTTCTAGTGTGTGATTTGTCTTATAAAATACTCTCTAATGGAACTACTGTGAAACTACTGTCTCATTTTCTAAAACCTGCTGAAGAATCCAAGCTGGTCAGAACCTACTGTGGACTGGATTAGTTGCAGGCTTTTCAATTCCTTGTATGAAATATTTTCTTTGGTTCAGATTTGTTTGATAGTAAGTGAATCTACCTTCTTTCTTAACAGATTTCTTTTTCTTCTCTCAAACTTATCCTGCGATTCCCCTGAATGTGTTCCCCTACTGAAGTGCTAAATGAAAATGCTTCTCCAAAAAGAGGTTTTCACAAGCACAAGAGAAGATTTATTCTGGATTTTGCAAGTCCAGTGCGACATCTCTGGACAGCCACCAGCAGCAGGAAGCAAACAGGTCTCACCATTTGTAATGCCAGCCCTGACGACGGCGGATCCCAAAGGACAGACACTAAGTCCTGTTAAAGGGGCATTCGGACTGGAGCGAAGCTGCTGAAGGCAGAAAAGCTACTGCAGTCCCAGGGCAACTTGGAGGCTGAATTTCTGTTCCAGTCTGCACATGTACCAAAAAATTTAACCAGAACTCAAGATACAGAGGGGAAATGAAGTGTTAAACGTGACTTTCCAGGACGGGTGCTGAGATTGCCAGAAAACTCATGGTATAAAACCCACTGATTAAATAACAACCTTTGCTGCCCATAGTAGAAATACTCTAATTCACAGCACTTGAGGCGGCTGCTTGTGAATTCTTTGAAGTTCAACTAGGACACAGGACAGGCTGTTGAGCAGAGCAAGACGGACCCACAGCGAGCATCATCTCTCAGTGGTAACAGGATAACAGGAGAGTTTCCATCAACTCCACAGACACTCTCAGGAGCAGCTGAGCCGCAGCACCCGGAGCCAGGCTGCGGATATTCCCGACAGAGCACCCGGAGCAACCCTGTGCCCTGGAGTGGAGCGGAGCAGCAAGGAGCCAGGCACGTCCCGTAAAGCTGCTCACTGCTGTCTTGTTCTCCCAGAGGTAGCATAACACAATTTCCTCAATAAAAACTCAAATACTATTTAAATGCACACACAAAGCAATCTACTTGGGTGGAAGCAAGATGCTCGCACTCAGCCAAAAGGCAGGCAAGGAATAATAAAAAAACCCAACGGTTCTCCTTGCAGAGGGGAAGTAACTGCCTGCCTGCTCTCCTGAGGCTGGGTCAAGCCAGAGGGTGGCCCAATCTGGAAGCTCTTTGCGGTATCAGGCTGCTTTGATACCCAGCAACCGCTTGGCCGTCCCTCAGAGCAAGCTAAAAGCCAGATATTAACCACCCAATGAGGTGTATTTGTCAAAAAAAAGACACCAATATCCTGCATTATATTGCAGTGAAAGAACTACTTTAATAATAATAATAATAATAAAAGTCCAAGCCATAAAATTCAGCTAAATTCACTTTTGTTTCTAACCACTATAGTTATTCCACTATGTCAACAACCAATAAAGCCCTCTCAGAGTAGAGTATCACTGCCAATTCTATAAACAAGCAATAAGAATAGTTTCTGCCAGAATTAAAATCTCATTTCTTTCCATTTATTTATTCATTCAACAGGCATTAGCCAAGACTCTGCTCAAGAAATGAATATTAAATTACATCAGCTGGATGTGTTTCTAAAAAGAATCTAAAAAATTAAAAACATTAGAGATTTGATGAATTCAGAATCTTGAAGTAATGGCTCTCGGCAATCTTAAAACATATTTCGGAAATGTAGATGCTTTCAGGCAAGCATAGAAAAGACAAAAAAGCCTTTGCATCATAATCACAGATTTAAGCAAAGATTTCAGATAACAGACTGGCAGTTTTCTATGGACTCTCTATGAGTCCACACTTCTCTTGACAGCTGCTGGTGCCGGGACCGGGGCCGCTCCCGTCCACGTTTCCTGGTGCTGTGGATGCCCAAATCCCCTCTCGGCTGCGTGGGCTGCCCCGTGCGGCCCCGTTCCTGGCTTATCACAGGTTGCTCTTCGGCAGGTTGCCATGCAGGGCACTCCCACCCATGAGAATCGTGTTCTGGTACCACAGGGAAGAAACAGATAGTGCTGAAGAGTGGCAAAAAGGGAAAACAAACCGATGAAAGAACATACACACACACCTTGAGGCAAAATTTGCAAGACTTAAGGAGCAAGTAAAGCCCTCAGCAGCCTCCTCCTGCTGAGAAGAAATGAGACATGATATTCAGCAGTCCCTGTACGTTTATAGCAGGATGTCATTAAGGAAAGAACAACAGGAAACCTGTATCTATCTCTATTAGACTTGTGAGGAACAGCTCGGTCACCCTTACGGTAATTCTCACAACCTCCCTGTCCTGGCATCCGACTCCTGCAGTTCTCATCACAAAATTCATCTCACCAATTCCCGCCTTGCTCATCCTAAAGAGCTCCTGTCTCCTGCTCTTCCTCCTGCCATGTCACGAGGCTACTTTAGATACAGGGCAAAATAGGAAGGAGAAAGGAAGGAGAAATGTGCCAAACTGCAAGACATTAAAAAATAATAAAAATAAAAAAGCTTTTTGGTAGGATGCAACCCAAAGTACTACATAGAAGCAGAACACCAACCTACTCCATGCGTAACACTGATTTAACTGTTATGTCCAGTGTGATTAGAGGTTTTGCTTAGCAAATGTCTCTACACTTAATATAGATTCCTACCTAAATTCCTAGCTAAATGTTAGAAGCAATGACCCCTAGATGTTTAAATACCATCTAGTATAGGTATTCATGAAATGTTCTCCAAACATGGTACTCTGATTTTCTCTTTTCTGTGCGTACTACAAGACCTTTATTTTTAAGGGGGTTATTTATTTTTAAAAGCTGGATAATGCACTAAGGACTTCTACAGTGTTTCATCAATATGTGTTTTTAAATCTCATTAATTATTTGAAGACTTTTTTGGTTGTTTTGTTGTTGCCTTCCTCCTGATGACATTGCCATTTTGGGCTTTAAGCAATTTAGACAGGAGCAAATGCATGCAAGAAATAATTTATATTCTGACTTCACCAATATGTTTCTTTGCTTAGTAGAAGAAAAAGCAATGTCCTAAGACATTTAGATGCATGAACTCTTTTTCCACTCAAACTGAATCATTGAATTTGCTCATTATTGCTCTTAAGCATTAGACTTAACAAAGAATGTTAAGCTGGGGCACTTGGAGATAAAAAAAAGGTGCTTAAACACCTGAAATGGAATATGAAAATTCACATAGTCTTTGCATTTCTTTCAAAAGGACATTTGGTTTTGTAATACAGAGAATAGAGAAATACAGATAGATTTTCCATGTCTACCCTAGACTTCTTGCATGACTGTAGTCAGGTAGTTTCACTCCATAACATGACACTGAAGAGAAATTAGTAAGTCGCTATGGGACACTCAAATACTGCAGTCATGAAAGTCACACAAACAGCCAGAATCCTTGAAGGTGACAAAAAGCAGGTAGAAAACTAGATTTTGGGGATGGAGGGCAAAGGGGAGTGAAGAAATATTTCTGAATAGTATGTGAAAAATCTGCAGAGACAGAGTAGGGAAAGTGAAAGGGGAAAAAAAAGGAAAGGGATGGAAGCGGGAACTCAAGACCTCCCTGCACATGGGGCTGCGTGTGGGGAGGAGCAGTTTCCCTGTGGCCCCCCATGTCCCGCAGGCCCCGGCAGAGGCCTCGTTGGGGCGCGCGCGGCAGCTCCTCCTCAGAGCGGTGCCCAGGCCGCGGGCGGCCCCACACGCGCCACCTCCCCTGGTTCCCTCTCCAGGGGCAGGAACTCCCTGCTGCCCCTTGCCAAGGGCTCCTCAGGAAGGACCAGCTCCTTGAGTTGATAACCGACCTAATGGCAGCGAGGTTTTCCCTCTGAGGGGCACACAGATAATGTCTTCCCCTCCTACGCCATTTCGCAGGTCCCGTCACAGCGGCCTTGCTCTGCCCCGAGCTTTTCACTTGTGAGGCACAGGCAGCAGTGAGAGTTGCCCAAGAGTCCAACAAGTTTCTTCCATCCAAAATCTTCTAGCTCATTATGTATTGGTGCAAGGATTCTTTTTTTATTGGAAAAAATATGATTTTTTATGCTCATTCAAAAAAATATGAAGGGCATCATATTCATTTCCTTTAGTCTCCTAAGTGCAAGATGTTTTTCAACAACTCAAAACAAAAAAGTAATACTCTATTACAAGCACAGATGATGCAAACTAATGCATCCAATCAGGGGGAGAATGAAAATAAACTCAAGATGATACCAACACAAATCTAAATTCAGCCCAACACGCACATCAATCAAATGACTATTCTTTTAGAGCAGAGTAAATGGTGAGGTCAACACACTGCACTTGCTTGGTTCTCTTTCTTCGCTATTGCACATTTATCATTCATTATAATTTATTACTTTTTAACTTCTCACACATGTCTTTTCATGACACTACACAAACAGATTTTCCACTCGCTTCCTTGAGTAACTTTGTAAAAATAATAACTCAACAACTAAGGTGGCAAAGAGGGGAAGACAGAATACTTTATCATTTAATAGAAAAAGACAAATCCGACAAGAATACAGTGCTGGGTATAATTTTTCAAAGTCTGAGAACTTAATGCAAGCAACACGGCTACTATCAAGTTAATACAAATGACTTTCTACGTTTGAACTGAATAGAGGGTCTTGACAGATCGCTTTAATTACTGCTAATAGTCACTAACAACGTACGTGTGTGCGGAGAGAATCTCACTACCACAGATAGATTCCATTTTGTTGTCCGAGGAAAGTGAAGTATTCGCCTGTCATTAAGGGTACACGTGGAAACATTGGGTGTTTTGTGTGTGTGGTCACTGAACTCTGCTTCTCTAGGCGTTGAGCCTGTCGGAGCCGTTTCACAGCCCTTCCAAAATCAATCAGCCTCGGGGACAGCAGAGCCAGGCTGCAATGTGCAAGTTCACAGTGGCCACAGCCTTGACACTGTGGGTGAGCACAGGGAAATTAATGGGTTTATACCATTACCACGGCTTATAATAACAGGTTTATACCATTTGTAATTAAATGGTTTTTACTGTGATATGTACTTAGGTTGTGTAAGGCAAGCCAGTTCTCTGTTCAGTCACAGGGTATTTTACATCTTAAGATCTTTTTCTCTTAACATTAGCTAGAATGCTGCTTCTAGGCAATGCATGTGCACATTTTGTCCTGAGAGAAAATCCTACTGCCTTCCTATTTTTAAAAATGAGTAGCAATGAAGTCTATCCTGGTCTCTGTTATATACACAACTTTACCAAAAAAATCTTTTTAAAAAAATTAGCAATTCCACTTAAAGGATATTACAGTATAAAGGTGTCTAACAGAAGGCTTGCCTCAGGGCACTACAATTTAGAGGGCAGTGAGTGCTGCCTCTGCTGCTGTTCAGCTTGTACACCTCAGCAGATATCACTGAATCAAGCACATCAGATAGAGAATCTCAAATTGGATCTTGAACTTCTAGTTCTACTTATATTAAATTCTGCATGTTCCATTTGACAATTCAAATTTGCTAGAAGAAGTTGGTCTGAAAGCCTCACTGAAGTGTTGCCAACACTGCAGCTCCTTCATGCCCCCAGCACCTCGCAGGCACAAGGCTTGGAACAGAAACACAAAATGCTTGAGGCTGGAAGGGACCCCTAGAGCTCATCCAGTGCAACCCCCTGCTCCAGCAGGGACACCCAGAGCACGGGGCACCGGGCGGCATCCAGGCGCCTTTGGAAGATCTCCAGGGAAGGAGACTCCACAGCCTCCCTGGGCAGCCTGTGCCAGGGCTCTGGCACCCTCACACCAAACAAGTTCTTCCTCACATGCACATGGAGCTGCCTGGGTTTCAACTTGCACCCATAGCCCCTTGTCTTGTCACTGGCCACCACTGAGAAGAGTGGCCAGTGCATTCTCCATACATTCTCCTCTCAGGTACTTAGACATATTGATCAGACTCCTTCTTAACCTTCTACAGAGAAAACAGGCCCAGCTCCCTCAATCTCTCCTCATACAAGAGATGCTCCAGTCCCTTCATCATCTTTGTCACTCTCTGCTGGTCTAGAAGCTCCACATCCCTCTTGTCCTGGGGAGCCCAGAGTTGCCCCCAATACTCCAGGCGTGGCCTCCCCATTTCTGAGCAGAGGGGAAGGATCCCCTCTCTCCACCTGCTGGCAAAACACCAGGCTACGCAGCAATCCAAGCATCAACCTAGTCGGAAACATCTTCCAACATCAATGCAAGCTAAACAAACCATCATTTACAGCAAGCATTTCAAATTTAGACAGTCACTACCAGAAGCTCCAGCTCTATTCACTGCAAACCCTTACACCACAGGACAAAGCCACTTTCATAGACGAAACCAGGAGTCTCACTGACGTTATTTAAAACACCACTGTATTTACTCACCATGCTTCCCTTTTGAGGATAAGTTACTCCATCTTTTCAAATAAAATATTTAAATTATTGTGCAACGATGTGCCAAGATCAAGATGATGACCTAGCTAATCACTAAGCCACGTTTACTGTTACGTCATGGGAAAGGCTGCCCTCTCTGTGTGCGAGCCAGGAGGGGCTTCACTTCTGTACCTCCTCTTTGGTATCACCTCAGGATGCAAAACTGACATTCAGTATTAATTGCTAGGGGTAACTATATAACTCACTAATTATCACGTTTTCTTATGACTAGAGGAATGTTCAGAACTGAAAGGATCAGCAATTCAGCTGACATTGCATTCTACTGAAAAAGGAATCTAGGCTTAATTGTTTCAGAAACAAGTGCACAAGAACCTTCCAAAATATACTTATTTTGTAGTGTAAGGAGATATTTCTTCTTTATTCAAGTGGCTAAGCTAACAATAACTCTATATACTAAATTCTTGTCCTTGTGTCATTTCAGAAGGTATACATCTCTAGATTCATAAGGAGTAAAATAAAAAACTCAAATGGAAAATCCAGAAGTCTTTAAATCTGTAAAAGTAACCTACAAAGTGTAGAAAACTGGATCAACAGAGCACATTAGTAGCAGCAACTTGTTTCCTGGCAAATGAAAAATATGTCAGAAATGCCAAGGGGAAAAGAAAAAAAAAAAAAGAAACACTAAATAAGACATTCTAAAAATACCAAAACAAATCAGGCAATCAACAGTCACGCAGAAAATAAACATTAAGGATTGAACACTGAAGGGAAAATTGACTTTGTGGATATCAGTCTACACTACAAAAGATGATAGAGGGATAACGGTCTTGAAATAGCTCTCTGTAGATTAGAGAGATGAGATAGTAAAGTACGTGTGTCAAGACAAAGAAAAGAGTGCATTACTATCAGTCAGAATTGGTATTTATCTACAAACTCTAGTGGAAATGTTGTTATCTGTGCAGCATATCCCTTCCAAACCATAATAAATTGCTACAATCAGAGCTTCTCTACTGGACAACAGTCAGATTCAGACCTTACAAGAAACGCATGCTGCAGTGGGACGAGCACGAGGGAAAGCAGAGCACCTTGACAAAAACTCCTGCTAAGGTTATGGCAGTACAACTTCTGCTATAGAAGTAGATCTTCTGCTAGAACTGCTATTAGCCACTGCTCAATTCTTACTAATACAGTCCAAGTCATTGGTTTTTCAACATTTTTACAATACTGTTTACAACAGACTGTTGAGGAAACTAAGCAGCAGCTTGGTAGGAAGTTTGAGATACGGATCACTAACTACTAGAGCACACCTGAATGGCTGACCTCAATCAGCCTCAGGGTCTTCTCAGCTCAAATTTTTCAGCTTCACAGTGTAAATAAGAACAATTTGAGGGTGAGAATTCCCAAAGCATCCAATATTCATCTTCAAAACTGACTTAAGCACTGAAGAAATTAAGCTTCACTGAAAAAAAATGTGATATTCAAGAGCCCAAGCCTCCAGCACAAATGAGAAGAGACGAGATATAGATCTGCAATCACTACAATTCTACCCAGCCACCAAATGAGCTGCAATATTCAAAATAGGAACCAAGATGCACAGTCCAGAAAAAGCAACAGCAAATGTTGCTGAAGAACTTAGTGAAGGTAGTTATAAAAACTGGAGGGCAAAAAAAAAGAATAAAGAGAAGAAAGGAAGTGGATACAGCTTCCCAAAGTAAATGCTTTCAAGAAAGTGTCTATTCCATGTCATCTGAAAGTCAGACAGTTCATGACAGGTTTATGTAAAGTTCAACCCATGCTATGCTAAAAGGATGTTAAAGATGCAAAAATTAAGAGCACTAATGGAAAACATTAGAATTAATCACTTATTCAGCCCTACTATGACTGTTACTTTATGACTCTCTGACTTGGTGAGCCTAAGGGATCTCTTAAAAAGACCAACCAAGCTCTGCACTGCACCAAGCCGGGTGAGGAGCCATGTAACCAACCCCCAGCAGGGCTGACGCCTCCACACCACAGCTGACAGGTGACAGGACTTCTCAACACACTAGCAGTGGATTTCAGGGCATTACTTCCACTGTGTGGCAAGTTAGACAGCAGAAAAGATGGAAGAAGACAACAAGTATGTTACTTGGCAACTTTTTGCTTTCGGCAAAGCAGAAGAATAAAATATACACACGCAGGGTGACTGCAGTGCTTCCTGAATTCAATTTTAAGTAGCGCAGAGCTCTACAGCAGTGGCAGATGCCTCTGCGCCGGGGCAGGCCGCCTTGGTCGCATGCCCACAGCTCTGCTCCCTCCTCTTCACCCTTACTCCACACTCCTGCTCTTCACTTCCTCCCTCCTTACTCCACACCCAGCAAAGGAAGCCCTTCCTAGGCCTCTGTCACCTTCTGGGTCCTCCCTCTCCACCTCATGTTGCCCCTCTCAGTCCAAAGTCTCCTCACCAACCTCCTCCAGACTCCTGCTGCCTCTCTACAGCTCTACCCTCTGATCATGCCTTGTTTTTTTACACCCTAAAATACCAAGCAGATGATTTCCTTCCATTCTGCAGGAACAGGTAAAAGGAACAGCACATTTTTCTTTCTCTGTCGGGTGTCTGCACATGGCTCTTCTTGCCCACTCTTCCCCAGCTACCCTTTGAGGATGATGTCATGTGTTCTCACCATCTCAGCCAGCATCTGCCCAGCAATGGCTTGTGAGCGTGTCTATCCATCCACCTACTCCTTGTTGCCTCCATCTGGTGCTGCTTCTCCTCCCAGGTGCCCCTCCAGAAAGCTTAGGCTTCATATGAACAAAACTGCACTCGGATCATTCTGCTGAAGCACTCTTTGCAGAGCCAGCCTTTTGCTTTGCCTCCTGGAATATAGATCATTTCTACTTTCTCCTTCTCCTTTGACACCACATAACCAAACTATTTCAAAAGCCTCGTGCACCTCTCTCCTAGGTCCATCTTCTTCTAACATTAGAGCCCATCCAGTGTCCCATCTTTGCTCAGGCATTCTCAGAGTATTGGAAAGGGAGATGGAGATTCATCGGTTTAAATTCGGAGAGGTTTCCCTACCTTAGTTACACTCCAAGTGAGGCAAGTAAATGTCTTAAATGCACTAGCCTATCTGCCTTTCCTCAAGGAATCCTCTTTTTCATGTTGCCCTTTGGAGCTATCTCGGTATAACTGGGGTCGAGCTCTTGAGAGGCAGAGGAACCAGAGAAGGTTCAAAGATTTTGCCCAGCTGCTCTTCAGATCACGAGGTACCAAATGGCCACACTGCAATGTTTGAACAAGTTGCTGCAATCTTTATTTAGGTATTTGCTGAAGGTAAACAGAGAACGCAAAGGAAGCTAGATCATTTTATAACCATTAGAAACAAAAGCATGTTGTTACCTGAAATAAAAAACAGAGTGATTATCTGAGAAAAAAGTACATATAAAAATGAAAGTGAAGAGTTGCACAGTTGCATTTTATAGTTGTATTCAGAACTTAAAAATAATGACTCCCACCAAAATTTGACCCAAACTGCCATTAATACATGTGCCTTATATAAACCATGCTTTAACTTTTAGTATTTTATTAGGCTTTTGAAAAATATATTTTAAATTAAAAAAAAATAAAGCCCTACACTTATGAGATGGATAAGCACCAACAGAATATTTTATACTCAGATATTTTGAAAATACTTGCTTTAGCAAACTAGTTTAAAATGTTATTTGGAGTTGTACATCTAATTTCTAAAGTTTATTAAGGCTTCAGTTCTAACTAATAATGACAGCCTGCTACACTTCTCCTCCTCCTCATTAGCTGGTGGTGAACACTGTTTATACTGATAGAACAGAGCCAGAAATAGATCATGAAACAAAAAAGTGCAAACAAATAACAATTCCCCAGCCCTCCAAAGTGAAAGTCAAGACTATCCTGAACGATTCAATTACAAAAAGCTGTGAAGCCTCCAGAAATATTAATGTAGAACATAGAAGTTTTTCTCTTTTTTTTTTTTTAAGAACAAGCATTTCAAGTAAATTATCTTTATCAAACCACATTACTACACATCCCTGTACAAGTATCAGTGATGCACTGTGAAAACTGCTGGGGTTTGGTTCACGATCAGAACTGGATTAACACCCCATGTTAGTGGCATGGATGATGCACGTGAGTCCTGATATCCACGGGGGCGTCAGCTTCTCTTGAATACAATTCCTTTTAGACAAGAGCCAAATGTTGACTTGCATATAAACATATTGGGGGAGATTCAGCCCCGCTCACAGAAAAGACATGGCAGTTTTACATCACAGATGTTCTCAGAACAAAGAGCAGCACAAAGTAGGCAAATTCAAATACAAATCGCTGGAAGCTTTCTAACTAACAAACACAATCTAATTTTTTTTTTTACGCTGTCATGTGGTTTTCAGCGTATGCAAAGCAGAGAGTGAAAAGGTAAAAATAAACCTGGCATCCCCCTAATATCTTCTAGAATTCATAAATCAGCTGTCAATCGAGTCCTTTTCTAAAAGGAGCCTTATATAAATGGGGGGGAGTGGATCCCGCGGCGGAGGCCCCGCTCGAGCCCCACGCCAGTGACCAATCACAATTAGTGGCATCACGCACCGCATCTCTCCGCAGTGAGCGGCGGCCGCGCTCCCATTCCGCCCGCGCTGCCCTCGCAGCAGCAGCAGCAGCAGCGCCGCCGCGCTCGCCTCTCCGGAGACCGGGAGCCTTCCGTGCGTGCAGCTACTTTCATGATGTGTTTTCAGATGCTTATTGATTCCTCGGGAGCCGGAGCGGGAGACTGCAGCAGCCCGTGAAGCGGAGGCGCTGGCAGGAGCGGCATGCTGAAACAATGGCACAGGACGGGCACGGATTTTCACTAAGGTCATTTTGGGGGGATCCGCTCATCTTCCCCTTCTGCTCTGCTAACAAGTGAACAGAATGAAGCCCTCCGACCTGGAGCCGCTTCACCTGCAGCGGGAACGGGTCACATCTCTAGCCGAGGTAAGAGCTGTTCCTTGTGCATGCATGCAGAATGAGGGACGTTTAGCAAAGAATTTGGAGGAAAAAAAGGAAGGCGGCAGGTTGGGCTCACATTTAGCACTAGTACCTTGCTGTATTCGGGAGCAGGAAATGCTATTCAACTGCTATATTTTTCCCAATTAAAACCACAGTGGTAGAAAAATGTTATCTTGCACAGAAGTCGTGCAGAATATTAAGAATCTGGGTTTTTTTCCCCATACAACAGACAGTGCAATTTAAGATAGTATATGGTCTAAAAACACACGGAATGCAACCAGGAATATTTTTTCCCTCAGCACTATTTCCAAATGTTGGCAGGTAAATATATTACAGAAATATATTACAGATTTATTCTTACAGATCTATGCTTACTGCTGGAAGGATCCCATACTTGCTGCTTTATCCAGGTTGGATACTATGACTAATCTCCGACTTGCTCCAGACTCGCCCCTCCCCTTAAAAAGAAAAATATATATATATCTTGCATTATGCTATACATTTAAGCCATTTATTAAAAACCTGGATTTGCAACACGTTCATTCCAAGGAAGAAAATATTGAGAGTGTGCAAATTCAATAAAGCCACGGTTCCCATAAAGCAGGAGACGCTGCTCAGTTACTCATTTGAGACAAGAGGGCAGTTGTACGTGAAGCCTGGCTGCCCGAGAGCCAGAAAACTCTATTTTCGATCTCTAGCCACAGATGTCCAGCGCTTATGACTTCCAGCTGGGGCTTTCTGTAACCTGCACTATTTGGACAAGGCAACTTGTCCGGAAAGCAAGCAAGGTGACAGCAGGAGGAGTTGATTTTATTAGGAAACAGTGACTACACAAACAGATTTTCTATGTAATCTATAAGATCTAATTTTAGATACCTTTCATCCGTGCAGTAAGTGCATTATATATTTATATTTTTATATATATCTAACGTATAAATTATAAGCCCTACTTTTAACCTTCTTTTTTCCCTCCCCTTTGCAAGGGCATGCAGCAACCCATTCGATTCACAAGTGACACTATGAAGAATGCAGTTGACTGGGTACCTTTCTAGCTGTATGAGCTGCCAGCCTCGGGATGCATCCCTAAAATGTATCCTTAGGACATAAAGGGAATTAGAAACAAAGCATGGGACACACTTGTATGGCCACTTAAGTGCATGCCACTTGAACAGTATTCACAGAAGACTAACACACCTGCCCAGATTTGCATGAAAAGGCAGCAACAATGATTGATGTGTAAAATGGTGAGCATTTCTTAAAGAGGAATTTATCCTTTAAAACCAGAATTGTGGAAACTACTGGTGCTTGAAGAAACACCGAAACATGAATTCCCCAAAACAGGACACGCACACTCCACCAGCAAGCTGAACAAGGCTGTCATCAAGCTACTCTACCACTCATTAAATAACTTATTTGCCATAATGACTAATGGATATTTTTTCCTCTCGGTTTTATGATCTGTTATGTATTCTCCTGTAATGAAAATAAGCCAAATTAGGTAACTCATGTTTTTTCTCAGAGCACACGAACTGGATTTTACGATGTACAGCAACTTCTTTGACTAAGCCATCACTCGCAAGTAACGAGCAGGAATATCACAGAAAGAAAATCGTCAATGTAACTACAGGATGCCTACGTTCACTTTAAACACAGAGATGAGAGATCTGCTTTGTTTTTAATCCTGGAAAATAAAAACAGACTCACACAAAATGAAACTGGGAAGAGACATTAGCATCACTTAAAAGAAGGCTTATTTTTATTGCTGGCTTGAAACTCGGAACAGACACAACGAATATGTGCTGCTCCGTAGAAGTATCCCAGGCAGTTAAGGAGCCCCCATGTTTAATTGAAACGTCTTGCTGCTGACCTGCTGGAACAAAAAAAAGGAAAAAATAAAGCTGCAAGGGATGAAATAGAGGCCACTGCACCTCGGCTGCCAGGTGAAAATGCATGTCCAATACGTGGCAGCGTCACCATGTACCGATTCCTGACAAGCTGCGACCGTCATCCGAAAGGCCCTTGAGGCGCAGAGACAGGTAGGTCACAAGTTGCACGTACCTGGTCCCTCCCCACGGAACAGATGCTGTTCAGAAAGGCAAAGGAGGGGGTAAATTGTCTGCCTGCCTCAGTATCTCTGCTTTTAGTTACCTGAAATCCAGCCAGTGCAACAAAGATGTGATGTTGAGGCCGTTTTTATGAGGTTTTTTGGAACTTTGTTTTCACAAATTTCAGTTAACTTAACATTAGGAGTTAAGATAATGGTTTGTCTTTGTAGATAATGGTTTGTTCTGCTTTTAATTGCATCCTGGCTTTTCCACATTCAAAGTAACTCCATTTACCAAGTAATGCATTTGGAAGGGTTTCTGAAATACCCTGACAGCTCAGGCAACGTACACAGAGGAAACCCTATTCCTGGGCCTTAATATAAACCCATTAGAGGCTGCCTAAGTTAGAAATTAAACAAAAGCTTCGGAAATATTTCTTCTTTCATGTCGCACCTGACACTAATAAATACAAAAGATGTGAACTGGAATATGAGACACATGTGAAAGATCTGTTACTAAGAAAAATGCTAAGGTCTTTCATCAAAGATTTGTGATTAATAGAGCTGTGCAGTTGAGGTTTTCATAACTGCAGATAAGATCCATTTGCACATTTGTATCCCAAATGTGCTTAATTTATGCTTTTATTAAAAAAGTAAAGGGGAAGGGGCTGAATTTTAAGGCTCCTCTTAGTGCTATGCATTTTTAATGTGTTCAGAGTGGAACAAAGCTCTGCATTTAAATTTGTTCTCACGGCAAATACAACCCCTCTTAAATTTCAGCCTACTTAAGAACATCTCAAGTATGAAAACATGAAACTGAATAACCTCTCTTCAAAGCTCAAGTGCTGGCTGACAATATAAATACAAGTGTCGGGTATTTTAAGCAGGTGCTGCATTTACAACCTGCTCATTTACCATGTGTAGAGCGAAGCAGATACAGCCACAAAAGAGAAGTCACCTTGATGTAATCAATGCTCTTCTTTTGAATCTCACTCATAATCAAGATAAACAGAAAACGTTGAGAGATTTGTTAGATATGTTGGATACAGAATTTAAAAAACAGCTGGAAGTGTTATTTTCTAAAGCTTCTCCCTAAGTCTATGCTGAAATAAAATGAAATAATCTTTCTTCTCATACAGGCAACAATGTCTTGACATTGAGTATTCAAATCGGAAGAAGGAAAGGTAGCAGTTTTATTATCAGCTCCATTACCCTAAACCTACCTAAGACTGCATTCAAAATTACATAAATTTCCCTCACTGTAGGGTTCATACACGTAGGTATCGTTAATACAAAAATGAATACAAGTCCTCAAGCTCTCTATAGTCCTGCAGAATTAAAGATCTTCAAGTCTCAATCCATGAGACTGTTATAAATTCTTCAAGAGAGAGAGCCTGTTAAATTGCCATGAAATGATTTAAATGTTCTTGTGATGCTACAAAAGCTGCAGTGCTCCACGTCCCCCTCTCTCTCTTTTCTCACAAGAGCCTTTTTACAACGATCTCGAGTCCTAATCTGTTAATACTTAACAAGGTTCTCCTAAAATGGCCCTCAACACTCGATTCAAAAGCAATGCACAGTAGAGTTTATTCAACAAATGAGCCCTTTGTCAAAGCCACATCACCATAAATAAAGCCTTGCCTCCAGAAGTGGAAGCTTTTTTCCTTTTCCTTTTTTTCCAACAACTCCTGCTTTCCTTTAAAACGGAAAGATCTTATTCTAGGTCTTTAGACCTCCACACGTGTGCCAATTAGGCTCCAAACACACAGTGCATTAAGAGCTTGGTAAGAATAGATGCTTTTCCTCCCTCATCCTTCCCCAGCCCTTACCTAAAATAAGGACGAGTGCTAAAAGTCAAATAGTGCCGTATTTTATTTCACCTTTCAGGGGAAACAAGAACCGCGACAAAAGAATGTGTTTCTCCCCCTCCCTGGAAGTCACCATGCAGTTCGAATCTAACATGACAGTTCGAGATGCCATCGACGACGTCGACACCAACATGTACCGGCCGCTCTCCTATCCATTAAGCTTTCAGGTTTCTCTCACTGGATTTTTGATGCTAGAAATCGTTCTGGGACTTGGCAGCAACCTCACCGTGCTGGTACTTTACTGTATGAAATCCAACTTAATCAATTCTGTCAGTAACATAATTACAATGAACCTTCATGTACTTGATGTAATAATCTGTGTGGGATGTATTCCTCTAACTATAGTTATCCTCCTGCTTTCGCTGGAGAGCAACACGGCTCTGATCTGCTGCTTCCACGAGGCTTGTGTCTCCTTCGCGAGCGTCTCCACGGCCATCAACGTCTTCGCCATCACCCTGGACCGCTATGACATCTCCGTCAAACCCGCCAACCGCATCCTGACCATGGGTAGGGCCGTGATCCTCATGACGTCCATCTGGATCGTCTCGCTTTTCTCCTTCCTGATTCCTTTCCTCGAAGTCAATTTTTTCAGTCTTCAAAGCCCAAGTACGTGGGAAAACAAGACCCTGCTGTGTGTCAGTACAAACGAATACCACACGGAGCTGGGAATGTACTACCACCTGCTCGTTCAGATTCCTATCTTTTTCTTCACTGTCGTAGTGATGCTCATCACCTACACTAAAATTCTCCAGGCTCTTAATATTAGAATCGGCACGCGATTTGCACCGGGCCAAAAGAAAAAAGCTAGGAAGAAAAAAACTATTTCTTTAACCACGCAGCACGAGGCCACCGACGTGTCGCACAGCGGCGCGGGGCGCAACGTGGTCTTTGGCGTGAGGACTTCGGTCTCCGTAATAATCGCCCTCCGCCGAGCCGTGAAACGGCACCGGGAGCGCCGGGAGCGCCAAAAGAGAGTCTTCCGAATGTCCCTCCTGATTATTTCAACGTTCCTGCTCTGCTGGACACCCATCTCTGTTTTAAACACAACCATTTTATGTTTGGGCCCAAGTGACCTTTTGGTAAAGCTGCGCTTATGTTTTCTAGTCATGGCCTACGGGACGACTATATTCCACCCGCTGCTTTATGCGTTCACTCGGCAAAAGTTTCAGAAGGTTCTGAAAAGTAAAATGAAAAAGCGAGTTGTTTCAATAGTGGAAGCAGATCCCTTGCCGAATAACGCTGTCATACACAACTCATGGATAGAGCCTAAGAGGAACAAAAAGATCTCTTATGAAGACAATGAAGTAAGGCAGAAATGTTTAGTACCTCAGGTTGTCACTGGCTAGACTTCAGTATCCACCAAAACACACCGAGAGGAATATTTGAATAAACTGTAGAAAAATACTGCCAAATAAGGGGAAAAAAAAACTTTTTTTAAAAAAACACTATTGGCTAGACTGTAAATTTTCAACATATATGTTAAATAGGGTAGGTCTTGTATATTCAATCTCTTCATTATGTAAGATAAATGTTGCATGGCCGTTTGTTAGCGTAATAACACCATGTGTATATTTGTCAAAAATATTCAAGTCCTCTTTTTTTAGAGAATAAATAGCCTTAAAGAAGTGCAAACTTTTAAAAACACTTTCATGACTCAGTTTCTCTGTAAATGTGAAAATTTTTAGACGAGAATTTCACTCCAAAAATACTA
>JAUBOD010000001.1:8772013-8797788 GCA_032353885.1 Nothura maculosa
AGCAGAGTTGGATCAGTAATAGTGTGTCATATGCAATACTGAAAAAACACCTGAAAATTAGGCTCTCCAAACTGATTTAGGTAGCATTAAGATTCCTCTGCTAGCAAGTACTATTTCTTGTCTGTATCAGCCATGAACATTTAACTTGCTGCTTGTGCTCTAAGAGAAATAAATACATTGTAAAGGAGGGAAAGTGGATGGACCAGATATTTGATACAGTGGAATTAGGAATTGATAAAGACAAGGATTCGTTGGAAATTGAATGGAGTGGAGATGGAAACAGAAGGGGCTTTCAATGTACTGCTTTAGATACAGGAACAAGGAACAAGCTGAGACCTGGCCATGGAAGCATAGTGTGGAATGAGAAGGGGAGATGCAGTGATTCAGATGCACCACAGAGACATAACCAGAAAAAATACAAAAGTAGGAATGTGAGGAATTGAACAGGCCCAGCTGTAAACAGTAAGAGAAAATTGGTAAAAAATAGATGGAAATAAGTAACAGCAAAGATAAAGGTCAGCTGGCATGAGGTAACTGCAGTGGAACAGTGTAAAATGGAGCATATAGAGTATAGAGAGAAACAAGAGGCATGAGAGAGCCTGTGCTGGTGTGGAGATTGGCCTTGTACTTAAGTGTGATGCCTTCATCTGTTCATGCTGCTGAACTGATGTTTGCATTTATGCAATGGCAGTGAAAGTGAATGCTAAGACTGTTTGGGATATTTTGGACATCATTCAGGTAATGCCACAGCTGTAAAAGACGGGAGCATTTTCCGTATGACTGTCTGGCTCTCTGCAAGGGCTTAGTAAATCAGAAATAGTGCAGCAGACCCAAGCTGAGGAGCAGTGACGCTTAGGTTTCCCACGATAAAAGACTGCTAAAGCTGCTCTGGCCATTGCATTGCAGGTGAGAAACAGCCTTGTATGCCCAAAAAGTTGGGGGAAAAGGGCTGCAAAAAGGAAAGGGAAATGCATAGAGGTTGTTTAGCTTAATTTGAATAAGTTGATTAATATAAGATATTAAATAATCCCTAAAAATCCTGTCATTTGCAGAAAGATTCCCCCTATTCCTGCTAAACTCCAAGAGAACAGTTCATGAGCTTACATTGCACAGTGGGGAGTGGTGGGGAGGTCTGTGCTGAGGCTTTAGCACAGCCTAAGGAGGCCCCTGGCAAGGCCTTGGCAGCATCACCATCAGTTAGGGCAGCATTGTTGGCTGGAGTGTCACCCCCACAAGAAAAGGTGTAAAGGCTGCTGTTAAAAAGAGAGTAATAGAGCTCACCTGGTTCTGCTTCCCTCATTCAGGAAGAACCACCTTTGAAATCAACTGAAAATTACATGGCAATTTAATTTACACTTCGAGATTTTGCTTTAATAGAGGAGGAGAATGAAGAAAATAAAAACAAGAGAAGTGTTGGATTGTTTATGTTCAAGATAGAGGCAACAGTAATGGTTTTACCTATTTTTAATGTTTAGGACTTCTGGGTCTAAAAACATCCAAGAATAATTTAAAAAAGTAGATGAAGAATAAATTTGGGGAGGATTTTTTTTTGTACATAGAGTGAACTAATAATACTCTTTTTAAACAAGTTACTGATTTAGACAACTATTGGTAATAGTTTTGTAAACAAATAAAAACTTTATAAAGAATCTAGGAAAGAAATGATGATTATCCAGGATTAATGGAACAGTCACTTTTTTTCTTTTTTTAACAATCCCCAATTGTTTTTTCATTTTCATAGGGGATCATCCACTGGTCGTTCAGTTTGCTGCTAAAGAAGCACAAGTTTTATGCGATGCTGCCCAAATTGTCTGTCCATTTGCAGACGGGATAGACCTGAACTGCGGCTGCCCTCAGAGGTAAAGGTTTTTGAAAAGCTGTGCAAACACAATTAAATAATTGGAAAGTAAAGAATGCTGGTCTGCATTTTCATGGTCATTTTTGTCTAGGCTTGCAAAATAAAGCTTGAGTTAGTAATAGCATTTGGAAGTGTAAGTCAGAAATGTCTTTGTGGTAAATTATTGCTCTGAAGTGCCCGTCCTCATGGTGAGACTGAGGAAACCAGGTGCACTTGTCAACTTGCCCCTTTTCCTTTCTGAGCTCCTGAATGTTGGCTCAGGAATGGAGTGCCCATCTCTTCTCAACAGCTGCTAAATATGCATTGCCAATGCCATGTCATGCTGTTGGACTTTGCAGAAAGAGCCTCATTCCAAGGAATTTGCAGAGTGTGCTGAGAAGTGATGTAGCAATTCCCCAAATGATGAGGCAGGTCCCTGATGTCTCAGACTTTGGCAAGTGAAGGATAGTCTCTAAAATGTAATTATACTATTATATTATTCAGGATGTGCTGAAAATAACTTCTCCCATTTTTTACTAGGTTTATAAATATAATGAATCAGTGATCTACCCCCTTGATAAATTGATAAAGATTTTTTGCCTTGTCAGTGAGACAGGGAGTACTAATGCACAAATGAAGATTCTCTCTAACTGTCTCAGTTGAGAACCGTTTATTACATACTTAGAAAAACACTGCTTGACAAGTGAAACGATCAAATAATAAATGTAGGAAAGCAAAAGATAATATTATGGTGCAAATACTTAATTTGTCAGTTCTAATTAGATTGTCATGACTTATAATTACAGTATTTGAGCAAGCACTTTTCTGGAGAGCCAGACTATTTATCTGTGATCTAAATCAGTGTTAATCAAATGGTAATTTATTTTCATGATTTCCTTGTGAGTCCATTCTGTAGACAGAAGATTGAACTGGAAGTGATTAGTCACTAATAATTAATAGTCAAAGTTCTAATTGTAAAATAGAGACTGAAGGTAATATCATGCTGCAAATGCATCATAGAATCATTGAACTACAGCCAGTACTATCTCTGTTTACTTAACCACATATTATCAAGGCATAAGGAGAGAAATTGTTGTATTTGTCTGAAGGATGAATTAATTTCCTTTTTTTTTTCCTTTTGTTTTGAATGTGGATTACAAATATTCCTCTCTTTCTTTTAAAGATGGGCAATGGCAGAAGGTTATGGTGCATCCTTAATAAACAAACCAGAGCTAGTTCGAGATATGGTGAGACATGTAAGAAATCAGATTGACAACCCTAGGTTTTCCATATCCATTAAAATAAGGTAGGTCTAATTTACTGCTGTTTGCAGTATGTGTAAGAATCCCTTGATATTTTCTAAATATTTTAGTTCTTTTAGAAGTTAGTGTAATAGTAAAGAAAAAATCTGAGAGCAGAATAAGCACAGCCTTTATCTAACCCAGGTATCACACAGTATGCCAGGAGTGGCTGACACTCCAAAAGAAATTAATGCTCATTCAACTCAAACGAGTTCAAAATGTAGGAGTCTGTAACAGGAAAGCCACGGGCTGCATAGTCTGTGTGATGGTGACAGCTTTGTGAGCTGCTAGAGCCCAGAGCCACCGCTGTTGTTGTCCATTAAGGGAGAGACAATAAAACAGAGCCCTGGCCTCCCACAGCTGCTGCTGAGAGGGAAAGAATCTGATCCCTTTCATCATCTCCTGAACATTTGGAAGGCCTTGTTCAGGCTTGCTTTGTGTCATGCAACACTCCATCCCCTGTTGGAATAACACCTGGAATAACTCCTGGCTCCTGTAAGACCTTTGCTGTTCAGTTATGTTTCAACTCAGTTTGTGATCAGAAGAGGAGAATTGTTAGAGTTTCCTTTTGGTTTTTGTTTTTTTTTTCTTCACAACACTATGTGAAATGATACATTTATTTTAGAATCTTTTGAGTAGCTGGACTCAAAAGCTCGTCATGTTTGTCTCTGAGATATTATGTAATTGGACAATACTAAATTAAATAGTGATTTTAATATAACAAAATCATGGTTTTTATTAAAATGTTTCTTTACCTATCAACAGTATTTCTTTCGTTGAAGTTACTTGTATCATCTTTGTTAGCTGGTGGTTTCTTAAGCAATTCCAGTAAGTTACTAAATAGTATTTCCTTGGCATTTTAGGATTCATGAGGATTTAAAAAGAACAGTTGATCTGTGTCGTAAAGCTGAAGCAAGTGGAGTTTCATGGATTACAGTACATGGGAGAAATGTAGAAGAAAGACATCAGCCTGTACATTATGATGCAATTAAAAATATTAAACAAAGTATGTCCATTCCTGTTGTGGCTAATGGAGACATTAAAACTTTAAAAGATGCTGAAAATGTTCATCACTTGACAGGAGCAGATGGTAAGATTAAACACTACTTTTTATGTAAACTTGGAAATAAACTTCTGAGTGTTTTATCTTGAAGTAGGGCATGATTTGAGTGACTTTTTTCACACTTTGAGGAGCGAAAAAGGGATATTTTGGATGCCTTACAAAATCATAAAATGACAAAGATTTCAAGAGCAAATTACAAAACCCTTTACTTAATTTTGCCAACTCATTCAGTAGTGGTGTTCAGAGGGATCGTCAAACATCCCTTCTCTCTTCTTACAAAGCTCTTCATCCTTTGTGAAGCTATAAAATTCGTCTTGGGAAAACTCTATTCCCTACATACAGGCATAGTTTTCTTGGGGTAAGATGGCACAGGAAAAGGAAATAGGTTAAGCTAGATGCTTAACCACAATTAAGATGGGTAGTTTCAAGGACACAGAGAGAAATGACAGTCCTGTCTGTAGGTGTCCAATCTGTCTTACACTACAACTGTTAAAATAATAATTAAAAAAGGCAGAAATTTTAGAATCCATGCAGTTAATTGGTGCCTGTCACAATGGATCCCTGTCTAGGATTTCAGAGCAGTGTGAAAATTCAATATAGAGTTTGAAGGAGTGCTCTAGATAATGCAGAGTTTGCATCTTACAGAAAAACAGGACAGAGAACAGCCAGTATTATTGGTGTTTAGGGACAACAGCAGAAACTGATGCTACCAAACTGCCACAGCAGCTTCCCTCTCCAAGCCAAAGCAGGCAGAAAGAGCTGTTGCCTAAAAATCCTCTGGGATACTGAGTACAATACAAAAGAACATATGTAATAGAAATGAATGGTCTCTTAACTCAAGTGACCTTAAAAACAAAAGTATAAAATATTTTTGTGTTTTAAGAAAAACATAAATATAAAATGTGGGAAGTACAATTGCAAAACTTTGGATTTCTTTTTGACATGTACAGTACTTAAACTTGGCACACTTGGTCATCTTATCTTGTGAGACAGCAGGCAAAACTGAATCATCTTTGCACAGAAGAATAACAGTTGAACTTGGTTGGACTTATTTTACAATTTAGGCTTTCAGTTGCCAATATGCTGGTTTATCTGGAAAGTAAAAACGTGCTGCAGATCAAGAGCCCCTCAGTTCCTGTAACTGAGACAGGAAGTGCAGGATGATTCTAGTTCAGTTAATCAGCTGGGTGGCATTAAAAGGCATTTTGTGTGTAGCATATGAAAACCAAATACAACCAAATTGCTGTTTAAAAAGCAAGGGAGAAAGGCTTCTTTTCTGCATCTTGTGTATTGTTTCAGAATTTCTGGAATGATATATCATGAAGTTGAACTTTCTCACAGATGACATAGGTGCTTTGGGCCTTGGAATGTTAAGTGGATTTCTCTGATGTAGCTATAAACTCCTTCTGTAGTAGCCAACAAACTTTATATGTTTGCCATAGTAGCTGCTATGCCAAATCAACAGGAAAATTTCATGTTAAATTTAAACTTGATTGTAACGTTCTGTTTTAATTTCTTGTTTGAAGGTGTAATGGTGGCTCGAGGACTCTTAGCAAACCCAGCTATGTTTGCTGGATACGAAGAGACGCCTCTGAAGTGCATCCAGGACTGGGTCAGCATCGCTCTGGAGCAGGGAACTCCTTTTACATGTTTTCACCACCACTTGATGTACATGATGGAACGGATAACTTCGAAACAAGAGAAAAAAGTTTTTAATGTTTTATCAAGTACCTCAGCAGTTTTAGATTATCTGAATGATCATTATGGTGTGTGATAACTTAGATTCTATATGTATGTGTCGTATGAAGAGTTTCGTTTTGGAATTGCCAACACATTGACGTAGCTCTACTTGGTCTCCTATTTATTAGTCATCTTGATATATTGTGTAAATATTTTCAGTACAGTATTACATTGTGATCAAGTTCACAGTTTATATTTTTAGTATTTTTATATTAGCATTTTCCACTCGAGCAGTAGTTCAGATTTCATAAATGTGGGATTCTGTTTATAATGCATTACTTAGACTGACTGTTAAAGACTCCAGGAAATTATTTTTTGTACAAGACAATTGCTTATAAGAATATGTTTGCAAATTTTGTGATTTTTTCTTGGTAAAACTTACTGAAATGCAAAGAACTCATCAAAAATAACACCAACTATTAGAGACCAAAAGAATAATGGGACCAATCATAGAAATATTTGCCATATCTAGGAGAAAGTGGGCTTTCAATTTGAGCAATTTTTTGTATATATTTAAAGCTGGTGATACCTTGAAGCCCAGAATATTATTCTGTCTTAGATGAATGTTCCTTTAGCAATTTAATTCAAAACAGTGCAATTTAAAATTTGTATACAACTCAAAATTACAGATATCATTTATCTATTCCAGGTTTATTTCAATATAAGATGACAGAAAGAACAAGAAAGTAAGATGAAGAAATGGTTTAAATTCATATTCATAATTCATTATCCAGTGCAAGGTACCTATTTTATCAATAAGTGGTACCATAAATGTTTCAGGTATTCTCAAGTCAAGTGTATGTCTTACACTTGTTTAAAGCACAAGATTAGTGGGACTGTATTGGAACATGCTTTTTTAAAAAAAAGTTTGGTTGAATATTGTGTTTTAAGTAGAAAACTAGCTCAGTCTAGTGCAAGATTTGAATGTTTAGACTAAATGCGGTTTTATCTACTGTATAGTAATTACATAAAAGATTAAATCCCTCTCGCCTACTAAAACAGAGCTTTATAGGACAAAGGCAAGCTCACAGATTTTCTCCGTGGGGTTCTTGCAATCTTTTTTTGCCTGTGGACATGTTGCTTATGAAAGCCTGACAACAATTTGGCATTGAATCTTTGTATAGGAGAGAAGAGTGGAAATCAGAATAAGGTAATAAAATTGCACACCAGCTGCAGTTGTTCTGCAGGGGAAACTTCACCTATCTTCTAGGCAGTGCAATTATTTGTAATCAATTCATTTGTTTCCTTTGTATGTTTACACAGAAATTCATACCCAAACTTAGTAATTAGGAATCCTGATTCTGATACTGCTATGAATATACAAATGAATAATTCTAAATTTTCTAAATAAATGACTTGCTTTTATATATAGTTGTAATTATTTTTATTAAATGCTGTGTATACAGTCTGAGCTTTTTTTTGGCCATTGATGTCATTGCCCAAATCTTCTTACCGGTCAAGTATCTAAATTATCGTAATTTTTCTGATGCAGAGGCATAAAACATTCCTGCTCATTTTTACTAAGAGTATCAGACTTCATACAAGCCAAAAGGTTGAAAGGGGTGACCTGAGTCATGAAGCCTCGTTCAATATTTATGACAGTGGGGTCATGTACCATTTGATAGAACTGCCCTATGAAGCACCAAGTAGCAGAGAAAGCTGCTCATTAAGTAAAGCACAATATAGTAACAGAAATGCAAGGCTTTTCCTTCAGTAGGGGGGCAAACATTGCTTTAGAGTACTTGAAATACCTTGACCTATTTAGAAACTCGATTCTTGACAGTTTTGAATGCAGCAGTTGCTGTGCCTGTGTGATATCAATCACACAGCAATTTCTGCCTGAAGTATAAGGCTTAGGTTGCAGTTGATACTGCTGGTAATTAGGGAGTGCTTGATCTGGCCCAATTTTTCATCATAAAAGTCATTGGAAATTTATCATCACCTTCTGTAGGTGAAGTGGATGGCCCTGGGTGAAACTGTATGGCTTCTTGCTCTTAACAATTTTGTGTGGATGAAGGTGCACTCCTCTGTGTTGACAGAAAATGAAGTGGCAAAAGTGGAATCTCGAAGTCATGCTCTGAACAGCGTATGCTGTTTATAAGTATTTATAAATTGCTAAAGATATATCTTTGAGAAAATTATTTAACATCATTTTAAAATGTTGTATTTCTCATAAAACCATTTGAGTGGGGGAAAATACAGATCTCCAGCTCTAAAATCACTGGGCATATTCCTTGTTTGTGTAACTTAATTGTAACATCACTAGGTGTTTGATCTTTCCATTTCCTACCTAACTTCCAATTTTTAAAAAGTTCTTCTGGAATTAGCAAAATACAAAAGCTTTGCTTTGGCATCTCCCACAGCTGATAGAGCTCTTCTTTTAAGACACTCTGTGCAAAAATGCTGTGTTTTCATTAAAGTTTCTGCTTCTTTGCACCTTTCACCCTCCTGACGGAGCCTCCACTCCCTCACGTTCCCTATACGATCCCATTTTCTCTTCTGGAGCGGTCCCTTGGGCCTCTCCTCTGTCTTGGGTTGATGCTCAGGCGAATGCAGCGTGTGATGGTTGCAAAGCAGTCACACAAGGCAGCCCAGAGCGGAGCGGGACTGAACTTCCATCTTCTTTCAGTAGAGGATTTAGAGGATTCAGTTGTTACGACACACTGAGGCAATTCCTATTTCAACAGCAGCTTGACTTCTCCACCTTACCGAGGGTGGAAAAAGGTATTTTTGTGGAATTTTCAGAGGATTTTTCATTTTTCCAAAGCTCTGTGTGCACTAGCCGCCCAGGCGCTGCCGAATGCGCAGCCGAGTCTGTGCCACGGATATGCACAGCGCTCCGTGCAGAGGCAGTCACTCATCCTGGGCTTTCGCAACTGGAAAAGCAGGCTGGGCCTTGGCACCAGCAGGAACGTGCACGGACAGGCCGAGCAGCACAGGGCTGGGCTGCTCCGTGCACAAACTGCCGCACCAGTAAGAGCTGGTAAGTGGTACAGGAGTGGAAATTGCTGTGCAATTGAAACACAGTGTCTTTTAAAAGCATTTTTATAGCTTTAGCAGAGTATAATGGCTGCAGGCCAATAGCTAAAATTCAATAACTACGGTCTTAAGTGCTTAGGTTTCGTTTTTGCTTCTTATTGAATATGTTTATGAAAACATACTATAAATATTTCCTAAAAGCCAGGCTCTTCTCTTTGTGAGGACTGGGCTGAAGCGGTGACTAGTGGTTTTGTCCTCGCAACGTTCTGCACAATCAATGTTTGGGATCCAGCCTTTCCTTCAGGCATCGCTGGCAGCAACTGGGAAAAGGCTGAAACATCGGCTTGACTCGCAGAGCACCAGCCCTGGGGAATGGAAACGTGAGTGAGTCTCAAGCGTCAGACCAAGGGCAGCTGCAAATGGCTCTGCCAAAACTGCTTAGGCAGCCAAGTCCCAACCCATTCCCGCCCTGGTGGATTAGGGGTACCAAGAGCTACGTTTTACAGCACTTAAATGATCTGTATTGTTTTGCTGAACAATTAACCAGGGATTAATTGGTACAGGCCTCCCCAGCAGTGGGGAGCAGGCTGTGAGGTGCTAAAAGCCATGGAGGGCGCAAACACCCTGGAGAGCTGGGGAAGCAGCAGGGACAGGCAGCACACATGGGTTTGTGGGGGCTATGGGGTGGCATGGGGAGCAGCAGAGGTAAGTGGGGAACAGCCCAAGGCCTTGGGGAGCAGCAGAGGTAAGTGGGGGGCAGCTCGGGGCCTTGGGGAGCAGGGTCCTGCACAGTCACCAGTGCCCACGGTCGGACCGTGGGGTAACGGGGCAAATGCGCCATGAGGGCGACCGGGGCGAGAGAGGCGGCGGGTAGCGGATCAGGGCGACCCCGCGCCAAGCGCCGCTCCCTGCGGATAAAAGCGCCGCGTTTCGGCTCCTGGGCCACGCTCCGCCCCGCGCCCACAGCCGGGAGGAAGCGACGGGTGGAAGGGAGGAAGGAAGCGGCGCTCCCGCCCCCATCGGGCCGTCCCTCCGTCGCCATCGGGCTCCGCGCGGAGCCAGCAGGTTGCGGAGGCCGCGCGGGGAGAGGGGCGGCGGCGGCGCCTCATGGCGGCCGCGGGAGAGGGGAGGAAGGGGGTCCCACATGGCGCGTCCTGCCCGAAGGGAGGGAGCCCGGGGGGGTCCCCTCGGTTGGGTGAAGTCTCTTGCAAGGCGGTTCCGCGGGGGAGGGCGGCCCCCGGCCGGCGCTAACGGCCGCGATGCCCGCAGGCGCCATGACGTTCCAGTGGACGGTGGTGGCCACGTTCCTGTACGGGGAGATCGCGGCGCTGCTGCTGCTCTGCCTGCCCTTCATCTCCCCCGTGAGGTAGGAGCGCGGCGCCCGAGCACCTGGACGTGCCGCCTGTGCGGGTGTGGTGTCGGCGTCCATCCCTGCCGTGGCCTCAGCTGGCTGCACAAGGAGCTAAGTAGACCCGTTTGGGACCCAAGCATCAGCAGTTCCCAGAGCCATAGATATCATTAAGAAGTTTTTTAAATTATTATTTTGTATTTATGTTTTTCTGACCCTCCACTGCTCACTTGGGTGAGCAGCAGCCGCTCTCCTTCGCCCTGGTGAGCGGCGTCTGCCCCGGCCTTCCCTGCGAGCCTTGTGGAGGAGGCTCCTGCGGTGATGTAAGAAATAATCCACTCTAGCCAGATAAACCCCTTATTAAGGCAAAGGTAACAGAAACCAACGGCAGTAATTACTCTCACTATGTACAAAGGCTAGGCCTGTGCTCCTGCCTTCAGATTGCCTTCCTCCAAGTAGATGTTAAGCTCCAAGTAGATGTTAAGATGTTAAGATTAAGACTGTTTCTGTTCCTTTTTCACAAGGAAAGCTTGAGAAAGTAAATTCCATACTGGAGGCTGGAGAAACACAGTGACTAATGCATTTCTGGAGAAAACAATTTTTTTTTTATTTTTTTCTGAGGAGTTTTAGTGTTTCATTCTACTTAAAAAAAAACTTGCTGCTGCCTTAGATTTGGGTCAAAGAAATACTTTTGCTTTCTGCAACTTTAACTCTATTTAGAATACATATAAAGAATGCAGCTTTTGCCTTTTTGAAGGCAGTTGGATCCCCTACAAATCAAATTTAACCTCAGTTCTTACAAAGCAACTCATGGGGAGTTTAACATCTCAAAATAGATTCCTGACTTCTCAAATTTTCTACTGGTTTCTAGTCAAGAAACGCATTTATGTGTGTGAAGGGGGAAATATGGCAGTTGTAATCAGCAGATTATTAATAATGTGTGAAGAAACTAGCGGCAAGAATGTCTGAAAGCTGGTGACGTGTATCAGATATGGTGAGAGTATTAAAGCAGGTTTCACTTACGATATAAATAGGACTTTGAATCCAATGTTTGAAGCTGAAAGGCAAATTTATAATTTGTAGTGCTAGAGACATCTATTCAAATGACAAACTCTGTTTTGTTTCCTTGTTTTGATACACAAAGGAGAGGCTTTTGCCTCAGTGAATCTGGTTTGTAGCATTTGGGTCTCTTTTTTTTTTTTTTTTTTTTTTTTTTTTGTTTTTTTTTTTTTTTAAAGTAGTGGT
Source organism: Nothura maculosa (assembly GCA_032353885.1). Classification (NCBI taxonomy): domain Eukaryota; kingdom Metazoa; phylum Chordata; class Aves; order Tinamiformes; family Tinamidae; genus Nothura; species Nothura maculosa. The sequence goes on from JAUBOD010000001.1 coordinate 8,783,527, forward strand.
TTCTGAAAGAAAGAAATCCATTTATCCCTTATGTATTATGTTCAATTTATTAACAAGTTTTTGAAGTCTTAGAAAATATTTTGACAATATAAAATTCCAAGTTTCCCAAAAGACAGAACTGTGCTGCTAAGGGCGTGTAATATATGTAGTTTGGGCCACTGTTACAGTACAGAAGGGTTGTATTTATGTGCTTTCTCTTACCAAAAGGAAGTTCAGCATTAGTATGTGTGAATGTCTGTACTTTCGGAGAAAAAAAATGATAGTCATAGCAAAAAAAAAAAAAAAAAAAAAAATTAACAGCATCACCTTGCAGTAAAGAGCCTTATTTTTAGGCTTATTATTACTTGGCAATGTAGTTTACCTAACGTAGTACCTCAGGTAGCTGCTTCTTGAGTGAAGATGAGCGTGGAGCTTGGAGAAAGCCACGTTCAGAAGTGGTCGATATGACCTCCTTTGGGCTCTCACATGGTCTTGATGAAAGATGAAGCTCGCCGCACATAAGGCGCTAAAATATTTTCCTGCCTCTGGTGCAGAACAAGTAGAAGGTGGCAGGAATCAGATTCTGACTAGGTTTGAAGCTGCTCTGCTGAATGACTGATTTTTAACAGCCTCTGCAGAGTGTATATTCTCTAACAAAAGCTGGTATTTTACCTCATGGTAATGCTGATTCTAGCTCCTGCAGATTAACTAGTTTATTAACTAGTTTGTTAACTAGCTGGAACCTAGTGGGTTCCAGCTCAGTCAAACACCCCAGGTGCTTGTCCTGGGGGCCACCAGCTTGAGGGTTCTTGCAGATGCAGCATGTGGCTGCTGAAGGGAAGAAGTGCCCCTCTCCTCTCCTGCTCTCTCTTCAGCTCCCTGCCTCTCTGGGGCTGCATCCTTAGCCAGCACATCCCTATCTTTGTAAGAGGTTTTTAACCCTTCACATTAAAATATAAACCTGAGGCTTTTGTTTTCACTTCTAAGTTAGAGTGCAATAACAACCTGGACCTTTATTTTAAAGCTAAGTAGACTGACATTGTCAATATAAAAATAGAAGAGCTGAAGTTATCTTAATCAAGGAGCTTTGGGTTTTTTTTTGTTGTTGTTGTTGTTTTTTGTTTGGTTTTTTTTTTTTTTTCCTTCCTCTTATTCATCTCGCAACAAGGAGCACAATTGCAGTATGGGTTTTATGTTATTGATCTCTGAATTCTCTGTATTGTCCTAATGGCTGAACGATGATGATAAAGTCATGCTGACTCAGCCAAAAGCTAAACTAGATCACATTTGGAGAATACCTGCTGTTGTACAAGATGTTCTCAGGTCAAACTCGTTTTGTCTACCCATACTCACAACAAGCAAAAAATGAATGAGACGTGTGGGAGGGGAACTGTTGGGTTAATTGTATCCACTAATCTAAACTCTGTTGCAATTAGAACTGCTTTCTTAGGCCTCTATCAGTATCAAGGCTTTCTTGTGTACGTGCTATGCTCATACTCCTCTTAGAGCATTTAATTATTTTGCAATCACACTGGTTTTTGTTGTTGTTGTTGTTTGTCTTTTTTTCAGATGGCAGAAGATTTTTACGATTCCTCTGTGGAGCAAATTGGCATTTTTTTGGAACAAGGCATTCCTTACAGTAATAGTTTTATTGATCGTCTTGTTTTTTGGTAATTATTAAATTGTTAACAAACAGAAAATGAAGCAAGTGCATGGGGCTTGTGGCAGTAGATTGATTGGAGGGATTCAGGCCTCATGGAAGGCAATTTATTTGTTTAGCACGAACAAATTGGAGAGGGCTTATACCATGTTCTTGTGAAGACTGGGAATCCAAATGCAAGAATAATGTAGCAGTGAATGGCAGGGGGAAATGGAGCTGCACTCAGCGTGTTGCCTGGTTTCACTTTCCTACACAAGCAAAATGAGCGTGAAAGGTTTGGTCGCATTGGGCTAAGCCACTCAGCCTGCAGTAGGTGGCACTCGTTCTCTCAGTTGCTGCCCAAATAGAGCTGTAATATAGTAGAGTGCCAAATTTTATATTCCTAATAACAAATAAAATACTAGAAATGGAAATAAGCATTTTATTGTATGTTCCTAAACATCTAGTATCTATTTATCTGAAATTAGCAGTATGATCTTGCAACAAATGGCTTAAGATCTAAAATAAACATATATTTAAGACTGAAACGTGGTGGATTTCAGTTACTCTCTCTGAACTCCAGTCAGAAACTCGAGTCAGAGCTTGCTTTCTGAGCTGGTGAATCACTGGCCGGTGAGGAAAGGCAGACTTGGATAAAGTCAAGCAGTGTTGCTGTAGCATAAGATGATAAATACATGCCTAGAATCTTCCCATAGCAGGGAAGTAGGAAATTGATGCAGCACGTGGGTGCTCTGTGGGCTCTCCGGTAGCATCGTGGAAGTTGTGGCTTTGGCCCCATTCCTGCTGACTGAGCCTTGGACACGGCTACTTAAACAGGTTTGGGGCAGCAACTGGGCAAAACTCCAGTAACAGTCTTGGTGCTTCAGTGCTTGATCAAGGCTTACAGTTACAGTTGATGCATAACATAAATGCTGCCACTACTTGTGCTAGGCCTACAGGAAGCTCAGCTATGCATTTCTAATATTATGTCTGGTTTATCACACATGTGTATCAATATACATATATGGATACAAACAATGAATTTTTACTTGCAGATGCTATTAGAGAAGTGAAGAAGTACTCATCTGTTCATCTGAATGAAAAGACTGTAAATGTCAATACCAGTGCTTTTGATCACATCCAGATGAAACTCTTCCGATCGCAAAGAAACCTTTATATCTCGGGCTTCTCCTTATTTCTGTGGCTGTAAGTATCTCATTTCTGCATAGCACAATTCCTGCCAAACTATTCCCCCAAGTAACCCAACTAGAAGATCAGAAGGTCAATTTCAAGGGGTTAAAAAATTAAGCAGACTGACTATCCTAGGGGCTAAATGAGATCAGGGAAAGTAATACCTTGGAAATGTTTGAAGATTGGAAAGATGTGTGAACAATATGTGGAAAGAAACATTTTGAATGTTGGAGAGAGCACTTCTTCAGTAGAAGTTTCTTCAGGGAATACTTCTTTCTTAGGCCTATTCCCTGTTTTCTTTCTAAACATAGAAAAATGGCCTTTTCTTTTTTTTTTTTTTTTTTTTTTTTTAAAAAAAAAAAAAAAAAGAGGAGCCCCCAAACTTAAACACTGTTTGAAATAATTGTACTGTGTTGCTCCAACCTGTGTTATTGCTTCCTGGTGTGTTGAGAAGCATTCTCCAGTCTGGCTTTAACCATTTCATCTGAAGCTCAGAGCTGGGAACTGTGGGATAATATTTCAGCTTCTCAGGAAGGTTTCATATTATTTCAGATCAAACACTTAGATTGCTGTCCTACTGTTAAATCGAGCACTTAAAACATCCTCAAAAGCAATACCACATTTAAGTGCAGCTAAAACAAGATAAGAGAAGGAACTGTTTTATATCAGCCAGTAGCAGCTAAGACTTGTTCAGGTCTTCTCAGTAGCCAAGATTACCTGCAAATCTTCCCAGTTTGTCAAGGAACACTTAAACTAATGAGACAAGGTGAATAGATAGGAATAGGAGTGTTGGTCAGCAGATCTTGTCCTCCTGTGTTTTTGGGGACTCTGAGCAGAGAATGATCTCCTGTAGCTCATCCAGTGAGTTGGTTGACGCTCTCTTAATAAGCAAGAGGCACGGGGAACAACAACAAAAAAATGCCTGGAATTACAGAATCTCCTGACAAACTTCTTGCCTTTGGCCTGATGTGTTGGCATTTTAGTAGATCTTTTCAGGAGAGGTTCATGAGGATGCATGTATGCAAATGTCAGGGAAAAGTTCCTACAAACTTAAGCAGGAAAGTTATGGAGAACCTGTGAAAGCAGCATGACTGGTGACTCACCCTAAGTTCTTGAATATGGATGCATACAGCATGGGAATCCTCCAGGAGGAGTTAGAAACCTGCGCCACTCATTGGCATTGCGGAGAGTTACAGGAGAGCTTGGATGTGTGGAGTGCTGCAATGGGTGAATACAGGCTTTTCAGGCAAGACAGGGAAGAGGAGGATGGATAGCATTTTGCCAAGGAGCGGCAGGAATTTGCGTGGGCTTCGCCTTGGGACTGGCAACAAGCCCCTCAGAAGCCTCTTGGCAAGGCGCAGAGGACAGGCCTGCACAGGCAGGGCTGCGGGAGGTGCCTGCTGTAGGTGGTTCCCTCTGCTTGCCCTGGCCAGGCACTCTTGGAACAACTGGTGGCAGCAGCATGATCCCAAGCACTGGTGCTTGGGCAGGAGAAGGCTGCAGCCACCCCAGTGTGTGCTGGAAGGACAGCAGGTCTGGATGCACGCAGTCTAGGAGACCTCTGCAGTGTGTCACAGAATCATGGAATGGTTGGGTTGGAAGGGACCTCTGGAGATCGTCTAGATAGAAATCAAGACAGGTGGGTCTTTAGCTTACCTGGAAATTAACAGGTTCTGATAATGCTCTTGCAGTTTGGAAAACTACATGGATTTTTTTAAGTGTCCTCTGAAGAGCAGGTCTGCTATAGGAATTAATTTAATACTGTTGTCCTGGCTTTTCCTTTATTCAGCAACATTATCACTGTGAAAGGCTCCAAGGTAATGTATGAAAGCAGTAATGCAACAAGGAATCACTAAGTGTCTCAGGAAGTTCAAACCAAGGAAGATATTTGCAAAGCTTGGATTTGAGCTGTCCTAGAGGTTCTTTCATCTGTGTTCTGATTTAAATGGTATCAGTGGAGTACTAAGGATGAATAGGTTCATATTGTTACTTTTATCCTAGTCAGGCCTTTAGTAAAATGTTTATATCTTACTCGTTACCCTAACATGGTTGCTTGGCTGCTCCTCTTCTTGATCCATCATTCTTAAAACACTAAACTGTTTAAGTGTATTTTAACCTCCAAGCAAAGCAAGTTGCTAGCTCCACAACATCTGTGGTTTGGATTTGTTTTCTTCAGGAGGTAAAAATCAGAGCTGGGGTCTAAGTTTTGATGATGAAGGTCTCTTCAACTTACTTTGCTGTTATTTATCAGTGTTGTTTAAGGTTATTTCTCTTTAAACAGTTCTCTCTGGTTTTGTTTTTTTTTTTATCAATCCAAAGCTAGAGAGAAGGGGGTTGTGTCTTTTCTTTTTTCCCCGCTTGTGCTGTGGATTACTGTTTCTCCCTGTGTTTCCTCTCCAGCGTGTTGAGACGCATTGTCACGCTGCTCACCCAGCTGGCGAAGGGAATGGCCACTCAAGTGGCTCTGGAAGCGCAGATGAACAACACGGCGGAAGCGGCCAAGAAATACCTGACCGAGAATGAAATTCTGCAGCAGGTATCGGAACGTGCTCAGTTATTCCTTAAACAGGAGGTAGTTAGTATGAAGTAACCTGGTGGGGGACTATAATACTTTATCATACCAAATGTTTTGGGACTTTTTTCTTTTTCAGTGAGGAAGAAGAATGAACTGTTTCCTTACAACTTGTAATTTGGTGTGCTGAATAAAAAACTTTAGGAGCATGTTATGAAGAAAGAAAATTAATCCAAATTAATGACCTTCCTGGGCTCCCAGTGTCTTTAGGTCTCAAAGTGCTAATTATTTAAAATATTTATTTGAATATAATTCTAGCAAAGTAAAGGGAGGTGCTAATCTTAATCTTCCTTATGCTGTGGTTGGCTGTTACAGGCCTATTCCAGTCCCTCTCTGACTCCCTCAGGAGGAGTGTTTGTGGTTACTAGCACCAAAAGATTGTTTATTAAATTAAATCTTCAGATAGAAACAGACTCTGAGCACAAAATATTAAAGACGGGCAAAGAATCTGTTATTTAAGAGGGATCCATTAGAATAAGGGCCAGTGAAATGTGTTTTAGGTGCTCCTCAATGTATGCAATGATTCTGAAGTTTTAGCATTTGTATATTCATGTGTCATATGTTGGTGCTGCATCCTGATCTGCTTTCTGTCCTGCTGGGATTCATCTGAATTTTTTTGTGCTGCTTTCCTTCTTAGATGTGGTTTCCTTGGTGACACCTTCTCTTAGCTGCTTGTAATTGATACCCAGAAACTCGAACTGCAGCCTTCCTGTCTTTGTGTCTATTTGGTTTTGATTACATGGTTTCTTACAAATATGGTAGCAAACATGCTGCAGGTAGATCTCCTCCCTGCTCAAGATGCCAAGGGTCCAGACTGAGTTGATTTTAACATTAGAGATATTATCATTTAGGTCCTGCATGGCTTAGCCCCTGCATTTATTTATTTATTTATTTATTTATTTTTACAAATTTTCACCAGGGCAAGGTAAGAACAATTGCCTCTAGGCACTTTATGCTAGGACACTTTTATTGGTATAAAAACTGCATTTCTCCTAGACTGTAAGGTCTATGCTGATTCCTATTCAGTAGCTATATGGAGAATAAGACTTATTACATACATGGTTATTGCTATTAATAGAAAGAGCTGGCTATGGAAGTAAGAGTCTAATGAGACCTTCACTTTTATTTCATGACAAATTTGGCTGAAATTTTACTGCCAGCAGTCTAATGCAGACTCTGCTCTTGGATTAAATTGCGTCTGGGAATTTGTTTAGCTCTTTTCTTTGGACTGTTTCCCAAGTTTTATCGGCACTTCTTACTCCTTTATTTCCTGACAATCTCTTAGATATCATGAGCTCACCTGACATGTTCATCTCAGTTTTGCTTGTCATCTTCCCCCCTGCCCCACACATTTACTAATTCCTTGCTATCCCTGTAGCAGGGATGATGTTTTGTTGGCTCGTGGAAGCTATAGGAGCAGCAAGTCTTTAAGTATTGGGGTTTAATCCTTAATAAATGACACTTTTTAGTCATCAAATACTATTTCCCAGAAAGATAAGAGCACACCTAGTAAGTATAATAGCACTGACATTTTCAGAGTGCAATAGGCACACTGCTCTTGTATCTAGTGTTTACAGGGCAGCTTCTGAATGCTTATAGCTTTACCTAGATGATAACCCCTGAAATTCACATATCAGGCTATTCTACAGACTGAAAACTAACCTCAAAGCTCCTGCAAGGAGAGATATCTAATCATATATTGCAAGGTTTATGTAAGGATGACTTAGAAGAAATTATACATACTCATGGTTGGGGTCCTGTCACTTGCAGTCCCAGTGTATATCTGTTCAAAAAGCCATTTATAGCTTAAGTTGAAGCTGTGGGCTTGATTTAGTGATACGGTGTATGTGGTGTTTAACTTAGGCAGGAAGTCGTACTCACTATTACAACACATCGTATCAACTTAACACATTGAGCATATTTTTTCCTTATATTTTTCCTTCATTGTTTTTGTGGAATGGCTAAGTACATGTGTGTTCTGTAGGCATTTTACAAAACTTGTCCCTTTATAAAGACCTGTCACTAAAAGCTGACTTTTTTTTCTGTGTACTTTTTCTTTTAATAGGCCTTGAACGAGAAGAAGGGTGGTAAAAAGCCAGAATCAGCAGAAGTAGACACTGAGAAACTGAAGAAAGAAATAAGCTCTCTGAAAGCAGAGCTACAGAAGACATCAGATGGTAAATATAGATTAGGACTTTTTTACAGTTAACCAATATAATTTCAACACTATAGATTAAAAAAATAGTTATAGCATTATCTAACTTTTTCAGTTTATGGCATTTCTCCTCTCCCCAGGAGGTTTTTTGATCAGAAGTTTTATAATGTACCATCACTATCTTTTTGTAAATGTTTCCATTATGCAAATACATGTTGTAATTGGAGCACTGCAGTTAATTGTTCATAAATTGAACAGTGAGATGCTCAATAAGGTATCAGCTACCTGTTGCTGAAAGCATCAGACTGATCTTGCCTATCCTATATAAAAGACAATCTCCCTATATAAAAAGGGGAAGCGTGGTTGTTTTGTATAATGTGGCTTTTAGACTAGGCACCAGGTAAGTTCCTGACTAATATTTTAGATGTAGGCATCTTGTGAAAGAGGTGGTTGTTTTGGCTTGTTTTTTTTCAGTCCACTAGGAAATGTTCCTTGTGGTTTGTAGCAAGACTCTTTTGTTAGCAGTTCCATGTTTAATGTTTAGGCTATCAAAGCTGTTTTCTTAGCAAATTATGTTGGAGGCAGTTTTTTCCTGTTTGGTTTTGTCCTATTTGGATCTGCCAAGGTGTGTGATGCCCATGAAATTAGTGTTTTAAGACAGCCTGAACACCTGAGTAATGCTTACAAGGTCACAAGCAGAGCCATTGTAAAATACATATTTTCATGCCAGTGCATAACCTGTTGCCATCAAAACACAGCAGTGCTTTTGTGTTGCATAGCACTGTTACAGAGCTGCAAAAATAGCAACTCCAAATAATTTATGAGTTGGTCTGCATTGTCTGCTGGCAAGATGAACCGGAGCTGCACAACTGCAGTTTTCAGCTCAACTTGAAGCAAAAAAGAATCTTTAAATGGAGGAGCTCATTAACTCACATTCCCAGGCAGGTTTGATTGTGGTTTTTCCCCTCTTGCTGTTTTCTTAAAGGGAAAAAAGCTGCCTTTGAAGTGACAGGATCAATGAAAAATATAAATGCATATGTTTGATTTAAACTAACTAGTGGTATGTAACACTAATACAATTTAAGCTTTCAGTGTGGAATGCTATAGAAAACTAAGGAATAAATAGATTTACCACCTGCTGGTTTGGTGGCATTCTCCCTGCAGGCTGCTATCCATCCAAAAGGCGTAGAAATTAAGGCAGGCTTCAGTCTTTTGTTAGAGGAGAAAGCTGGAGAGAGGAGCTTTTTAGGGAAGGAGAAAATATTTTCAAAGCCATCCCCCTTCTTCCTCCTGCCCCTCTCCCCCTCAGACAAAAACAAACAGAAAGCTCCATGGTTACTTAAGTGTTATCATCAGCTGGAGACTGTTGCCCTACCTCAGTCTTGGGGTTTTGTAGCTTTTCTTACACTTCAAGCCAACCAGCAGCCAACAGCTTAAAATACTTGTGAATAAATCCTGCTCTAGGCCCAGCTTTCTGTGGAGGTTTCCTGTGAATTACACTTGCTGGTTTCCTCTGAAATGTCTGCAACTCGGCAGCCAAGCACTAAGGTTCGTGCCCAAGAAATGGGAGTGAAACATTACCCAAAATCAAAGTGGAGATTAAAAGAGGGAGGACAGGCTTCCCAGTCTGTTGCATGCCACTGAGTTTCCATGACTAAAGCTACGTTTTTCTGAAGTTATCTTTTCTATCAGAGCCATATCCCTGAGGTTTTTTGCAGAAGTGCCTCTTTTTTATTGGTGGTTGTTTTTCTCCTTTTTCTCCCTTTTCTTTAGGTGTTTTTTTTCTTTTTTTTCCTTTTTTTTTTTCCTTTTTTTAACATCTCTTGCTTTTTTGCATTTTCAAATACCTGTTACTCTGGCCTAGCTCTTGTGTGGTGATATGATAAGAGGAATATCTCAATAATGGCACTCAAAAATCCTGGTTTTAACTTTGCATCAGTTATTGATACCTCAGTTAATATCAGATCTGTTCTTCCTCTTCAGAGGAGATGCAAGGTTTCTGTAAGTTGTATTTACTACTTCTAGTGAAGAAAATACTGGCTATATTCTCTTCTTGTATTCTTATATGTTATATAGGGGTTATTGCAGACTTTTGGGAGACTAATCTCTAATTCTTCAGCTATCTACCTTTCATGTAGACACTACAGTCTATCTTTTTGTGTAGTTAACTATAAATAAGATTCTGAGGTAGGAAGATATGTTTTGAGTAGATACTAACAGTACTGTGGTTTTTACAATGCAGAGGAAGAATGGACAGACAAGAAAAGGGAGGGAGAAAATGAGCAGTACAATTACTAACAGCTGATGAAAGAGTAGACATGAAGTGACCAAGATTTTAGTCAAATTTTATTTTCAGACTTGGTGTTTTTTCTATCCTCATTAAAGCCCAATCTCATTCTGAGGAAGTGAAGGATTTTACCCTCCTTGATTGCAGACTCTCATACTGGGGACTTCACAGGCACCCAGCAGTGGGATAGCAGTTCGGGAACCTCAATCCACTTTTGGCATTCCTGGACATGTCATAACATGGCTCTTGAAGCCTTCTGAGATGGCATTTTATGGATTCACATGTATTATCAAAATATCTCACTGGTGTCTGGAAATAAATATGAATACTCCTGGGCTTTATTAAACTGCACCACAGGGGCGAGAACTTTGTACTGCACGTTATATAGATTTCTGACAAAATGACAGCCTTTAATTACCCAAGCCAACAATATGGCTACTATCAGACCTTGAGGACTCTTTTTTCTGGAAAAAGAAAAGTTGGTGTGATGATAGTTCTATGATAAGTGTCTGTAACTCAGATTTGCATCAGTAAGGTGTATGGGGGTTTGGGGGGTTTGTTTTTTTTCTTAGAAAATATGCTGTTTCCACAACTCTTTATTTATGCAGAATGCTAATGGTGACAGGTCTCAACTGTGAGTACTGGTATGTTCCTCTGCTTCATTTTGATTATTCTGGCAGTTATCAAACCATAAACCCGAGCAAACCATGGGCCACTGGAGCGGGGCTTGGAGCGTGAGAGCCGTCGCACGACGCTGCTGCCCCTGAGCTTTGGGACGAGGGGAGAGGGAGAGGCAAGAACCTTCCCAGTGCCGTAACTGCCTCCCTCGCTCGCAGGTCCCAAACTGAAGCTGTTGATGGTTGGCATGTCTGGTTGGTGCTACGGGACGTTTTGGGCAGGGGGAGGCCTCCACAGCGCTGCGCACTCTCCCTTCCTTGCTATCTCAGGTCATCTCTTCACTGACACCGTCCTAGTGTACGGTAAAAGCCAGAGCTTTGTTTACCCAACAGAGATGGCTACAGAACAAGCCTCGCAGCAGAACACGCTGCTGGCAACGCCCGTGCAGCCGAGCGGCCTCGTGTGCCTTGGGTAACGTTTGCTGGCGAGCGAGCTGCACCGAAGCTTCCAGCTCCATCTCTGCCACCCAACGGGCATCCAGGGGGGTCTCCAGCACCTGCGTGCAGCCGTTGAGCTGTGGCCTTAGCACATCTTGGAGGGGCGTTGCTCATGACACAGTGGGAAGAAATCTAGAGATAACATTTCTGTCTGTTCTGTTAGTTTTTCACTCTCTGGACTTGTACTAAGTTGTCAGAGTCATTTAGGTGCTTTGGAACTGGAGCTCAGCTCTTTGAGTTGGCGGGGGGATTTTTATTAATATGTTCTATTGTCCTAAGCTTGTAACAGGAGAAAATTCAGATGAATCTTCTCTGCGTGCTCGAACTAGACTTGGTTTATGTACAGAATTTGTCTCAAGTGGTTTTTGCTTCATGCTGCATAGCGGGTAGGAGAGAGAAGTGGGAAAGCACCAGTGGTCTGGAGGGCTGCCTATGGAACAGCTTGCTGAGGCTGCCTGTTCTAGAAGGTAGGAGTGTGCAGATGTACAACCATCACCAAAAAAATCCAAGATTATTGAACTCTGGGAAGGTTCAAACAATTTCATGTTTCATATAATTCTCCCCAGTGAGAAACCAACTAGGTATTTGTGTTCATGGACAGTGACATTTGACACTAGCTGTGACATCTTATGAAAACTACATTTTATGTTGAGTTCTATAAAAGCAATCAGATTTAAAAAAGAAAAAAGGGAGGAGAGCAACCAAAATCCCATGACCTGTTTATCAGCCTTCTTCTGTAAGCTAGGAGTATGAGATGTCACTTAACTGACCAGGGTATCATGGTATTGAGCCAATGACAGAGGGAAGTTTAAAACCTAAGTCTTAAGGTTTTTTGCTAGACCTTAACCTAGGTGAGAGCTGTTGCCAGATGTCACAGCACAGGTTGTTATAAAACATCCTACCTTTGAATTAGCAAGCAAGATTCTGTTATATAGGGGCCTCTGTAACTTAAGATGCTGTAAAATCCTTTTGTAACACGGTTTCATGTGAGGTTAAGATAGTTGGAGCAACTCTATGTAACTTTCTGGTCCTGCCTCTTTGTTTTATGTAGCTGGCCATTATATCTTAAAGGCTGAATTCAGAATTTGTCAGGAATTAACTGAATGGAGTTGTGTTCCCAGCTTTACAACATACTTGTTGGCTATCTAGGGTGAATCTCTTCTCCCATCTGTGCCTAAATTCTTAACTTGAATAGCCCTTTCTTGGTTTCATAAAAGCTCATAGACTCTCAAAGTAGTTTTAAGCATAGGCTTAAAAGTAGCCCAAGCCCTTTGGGCTTTCAAAGTTGTGCTGTGAACAACCCTGACTTGAATTCAGCCTCTGCAAGCCTCGCTTAGTAGTGAGTGCTCAAAGCCAGGCATAGGGTGGGCAGCAGCTGTGCTGCTGAGTGCCTGAAGAATCTCTGCAACTTTTCCTACTCTTCTATTCTCCATCCTTGCTGACCTGAAGCAGTAGAATTGCTACAGGTGCTTTTTGATGGAAACATCTTCAATTTTACTCCTTATCTTGCCTCATATTCAGAAGAATCCAATCTCTGAAGCTGAAAAACCAGCTCTGAAGCTGAATCCAAGTTGCTCTGTCCTCAGACAGGATACAGAGAATGTGCTAAGGGAAGGCCAAGTCTGTGTTTCTCCCTGACCATACATGTTAGTTCATGGAAACCCTTATCCTTTACGCTTAAGCATGCGACTACAAATCCATAAATGTCTTCAGGTGTTACACTTTTTAATTTTTTTTTAGCTCCCTCTTCTCTTGAAGTTTTATTTTTCTCAGTGCTGGGGCTGGATTCCTGGTGGGATTTACCAGCTGTTTGTGCCACTATTTGCACTGACATGGAAGCACCGTCTGTGCAACCTGATGGCTGCTCCTGCCTTTGCTTGGTGGGAATGGGCAGCTCTTGGGTTTTGCCTGCTCCCAGAGCAGCTGCTGTTTCTGCAAAGCAAAGTAAAACACCAGTGGAAACCAGAGGGAGGGGAAAAAGCTGCCTATACTGAGCACACCAAGTGTTCCTATATTTGCTGGTTAAGTACAATGCACTCCATGTGGCAAAAAATGCAACTGTGCAGTTGACTTGACTGCACTGCTCTTGGAGTGTCCACATGGGACAGCAGAATGTGGAGAGTCTGCATGGGTTGACCAGGCTTGCTGAGGAGCTCGTGCTGTTGAGGGGGCAACGCTCCTTCCTGTGCTGCAGCCCCAACACCACCGAGGAGGATGGGAGAGTCCGTGGCCAATGGAGGAGGATGGGGGAATCCAGGCTTTGCGTTCCCCTCTTTGAGGGCTAGGGGAGATTTTTTTCCTGTCTCACTCCTGTTTTGGTCAAAACACCAAAACAGGCTGGTGGGTGGTGGCGCTTTCTTGATCTCCACATACTGCCAGGTATTTTGTTCCTGTCTGAGATGTGGTTGTTTTCGGTTGCAACTCTAGAATGCTGCTACTTGCAAACAGTATTAGATCGGTGACATTGAGTTATGATTTCTTCAGAGATGTGATATATTTTGCTATAATTGTGGATAAGAATGATTAAATAAAAGGGCAAGATTGTTTTTGAAATAGATCATTTAAAGAGGCAAAATGGCATGATAAGCCTATTAAATTGTAACATGTTCATTACAGTGTTTAGCAGATTTCAAATAATAGCAAAAGAAGACAGATGGTGTGGAAATACGAGTAAATGCAATGGGGTTTGACTTGCAGATATGGGAAATGATGGTTATTGCAAATGCCAAGAGCCTTGGAGACGAATCTGGCATTGATGCTGTCAAGATTGCATTAAAGGGCAGAATATCTGTGCAAGAGCAAGGGGGAGAAGGAACGTGTGGAGAGACGGAATGAATCTTTAACCAGCTTGGAATTAACAGGATTGACAGCAATTAATTTCAATAGATCAGAATTTCGCCTGGGTAAATGTCATCTTATGCAAGATCACTCATAGGCTTTTACAACAAGAATGACTTTAATGTAAGCACTTAAGCTAATCATAAGAAAAAGTGGGTGACTAGCAGGGACAGGGAGACAGGGAGTCTCCCTTTTTGCAGGTAGGGGGGAGTTCAAGGTCTGTGTCCTGCAGCCTCAGGAACCAGGACTTGCCAACAAGCTCATGAAATGTCACCTTCTGTCCCTCCAAGCAGATTCCTACCCATGTGCTGCAGTTCTTGTCATTGACAAGGGCGTTGACAGTGTCCCCCTGTTGCAGCAGGGGGAGTTTCAGGGTATGTCTGTGCTCTAACAGCACCAGATACCTGAAATACCTATAGCAGAGGAATATAAAGGTATCTAAATGACCTTACTCAAGTGCCTGCATAACAGTTCAGGAGTAACAGC
>JAUBOD010000001.1:8805602-8828190 GCA_032353885.1 Nothura maculosa
CAGCGAGGCGGCCTTCGCGGAGCAGCACGAGCGGCGCCCGCCGCCGCCCGCCGCGCTGCGCCAGCGCGCGCGGGCCGCCTGCAGGTGCGTGACGGGCGCCGCGCCGCCTATAGAAACCTATGGGCGCCTATAGGCGGCCAGCGCGCCGCAGTGACCGCGTGTGTCCCCCTCTCCCTCCTCTGCCTCCCCCGCAGCTGCTCGAGGAAGAGGGCGCTTCGCGCGGCCAGGGCGCTGCTGCCCGTGCTGGAGTGGCTGCCGCGCTACCCGCTGCGGGAATGGCTGCTCAGCGATGTCATCTCCGGCGTGAGCACCGGCCTCGTGGCCACGCTGCAAGGTAACGGCTGCCCCGCGGCCCCCCTCAGCGCGGCCGCTCTGCTCCAGCTCCCGCCTGGCCCGGGTTGAACCGCGCTTAGCGCTTCCCGGTGCTCAAAACGTTGCTGTCTTCTCATACTTTAACTTGCGCTCACCCCAGGGTGTGTTGAATGCATCATAAGATGTTATTGCTGTTTGCCGAGTGCCCCAGTCTAAGGCTGTCTCATATCTGGGTACAGAAATCTGGCTATTTCCCCCAAAATGAGTGCAACTTTGCTGTTACTTTCCTTAAAAAACTGCCCACAAAATCATTCGAATATTTCCAGAAAACGGTGCCCAGGAAGGCAGGTTTTTGAAATGGAGTAAAACAGGCGGTCTTCTTCTAAAGGTTGATGAGGTTGATGGATAATTATATTATATCCTTGTATTATTCAGCTTTCTTTATTACATTTATTAGAGAGGCATTCGGTAGATTAGTAAATAGAAAAGTGGCTGAAGTAAGGAGAAATTACTGAAATGATCTTAATTAAGACAGACTTAAAGGGGAGAAGCCTTTAAGCTCTGCCCAAGGCAGGTGCTAGGGGTCCCCCTGCAAGGCAAGACGAGCTGCAGAGCATGTTAATTCCTTTGGTTTGAACCATGTTTTCAGGCCATTTTTGCCCCTTTTCAGGACTGTGGGAGGTTACAATAACTGTCTCATGTTTTTGCGTAGTGGAAATTGTTTACAGAAGGGGGCAAAGATTACAGAGACCCAAAAAAGAAAGTAGTTTGCCTCACTCCTGGCCCCATTGCCTGTGACCAAAGGGGCAGCTTGTCCTCTGATGGTGCCTGCTGTCCTCCATTGACTTTGAAAGAACCGAATTCCAAAAAGAAGAGACACAGGATTTTCTAGGCACCACTGTATTGCCTGTGCTTCGCTTGAACCCTCCAGGCAAGATCCCATTTTGACAGTCATTATTTCTTAAACAGCTGCCGACATTCCCTACTGCCTGCCCCATTGGAGAGCACCACTCAGGCAAAGATTAGCAGGGAAGAAGTGCCACCAACTTCTGCCCCAGGCAGAGAGTGACCTGAGGAATAGAGACCCGAAGCCACTTGTGGTGCAGGAAGGAGAGGGCAGAGCTGGAAGGTCTCTGCAGAGGGCCCTGCCTCCATCCCTGCCCTACAGCTGGGCTACAGGGGCCCTTCCCCTGACCTGCAGCAGCTGCTAATGCTCCAACTGCAGCTTCCTCCCGTGGATTTTTACATGGAAAGACTGTTTTTATCCCCCACAGTAACAGTCCACTTGTAAAATGTGTTTCTGAAGGGCACTGCCTAGTCTTGCATCTCCCTAGATGTTCAAAAATATATGAAAATCTTAATTAATGGAAACCTCATCTGTGTCAGATGTTTACTCTATTGTTTAAAAAACATTATAGATATGAAATTCCAAGTAGGATGAAAATTGGCCAAAATGATCGTCCCCAAAGAAGTTTCTGGGATCTTGAAGTGTTCCCAACTACCAATAAACTGTGTGTGTTGCTCTTATACAAAGGGAGAAGGTGGCAAGTTTTGAAAGTCAAAACTTCCAATTTGGGTGCTTGGTGGCATTTAAGTTTATAAACTGATACTTGAAAAAGTGGCCTGATTTGCTGAACACCAATTTGTCCTCAATGTTTGAAAATTCTGTTTATAACTAAGACATTTTGAATATTCTTTGTTTTTCCCTCCCCTCAAGGGGCAAACCGTACACTTGTGCAGCAGGGTTCCCAGCTAGAACTGAGCCTGTTCTGTGCTACCTGGACAGACTTAGGAATCTCTTGCCATCCTCACCCATCCAAATACTAGTGTGGTTATTTACAAACCATAGTGTTCACATACGTGCCTGCAACTGAATTAAAGATGCAAAATGCATTCTAATTGTATCTGGGTTGGGGCACACATCTGTCTGAAAGTCTTAGACAGTCTTAGACTTAGTCTGAAAGTTTTAGACAGGATACTGGTGTGCTGGGAGGTGTTCAGAGGTGAAATGTTGATGCTCTGTCGTTCCAGGCTTGGCGTACGCTCTGCTGGTTGCCGTTCCTGTTGGATATGGTCTCTATTCTGCCTTTTTTCCTATCCTGACATACTTTTTCCTGGGAACATCAAGGCACATCTCAGTTGGTAACTGCATGTGTTCGAGTTACAGTGAATTACCTTTAAAAAGTGCTAGTCCTTACTGTGAACAGTCATATTCTGTAGAAGATCTTAAAGATCATTCTGTGTAAAATCTGAATCTTTCTAAACGATATTGAATCGTATTGAATATTGGTGGGTTTGGAAGGCTTTAAGACTCGCTTCTCAGTACAGGCAACTGTTGATCGTAGCTGTCTTCAGTTGTGTCCATGCACACCTTTTGCTCACGTTTATGCTGAAGCTTAAATTTTGTCTTTGGCTATACCCTGTGCAAGAGGTTACAAGACCAAGGCCACAGTAGGCAGTAGGAACAGACGTTCTGTCTACCAGCTAAAGCTCAAGATG
Organism: Nothura maculosa; assembly: GCA_032353885.1. Taxonomy (NCBI): domain Eukaryota; kingdom Metazoa; phylum Chordata; class Aves; order Tinamiformes; family Tinamidae; genus Nothura; species Nothura maculosa. The sequence continues at coordinate 8,808,414 of JAUBOD010000001.1, forward strand.
GCTAAACCAGAGCTCCTAGTGTTCTCCAAGCCTTCCTTGCTACATCCTTTCTCCATCCTGGGGACAGTATCAGCTTCTTGCCTGTCGCGGAGCCCCAGAACCTGTGTCTCTGCTCCAGCCTTGCTCTAGGCCTTGCATCACGGCTATGGGTAAACCTTGATTCTTTCTGAATACTTGCTCTAAAATATGTTTGTTTTTTCTCCCCATGTCAGTTCTCATAGTGGAAACTTGTATCTAAGCTTTCTTCATATACAACTTGGCCACTGACATTTCTTTTTCTCTGCTTTAACAAAATAGTCTTGTTCTCCAGGTATGTCTCACCTCTGCTTACATTGACATCTCTACTTTGTATATTTTCAAGCTTTCCATACCTTCTCCAATGTTCTTTTTCATATCCATGACCTGCTATCTCCAATACCCATAAAATTAACTTACCCTTCTTTAAAATTTTTGTTACCTTTTCCTGCTTACCTATAGTCAAAGCCACAATAAATGTGACTGTGTTTAGGCTCTGTGTTGCTGACAACGATCCCTTGCTCCCTGTCTGTCTGTGTCTTGGCCACTGTGGTTTCAGTCACCTTCAGCCCGCTCATTGTGGGCCACAGGGCTCCTGCACGAGCACCAGGGAGGTGGTGGGAAATCACTCCCCATTTGGGCTTTGTGCAGCCTTAGACTGGCTCAAGCAAAGCACAGAACTGCACCCGTGTGTAGGCAATGCAATAATAAGCTATTGAAGGAAGGAATTGTATCTCTGGGTCGTGTTTGCAGTGCGTGTGGCTCCTAGGCCTCTAGTTCTACAAATAATAAATACGTGTCCCAACTGAAATATTAATTTAGTAATTTTGACTTGGCTTGTCTGCTTTGATCAACGCTTCTCTTTTCATGTATGGTATCTGATAAATGTATCTTTTTCATATAACCTTGAACACGTTCTGTTTATCCTTACAGGTCCATTTCCTGTAGTCAGCTTGATGGTGGGATCTGTGGTACTGAGCATGGCCCCTGATGATAATTTTCTCATAGATGGCAGTAATGCTACAGGGGCCAACAGCACCGGGCCCCTCATAGACACTGCGTCCCGAGATGCCCAGAGAGTGCTCATAGCCAGCACCCTCACGTTCCTGGTTGGCATTCTGCAGGTAAAATAGCTGACTTGAAGACACAGGGTGATTTTATTTATTGCTTTAATTTTAATGGGTAAAAATACAGATGGAAATAGCTACTAGTGCACAGTAAAACACAAAAATGAAATTGAGTTATGTCAAATGCTGAAGAGCTGGCAGGGGACTGTTCCTTTTATCCTGGCAGAGTTTGTGGCTGGGGGCACAGTCAATTAAGGAATAATCTTAGGGCACTACAGCAAGAGACCTACACAAAATGAAGTGCTAATGCTACATGTCCAGGAGCATCCTTTCACACAGCTCTCCAGGTCTCTCTCACTTCTCTGGATAACATGATACTAAGGTACACTAGACTGCTGTGGAGGAAGGGGTCCTGTGAATCTATGTGAACAAAGAGAAAAGAGAAAATCATCGGATAAAAAGTAGGTGCTAATTTGTACTATGGAAGGCCAAGATGGACATCAATGCATAGAATACAAGTTCTAACAAATGGCACATAGATGTCCTCTGAGTGAGGTCAGTGGCAACCAAAATTTGTCCTTTGCCCACTTGTCTGTTGAAATCTAGATGCTCCCACGTTGCTGTGCATGTTGCTTCCCTGGATTTGCCTCATGAAACGAGTGCATCTGTTGTTGAACAAAGTGTTTCTTGCTTTCAGGCTCACTGCAGGCCAGGCTGCCTGTCTTGCTCATGCCCATGAACTTGTTTCATGGATTAAAATGACTTAACTGACCCGGCCCCCATCTGGGCCAAGGTGGGCACAGATAACAAGCAGTTAGGCTTGATCCTGCCTGATGAGTTTTCCCTCTTTCCAGAGGTGTGTTCATGGGAGTGAATGTGAACATTTTGCACTTTCATTGCTGTATCACTTTATTGTTTAGCAAGTTGTTCTTCATGATTTTTGCAGGTAGTATTTGGAGTCCTTCAGATTGGTTTCATTGTGAGGTACCTTGCAGATCCACTAGTTGGGGGATTCACAACTGCAGCTGCTTTTCAAGTGTTTGTGTCACAATTGAAAATAGTCCTAAATGTTTCAACTAAAAACTATAATGGTGTCCTTTCCATAATATATGTAAGTACAGCCTTCTAATTTGCTTTTATTCTATGCCAGATTTTTCTCATAATTGCTTGTTATCTTCCACCTTCTGCTTCCATTTCATGCAGGAATGATTCATATATATTGTGGTAAGTATAGGATATTCATTTGGGTCCTAGTCTCACTCTCACCTAGATCTGTAGGTTGTCTCTTGTAACTGGGGGCTCTAAGCAGTTGCTTTCTTGGTGCCCTAGACTTTGAAAGCTAATTGCAACAGTTCAGTCTTTTCCAGGCACTGGTACCTACAGGTTAGCTAAGGGGAGGCCAAGTACTGTTGCCACAAGTCCACTTGTTGATTTTAGAGAAAACAATCAATGAAGAAGTGTCTTGCATGGATTACAGAAATACTGAATTCCTAGAGATTCTTGTGTTACAGAAGAATCTCTATTCCCAGGGAAATTACTGCGTTTTGGTACTGACTTCAGCATAAAACTGAAGTCATCTAAGTACTGACTTCAACATAAACAAAATACTAAATGTAGGTTTTATTCTTTTAGATCTTCCTTCACACTTCTTATTTAGATAATAACTTTCTTTAAGAGCTGTACTAGAACACAGCTTACAGACCATGCCAGTTCAGGGAACCAGACTCGCTGGTCTCTTTGTATATGAAAAATACATTAGACATGTAGGTCAGTAAGAACAGAATGAATCCAACTGCAAATAACAAGATGAAATTCAGGAAAAGACATCTGGTGGAACATTTGAATAAATAGCGTTTAAAAAAATGAAAAAACTGCCATGTGTCTTTGGCATTAATGTAAATGCTTTCCCTTAGATCATGGAAAATTTAGATAAAATACCATGTTATAAAGCTCAGATGGTGCCTGAGAAGTCTGTCATGAGCAGAGCTCGCTGCCCCTTGGGGACCCGCTGCTCCGCGGCCGGGCGCCCGGCACTGGGGGACAGGCCAGGGCTGGAAGCGGAGCACAGGGCAAGATGAGCAGCGGAGGAGGGTTAACGTCCCTGATGGTGGGGCTGGGTGACCACCTTCTGCAAGTGCAGGCATCTCCCCAGCCCACAGGGCTTGGGATGGCTCCCTCTCCAGATGGAATCAGAGAATAGTTAAGGTTGGAAGGGACCTCTAGAGATCATGTAGTCCAAAACGTGACGTGAGCAGACATAGGGAATAAAGATCCCCAGGCTGGATGTGCTGGTGTGTGGAGAGCCAGAGACTTGCCTCAGATCTGCTAGCTGGCTCTGCCTTTGAAAAATGAGCATCTCTGCTAGTATCTGCACAAAGCGAAGGAGCTAATTATGTCTCCTTCCTTGTCCCAGTAACAGGTAGAGGTTAGGTTAAGGAACCCCTACCTTAAAAACTAGTATAAATTTTCCACAAAGTGGCATGCAGAAGCAATCTGCAGTCAGTTCCTTCAGTTATGCCTTTTAGCTCAAGTTCACCATGAATTCCTTTCAGTGATTCTGTAACAGCCTGGTAGGACGTTAGAGAGGCTTAGGCTCCTCTGTCCTGAGCAAAGGAGTGTGTGACCCCCTGGGCTCCCCCCACCCCTGTGCGTGTTTCCTCTTGAGAGGGTATTGGAGCCTTCAAGAGGACAAAGTGGTTTTTAAACTGTATATCTTTTTTTTTCAGACTCTTATTGAAATATTTGAAAGAATTGGCACCACCAATATTGCAGATCTTATTGCTGGACTGCTGACCATTTTTGTCTGCATGGCAGTGAAAGAAATAAACGATCGGTTCAAACACAAGATACCCGTACCTATACCAATAGAAGTCATTGTGGTAAGAGGAGAACCATAACAAGAGCTGATGACAATCCCAAGAGATGGGGCGGGCTGCAGGAAGGCATGAGCAATTCTCCAGGCTTAAAACTGTTTTTTATTTGATTACAGACAATAATAGCCACTGGCGTTTCGTATGCTGCCGACTTGGAAAAAAAATACAATGCTGGCATTGTTAAGAGCATTCCTAGAGGGTGAGTGTTTTTGAATATCCTGTGTCCCTATGAGGGACATAGGTAATTTTTAAGTGGATAAAAATGACAGTCGTAAAATAAAAGATGTAAGAGAGATTTGGGTAGTGTTAATCTGAGTTCAGGAACTTAATCAGAGCTGGAGGTTTCTGGCATTTTACACCTGGCTCTGATGCCATCTGATTATGGCATCAGATAGTTCATTTTTGAATTCAAGTTCATTTTTGTTTCATGCTCACATAGTAAACATGTGACATAAAGACATAAAAACATAAGCCCTCTCCCTGACAGGGAAAGTTCACTTCTGCATAGATTTCATGCCTAAAAACAGGGCTTTTCCCACCGTGGCCCATATTTGTGCTGCTGCTGTTACCCTAATCAATATTGTCACATACATCTTCCCAGGCACACGGATTGTGAGGATTACACTGGTAGAGATTTTCACTTGAGAGATTCGGAGCACTTCACAGTAGCAACCTTCACATTCCATTTGCTATTCAAGCCCTGATTAATTAAAATTTGTGGAAAACACAGTAGGGGATAGAAATGTTGTTGAGATCTTCTGATGAAGCGGGTTAACAATAGTAGGAAGCGTCATACATGTATTTATGTAATTCACCATACTATTGAATATATCCTTTATTCAGTGCTTCAGAAACTGCACTTCTTCACTTGGCTATCACAAGGCCAAATCTCAGTCACGCTGAGAACAACGGGAGCTTTGTTGCTGACTAATAGCATCAGGATTTGGGCTACGGTGAGCTAGATAAGCGTGTTCTGTATGTCAATGGGCTGTTTCCACCTTTTTATTAACTTGAAATATTATGCTTGAAGTCATAAGCAACGTGTATGCCTCTGTCTCAAGCTCCTTGACAACTCTAGGAAGAAAAGAGTTTGATCAAAGTGGATAATATTAATATATTTTCTAAATGCTAGATTTTTGCCTCCTGAACCTCCAGCTGTCGGCCTCTTTTCCGAGATGATAGCAGCCTCCTTCTCCATTGCTATCGTTGCTTACGCTATTGCAGTCTCTGTGGGGAAGGTTTATGCAACCAAATACGACTATGCTATTGATGGAAACCAGGTAAGAGAAACTGAAATATTTGTTCATGAACGTAGAGAAGACAAGTGCCATTTGAATCTGACTTAGATAGGCAAATGAAACATCTATACAGATCTCCCAGTCAAAATGTCAAATCTGACAGAGAAATTCATTTGACTAGTGCAGAAACCCAGATGACAGGGCCATATGTCATCTGACAAACTAACCACGGAGATGGGGCAGGCACGTTCTTCCCTCAGCGTGGCCCTTTCATTGTAATTAATTTTTACATCCTAATTACGTTAGTGCTGCGGTTGCTCTGAGGGGTTGTCAGAGCTCCGTGCTGCACGGAGGAAGTTTCAGGATCTACAGAATTGCCCTGGGCAGTTCTAGCAACCTGCTTCCCATCCCTGGCCATAGGGATCTGCTGGAGCTGGGAAGAAGGCAAAGTCAAGCTCAGAAGCTGCTCCTGGCAGCTTTATTTAGGCCAAATCCCCATGCAGCTGTTGTATCCCCTTAGCGTTTTCATTTAGGGTGTGATTTTACTCCAGTAGTATTAAATTGTGCTTCTCAGTGACACCAGTTCTATCAATATGAATACACTTGTATAGGTAGGTAGTGTAGCTCCACAAAGATAGATGCCCAGCAGTATGAACATAACTGAACAGCTGCCCACATCGGGCAGTTGGATTGGTGTAAACCCAGGTTTCTAGAGCCCGGAGCTGTACTGCGCCACGAGCGACGCCCTGGCAGGTTCTGGGAGGCTGTTGGTGTCTGCTTGGCTGCCTCTGTGGCTTGTCCGTGGGTGTGGGAGATCCAGTCATGCAGCCTCCCTGTCCCACGTGGAGTCTGCTTTTGAACTGTGCCCTTTGAACATGGAGAAAAATGCCTTCACTGCAGAAGATAAATAAGCTGAGCACCTTGCTTGGTGGGTCTTCCTTTAGTGCTCGTGGATTGTGCTCAGGTTGCAAAGCTGGATTGGAAAATACTCCTGGGCAGCACGTCAGGAAATTGTATTTCTGAATGTGGTGGTCATTTTATAATAATGCATTGACTTATAGTTTAATAAGGCTGTATGAATAATGCATGTCCCTGAAAGTGCTTTTTATGCTGTTCTTTTGCTGGATATGCTGTACTGCCAGCACTGATGTGCTTCAGAGATACTAATAAAATAATATAGTGGTTGAATTTCTGTCTAGAAAAGCAAAGCACCTTCCTTCAGTGCTAGTGCTATGAACTTTAACCATACCAAATGGTAAACGCAACCAAATGACTGATAGGCAAATAGTTATTTAAAGTAAACTGGAGAATGTAAATTAAGATCATAAACAGGTAGTGAAACCATTTGGAAGGGGAACCTAATCCCATTATCTCAGGGTTTATTTTGTCGCTGGGCACGCTAGGAGCTCTGTCGCTGGCACTTGCTCCCAGAACACAGCTGTTGTGCAGGAACAGGTACGAGCCACCTAGGTCTGTTCTGCTCAAGAGCACGACTTCAAAACCCTGCCCCTGTAGTTCATGCTCAGTCAAAAGCAGAGTTTTTGGCTCACAGTTTTGGCTCAGAGTTTTGGGTCCTAGGGGAAGCGAGTGAGAGTTGAAATCAAATCTGCCACTGTTTTTAAGACCTTGCTTGGAGTGGCAAGCACCTGTGACGGTGCCTGAGCTCGGCTAAAGCAACATCAGGGTCAGTTCTACAGCTCCACAGGCAGCTCCAGAGCCTCATTTCCCGGAGGCACTTGAGAGGAATGTCCCAGATCCGCGGGCATCCAGCGCCCGGGTCCTTGTCACTTGAGCAGAAAAACAGCCTCCGTAGGTGCCAGCAGCTGTGACCCTGGCAGAGCTGTGAGCGCTGCCGGGCTCAGCGGGGGCCCGTTGGGATGGCCAGGCTGAAATACCTTTGGCTCGGCAAACTGCAAGTTTTCAGTGAGGCTGCATTTCTTTGGAAAGCTCCTGATTAGTTCTGCTAATAATAGAATGCCTTGTGCTAATGAAAGGCTCGTCTCATTTAGTAGTATTTGTTGAGCTCGTGGTATTCAGGAGTTAAAATTATACCAGTCCCATGCGCTCATGCCGTTATACCAGTGTAGCTGGTAGAAAAGTTGGCTTTGATAACAGTGGTGGACACGAGCTTGCCACCCACACAGGATCATCCACCTTAGTGAGACAGCAGAGAGTTACGTTGGCTTCTAAACACATATGGTTACATGGGCACAGGAAGAATGAGTGTCAGCCTTAACATCTAGGCTCGTCTCAGTTGCAGTGCTACCTACTGTAAAAAGTACTATAGAAAAGTATTGTCATTCTACATTGTAAAATTGTCTCCAAAACTCTTATTTACAGTATTGTCCAATTATTTTTCAGGAGTTTATTGCCTTTGGGATCAGCAACATTTTTTCAGGAGCCTTCTCTTGTTTTGTTGCAACCACTGCTCTGTCACGGACCGCAGTCCAAGAAAGTACTGGGGGAAAGACTCAGGTACCGCGTGACCTCTTCTTGCTAGTCCTGGCACAGCTAAGTTTAAGATTGCAGAGGGCACAATGGGCACATTTCACCAAAGGAGGGAGAAAATCCTCAGATCTCTCTACGAGCTCCTTGTGCTCCTTTTTGTGGCTCTGCCAGAAGAGGGCAATAATGTTTTTCCTAGTGAGAGTTATATCAGAGGTCAGTGGGCATGTGGGACTGACGCCCCAGAGTTTAATTCCCAAATATGGGACTGTTTGTCACGCAGGGATTTGGTCTGAGTGAGGAAAGCGTATCCCAGGGATGCTCTTGCTCCCTGCTCCTTCATGCTCCCTGCCTGCCCAAATTCCCTGGGGGCAGCCGAGGCTTTTAGCAGTTGCCCACATGTGCTGGCAGGTCTCCGTGTTCCCGCTCAAGTGCAGCGCGCAACTACCTGGGTATTTTGCCCTGTAAGCCTGGAAACGTAAGAGGGAGACTTTGCAGGCTCAGCCCCTCTAACCGCCGTGTCCTTTGCAGGTGGCCGGGATAATCTCAGCCGGGATTGTTCTCATTGCCATTTTGGCCCTGGGGAAGTTGCTGGAGCCCTTGCAGAAGGTACCGTACATCTGCCCTGCAGCAGCCACCAGCACCAGCCACGTGCATGCGCTCAGCTTTGGGGACCCTATTCACTGCCCCATGTAACTGTGGTGGTGGGTAGAGGCTCTGATTCATCATATACAGTGCTTTGAGACAGAAAACTGACAGAAAATGCAGTTATTTGTTCTGAATAGCGCTTTTTTCCCTCTTTTTCCTTTGGTCACAGTCTGTGTTGGCGGCTGTAGTTATAGCCAACTTGAAAGGGATGTTCATGCAAGTGTTTGATGTTCCTCGCCTGTGGAGACAAAATAAAGTGGATGCTGTAAGTGATCTTTTTTCTCATTTACTGTTTTTCCCTGTGCTTTTTTTATTTTTCTTGCCTTTTAATACCATCAAGATTTCTTGTAACTATCACATAAATAGAGCTTTGTAGACCTGAGTTCAGATTTGCAAATGCACATCACTCTTGTGTGTGAACTCCAAATAGAAGTACCATTAAGCTAGGAAAAAATCCCCATTGTAGTTTTATGTAGTATTTTTCATATCATCTTTATTTCCTGTATCCTGCTGTGAGGGTGTCCTTCATAGCAGTGAGTTTAGTTTACAGAAATCTTGTGCTGAGATACCTTGAAAATCAGACTGAAGACAGCCTGTGCTCACCTTAGCATTCTGCTCTGCTCTTCAGCACAGCTTAAAATGGTTAAAAAAGCTGACATTTTCTTAAATCACACATTTATATTTATAACGTTCTCACATTAGCATTATATTTGCCTGGATAATCTCAGGTAGTCCTCATAAAATATTTAAAAAAATAAAATAAACTGAATCCAGTGGATTTTCTGTCTCTTAGGATGGCTGTCTGGGCAGGAAGAGAACACATGACACATGACAAGTGTTTTCCCCTAGTGCACACAGATTTCACAGCACGTGTCTTTGGGCATTCTCTGTTTTGAGCAAATTTGGAGAGTTTTAGTCTTCAGTAGTCTTCTTCCTAGGTGAAAGATGCCCCCAACTCCAGCCTTTGGAGTGCTCAGCTCCACTGGGTGCCTCCTGGCAGTGACGTCGGGAGGGCCGAGGAGCCTCTTCAGCCTTTGGGCCTCACTGCTCAGCGTGGGCTCTAGAAAATGCCCTCAAGCTGCTCCTCTGCGTTGCTTCCCTTTGGAACAGCTCTGATTTCCCAGGCATCGCCGAGCAGCCCCCTTCCCTCTGGCTGTGCCCTCCAGGGGTGCCCTCTTATCTTGTATTACACCTGGGGAGAACATATTGCTTGAGATTTTTAAAGCATCAGAAAAAAAAGATTAAAAAATGCAGTTAATTTCATCCTCTCAATTGCATCCTCAAATTTCACTAAGGTAACTGAATCCTTGAAGATTGTTCCTCTGTTTAAAATAATAATGAAAAATGAAAGATCTACAAGTCAAATATGTTTAGTAAGGTGAAAAGAGACAGAAGTAGCTTGGAGGAGGAAGGAGACTTGGACGTGGGAGACAGTGAATGGCCAGTGTGCTGTGGTCAGCTTCAGTGTTTAAATCCTTAGGCTCCTCTGGACTAGTGATTCTTTGCAGTGACCACACGCACGTTTTATGGTTAACAGACTTTACATTTGCTGTTTCTTGTGCAGATGATCTGGATTTTTACATGTGTAGCATCCATCATTTTGGGACTGGATTTGGGATTACTTGCTGGCCTTTTGTTTGGATTGCTGACAGTCGTGCTCAGAGTTCAGTTGTAAGTAACACAGCAGCAGAAATACTTAGAAATTCTTCTCAAAGTTATACTATGAAAAGTAAGATTATCGATACACTGGAAAGCATATATTCTTTAGACACTAGTTCTGAGATTAAAACTTTTTGGATTGAATATACAAACGTGCATGAATTCTGTAGTGAATTCATTGCTATAGTAACTCTCAGCATGCCATTCTAACAGGGTATCCATGCACATGCCAGTAACCTTGTTATGTCACACTGAGTCTGTGGAAGAAAAAGAAGAGAAGGCATGAGAGTAGGTCAAAATGTCATATTTGTGCCCAATCTCTTGCTGTTCTGAATGGTGAGGAAAGATGGCCTTGCAGAACCTTATTTGACTTGTAGTGTTGTTTGGCCTTTTCTCTGAAAATAGAGCCAAAGACCTTTCCTGCAGCCCCAAGTCCAGGACGTACAGCTGCAATCAGTACCAAAACAGAGTTTCACTGTCAGCACATGTGCAGAACTAGACCCTTCAAAACATGTCACACAAGAGTAGATTAGAAAAAAATGGAATTTTAACTGTCTCAAAAACTATTCAGAAATTCAACTCGGATTTGTGAAATGAAGCTTAAAAAAAGAAAGGAGGTAAGGTGTTATAAACTTCAGAACAATTTGCTTCAGCTCTTAAAAATATATCTGGAGACCAAAAAAGTTTGGTTTTGTTGCAGACCAAAATCCAAAGAAAAAGGGTTGAACAAAAAGTATTAAGTAATGGGACAACTATGTAAATAGTATCAGTTGATTTGAAATGAAAAAAGTGAATGATTTCTTCACAAGTCAAAAACTGTTTTTCATTTGATCCAAAATAAGTTTAACACGTTTTTCTGATACGAGAAACAAATAGAACAAGTTACGTGGCTAGCTCTGCTCAGAAATGGTGAGCTCAGTAAGCCGAGACCAAAGTACATGGTCTTTACCAAGGACTTTTCACTACAGAGCAGAAAAAAACCCTTTGCACGAGGACACAAAACAAAGTTATATCATTTTCCTGGATTGTTAGAAGAAAACAGGCTCTAAGACTGTGTTAGTTTGTGTGGAACAATTCTCCCATGCACAAGTATGATGCTTTCCTTCACCATTTTTTCTTGTTTCTATTAGTCCTTCATGGGGTGGCTTTGGGAACATTCCTGGCACGGATATCTACAAGAAAGTCAAGGAATACAAAAATGTAAGTCAATGCTGAGCTGTTTGCCTTCAACTTGCAAGTCACTTTAAAAAAAAAATGTTGTGCAGACCGAGGACAACTTGAGTTTGGAAGTAGAATGCGTGAAGATAACAAGTTCCAACATTAAATGCTTCATCTCCATACAGATGGTTGGTCCATATTGCTTGCTGTGGTAATGAGCTTCTACTGAACTTTCTTTAAAGGCAGCCTCTAATCAGTCTCATTTCTGTGAATCAGCTGCCTGCTGGATTCTGCCTCACAACTGAAGTGTTTCTTACTATCCCAGTATGGGTGCTGCTCCTTGACCTTTCATTCTTTGGTAACAGGCTGTAGAACCAGAAGGAGTGAAAATTCTCAGGTTTTCAAGTCCAATTTTTTATGCTAACATTGACGGTCTGAAAAGCAGCCTCAAGTCCACAGTAAGTGACACATGATGATTTTTCTGGATGCTACTTAATTGGTTTTGGGATTTCTGTGGAATTTCATATAGGCGAAACTACATCATTTTTATGTCTTGATCCTTTTTTTCTGTAGGTAGGATTTGATGCAGTTAAGGTTTATAATAAGAGACTTAAAGCACTGAGAAAGATACAAAAGTTAATCAAGAAGGGGAAATTAAAAGCTACTAAGGTAATTTTTTTCTTTCTTTCCTTTCTCAGAGGATTGCTGTTAATGCTTACAACTTTAGTCTTAATTATAAGCCCCTCTGTGCTGATCTTTAAAAGAGAGATGAAAGGTGTGACTGATTCCCCATGGCAGGAGCACGGGGCCTGCAGGGACTTGGCAGAACAGCACAGCTCTTACCAAAGACCCCTGGGCAGCTGAGGTGCTAAGTGCAGCAGTAACAACAGCCTCCCTGGTCTTACGTCTAACCCCCAGCACCACAGCCTGCCTCTGGGTACTCAGTGCTGGCTCTTCCCTATGTCCGTGCTCCTGTTACCCAACTTTCCATGCACAGTTGGGCTGCTGCTGTTGTCGTTTGGCAGATGAAACCTTCCACATCCTCTTTAGAGGAAGCAGCACATGTTTTTCTGGGGATGGAACATACATTTCTATCGTTAATTGCTTATACGAGTGGCCTGTTAAAACAGAAGCTGAGAATGGACATAATGCTGTGAGCGTTCTCAGTGTAGGATGCAACGTTTTGGATGCTCCATCCACCTGTGGATGGAGTTAAATGTTTAGTTACGTGACAATCCAACTTCTAACCTCGTGATTTTGCTGCATTATTATGTACAGTACATCCAATTTGGAGCTGAAAATACCAGTCTTAAATAGAAGTAAAGCTCTGAGGGAAGGAGTGGCTCTGAAATACTTGCTCTTTTCTAGACAGTGGCCTTTGTGTAGGAAGATAATCTTTTAACAAAAAATAGGAAGAAAGTCTATATACAATATAGAGGAGATTCATTCAGTCTCATTCATTCCTAAAACACAAGTTATCATACAGAATTATCACCTATAATTCCCAGTGGCCACAACTGAATGATACTTTCTGTATGTTACCTGTGCTTATTAGAATGGCATCATCAGTGAGCCAGGTATTAGTAACGAAGCTTTTGAGCCTGATGAAGATCCTGAAGACAATGAAGATGTTCAAGTCCCCACCAAAGAAGTGGAGATCCAGGTGGACTGGAATTCAGAACTCCCAGTCAAAGTAAATGTCCCCAAGGTGCCCATCCACAGCCTCATTTTGGATTTTGGAGCAGTGTCCTTCTTGGATATTGTAGCTGTGAGGTCAATAAGAACGGTAAGGACCCTTTTTTTTTTAACCCGGTATTCTGTAAAAATCAATCTAGGCAACTGTTTATAAACCAAAAGCTGTAGGTTGGACATAATTTCTGAGTTTATTGAAGTTTGTTGTTGAAATCTACCTTTAAAACTCATAGCATCAGGTACAATATTGGTCTGTGCATATCAAGGGGAAAAGAACAAAATTACATTTAAAGGACATTATTAAGGCTGTACAGTAAAGTACACTAGAGTCAATCAGAACTGCAGAATGTGCTGCCCTTGTATGCATGGAATATGAAAGATTTTAGCTAGGCAATTTCTTTCTTGTCTCCTGCCCTTAATATGGACATAGGATGGTGTTTAACAAAGCAGTATTCACTATTTTGATTTATCTTGTCCTTAGATCTAAGGCTTGTTTATTCCATATTATTTAAAAAGAAGGAAGAATGATTCATTTCTTTGTCGGTTTTTCTATAGCTAGTATCTGAGTCCTTCATCACCATTACTTAATTCATCTTCAAACATCACTTCATTACCTTAGAGTGATAATATTCCCAGTTTAGGGAGGGGGAAATGAGGTGAAGAGATGAAGGCCTAGATGAGGCCTCATGGTCCCTGGTACCCAATTACATGCACGTAGGACCTGACTCTTCAGGTGCTTTCTGTGTTCGGATTCCTGCTTTTCCTGACTTCAAGCTGCAGTTGGGCTTGAAGCCTGCTTTATCTGTGAAGCAGATCACAGGTTATCAAGATTCTAGATAATAAGAAACAAGAGGATGCAATTAGCAACCATCTCTGAAAGTGCTCTGAAAGTACCATCTCTGATGACACTTGGCTGCCATCAGGAAGCCAGGGGCAGAATGCAGAGCATTTAACGAGCTGAAATACAAGAATGCTGCCTGACTGCTCCAGCCTAATCTCAGTTCAGTTCTGGCTTTGGAGATGAATGAGACAGGGCTTGCACAGACGCCATTCTCCTCATACACAACTTTTCCATCCAGAAACAGGTCCATCTGTTGCACTACATGATAAAAAGTCTGTGTAAAACTATATATATAAATATGTATATATATATATATAACTAAATATATTAATATATATGTATAGCACATGGCAATTAAAGATTGTCTCAAGCCACACATGTATGGGAGAAGATTAAGATTGCTCAGGTGCCCATAATTCTCATTGCAAAAGACATGATTATTCTCTGAGAATAGATTGAGAACCTTAATGTGTAAAATGTATAGCTCCATTTGCATTGGCTGCTTTGGAGACTGGGTATCTTAACTTGCAGATATTAAGTACAGCGAAGTATCACAGTTTGGTTTTTGCTGTAAATAATCAATACATCTTAGAATGAAAACAGTCAGAAACAAATGAGAAGGGTGTTTGTGATGTACATATATAAAGAGAGATTATATGTCTGTAGTCGATTACTTATATATGTATATATATTCCATGCAAACATTATCTCCTTGTTGTGTCTTTTCTTTTTCAGATAATTAGAGAATTTGAGAGAATCGATGTCAGAGTATACTTTGCTGCCTATCAAGGTAAATACCAAGGTATTTCTGTTGTGACTCATGCAGAGGATGAGAAGGCTCTCCAGAAATGTTTGTGAGATTATTTATTCCAATAAAAATGTGAATGACAAAGACATGTGAGGTTTGAAGAAACATGGAGGTAATGGTGAGGAGCAAGCTATGACTGTTTGACTCGACTGTGCATCAGATTTCTGGAAGTTGCAACAATGTGTTTTGACATTTATTTCCTAAATAACTTCAAACTGATTCAATTGGATGACTTCTTTTTATTCAGATAACCTTATTGCACAACTGGAGAAGAGCGCCTTCTTTGATGATGTTGTCAGGAAAGACATGTTCTTCTTGACTGTCCATGATGCTGTGCTCTACATAAGGAATCAAACGACATACAGTGACAACCAGGATCCTATATTTGAGAAGGTGAACATACCCAGCAGTGTTTGTTTCCCTTCCTTCTGTTATCTAAAAGTCATTCTTGCAACTTCTGTTACGCATTTGAAACTAGGCCTAGAGTCATAGTACAAAAAGCTAAGAGTCTTACAAACAGGACTACTGGACTATTACAAGGGGAATATTGTTCCAAGGACCTTGTAGTGGAAAGAACCCATGTAACAGGCCTTTTTTGCCTACCTTGCTGATAGGCACCTTTCAGTTACCATTTTCAGAGCTGAAGAGCCCCCCGCTCTGCGTGGTGTGACTGGCCCTGCGGCTGCTCCACACTCGTGGTCACTCACACTGGCCTCTTCTGGGCCTTTTTTGGTTCCATTTGGTGTTTTCTGAGAACCAGCACATTTGACAGTATTAAGGATATGGGCACACTGTTCATGTGGAAAATGGCTTTTTAATAGAGAATTCTCACTGGAACTCCCTGCCTAGCAATCCGTACTATACAATTTTTTTTAAAAAAACCCCACCTAATATTAAGATTATGTATAAATAGCTTTCAAGGGACCATTTTTATATATATATATATAAAATATATATATATATTTACACATGTATATGTGTGTATACACATATATATGTATATATATGTATACACATATATATATACACACACATATATATATAAATATATATGCTTACTAGTCAGGATCTAGAAGTTTGAGGCTGTAATACAAGAGAGATTATACTTTTGATAAAGCCATATAGCAATTTAAATAAAGAGGCTTTTATTATTTTTACAAGGCCACAAGTATAGCCATGAGGAGAGGCAAGGTTTTCCCTCACATTCCTCCCAGCAGACTTAATGCAACAGTGTCCTCAAGGAACAGTGAACACCAGACCCCTTTGACTTGTGGGAATGATCTAAAGGTACCTCAAAGCAATAGGGGACCTCCAGTAATACTGACAGTGTTTCCTAATTTCTTTGTGTCAAGATTTCCCTTATGCAGGAATCTAAGGAACCAATAGAGTTCACAGACACAAGCAGGCCTGAAGATGAGCTTGATGTTCAAGAAGAGGTACGTGCTTTGGAACGGAACTGGTCTGTTATTTTAAGGACACTCTTTCTATTCCTTTGCCTTTCTGTTATAGTATGTGAGATGAACTGAGCCCTCAGCAGTTGCAGCTGATTCAACCCCCTCCTTTTTTGATTGGTATAAACATTGCAAGAGATCCCAATACACCTGTTCATCACCCACAGTACAACACACTCCTTTGGTGAATGGGCCAGGCCCCTCTCACTGTAGGGAGAAGCCCTTTCTGTGCCTCTATGCAGAAAGCAGTGAAGGATTCACAAGGTTGTGAGGACAAGCAGGCCAAAAAGCCCTCACTTCTCATTCCCATTCCCAAAAGAGCTCAGTTATTTACACTGCAGCCATGAAATAAGATAAAGAGCACAGGCACACAGCTGCCAGGCCAAGGTCACGCTGTTCTGCATGGTTTCCACCCTCCACCTCACGGCCAGTTCTTGAAGCTCCAGATCTGCAGCTTCCTGGTGGAACCATCTCATGTAGACACCCGTCAGAGGGAACTTGTTTCTGAACAGACCTTTTACAGTCACTCTCCTTGTACTGCCATTGAAGCCAGGTGGAATTTATGAGTAATGTAGGAGCACACATGAATGTTTTACTTTCCAGGCAGTGTGTACTCAGAACTAACCATTGCCCCTTTCTCTCCACCTCTGGGAAAACCTGTCGATAGGCGATGCGCAGACTTGCCTCCTGAAGAGGACCCGCTGGCACTGCCACACCTGTGAGCTCACAGCAATATTTATGCACCTGTGTTATATAAGCATTTTCTGAACTGGAACCAATCGTTGCACTTGAAGAAAACCCTGCTTCCTTGACTGAACGATGCAGATCTCTAGAAATGTCCATGTTTGACTGTCGTTATCCCTGAAATACTCCAGACTGGTTCAGTGAGCAATTTCTGATCTGATACTATTGCAAAAGATGTCATCAGGTTGGCACTGTTCAGGAGGAAGGTGCGTGGCACTGGTTTATCAGTGTGTGCCAGAAGAAAAGCTGCTTTGTGTTAACCTGGCCCAGGGGAGTTTGAAGAGACTTATTTTTTTATGCTATGTATTTGTTGACTGTCTAGCAGGAGGGTGGGAGTTCTGGCTGGCCAAGATTTGCAATCCTAGATCATTAGGGTACTTGCTGGCAAAAGTCTTTGGGGAAAAAAATGTGTTTTGATAGTTTTTTTTTCCAAGGAATTCCCTAAATTGCTGCAAATTGTTAGATACCTGAAACATGGGACGGGTGAAACATAATATAAACACAAAACTGAGCACTGTGCTGCTACAAAACAATAGTTAGGATACATTTCAGTAGAAAAGGCCCTTGGACAATGGTTCATTAGTTCTGCATTAATCCCAGTGAAGCAAATCATGCACTATCTCTAATTAAAAAAATGCACAAATATAAAAAAATCAAAAAATCAAGTATACACATAAGATTATTTTGCATATGTTACATATCTATATAGCTGATCAAAAGGCAGATGATGACCTAGATTAACAAAAACTTTACTCCACAAATAGTTAATGAAATTTGTAGAACAAGCTGCTACCGAATGTGAGTAAAAGTTAGAATGAGGGCTAGTATCAAGGGTTTTTTAATGAATTTTAGGAGTTTAGTTTAATGAATAGTTATATTTTTATATAGCATATATATATATTTAATATTTTACATCAACCAGCTGCTGTTCTTTTGTGGGAAATGTATAGGCATTTGGCAGTCTTTAATGCTTAAGTGCAATAATTTACACAAGACACTGGACTCAAACTGCAAAATTTGAATCCTTGATTTTATGACTACATAAAATACATATGCAAGAAATCAATGTTGTTAACTTCCATAAGGAAGCTTGTTTTGTTGGAAAACAGACTTTCTTAAATATTGTAGCACAATGCTAGTTCTTAAAATAGAGATAAAAACTGTGGTGAAGGGATATGTATACAGGTTTCAAAATCCCTTTGACATTTAAACTTCACAATGTGGGTAAATTAGCTTTAGTAGGTTCACATATTTAAGTGTCCTTATTCAATCATGTCAGACTCTTTGTTCTATCACACTGCACAGGGAAGACTGTTACTGCAGGTAACGTTAATGGAAAACCTCAGGTGAAATGCCAAACACTAGGTAAGTTATTCTGCTCTAAGGACCTGAGTGAACTCTTTCAAAATCAGTGAAAAACTCCTGAAAACTTTGGGGCGGGATCCTTTCATAAGGGAAAACTGCACCGGACTGGTGTCTTCATTCTCTTAGGAAGACATAAACTATTCAACTTTCATCCTAGATGATATGGATGTTCTGGTTCAAACCCATAAAATGTAGGCCTGTATTCAGAGTGAGGCATGAGCAGCTCTTAACTCAGACAGGCTCCTCCACAAGCTGGGAGTTAGACCCGGGCTTCTTGGAACCAAATCCGACCGATCTGCAGCAGCAGGATGGAAGTACTGACTAAAGTCACAGTGATGCCTGTGATTTGACACTTTAGGTTTTTAGGAAGTAGTAGCAAACTCTTACTGGCTTCATTCTCTTCCCCCCTCCAGCACAACTCAGGAGGTTGGCGCTTCTGCCAACGTTGCTGACAAACATTTTCCTATGCAGCCCTCAGTTTCTATTATCCTGAATAGAAGCCACTGCTGCCAGTGCACACAGCAATGAAGGATAAAGCCAGTCTGTCTCAGAGGATGTATTGTTTTTCTAAAATGGATGTACATTTTATGTATTAAAAAAAAAGGCAAAAAGAAATACCCTACTTGGGGCTGATAAAGAAGCTTTCTGCTATTTTTATGCAGAACGTGCACTACAGGAAAAATTATATTGAAAAGATAGCAGTAAATGTTGTGCCCTTGAGCAAACATCAGCACTGCCAAGTTTTAGCACAGATTCTTACTAGACAAAAAATGTGGCCTTAGATTATTTTTGAATCATCTCTAGTTCTGGCCTCAAAATTATTTAGAAACAATAATTAAAAAGAAAAAGTGAATTATTTGACAGTCCTCTAGCTTCATTTACAGGTATGACATTTCATCTGGAATTAGTTGTGATAAAACACAATGCAATGCACTTATTTGGCCTGCATACGTCTTCAAGGCAAGGCTGCACCTGTTCTTGCAGAAAGAAAAGGAAAGAAAACCCAAAGGAACAGGTGGAAGGCATCGGATGCCTGTTGTAGGGAGGCAGGCAACGTGTCTCTACCCACCCATCAATGCTCTACCCACCCATCAAAATGAAGGATAATTCAAAATAACTGGGTTTGTAATTAAGCTATATTGTGTACAAATTTGTACTAATTCAGGCATCTGTAAATAATACAACTTTGTGTTCATCTTTTTTTCAGCAGAAGTGACACTTTAGACTGCATTTTGTGATTATTATTGTCCTTATATGTCAGATACTCGGGAGTATTTTTTTAATCCTTTCTAAAAGGCTGCATTTTAAAAGTTTCTGTAACCATTAACTAAAAAATAAAGTTGTGTGTATTGAGAAGACAATCCGTGATTGTGGTTTTTTTTTTTTTTTTTTTTAAGTCCTTCAGTGATTCTTATTAAAAGGTAGTAAAGCCTACGACGTAGGGAATGCTTCTCATTTCCTTTGCATCTGCCACTTATTTTAAGCCCTTATTTTGGTCCGAAAGGAGAATCCCTTCTCCGTTCCTTGTGGGGAACACAGATAGGCTCAAACGCCGCCCCCTCAGGCTGCCGTTAACGGCCGCTCCCGCTCCCCCCGCACGGCGCATGCGCGGCCCCGCAGCGCGCCCCCGCCCCGCCCGCAGCTATCCCAGCGGGCCCTGCGGCACCCCCCCGCCCCGTCCGCCTTGTCGCGGTGCCTGCTGGGAAAGAGAGGCGCCCGTTGCGGCGGCGCCCGCTGCCGCCCCCCCGGGATCCCCCGCGGCCGCGGGGCTTC
>JAUBOD010000001.1:8839484-8876317 GCA_032353885.1 Nothura maculosa
AATCAGCCTGAACAGGAGCTACCATACAGATATGTTCACAAATGTAGCAAGAACCACAGTTACTAAAATCATTATTTCATATTTCTCTATAAAAAAATTGTGTCCTATGCATTTTCTATCAATCCAAACCAAGTAAAAGAATCATGTTTGGTTATGAAAATGCTGTAAATCTTTGCTGAACTATCTTCATGTTCTACAGCAGACATGAGGCCCTCCCGAGTGCGCTGTGCTTGGGAGCAAGCTGATGAGCCCAATGACTCAGTATCTTAAAAGCCTTAAAGAAAACTTTAATATAAATTATACACAAGTTGAAGACAAAATATCACTCCCAACTATTTGACTACATGATATAAATTACAAAATTTAAAATATTTATATAATCTCTAGTAACTGTACAGGTTGTCTACAGACTGTTGGAATAATACAGATCTATGTACAAGCACATGTGGATAGTGTTAGCATTACTTTTTCAACTGTGTGAGCAAAACTGTGTCAGCAAAGTATGAAATAAGAAAATCCATGTTATTCTATCCCCACATATGTACATAAATACATCTATATATACAAACACATGCAAGCACTAATAAGCCCATTCCAAAACTTGGAACATAATCTTATATAGTAAATTCTTCATAAGGCTTATGAAAATATCCCTCCATCTTCATGCATTACTGCATCCTGTATTCAGCTTCTGGTAAGTGACACTGTGTTGATGGATGATATAACATTTGGAATATTCCATCTAAAATTTTGTTTCTGTGGGAATCTGCAGGAAAAATATAGAAATAAAGGTCAGTTTGGATAAGGAATAACCAGAGTATATGCTCTCAAGTGAGCCATACGTGAGAATTTGCTATTTCAAGGTAGAAGAGTTTGGGGAAGGCTTTTGTCTAATTGTCCAATATTTCTGCATAACATGCAACCTTCTTTTTTTTTTTTTTCCTTATAGGGCAGCTATGTCGGATCCTGCTTTTCTCTTTGTTACAAGAAACTGCCCTTCACCAGCCGGCAAGGCCAAGGACAGAGCCTTGCGAGCAGGCAGTGCCTTCCCTTCTCCCGCGCTGCTCCTCCTTAAGTCAATTCCCATTAATAATTTATCAGGCTGGTTTCCACCTTGGGCTGGCAGCATTTGTTATCTGACCAAGCAGCTTCTGGGACTGGTTTCCCACCGGGCTGGGGCCGGTGCTGCTGGAGCAGGAGCCTTACCGTGTGCTCCCGGCTGCGCAGGCTTCTGCTGGTGTTGATAACGCAGTGGTTGGTGCTCTCCTTCTCCTGCACGGAACACAGGAAGGTTGTGGTTAGAATATTGAATGTTTGCTTTTATAATTTGATGGTTTTTCTTTCTTTTTTTTTTTTCCTCACATCAAAGGAGTCAGCCTGAAAGGAGGGAAGATGCTCTGACTTGTCAACCCTTCGTGCCTCCCTTGGCACATCTCTGATTCAGGACGGGAAGGCTGGGCCAGTTTAACCAAGTAGGATCAGATACCAATTTAAAGTATCCTGCTCTGGCCAGATCCTCCAGACCTTCTTGCCTGTGGTCCCAAGGAGGTGGCTTCAAGCAAAATCCACCAGAGGGCCCATCTCTGGGTCATTCCCACCCCTTTCAGTGAGCTGAAGTAGTGGTTTGTGAGGCACCTAGGCCAAGGGCTGTGGTTCCTCTCCAAATCTCCACATCTGCAGGAAAGCAGCTGGATTCTGACCACTAACTTGTTGAATTAGACACTGCAGAGGGGTATGCCCAGGTATGCAGATCACTGCTGGTACCGTGAAGCTGAACAAGAGGCCTAAGGTAATAGAGCAAAAGATGAAAGTAGTGGCATTACCTCGATGGGCTTTAATTTTGGGGAGCTGGCTATGTCCTTCTTGAGCAAAATGTGCAAAACTGCATCATGAATGGTGAGAAAAAATATGGTCGGCTTAATCTCCTCATCAAAAAACGCACTCCTCTCCAGTTTGTCCAGGAAGCCCTCTGCAAGGGAACAAAATCAAAATACAAAGTGACTTGCCTTGAAACTGCAGAAATGAGAGAGACATCTCAGTGGGAAATTCTGGTTAGAACAGATGGTTTTCTGCTTATTGGTGTGGAGAGAGGGGTTATAAACTTCCATTAGTGCTGCCATGGACAGGAGAGACTTTGAGCCCTGTCTCTGTCCAATGTCTGACCTAGACCACCCAACAACAGCTTCTTGTTGCCCACAGTGGGCAACATATATAGAGGTAGCAGCTGGAGCTGATGGCAAAATTCACCTTCACCATCCTCAGGGCTGCTTCTTTATGGGAGCAGGGAGACAGTTTGGACGATGGCTGGACTGGGAAATTGTGTTGATCCTTCTCAGCCTTGCCCTGGGTTGGATGGGGAAGGCAGCGAGACGAGGCAGGACCAAATAGAGACAATGGAAACACAAGGACTCACCAGGGGCCCCCACGATGTAAATGTCTATGTCGATCCGGACAAACTCTTTCAAAATCTGTTGAATATAAACAGGCAGCATTCAGCTACTGGTATTTTTGATATTAACAGTCATTACTCTAGTTATCTACGGCAGATATTCGGGCAAATTTATGATACCAAACACATTTTGAACAACAATAAAGAGCTTTAAATCCAAACTCTGCTGCACCTGAAGTCAGCAGTCCCTTCATATGGTGACTGATCCTTTTGAAACAGGGCAGTATTAAATATATTTAGCACATGGTGAAAAAGATCATCTTTCATAACTTATATGGCTTTCTTGTACCTGCTTACGTATGATGAAACTGAAACTCTGGAGAGAATTTCCTAACTAGAATTTCAGTTAGAAATACCTGCAACCTAGTTGTGGATTGAAATATTGAACTCTAGCCACCACTGCCTGAAAATGTTACCCTTATTTCTTTGCTTAAGATTGCCCTGGAAAGCAACAGCAGGAGCAGCAATGAAACTGCGGTGTGCTAGTTCCCAACCCTGTATTAGAGCCACATTCCTATGTTCATTTCTGTAAAGTGCCACAAAATGCTACTCATGAAAAAAGGCTGCCAGAGCCAGCAATAATTCTCTAATTCCAAGCAACATTTTAGTTTACATCCTAGGATATTTTATATATGTATGGATTTATGTATATATGTGTGTGTGTGTGTATATATGTATCTCTTTGTATATATATAATATACTATTCTATATTTGGACAGTATTATATCTTTATATCCTAAACATTTTCTATGGAAAATGTATATTAGAATTAACTATATCTGCAAGGCTGTTCCTGCTTTTCCAGTCCATATAGAAATACCTTTGAGAAGCTCACTACATTCATATATTTTTCTCTGTGTATGTTCACCGTTTGCCCATCTCATAAACTCCAGTTACCTTTTGGAGGACCCTCATGGCAGAAACATCAAGGAAGGACACAGCTGAGAAATCCAGGACGAGGCTGTGGATGTCCACTCTGGGCACGGAGATGGTGGGAGGGAGCTCAGCGCTCCAGTCTATCTGAACAGGCAGGTCTGCCTGGTCGGTGGGCTGGTCCAGTTCCTCTATCCTGTTGTTGTCTAATTCCTCATCAGACTCATATGCATGGTTGACCATGCAAATCAAGCCTTTCTGTGACAGAGGAGGAAAGTGTCACAGTTAATGCTGAGGTTTAAGACTGCTCAGGAGGGGAGAGTGTCTTATACCAGGGTGAGAGTCATGGTGTTGTGAAGCTTGTGTACCCATGAGTTGGAGCAGGAGCTAACTGCACTTTACCATAGAGAAATTCTGCCTCTTCCAGGTCTGGAGGAGTTTGGAAATGTTGTCATTTCTCTCATTAATCATTTAATCATCATCACAATCAATTAATCATTGACTTTTATTATCTACAGGGATATATTGTTCCTGAAGTCAATGGTCAGATGGCTTTTGATTCAGTGGCTTTGGCATCAGTCAACAAGAAACATGAAAGATTTGGACTGAAAAATCAACTTTATCTTATCGTTAACTCAGCAAGTACATTGCCTCTGTGTGATCTGATCTGATCAAGCGAAAGTCCGCTGTGGATACACAAGATATGGACCCATGAGATAGGGCCCCATGAGATATGGACACACAAGATATGGACACACAGTATGGGTGTGGGTCTCTAACTATGCGAGCTATATAAAATCTTAATTTTAAACTTGCATTTAAGTCATGATGTGGCAATTAGGGGAACAGCACATTGAATTTGGACATGTCAGGAGGAAACCGTGAAGTTCTTCTCAGTCACTACAAGCTAGAGAATTGATGTTTAATCCTCCTGGGTCTTGCCTGCTTTACACTCAACCTTTCTGCATTTAGTGGAGCTGATTTACGTACAGGTGTCACTTGCAGCTCTCCTTTCTTCAGCATCTTTCTGATTTTCCTCAGAGCTTTATTGCGTTTCCTCAGGACTCTCATTGGGTTGAAGCCGACCTGCAGAAACAGCGCTTGGAATAATTCTTCAGGTTTAGATAAAAAACCCAGTACCATATGAAAAAAAGACCATGATGTTCAGTCTAGAAAACACCAGTAAACTACTGCATATAGGACACAAGCAAAAATAAGTCAACAAATACCCTCAGGTGGATTCATTAGAGTGCACAGAGCTTTTGTTATATATATATATATATATAGAATATATATGTATTTCTTTACTACCTTTCGATCTGTGGTGCTCATGTTTCCGAGATGCCTTTCTGAGCAGTTTTACTTGGAGACAGTGCAGCTGCCTGCCAGTGCCCGCCCCGATTTTCTCTGTCATTACAGAGCCCAGTCAAGGCTGCTGTCCCCTCGCCCTGCCAAGAGGACACGGTGCCACCTCGACCCTGTGCACACAAGGCTGCTGGTGCAAATGGGACTGGGGCCAGGCTGGTGAGTGGGCTGCATCGTTGATCCATATCTTTGGTGCCTCCCAGTTATGGTGGGGCCATTTGCATCAATGTTAGAATGATGGTGCAAACAGCAGGGCTGCAGTGATGATGCTGTTCCAAGTCCTGCAGCTGCAGCGGGTTGTGCAGCTCTGGCTACCATCTTATTACACTAGTTGTTGGGAAATTGTATTCCCCTTAAAAAAAACCACACAATTTATCTATTTAAAATGATTGGCAGACACTTACCGCAGCGATGAGCTTCTCTTTGAACAATTCAACATTAGCAAAGAAGATAGGGGCTGAGCATCTGAAAATCTTCACTCCCTCTGGCTCATAGATCTGCATAATGAAGCAACAGCATCACTAATGTCATCTACTACAGAAACACAAACGGAGCAGGTAATAGAAGAAATATGAAATTTCTCACATCAGCGTAATCCTTCCTGTTCTTGTAGATGTCACTTCTCCCAACGTTAGCCAGAACGGTGCAGGTTGGACTGCAGGCAAATACAAATGAAGTTATTGATACCTCCTACTGCAACTTGGCAGACTGGACGGAGGGCATCGTGCTGAACCCCATCGTCCGCCTCGTGGTTGGACAAAATGACCTCTGCCTGGGAGGTAGGCATAATGATTGGGAGGAAACCTTTGTAAAGCTGAAACACACCTTTGGAAATGATTTAAGAGATTAACATCCCTGACTGCACCTTGGGAAAGACTTCATTCAAATGTGAGAAAAGCAGCAGCAAGCAGCACTGTTTGGTTTCAATGCAATTTGTTTTTGACTTGATGTCTGATGGTGGGTTAGACCGTGAGCCTTTTCTCCAGGCTAATTAGCAGCAATTCATGGGGTTCCTCACCAGAATAAAAAGGACAGTAGCTAGTGCAGCCCCATGTGGTGCCACCTCGCTGGGACCTCTCTGTCTGCAGCCCTACCTAACCCAGCCTTGCATGTAGAGTCACACCACAGGAGCCAGTGTTAACACCCTCCTCTTCTCACAAACTGCCCATTTTTTGCAGTGCTTAGCGTGCACGCTGCAAGGAATATTTCTTTATTCACAGACCTATTTCTTTTAGCGATCACAGTGTGGATTGGCTGCAGTTTGCAGCATCAGGACAGTGATGATGGGAATGGCACTTCTGGGACACACAGTGACCTGGTGAGGGAGCCTCGTGACAGATCAAACCTCTTCCCAACTTGGCTTGTGTCAAGGGGCTTGGTGCTTGTAAGGGGCCTGCTACTAGTCCCAAGTGGGACCTATATCAGGGGTTTACACAGAATCACAGAATCTACAAGGTTGGAAGGGACCTCTAGAGATCATCTGGTCCAACCTTCCCGCTCCAGCATGTGGCACAGGGCGGCATCCAGGTGGGTCTGGAAGACCTGCAGAGAAGGAGACTCCACAACCTCCCTGGGCAGCCTGTTCCAGTGCTCTGTTACCCTCACAGTAAAGAAGTTCCACCTCACCTTGTTTCAGCTTATGCCCATTTCCCTTTGTCCTATCGCTGGCCATCAATGAGAAGAGCTTGTCCCCTTCTTCCCTGCATTCTCCCTTCATGCACCCTTAGGTGCAAATTCCATTTTTACTCTAGTGCTGCTGGGCAGACCAAGGCACGTGAACCTTGTTCCCCGCTGCCGGAGGGCACCCTGCGCAGGCCGAGGGGCTCCTCGTTGCCCCGTTCAGCAGTACTCACATCTGGGAGCGGATGACCACGGTGAGCAGCTGGAAGGCCACGGCAGCCGCCAGGCCGAAGTCCAGGCCGAGGAGCAGAGCGGCCACGAAGGTCACCACCCATACGGCCTGCAGCGACACGGGAGAGGCCCAGGTTACCCACCAGTCACTGACCCACCTCACGAGCCCAGAGTGGCAGCAGGGACATCTCAACCAACGTCCCAGCTCCAATCCTACCGTCCCCACAGCTTTGCTGAGTGGCCTTAAGCTTCCTATTTTGTTTTTCTTTTCGTCTTAGTGGAAGCTGCGTGGGAGTATGCAAGGGAATACGCAGCTTGTGCATTAGCTAGTTAGACCTGCTATGCAATATCTCTCTGTATTGACTTTAAATGATGAGTTATATTTTGAGGAAATTGATGAAAATTCATATAAAAAAGAGAATTGACTGAAAAAAAGATAGTCAAAATATAAAACACAAGCAAGGAGTGCAAAGATGAAAAAGGACCGATACTATTGTAATTTCCATTTGGTAAAGTAAGGCAGATAAAAAAATAAAGGGACAGATAAAAATAAAGAGAATTTACAAAATGAATAATTTCTCTTCAGTGTTTCATTCCTGATCATGCATGGGACTCCACTTACTTACACAGTCATACTTGTCTTTTTTCCATAAGACGCCTATTTCCTTGAATTGCATGAGCATTCCCTTCAAGTTGCCAAGAGCCAGAGATGCAAGGACTGACTGTTAACAAAGACCAAAGTGTTGCATTGTAAAACAAGCAAAGCCAATGCTGAATGCTAAGACTTAAAAGGTCATACAAATAGCACCAAAGGGCAGCTGAAGGTTGGGAAGCTCCTCCTGGTGTGTTGCTGCAGCTATTTGGGATGCATCCATGCTTTCCATCACACAGGAATCTCCCAAGCCGCAGCAGAGCACAGGACCTGGCTCACAGCTGTAAATCTCCCTTATTTTTGCCAGCTAAAAGCTGGTGCTGTGATGTTTGGTGCTGGAGGACTTGTGTCCCTCTGACTGTCTGGACTGAGCTGGATTACAGCTGGCCCTGGCTGCCTTCACATTCCTCACTGTCACCCATTTGGGGAGAAAGGCTCTGATTTAAATTTTAGTGCACTGACTTTCTAGGGAAAAGCAGGCAAGTGCTTCATGTTCCTTGGCTCTTACAAACACCCTCAGTAAAATCTGATAATATTCTACAGTAATTGCTGTTAAAGAGATCTCTGTGATTTATCTAGGAAGGCACCTGCCTGCAAATGAAACCTTCTTGCTGCACAAGAGGACTTGTAAACGTGGTGGAGAGATGTTCCTGTCGCACTCTAGGCGCTATGGATCACCTCATCCTGCTCAGTGAGGAACCACTGATCACATCTGTCTCTGGGTATACTTGAATACCCAGCTATGGTCCCTCTCTGACACAGTGTGTGAAGAAACCTGGGTTTTGCAAAATACCGTTCTGCTGCCACTGGGGTCTGTGAGAGGTCCTGCTGACTCTTCCTGCAGCAACCCTGCCTTTGGTGAGTAGGAAGAAAGAGTACGTGAAACCAGCGAATACCTTCTGTAATGGCTCCAGGAGAAACCCGATGGCCAAGATCACAATCAGGACAACGATAGCTGAGATAATGCCAGCAATCTGCAGGAGAAAGCAATTCCCCTGTGAATCTGTGCCCTGAGGCACTAGGGTAAGCCAGCTGGAGAGCTTTCATACATTAAATGCCATCATCATCTTTTATCTTCTGTACCTGGGTTTTGCCTCCTGTGCTCTCCTGCACACCTGATCTTGACAGTGCTGTACTGGAGGCAAATCCTTTGAAGGCTCCTCCAACTATATTACCCAGCCCAAAACCAATTAGTTCCTGGAATAAAAAAAAAAAAAGAGACCATTCTTAAAAGACAGTTCATGGCAGTTATTCACGTGGCAAAGCACATCTAAAATGAATGATTCCCCCATTGACTAATATACAATATTGAGTTATTTGCCCACCTGGTTGCCATCTAGTGGGTAGTCATGCTTGATGGAATACACTTTGGCCACAGAGAAGCCTACTGCAAACCCAACGATTGCAATGGAAATGCTGTCACCTATACATCTTTGGAAGACACTTATATCAGGTGCAACAGGAGCTTGAAACCTGAAAGACAAAACCTTAAACCTTCACTGTGTGCTCTGGAGAGAGAGGACACATAATTATGGATTTGAACTGTGGAGAAAGCTTGGCTGTGGCAGGAATTCTCTGTTCAGCTGCATTCATCAGGTCAGTCTGTGTCTAAGCAAGTTCTCAATTATGTGGCCAGGACCAGCCACAGCTTGTGCAGTCTAAGGTGCCTGCACAGATCTGCTTCTCACTGTGCATTGACTGGGGAGCTGGGAGAGCCCCTGCACAAGACGTGCTCAGGGAAGGATTTCACTGGATGGGAACAGAAAACCCCCCCTGCACAGCTCATTGTAGTACTTTAGATACCGAAACAAATATTTACTAAGTTGTGTTGGTCTCTAAGGCTGGACTTCCTGCTCCTTTGATCAGGGGCTTTTGTGAATCCTGGAAAGAATTCTTTACTAGACTTTTCTAGCTTTTTTTTTTTTTTTTTTTTTTTTTTTTTCTCCCACTAAACTGAAAACTGAGCAGAACAGAGACTCTCAGGCAGAAATAGCTGCTCCTCTGCCAGCTTCCTTCACTGCTGCCCCTCTGGCCATCAATGCTGAGGCAACTGAGGCGATACCTCAATAAACTGCTGCTGGCTGCTGTTCCAGTGAATATCTCCCTCTCTCTTTATCTTGATATTAATTTATCTTTATTTTTATATTTTTTTATACTCAAATCCTGACATCCTTCAATATACTCTATAATAATTTAAGATCATAAATCAGAGAAGGCAGGGAGTCTTGTGCCTCCCTCTGCTAGGGGGAAGTTACAGTCTAGTGCTTTACAGGGCATTGGTTCTGCTTTTGTGCTCTAATATAGGAAGATGCAGAAGGAAAGCACACAGGAAAACCTTCAAATCAACATGTGTGCAGAGCAAAGGCTCATGGAAAAGCATCTGCTGAAGGCAAGTGGCTTGGAGGCTGCTCCCCAGCCTCTGCACCAAAGTGAGTGAGATCTTCAAAGATCACTTTTCACTTGAGTGTTTTCATTTTAATAGTGCTCTCCTGCAAAACGCCTGTCCAACTGCCCCCGTAATCCTCCCTTCCCGGCAGGCATCCCAGGGAAAGGCTGCTGGATTGGCTGGGTGATGGTTGTGGCAGGGGACCAGGTGGCTGCAAACACCACAGGAGAGGCCGTAGTGGGACACAACCCTCAGCACATGCAGGCCTGGATCAACAGGAACATGTCCTGCTGCTCAGCTGCTATCATGGAAAATGAAGCATCCTGTTATTCCATGTGTCAGGGGCAGGAAAGCTAAAAGTGTTTTTTATTGCATCAGCAGTGTGCTCTGGCAAGTGATTTCTAGCTGTTGAAAATGGGTTCCTATGTTACTGGAAGCGGATGCAGATGATTTTGTTTGGAAGACAGAACCAAAGAGACTCAGTGCTGAAGAACAGGAAGGAGCATTTTGCTCCCCTGGTAAATTGTACAGCAAAGCACTTACCCTTTTTCCAGTTTTCCGACGACAGCTACATTAAATTTCTCTTCAAATTTAGCAAAATAGGATATCAGCGCTGCTAAGACTGTCTGAAAGACAATATAAACCACCTTGGTCAGGAGTGTGCAAATAAGAGAATGAAAAACTTTCAGCAAAGGCTTCCTTCCCCCTCTGGCCTCACTATTAGCAGCAGTTAAGCCCCTCTACGCCCACACTTGCTGCTCGGCTGTAACTCCTGAACCACCTTATGGACCCATTAACAGTGTCCCATTCCCGAATCATGGAGGGAACATGTCCAAATCACCCAGACGACCTGTGGTTTAACAGCCTGGGAGAAGAAATATTTAACAGGGAGCTCCCCTCTTTGTGGCTGTGACTGAGCGATTGCAAAAGCAAGCACAAAATGGCCGTTACCACAAGGAGCTCGATGGGGAAGGGTGCCGGCAGCTTCGCTTTGAATCGATCGTTCAATTCTTTCACCACAAACACGATAAGCAAAACAATGAGCGATGTGACCAGGTCGGCAATGTTTGTCTTCGTGATCTGGGTAAAAAAGCTTTCCAGAGTCTGCAAAATCAGGAAAAAAAGAGAGGGTGCTTTTGAAACAGCAGTGCCTTGATGCTGCAGCATCGCTCTCCCCAGCTAGGCCATGGCTAACTTGCTTGAAGGCTTGGTGTGGCTGGGATCTATGGCTTGTGAGCCCTGGTGATGGCCCATGTGTGTTTATCCAAACAGTCCCAGTGACTCCTGACTCCCGCTCCAAATCTCCCCTGCAGAGGAAGGTGGTGTGTTCATTGTGTTCATTCCTGTGGCATGAAGAGTGGATGGGACTTACTCTGCCTAGGTTACTTAGCAGTCATAAAATATCAGTCTAGAAAAAATGAACAATCAAGTGCTTGAGGCAAAGCTGAATGTGTACTTAAAATATGCTAACATATAGTATAATATATAATTAGCCTAACTGGGTACTTCAGAATGCGTTTAAATATCACAATCATATATTAATAGCATTTCTTTTTGCATTTTTGGTTTTACATTACCTCCTGCTTGGCTCTTTTATGCTAAAATCTATGATTACTGCCTTACTATTGATACACTGTCAGGTATACACTATAGGATTTAATGACATTAGCAGATACTGTACACCTAATACTTACATAGATGATGCCAAGTGGTTTATTAAATCCAGGGATTGTTAGTTGAAACATGAATTTCAGCTGAGATACCAAAACATGAATAGCTGCAGCAGTTGTGAAAGCACTGATTAATGACTGCGATAAATAAATAACTAGGAATCCAAGTTGTAGAACTCCCAGAAGCAGCTGAAACGCAGAATTATCAGACATTAGTGCAATTCATTTGTATTTTTAAGCATTCTCTGCAACAAAAAGAACCTGTAACTCTTGTAATATTTAGTGGAAACAAAGATTTTCACCTATTCCCATATATCCAGGGATTCAGGAAAATACTGAGAATCACCAGTCTTGCAATAAAGTCAAGACTTAGCAACAGCAAGCATAAGAATTATTTCTATAGGAGCTAAAACAAATGTCCTTACTCTAAGAATTTTCAATGCTCGTGGTTTTTAATGCAATACAAGTGCTTCATGATGCAAAAACAAATAATAGGAATCATTTCATGGAGAGGAATATATTTTTGTGTGAAAACAAATCCAAACACTTCATTACTTTGAAACAGAGTAATCCCTCTCATCCCTCTCAGTCTATCCGCATCATTCATGCTACTCTCCCAGCTACTTCTTTCCTATCCAGCAAATGCTCTTTGGCTGTGGGAGGTCTGTGTCTCTGTGGGCAGCAGGTTCAGGCCTGGGCAAAACCAGTGGTTTTACAGCATGGATAGCAGGCACTGTAAGATGATTGATGTGTCCTACTCAATGGTCCAAGTCAATTATGTGGGAACAGGAGGAGTTTTATTTCTGTGCCTACACCAGTGGAAAGGAAATAGCTACTGGTGTAGGCAGGAACTCACACAGAGTGGACACCAACCTGCCAGATCCCAGCCAGGAAGGTTACAGATGCAGCTACTATCACTCTCTCTTGATCAATTTGGGAAGCATTTGCCAAAGTGCCATTTACTGTGTAGTCATCTGGAACCAGTCTCACAACGGCGCCTCCAACCATCAGGCTCAGGACAGGGAAGGGACCTAATTAGCACAAGGACATCCATTCATTAGCATTTGAAGGACAGATGGTAATTCTGCATCAGGTACAAGTGTGCCCAGTGTGCCTGAACTTACCTATTGAGATATGTTTGGATGTGCCAAAGATAAAATAGACTAAGATGGGGAAGAAGGCTGCGTAGAGCCCATAGCCAGGGGGCACGTTCACCAGCAGAGCAAAGGCGAGACCTGCAGTGACAAAGATGTTAGGAGAGGGAGGTATATGCTATAGGGTGAAGCCAGCAGGGCCTTTCAACATGATCTAACAGCTTGTATTGGAGCAGATTTGCTGGAGATACCTTGCAGGACACACACGAGCCCCGTGCTGATGCCGGAGACGATGTCGCTCAGGATCCACTCCTTGAAGCGATATGCCGGCAGCCAGGAGGCAACTGGAAACAAGCGCAAGGCAATATTCTTGACCCTTTTTGGAGAACAGCTGTAAAGACACAACAGGCCACAGCTTTGTTAGTGGATGTCTCATTTTGTCCCTAGCCCGTTGGGGAGTACTCCTGGTCTTCAAATGTGAAAGGAAGGGAGATGCAGTCACATTGAGACTGCCAGAGGCCAAAGTCTTGACTACAGAAGGCCGTGGGCAGCCCTCTCTAGTGGAGCTGTGCCCCAGTAGAGCGGTGCTTCAGGTGTTCAGGAAAAGATAAGTTGCCTGAGATACAGCTGTAAGGGAAATAGTGTCCAAAATTTCTGGAAAAATATAATGTTACATTTGGATAATGAATTTCCATCTGCATTTTTGGAATCTGACACGAAAGTTGTCAGAAGGAATTTTATGCTATCTAATGGTTGTCTTTCAGACTGCTCTTTATATCCATATTATGTAAGAAAAAAGAAAGCTCCTTACCGAAAATACAGTTTTAGGTGATCCCAAAATGTTTTATGGGATCTGTGTAATTTCTCATACTCTTCATCAAATGACTTCTCCGAGTACACAGGTCTGGCTACAATGTAGTGGTTACCTACAGGCTCCACCATTTCCTCTGAAATGCCAGATATGTATGGTGATTCTTGTGGGCTCCTTTTTGCTGATAGTCCCTTAGAAACCTGTTACAAAGAGCATGGTTAGCTCCTTATACACTGTGGGGTGGGTAGCCATAACACACATGAGCAAACTCCAAGTTGAGCGTTACCGTCTTCGAAGCTCTAAGGTTTTAGGGACACCCACTTCACTCTGCCCAGCAATCCCTCACTTCTGTCCTCCTGCTGCAGGGCGGTGTTTCACTGGAGCTATTTCTTTCTCAAGGTGGAAAGGAGGAGTTCTGAGTTAATTTATCTCTAAAGTCAGCTGTCTACAGCTGGGACTGCCTCCCTCAAGGGCCATCAGCTCCCCAAAGAACAAACAAGGAGATCCCAACCAGTCTCCCTTTGAGGCACAGCAGAGGAGCACTGAGCACAGTCAGGAGGGCTGGCAGCTCCTTGAAACCCACCACAAAATTAAGGAGAAAAAGCAGGGCTTAGATGTCCCTGGAAGGGCTTGGAGGACCTGCAGTGCCAGAGTCAAATCTTTTGGCTTGGATCTGGGTGATGAGGAAGTCAGTAAGTGAAGAACCATGGTGTTGCTGTTTGCTGAATTGTTTGCAATTTTTATTTCCTCAGCTTGTCTGGAATTCTTCTCTGTTGCAACTGCAAACATTTCTTGCAACATCTAATCTAAACATTATTCTCTGCCAGGTTCCCATCCGCCTTGGCACAATTGCACTGGATAGAAATGTCAATCACTCACTCCAGAAAGGATCCTTGAAACTTCATTACAAATATAAAGATGCAATATTTTGTTTCATGGACATAGATAGGATGCACAGTTATTTATTTATCACATTCACCATTTTTCAACAGCTAAGTGATTCTGTAATAGAGCTGCCCATTTTGCATAATTACGCTCTCCCATTTCTACCATTTGAAATTCAGCTGAACAGATGCATTATCTAAAAAAATGTTTCCCTTTGCTTTTGCCACTAGATCACAATTCTTGTTGTGTGCATTTTCAGCTTGGACCTGTTCCTGTTGTGTGCATTTTCAGCTTGGCCCCTATCAGTTGTTGAAGCTGTCACGGGACATCACATATTTTCAAGTGGCGCAGAGCAGTTTGCTTTGATATGAACAGGTGGAAAAGTGCTTATCTATGGGAATTTCTGTATGAAAATAAGGATCCTATTCTGAAATGCTTGGAAGAGCTGTCTTGCTACATCTCATGGCCGGTTACTGACCGGGTCCAAGTTATTTCACTTACAATTTTCTACTAGCTTATTGTAAGAAAATTTGTAGATATTTAAAAGTCCAACTAATGTTGAGTGAACCTCTTAGATATGCTATTTTGTGGACTTACTGTTTTTTCACAAAGGATTTACTATCTTAGCAACGGGCTAAACATTTTTTACAATTTGCTTTAACGTAGAAGAGTCAGACTGATAATAATTTCCAAAATATGTGAAGTAATAATGCCCCAGACCAATACTCAGAAACCAAGCTCATTCAAGACCCTGATATAAAGTTGGTTAAAATCAGGAAGATAGATCATGGTTATAGATCATACTCTAACACTGTAGCTCTGTACTTGTCTCCTTGTGCTTGGATCAGTAGTCCAAAACAGAGGATGATGAAACTTGAGTTTTAAAAAACAGCAATTTTTATTCTCTTTTCTAAACCTCACTGTATATCTGTCCATAGATTGGCAAGACAGTTTTATCTGTGAGAGATTTTATAATTGTTCATTTTTCAGCATGTTTATCAATCTTTTAGACTTCATATCACAAAAAGTAATATTGTTCTAAATCCTGTTGAATAGTTTTGTTTGTTTGTTTATTTTGGGTTAGACTTGCTATGTTTACTCTTTAATATGCCCACAAACCATAAAAATAAAATGATTGCCCAAATTTCTCTGCTGCTTCAATTTTTTTCTAGTGCTGTAAGAGTTGCAAATATTGTCACTCTGGCCTCCTTGTCCAGCTTTTTTTCCCTTTTCAGACCATATTTAATGTCCTGATTTCAGAGAATGTACAATATGACTATTTACACGTCTCAAAATATCTTTTGGTTTCCTAGGGGTAAATACTGTCAGCAAATACTTCAAAGCCTACGTGGCATTAACCAAGTTAAGCTTAACCACGTGCCTGATGCATGGTGGAAGGTGCCTCCCAGGAGCTTCTTGTCTGGATGTGGCCACTCATCCTCCACTCATCCCCCCTTCCCAGCTGTGTTGCTCATCTCCCTGTCTTGCTTTCCTATTGCTCACTTGGTTTTTCCCCTCAAATATATTTATGAAGAGAGAATCCTCTTTGCATGGAGATTATTTGTAAACAGGATTTTACTTCAGATATGTTAAAGAAAAATTGAGTATTGTGGCAACCACCGATGTAGCAGAGGCTGATGTCCTCTGCAAAGCCCCAAGAGATGGATCCTAATTCTAATAACTTATATTGTCTTTTCAAAGTGCTCCTGTCACCTGCAGACTTATTGTTGGGGACTTCTATACCATGTCTAGGCACCCACAGGGAAGGAGAACACAGGAGGAGATTACACAGCATAGCTATCAAATGGCAACAACTTTCACTATTGACTGAGACTAGATTTGAACTGAAAGGCCTGAGATAAGATTCAAGTTCAGTTTTATTCCTGATGCAGCTTATAGTTTTTGATCCTCTTCTTATGGCTAGCAATTAACATCACTATCATCTCTTATAAGTGAAAAGCTCTTCACTCCACTGCTCATCCACCACATTTGTGAGCCATTCCTATTGCATATTTTGACATGCAAAATTTTATATTGATCATATTAACATAGAGATATTTTTCTCTTTTATTAATTTGTCCTAAATACTGACTAGGAAGTCTGAATCACCAAATAATTATATATAAGCAATCCGTGCCCCCCTCCTTTGCAGTCTGTAAATACACACTCACAAACCCTATTTATCTTCAATACAAACATCTGAAAAATAATTTTAAGAAAATCTGCAAAGGAACCTTAATATTCTGCAAGAAATACAATGCATGACTAGAAGAATTTTACTTATGAGCATTAATTTACCTATGCTGTATCCAGAGTGGCAAGTAAGAATTGTATATCTGATGTGTCTTCTGCAAAGCTCTTCAGAAGAAGCCAGATGAATATTTTATGGAAAGATATCCTTGAAATTTTCAGTGGCAGTGCAGGTGTCTCAGCTGTTCTTCATTTCAGAACCTCCCTAAATACTGTCTGAACTTTAATAACTAACTTCAGTTAGCTTTTACAAGAAAAGGAAGATTTCACTGTGGCCTTGACCATTGAGCCTATCCTTAGGAGGGATGATAAGAGTCATTTCTTAAAGTTCTCGGGAGGATTGCTTAACTCCTTTTGGTGAACTGTTTTAATTGGTTTACAGAGATTAATACAGGAAAACAGAGATGAATAAGAAGGACTGCCTGTTGCAATCCTGCCCCATGTATCTGCCAGGTTTCTGTGAAACATGGTAGGAACTGGTAACAGCCTCGTAAATGGTATCCTGCATTTCTGAAATGGCTTCGACCCCATGATACGGGAGACGGGGCTGTAGGCAACGTTGGCTCTGGACAAGATGCACCTCTCTGAACCTTTACTATCACATGTCTCCAAAGGAGCATAAATTCTCTTTTCGAAGCAGTTGCTACATGTTCAAACCACATCTGAAGCTGGTCTTGGAGAGGATCTCCAAATGGCAACACAACATGGTGTGGCTGGTGGCTGAGGCACCCTGTGAAGATGTGTGTAGCCAGGGCAAGACCATGCTGTTGGACCATGCCCACTGGAGCCTGTTCCTTCCCTTTGCCTACAGAAGAAGGAACTGTTCTCCCTTGGCCAAAGCAAATCTTTGTTAGTGCTTCTTTGAGCCACCTTAAGTCACCTAAGATGACTTTTTGATGCCTTAAAGTGCAATTTCAGTGGAAGGTGCCTGTGCTCAGGACAGCAGCAAGCCATGGTTCTTCTGTGCCAACGACACCACAGTATTGAAGCTTCCTGAAGGAAAACATACTTAGGACCCTCTTCTGAGGTTGTGCTGCTTCGTACACCTAGAAGCCCGACAGTCGCAGACCCCCATGGAACATGAAGGGCTCTGGGAAAGTGAGAGGTTTGGTCTCAGACTCCCCACGTCTGCAAAGGGTCCAGTGCTCCTTAGGGAATTCCTCTTGCTTGGAGCTGGAGCTGTCCTTGGCCTTGAGGGGTTTACAATCACAGCCCCTGCTCTTGAAGAAAGTGGCGAAAGGGAATTGAGAAGGACTCCCTGCAATACTTGTCCGTCGGGAACAACAGGCAGCAGGAGCCCATGGTTCATTTTGGGAATGGTTTGTACATGTTTCAATCAATGATTAAACCAAGAAATGAGTGAGTGGGTAGAATCCCAATATCTCTCCTGCAAGGTGCGTCCTCTAGTAGCCCACATAGTCAGGATTTCAGCAGCTTTTGGCCTCCCTCCTCTCCAAAGTGCAGATCTGGTATGGCCATGGGGATGCTTTGAAACTCTTTTGAAGTATTCAGTGATCTTTTAAATTCTTTGTATTCTAGATGTCTCAGGAGAATCTACAACATAAAAGAACAGGACAGTTGTTCAGGACTAAAATTTAAATATCAGGAGGAATTCTCAGCTCTAATAAAGTCAGCAGAGCCTTGGCCTGGCCTTGATCATATACACATATATAAATGCTTCACTCTTGGAGCATTTCCACCGAAGCAATAAGGTGCTGTAACAAAGGGAACAACACTTTGGCCTTTGCTTTTGCAGCTGTAATGTTACAACTAGTTTTCTCTTGCTGATGCAAAAGTGCTTTTTGTGCATCACAAAAGGGTCGTTGGAAGGGCAGGCTGCCTCTGCCCCACAGGGCAGTGTTTCAGGTGTGTGAAAGCCCTGCCGGCTTCGTGCCAGCCCTTCAACACCAGCTAAGCTCCAGAAGCCAGTAGAAAGGCTTTTCTCCCAATAAAGCACAGAAGTGAGGAAAAGAAAACTTCTCATCACTGTTTCTTAGGTAGCCTCAGAAATGCAGAGTTCAGCACAGTAAATCAATCACAGCTTGGTCCCTTGCCCAGCACTGAGTACCCTCAACTTCCTCTTGTTTTCATAGGTTGAAAATCTCCCAGGCTCTGGAGTGCTGTGTGATGGACTGAGCTTTGAAGGGCTTCGTATGTGCAGTGATCCTGCTCCAGTCAGGAGGATAGGGACAAGTTGCTGGAAGGAGAAAAACCAGCAACACATCATCTGAGCAGGTGAGAGAGAAGGTTTTTCTCATCGAGAAGGAGGAAAACAATTCTGTCAGAGTTATCAAGGGAGCTGCATTTTCCTTGTGAAGAACTCCACGTCTTTCCTTAGCGTTAAATAAACACCAGCGTTGATACTAGGAGATAAGCTGGCTAAGAATGTGCATAACAACAGCAGCCTGTGCACATCTCCAGGGTTTCCCAATGTTTTCCTTTAACATGTGTCTGTACACTTCTGTTTTTGTGTCCACATCCTATCCACTGCCTCCTACCTGATCATGGCTGGATGGCCCAAGATGTCCCACCTGGTTCTGCTACTTGGTGACCGTCAGCCAGAAATCTTCAAGCAAAATGGCTCTCTCAATGCTGTGTAGCTTCCAGAGCCACCCAACATCACTCCCTGCAGACATGAAACCTTGCTCTGCTTGGGCATCTCCATGGGTAGAGGGAAGAGGTTTTGCTCAGCAGTCAGCATGGCTGTGCCGCTGGGTAACACCAGCTCCTTGCACCTCTGTAGGAGGGAGGAGATGGAGCACAGTGCTCTGGACAGTGTTCCCAGGGAGCTTTGAGGCATTTCTGCACCCTTCCTTTCCTGAACCCTTCCTTTCCTGAAGGATGACAGCCCCAGCAAGGAACTCCAAGAAGGCATTTTGGGAGGGTGAATGGATGACCCTGCAAGTTCTGCATGTAAGGTAGAGGTATCACTTTTATCCCATCAACCCAGGCCAAAGGGAAACATAATGTTGTTTAGCTTTCAGCTTCTTTTATTCTCTAATGCCTTGTTTTGCCCACAAGATTCTCTTTCTAGCTCCTTGAAGCATTAGTCAAATCAGCCATGAGAATATGTCAAATTCAATGTTGACGTCTAAGAGAGGGATAAGAAGGAACCAGTTTAACTAAGAAACAGGGCTCAGAAAGCCAAAATGAGCTTGGAAAGGGTAAGATTAGACGGAAAAAGAAGACCTCTGCTCAAGATTTATGGAAAAGCAGTTTCTGCCTTTTGCCTAGTGCCTTGGGAAAAGGTAGCCCTTAGTCATAGAATCTTTTCACACCTTGGTACTGAGAAGGCAATGAGCAGGAGCACCCAGTGCTATCACGGCAATATACTGAGTAGAGGAGCTGGAAATTTCCAATAAAAGGGTTGGTGTCATGCTCACATGCCACATTCGCGTTTTTAATTTACATTTCTTTTATTACACCACTGTATTTTAATTCCCTTTTATTATGTGCAGAAGAGTTATTATGTCTTGAAAGTAAAGGACGCTGGCCTGGGTGGTGGGTGCCTATATGATGGCATTATACCATAAAGAGAACAAACACAAAATCCTGCACTTTGCCTTTCAGAGCAGAGACGGACATTTGTCATCCTCCTCTACCTCCTGTGCCTTCTGGGTCTCATTC
This sequence comes from Nothura maculosa, assembly GCA_032353885.1. Lineage (NCBI taxonomy): Eukaryota > Metazoa > Chordata > Aves > Tinamiformes > Tinamidae > Nothura > Nothura maculosa. The sequence goes on from JAUBOD010000001.1 coordinate 8,859,398, forward strand.
TTCCAGAGAGAATTGCCATATTTTAGCCCAATATTAATTTTATTTTCCCTCTTTAAAACCTTTTTACATTCTGCTTAAGGCACAAGTAATTCCTTCATATTATTTGAAGCCGTCTGTCTCTTCTGACTCCTCGGAGCAGATACATTTCTTAAGGGATTTCTCGCTTCAGTGGTAAATGCCTTGACTAGAGTGGTGGATTTAGCATTTGGCTGTGTTTTTACACTGAGTCTGAATGCAGCAGCCCATTATTTGAGACTTGACCAGGGTGGGAATTGAAGGGAATGGAGGATGTGAAGTGCCTGAGCCCTGCAGAGCCTTTTGTGATTGAGAGGGGTGATACAGAGGATTCGTCACATCTGTCCATGGCACTGCCAACAGATCCTGCAGGATTTTTAACACAGGCCACCTTCAGGAAGGAATTAGAATGGTTGGGGCCAACTAGTTGGCTTGTCCTGGTCCACCCTCCAGCACCAGAGGGCTAGAAACATTCCATTTGACCATGACTCCGTCACCCCAACTCCCATCACTAATCCATAAATGATTCTGTTAATTTGAAACAGTTAGATGCATGAAAATAAAAAGAAAGCTCCCAAATCAAATAATAATGATAATAAAGGGGAAAAATGCAGCGTGGCAGTGCATCTGTGCAAGGCTGAGTACAAGAAGCAGCTTCTCCAAGCAGGTACTGGTACCGAATTTCCTGACCAAGCCCAGGACTTTATTCCTAATTTCCTCTATTATAATGCAGCTGAGCACAATTGCAGTTGCTTATCCACTTGGAAATACCTTTAAAGATAGTGCTAAAAATAGCCCATGATAAATAAATAAATACACACTAGGTATTTCTGTGTAACTGGTAGAAGGTTTGAATATACTTAAACTTTAAGTCAAAAGCAGAGCCTTGTAATCATTTGTGTATGTGCTGCAGGTCTCTGTAAGTAGTGTACCTTTGCAGATAGCAGTGCAATAAAACGCTCCATTATCTCCACATACTTTAGACTATGCCATTCCTTGCACCGTGTGAATTATGCCTGAGGTTTCCCTCAGGTAACTGCTAAATGGAAGAATGTATTTCCCAATATTTCACCAGGCCTTATCAGCGTATGGGCCCCTATCAGCTCCGGCCTGTTTTGCAGAATGTGCAAAATGAAATGGCCTGGCGTTTTGCTCATGGAGCAACACGGCTGCACCCGGCGAGCAGACACCTCGCTCAGCTCTCCATGAGCTTATGGGCACTTCTGTCGTGGGGCTACCTGCTGCACCTTTAACTCCTTGTTTTAGTTATAAATCCCAAAGCCCATTTGCAGAGGAATTCACAGCTGTAAGCCGCTCAGTCTCCAGAAGATTTATGGAAAAAAATAAAGGAAGCACTTTAGATAAAATATATGGAAAAGATATTTATTAGATAACATATGGGGTCTGCATGCAAAAAGTCCTCTCCCATGCAAGAAGACTGCACAGGAGATTACTATCAGAAACAGGAGCATAGGACCTTCTATTGGAGCATCCCTCTGGATGGTTTCCTGCTGCACAGATTAAAAGTGTCTGGGTTCAGTTCTTCCCCTAACACCGTCAGATGAATTATTGTCTGGTGTTTGTTCCAGAACTATTCTGGTGGAAACTGAAACTGGAAATTTTAACATGAACTCACTTTAATTTCCAGCCTGCTCTTCTCCTGGAATTGCACAAAACAATCCATGGGACATGGAGCTTTCATCTTTTGATCTTATGTCAGGGTAGTTTCAGGTTGTTTAGCAAACCTTACTTTCTTAGATAGTTTAATAGCTGTTAAGAGAAGAACTCCCAGTTTCTGCTGCAGTAAATGGTCGCTGACATTCTTGGAATGTTTTTATGTACTGATTTACTGTTAACATGCTCAGCAGTGAATTGTACAGCATTCATGGGGTTTGTTAGCATTATTCTAAGCCAGTGGCTTTTAACCTTTTCCTTGTGTGAACTTAAAAACACTGCAAATTAAAAACAATGCATATTTCCCAAGTGCACATTAGCCTATAGCATAGAGGAGTCTGTTCCTCATTATGTGGCATTACAGAGACCCTTAGAAATAGAGCAGGGACTAGCAGGTCAGAGATCACGTACTAGCAATCACTAGTTTAGATCAATTTTTTGGATTAGTACCATCAGACCTCCACCTTTTTATGTGTAATGTTTGTACCATATAGTTTTAGAGGCCACAGACTATTTTTTATCTTACTTTTATTATCACATTTACTTTTATTATCATAATTATGAGTAGGGCAAACTAAAGGAAAAAAAAATCAAGTTCTGAGCTAGGTTATAAGCAAAAAGGAAACATTATGTTAATCCCTCCTGTTGTCAGTCTGCATGCTGGATGTTTCTCGTGATGTTGGGAAATCTTGCTGTATTCTCTGCACTCCTAAATATCCTATTCACTTGTTTGCAGAACAATGTGGAGAAATGTCAAAAAATATTTATGCAGATCAGCAAGTGGCCTGATTTGGCATTCTGTGTGCTCAGGAGATGGCAGAAACAGAAAAGTCCTAGTTCAGGACTATGAAATAATTGCAGATATAATACTTGCTGTTAGTACTACTTATTTAACAGGATTTTCAAGAATGACAGGTGAGAGATTCAGCAAAAAGCAACAAGGAAACATTTGAACAGATGTTACTTTAGCACTCGATTAATTTTTCTCATAAGGAAATAAGAGATACCCACACAGTGGAATCGTATCAGGTGTAAAACTCTTTGAAAGAAATAGTTTGGTGCTTGGCTTGCTGTTTTATTCTCTAGAATCAATTCACTCCTAACAAATCCAGATACAAAGGACAGAACAAGAGACAGACAAAGGCAAGAGGCTTCTCTTCCTGCCTGCTTGGCCTGAGCAGGACCTGGGGCACAGGGGCTGTTTCTGCCCAAAGGCAGAGTCGGACACACCAGCTCTTTTCTTGGAGTGATCCTCTTTATTCCTTGAGCACTGCAGAAGTGAAGAGCAGGATGGTATTTCTGTGCTCAGCAGCTTCCAGCCTTGGCACTGAGGATGCAAAAAGATGCAAAGCAACAAGTCCAGACACCAAAAAAGTAGGGCAATTTGTACCCAGTGAGTGGTGGTAGCAGCGCTCCCCATGCTCCTGAAAACCCCTGCAGCTGAGGGCTACCGACACCTCTGCTTGTGGGAGCTTATGGGGAGCCGACAACCCTGCCTCCTGATCGGACCTGGCACTCCTTTGTATGCCACACAGTCCCGGGTTGTAATCGTGTCAGATCGTCAAGCTAAAAATAATTGGTTCTAATCAGCGTAGGATAAAGGCCATCTCTGAAAAGATAGTTGCTCCAGGAAATTATCTGCTTTCTCAATAGCTGGCGATGTTCCCACTCAGTCACCAGTGGGGTTGCTGGGGAGCAAGGAATGACAGAAGATGTGCCTTTCGGTGAACCTACAAAGAGAATAGAAAGGGAATCTTCCTCACACTCTGTATCAGGCAAAAGCAGACAGTGGGAAACTGGTCTGTCTGTCTGAAGGGCAGCAGAGGGCCTGGGAAAACCATCTCAGATCCTCAATGAAGTCTAAAGATCAAACGTGGGGGTCAGCGAATCCCCCAGGCACCAGGGGCTGCCTGTGTGAATGTGTCCACTTGTTGAGGTCTGTGAAGAAGGGAATTTAGAGCAAATACAAGGAGTTTAGAGTAAGAGCAGGCCCATAGTCGGGCTGTCCTACAAGGGGTGAGGTGTCAGATGTTCCGTGAGATGGGGCCCAGGACCAATTGCAAGCACCATCTGGCAACTCTCAGTGCTGGGCCAAAGGAAAGGGAAAATTTATTACATCAGCTAGAAATCCATAGCTAAATGTCTTCTGGTGACATGATGGCCCAAAGAAAGCTCAGAAAATGAACCAGTCATATTCAGACTCTCACTGATATCCACAAAATGTTTTTCCCATCTCATTTCCCACATTGATAGAGTGAAGAAGCACCAATGCAGAGACTATGTGCTTGGATTTGGTGCTCTACCTGCTTGTAGGGGATATGTTTGGCTTGTCAAATCCAGCTGGCAGTGGGCATCAAATGTTGCTCCTTGTGATACCATGGAGCTGTGGGCCTTTGCCACCCAAAGCTCAAGCAGAAAATCCTGAAACAATATTATAAAGTGTGACAGAGTTTGGGGAAATTCCTCTCTCCTGTGATCTCTCATTCATCACTCCCAGGAAGACATTAATGACAAGTGCAGGTTTCTAAGTCATCCTTACACATTTGAACTACTTATATAGCAGTGACTTTGATGGAAAATGTTTGCTGCTCAAATAAGAGTATTCTTTTTAGCTGTCTGTATGATCACAGGAGAATTATCTCTGAATTACTGACTCGACTTTGATGAGGAAGTATTTTCCAAGGTCCACAGGAAAGATATTTTTGTTTATGACTCAGGATGGGTCTGAAAGAAAAAACGTGTCTCTAAGTGCATCTGATAAGTGTGAGCGGGCTGTGATCTAATGTCATTATCAGAACGAGCCATGATTAAATGTCTTTGGCCCCATGAAGTACCTCTGGAAAAACAAACACAGATGAGTGATTCCTCCATTTGGTTAAATGATTCAATTTTTATGACCAAACAGTGTTTTTTTTGCCAAACTCTGTACACTAAGGAGTCAGGTTTTGATTTTCTCTGGCTTGGACTGAGCTCTTGCTGTCCTGATGAGCTGACACAAAGACTCCATGGAGTGCCTGGATGCCAGATACGGTGCATCCCTTTTGTTCCCATTGAATCCAGCTTGTCCTGGGCAGTCACAACAGGTAAGCGATACGCACAGTGTTAAAAAACTGATTATACTGTGAAACATTTTAAGTGCCTGCAGATGATGTTGAAAAGACTGGGAGCATCCTCCAGGTTCACCAGGGTCCTGGCTCTGCTGGGATTGGACACAGGAGGAGAGGCTTCTGGCGCCAGGCGTGAGGGCTCTGAATAACTCCTGGCCCTTCTCACGAGTATAGAGTGAGGCCTCCTCAAAAGCGCCTCCATCCCCACCAGCCTCTTGTGGTTACCTCGAGGTCTTTCTAAACTTTCTGGGACGGTTGTCTTCCACCTGAAGTTCAGTTTTGGTTACTCCTAGGCCGATGTTTTAGGTTTTATCTTCCTGGGGTTGCTCGAAGCACATTTCCCTATAGTGAGACATGCAAAACATTGGTGGAAATTATCAGGGTGCGGCAAAAGAGAAATTCAGGATGCGTGAAGGAGGAGGAACGTGGGAGCTTCTTGCTGATGAGCTGGAAGAGCCAAGGCACCCATCGTTGAGGTAGACTGAGCAGCCAGGAAAGCTGGCTGACAGCATGCCGAGAGGAGGTGAGGGAATAAGAATTAACCTCCATAGAAACTTGGACATCACATTGGGGGTCTGTGCCCAAGGCTTGGCACATACAGGGCAGGTGGGAGAGGAGAGGGATCTCAACTCAAGCCCTCTGAGCTCCCTCTAAAGCACTTGCTCTTCCATCCTGGAGCAAGTTTGAAGGTAAGAGGGTTCCCATGGCATTGACAGAGAAGCAGAAAGAGCCGAGCATTCATTCGGGATTGGAAAGGGAAAATGCTGGGCAAGATTTGGCCAAAGAGGTAAAATAAACACCTCTGGAGGGTGACATATCAGACCTTTCCTGCCCTCTACTCTGATGACGTGCTGCAGAATGACACTTCATTGCACCTACACAAGGTGACTGAAATCTGAAACCCAAGAGCAGAGCACAATGCTTCTCCTCGGCCGCCTTATGCACTGCAGGGCCTGCCGTTAATGTTTAAGCCCACTCTCCTGACTCTTATCCCACAAGCCGTGGCAGTGCTGGGGCTATAAGCGTTGTTATGTAAGCTGGGCAGTGCTAACCACTCTCAGCCACATGGCCACAGGCCCTGAGTCCATGGGGTGCTGTGGCCGTGCAGGGGCCGGATGACGGGAATGCTCAGCCCACGTGGGAGGGGAAATGCTGCTGCCCGACGCTAACCCTGCCTCATGCCCAGGCAGCCTGGTGGGTGCTGGCCGGCCTGCGGGCCCCGTGTCAGGTCTGTTCTGCTCCTCAGGTCTGCCTGCAGTGACCAGGGAACTCTGTGTCTCCTCAGAGTGCCATTTTGGAGCTCCCACATGTTTTTACTGATGTTTTTTACCTCATGGTAAAATCTTGATCACCCAGCACAGAGGCTGGGGGTGCCAGGATGGCTCTTGAGAGGTACGCACAGAGCCCCGTGCATGGACTGGTTCAGCTTTGGTGTATTTGTCCTCCTTCCCATGACTAGGGAGCACTGGAAGTAGCACAGGGTACCAGAGAGGAAGCTGGGGATGAGAGGAGAAATTTTGATGGATCACTAGGACTACAAATGGTTGTGGAAGCCCCTCTGTGCTGTCCTATGCTCTTTGTGTGTCTTGTCCCCAAGGGAGGCAAGAATAGCTTGGACAGTTAATAGTTCTGATGTTTGAAGGCAGAGAGGAGAGGGTGGAAGGGTGCCATGCTTGAGGCAGAGGAACACAGTGCCAGCAAAAGGAGCGGGAAGAAGAGCATGCCCAGAATAGTGCCAGTCTTCTCAAAACACTCACAAATTATTATCCAAATCTTTAGCAGAAATGGTGGAGGACAAGTACCTCAGGCACTCCGTTCCCTTGCTGATTTAGGATTGAAAATCTGCTGTGAAAACCAACTTTTATTAAGAATGAATACACAAAGCTGTCCTCCTTGTTCCTAGATACCCATCCATCCATCTCAGGTTCCTTATGTACATTTCTGAAAACACAATTGAATACTAATAATGATTCTAGCTTAGGCATTGGTGAATATTAATGATGGCATACATGCAAGCATTAGCATGGCCTGGTCATATGCACAAATAGTTATTGCCCTTGGGACCACTTTAAAGTATTTTAATTATAGATACCAATAATTTATGGCATGGATATTAATGTAATAATTTATTGTGACTCTCTAAACATGCAGTGTTTCAAATGTCCTGGAGTATGAACTCTCATACCCCTGCTTAGGATTTGAAAGATGGTTCAAAGTATAATTTCTACTCAAGCAGAATTTGTTAATACAAACATGTGTTGATAACATTTACACTTTCCCTATCTAAAGTGTTTGTAAATATGGCATTTATAGAACTATTCTAAAATGTTAGAAGATAATAATTTGATTAGAAGAACAGTAATTTGGTTAGCAAAACAATTATGTTTGATTACAAAGTGTCATTTCTATTACTGTAGTTTCATTCTTCAGTTAAACATGATAAGATTACTACATTAACAATGTATTAATAATGTGCCGTAATATCAGTTTTCGCCGCTTTCCATCAGTGATCCTGAATTACTTTATGACTATTAATGCAATTTGATAACAACTTTCCATAGTTGTTGCCCTATATGATAATTGCATTACTGAGAAAAAGCTGAGGCATGGAAAAATTATGTGATGCCAAACCAATGGCTCTTTTTTTTCATAGCTATTTTGGAAACTACTTTTGCAAGTACATTTTGCCTTATGATGGCTAAGTCAACCAAATGTTGTCTTGCAATAGCCTCTTGTTAGAGGCAGATTGGCTCATAGCAATTGGTATTTTTTATTTTGTAGTTAAATTGTCTTTGGTTAGGAGAAAATGTTTGAGAACAAACCCTGAAAGTTTGTTTTTTTCCTTCCTGCTGCTGTGAAAACAGCCAGAGCTCCCTCATACTGCAGGTAGCAGGCAGTGGTTGAAGGCTGCCTCATCAAGCCTTGAAGGCAAAAAATATTTATGTTCTCTTCTACTCTTTCCTTGAGGGTGATCACTAGTACGTCTTAGAGATGACTCTAGGTCTTAGATATCTGAGTTGAAAAACACTGCCCTAGAAGTCTGCTCCGTCTTCCTAGGCTTCCTAGGCTTCCTGTGCACAGGAAGGAAAGCAGACTGGGAAAATCAGAATGGAGGGTTAGCTGGCACAGCTATTACTCTTGTGTCATGATCAAAGTGGGGGTGAATTACTGACATTTTTTTCCATTTCCCTCACCACCACTCAGGGATGGAACTCAAAACTGTTCTCCTCAGGAGTGCACTGATTTGCTCAAAGGTGGACTGACCCAGAGAGGTCATCAGACAGCCATGTCCTTGCGTGGGCTGCAGTGCCTCAGCTATGTGACCTGAGCGCTCGGGTCCTATTGTTCCTGTGCTTCCACCCATAAGGATATCCTGTCAGGTGGCTTCTTCAGTTGTTTCCCAACAATGTCTCTTTAATCCATGTTGGTTATCAATTAGGCCACCAGCAAGAATTCCAGAATCACAACGACAGCGGTTGAAGTTGCCTGGAAGGGCTGTGTGGGGCATTGCGGGTATTTGATACTAATCTGTTAGACTTTAATATGACTATAGTCCTGCAAATATGTAAAGAATGCAGCTGTATAAGTGATACTACTGTCTACGTGGTAAAGGCTCTGAGTAGACATTCCCAATCTCCCTGTCTTTAGATAACAGAAATGAAATGAAAGAAATTGAACTGAACTTGAAAGAGTTAGAGAGCTTCAGAAACAGGATTTTTTTCTCTCAACTGCAGGGCAAATGAGAACGCTAAGGAGAAATGGGGAAAGAAGGAAGTCAATTTGATAATTGGTAGTGAAGGCAAACACTGTGGGCCTGCTCTGTAATTTTAGTTACTGTTCACACGAACATACAACTCTCCTCGCAAACCTATTAGATGTCTCTTTGGCCTAGCCAGGTTGCAGTTCTGCAGGATAATTTACGTCAGAGGAACAACAAAGATAAAGCTTGAAAATAAATTTCCACAATCAGTTTTTTCTCAACAACAAAGCAAGTGAGCTTTGTAGTGGTGACACAGTGCACAGTGCATAGTCTTAATCCTTCCTGGACTCAGTACCATTGGGAGCTTATAGGACTCCTGCATGACTTTGTGTGTGTGCTCTGCAGGCAGAGCAGATCATTGCTGTATGTAAGAGTGAACTGGGACCCTGGAGGTTTAACAGTCAATGCATTTTCTCTCAGGGAGAGTAAAAAACACTGAAATGTGTTAGAAAGAAGATCCCTTAATCTTGCAGAAGGAGCAGATCTGGAGTCTTTGCACATCTGCACAACATATTTTGGGCTACTGCTGGGTAACCTCATGGTGCTGATGCATTTGATGGCTGGGCAGGGCAGGTGAGACAAATCTGTCTGCAGTAGCTGGCACTGCATTATTGCTTTTGTTAGTGCTTTTTTCTATTCAACTTGAAACCAGCCTTGGAGCTCCACATACATCCTTTTCCCAAAGAAGCCAAGACTTGCTGAACCGATGCAGGTGCCTCAGGCCTGCACCTTGAGCTGCAGCTGATCCCAATGCAATATGGATATGCCCTGGGACCACGCAAGGTGACGCCACAAAACTGTGTGAGGCAACACGCAGCTGAGCCCATGTCTCTGCTCACTGCTTCAGTGCCCACATGCTGGCAATGAACCCCCTTCCCCATTGCACAAACATATCGTACATAAACACATGGTGGAGAGGCGCTCTGGCTGTTATTTCTGCCACTTTCTCATCACTGAACATGGTGGATTCCCTTTTGTCTCTCCTGCCGTCATGCTGCTAACTCCACTGCTGTACTGGAAGCTGCAGAGGCCGAGCAGGCAGAGGAAGGAAGCTTTCCAGAGAGCTCTAGCCCACCTCTGTGTTAATATGGTAAAGCTAATGAGATCTTGTCTTAAAGTGTGGAGCAGAACAGAAGGCAAAGTTCACATTTTGGGGTCCATGTTTATTAATTCTGCTTAGAGAGGAATAATAATTAACATTAGCTATTTAGGAAATCTAATGCTAATCTTTTAGGAGCATCTTATCTGCCATGCATGTGTATTTGAAAAGTGAAGGTTAGAAGTCAGCATATAGTCTAGCACCCCTCTCTGAAATACAACTTTCAGGAGGTCCTCTCTATCTTATTGCATTAAACTATTAGATATTGCTTTTGTCAATGCTGTCCCCACTAAGGTCCCAAGCATGTTTTCTCTTAAGCAGGTGTAAATTCACTAATTTTAAAGAGTTTTCTCTGTGTTTATGAAAACTTAGCAGAAAATTTGTATTCAAGCATAGAATCATACATAACAGATGTTGGAAGGGACCTCTGGGGATATTTGGCAAAGGCAGGAAGCACAGGTTACTCAGGGCCTTGTTCAGCTGAGTATTGGATATCTCCAAGGATAGAAATGCTGCAGACATTGCACTGGGGGGTCCCAGTTCTAGACCACAGTAGGATATTTTTTTCCCCTAATATCTAATAGAAAATTCCTATGTTTCTTTCAGTGGCAACTATTGCTTCTATCACTGGTTTCTTGCATCACGGAGCCAAAATTGAGCATAGTCTTGCAAATGTGATCCCACAACTGCCACACAGAGAGGAATGATCACTTCTGTCAACCTTCTGGCTACACTCCGGCTCGTAAGGCCCAGAAGACAGCAGGACTTCTCCATGAAGAGCACACTGCTGCTTCATGATCAGTTGCTCTACCATGACCTGAGGTCCTCTTCTCCACAGCTGTTTCTCACCAGCTGGTGTCCAGCCTGTTAGCACCTCCCAGGCTGCAGCACTTCATTATTTTGCATTATATGATTTTGCATATTAACAGACCTAAATGCTGTATCACAAACAGTAATGTTAAGTGAAGCAATCTGTGTAAAATATGCCTCTTAAAGGGAAAAATGCACCTTAGTTACCTGATTTTCATGATGTTGACTGATTTGCTGGGCTAGGTGAGGGCATTCCCCCTTCCAGCAGCAGCCACCTCAGATACAGGAAATATGTTTTATTTATCACACTGTTATCAAAGGGAAAGCACCAAGATGCATATTAACATTGTCTTACAGAGAGAACTTTGGCTTTCATAAAGGAAAGATGGTCTAATCATAGGAATTTATTACTTCAAAGATTTTCGATTTGAACACAGAAAATGTTCCTGACTGGCTTAAAGCTTCCTGTTAGTCACTGAACATTTAGTTGTTGATAAAAAGGCAATTTCCTTGATTACAACAGCAGAGCACAGGAAAATCAATTCTTTGAGTAGCAGGGTGCCATTTCCTTGATCTAATACATAACTCCTGAAGGATACCTCCACATTCATTGCCTTGTTATTTGGCAGAGTTTTTGGAATCAAAGACATGAAATAACACATACACACTGCAATTTTTTAATGGCTGTGTTTTCTGACAAAAGCAGGCTTTTAGTTAATGTGAAAACATGTGTGAAAACTTTCCACTGCAGTTTACACTTGACATTTCCCAGTAACTAGTAACTATAAAACTGAAGAATTTTGAAGCTAATTAAAAAAAAAACTTTCTGGTTTGGAGTTTTATATTTATTAAAAGCATTTTAAAACATCATCATAAGCTTAAAAGAAATGGAAGAGTTTTTTGTGTGTGAGAAATAATCAGCACTTTATGATCAGCTCTGGTACGAATCTCTATTAAAAGGTTTACGCTAGCAAAGATAATAAAACACAGAAAAAAAAGAAAATATAAGTAGTATTTAATTGTATCTTAATTTATATTTCACTGACTTTGGAGTATGGTCACTACTCAAGTATATCCTTTAGGGAATATTTTCTTTTCTTCTGACTAACTTAGTGAAAGCAACTCAAACTTTTCACGTTCCAAGCAAGTTTTCATATGCTACATCAGACTTCCTTTGTAATCTCCTTGCACAGATATCAGGTCATCATTTTCAGAAGTTAATTTGAAAAGTTAATTTCACTTTACAAAGTACTACTGATAGACAAAACTATTGACTGGTATTGTGAAATAATACTCAAGAGGAAGTCAGATGGAAGGAATACAGAGGGCAGGACATTAGGTACAGATCCCAATGTTCTTATTAGAGGCACAGAGGAGTAAAGTCAATCAGGCTGATGACTAAAGCCAGAACAGTTTCTGCTTCCTTCTCACAGCAGTTGGGCAGTTGTCTCCCTGTTCATCTGCAGGGCAGGATCCTGCCCAGCTGCCTGTGATGCCCTGCTAGCACCTGAGTTTTTCATGAGTGTAGAGTCATTTCCTCCTAAAAGAGAGTGAGATTCCTCTCACCATTTTTGACCATCTCAGGTGTCTCCATGCTTGGCCAAGAAACAATGCCACAGTCAGACTTTGGAGGGCAATTCTTCCCATGTGACCTTGACTCCTATCATGGGACAGGATGAATAACCCTCTCAAATGGCCAGTCTTCTCCATTTGCTGACAGAACCTACAAGACTAACCTTCTATCAGACCTATTAATCCAGATGTCTGAGTTTTTGACAGCTCAGCTGACATAAGATGACCTCTGTCTTGATTGCTCACTTTCCATTTTTATGGAAAGCAGCGAGGCAGGAATCCTTGAAGGGCCCCGAGGAACATTGCTCTGGCCCTCATGCATGTATCTAAGATAGCAGATGGGATCTCCTGGGGACTTGCTTTCAAAGGCACCTGTTGACCACAAGGGCCATTGAGGTACTCGAGTTAGGAGGTTGACTTCCTTGGGTGCCTAACATTTAAATGCAAATGGGAGACACTTGCTGAGGTGAGGTAGCTGAATTCCAGCCTTGCTGACAAGCCACTGCCAGAGGCAGTTTGCTGGGTTTTTAACCATGGTATGTGACCAAGGACTTAGATGTGTCTGTGTTACAGCTTAGGCCACTTCCCTTTTGGGCAGTCACCTCCTGGTGGGAAAGAAGCCAGGCCTTGAACTGCTGAGCCAGCGGTTCAGGGGGTCTGGGCCTCTTGCAGAGCTTCCCAATGACCTGAAGGTGCAGCTCTTCTGGCAGCCCCAGCACTGCCTCACGACGTGCTACCCCAGAGCCCTTGCTACCTGAGGAATTCCCTTATGGCTTAACTCTCCCAAAAGCATGTGGGAGCTCCAGATCTCTGCAAAATATCTGCAGAACAGGACCCATACCAGCACTCCTGAGAGGCACTTCTTGGGAACGTACCCTGCCTCTTCCTTGAGTCTCAAGTATGCCATTCGTTTGCATCTGGCACAACCTCACCTGCCTTCCTCCTCCTTATTTACCCCATATTGTCCACATATCACCAGTTTTCTGCTTACTAAAGAACCACAAATAAAGTGTCTCATTGTGGTCATGGACTTGTAGTTTCAGGTCACTTCTTGAGTCATCTTGCATTATTGCTTGAGGGCTAGGAAAGTTTTGAGCAGAGCGTTAGGCAGAGCAGTCTGGAGAGCAGGACAGCACCCTGCTTTGGACAGGGATATAAAATAAAATGTCACCCTTACTTCTTTCTGTATGTACCTGAGCCTGCCACAATGCTCATTTTTGACAGAGAGGGAAGTTTACAAAGAGAGTTTTATGAAAGACAAGAGAATTTATCTGGAAAATGTGTCTTTGCAAGGTGGGAAACATGATGGTCATTGATCCAGGCCTTGGAGGTGGTATGTGAATCTTTCAGTTTTGTCTTCCCAAGTTACTGGCAGTGAAATATTATATTAGAGACTATTAATTTTAAAATCTTGATAATTTGTAAATTGACAACTTGATAATAGAAAAAATATTATGACTTGGGATAAGGACATGTAAGGAGACTTGGGGCAGATGATCCAGTACCACACGGTAACTTCAATCTCTGCCAGGTACACCTGAGTTTTAATTTTCTCATGGATGATTCTTAATTGTATGGATAAAAGTTATACTTTTTTACACATAAGCAATTTTGCATCTGTACAAATAGCATTTTGCAATGCAAGAAAATATTCAGTATCAAAAAAAAAAAAAAAGAAATCATGCTCTACATTTGTGTGCAAACCTCCCTGGAAAACATCCTGTGCAGTTGTGCTGCCCTCTCTTGACTTCACTACATGCCTGCATCTTTCCTCCCGGCTCCCAGTCAGGCAGGAACAAATTCACGTTCCAGTTTATTTTCCCCACATGTTTTGTGCAGAATAATGCACATAATCAAACTTGGGCATCACCCCCATGCCATGACGTTGGTGTTCGGGCAGGAGCACCACGGTGAAGGAAGGGTGGGATGCCAAGAACCACAGTACAAAACGCACCCCGGTGAGCAGGTTTTACAGCGCGACATAACCATAAGGGAATTGCGTGATTACAGCCTCCTTTGGTCTTTATTGCTCACGGCTGTAAAGCTGCAAGAAAATACTTTAACATGAGCCAGTTTCCAGTGAAGTGTGCAGGAAGGTTCAGAGAAGCCCTGGCAGCCGCGGCAGCCTCAAGCGCTACCAGCAATGGGCAGGACCTTCTGGACGCTGCTAGGCCCGGCTTGATCTCTGTGGTCCTGTGTGTGCTGGGTCCAAAGCTATGGGATCCTCATAACGTTGCTGCACACACTGATGGTCCCAGGATACTTTCTGATTGATCAACATCACAGTTAGGCATTCAAGTATAAAAAGATCAGGCTCATTCGCTCTCCAGCAGTACGGGAGGTGTAATCAGAAAAATCCTTATATACATAACAGAGATTCTATTTCTCTATGTATGTTCTTTATATTCTGGCAAGGGGTTCCTTCTATATGTACCTGCTCTCTCTCCTTATATATAGTGTAAGGATTGCAAAGGCAGAATTCAAATCGTTCATTTTCAATCCGGTACTTTCACACAGCACTGCTAGGTGCCAGCGCTTTGATTACCTAATGTGCCTGCTGCAGACCTGGCTATATGTTAGTAATGGGTGAACTGCTCTTTTATGACTTTCTATCCCTCTAAATAATTTAATTTTGCTGTAATCAAAAGCCTTGGCATTTATGAATATTGCCCCTCTCTCTTAAGGGCTTGTGTTTAATGATGTGCTTCTCGCTGTGGGAAATGACAGAACACTGCCACCTTATGGAAATTTTTATTTTATGCAAGAGATCAAAAAGTATGGTTAGAAAATTGAAGAGCTCCTTTTTCACAGAAAATATTTTCATTTTCTAGCAAGATAGGCAATCAGTATTGCAAAACACGTTGCATATTATCAAGGGGTCACACTTGGATAGTTTTAGCATAATTTGAAAAGAATATTGCACATGTTCTACAAGAGGTTGTAATTACTGTGAAAGCAAATTGGTCTCACTGCTACTGCTCCTCCACAGGCAGTGAATGATTCACATTTTCCAATAATGATCTCCTGAGGTGCACGTAACAGGGGGCAGCTCAAAGTGGATCTTTCTTGCTAGAGAACAGGTAGGCTGGAAGAATGGAAATAGAATGGAAGATTATGTGGGTTAGAAAAGGTCTCAATTTCCCTGATTAAATGGAAAGTCACTTGAAATGTGTTTCTTTACAAAGCAAAACAGCTTAGCTTTTTATTCTGAGTACTTTGAAATTTGATTTTTTACGAATTTCACTGGTCATTTAGAGGAAAGGAGGAGGCTGCTTTTGGAAAAAAATGAAAGATTTTGGTTTTGCATGTTTGTTTTCAGTTTGGGTTCATACTGCGAATGCATGAACTTCTTTTCTTGACCAGAATGCTCGTTTTAGGGTAGTGAAAGAGCACAAGCTGCACGAGGAGCTGGGCAGCCACAAGCTGCTCCCATGTCCCACAAACCAGGAATGTCCCTCAGGGAGATGTGGAAGGGCGGGCAGAGCACGACGCTCCGAGCACCTCCGTGCTGCATCCGAAGAGGACTTGCCCGTTGGGGTTTTGCATTAGCCCTCGCAGTGATGTCCCTGCAGGTGAGGGGTACGTCCTTGGGCCCTGTGCACACTGGCACCCCAGCATCCTTGGACAAAAAGGGAAAATGTGGCGAAATGGACTCCTTGTCTTGTACCAAAAACACTGTATTTAGTAACAGCTACAATTTATATACTCTGACATGAAAGTACGCAAAGCGCAGCTGCAATTCAACCAATAAATGATCACAGGCAGAACAGACCAATAAGTTTCTTA
The DNA here is from genome assembly GCA_032353885.1 of Nothura maculosa. Lineage (NCBI taxonomy): Eukaryota > Metazoa > Chordata > Aves > Tinamiformes > Tinamidae > Nothura > Nothura maculosa. The sequence continues at coordinate 8,875,221 of JAUBOD010000001.1, forward strand.
ATCATGTGCTAGCCATGCGTTTGCTGTTTTTCTTGTATAGTTTCCTTATCTTCTGACAAGACCTGCCATGCTGCTGTCCTTGAGGCTGGCCTCCACGTCCTTGCATCCCTGCATTGCCATATCCATGCATCCCTGGACCCTGTGGAGCCTTTGCATTCTCCACATCTTTGTAACCCTGTATCCTTGCACCTCAGCACCCTTGCACCCTCAGATCCTTGCAGAAAGAGCATCCTTGCACCCCTGCCTCCTTGTGCACCATGCATCCTTGCATTCCCAGGTTGTGGCACCCCCACATCCTTGTAGACAGTGCATTCTTGCACCACTGCCTCCTTGTGCAGCATGCATCCTTGCATTCCCAGCACCTTTGTACCACCAAATCCTTGTACACTTTCAATTTCTACACCAAGTTCCTTGCAACCTTGCATCCTGGTGCCCTGTGCATCTTTGCATCCCCAGCATCTTGCACTGCCAACATCCTTGTATCCCTACACTCTTGTACCTGAGAACCCTTGCACCGCCGGGTCCCTGTACACTATGCATCCCTGTGCACCATGCATCCCTGTGCACTATGCATCCCTATGCACCATGCATCCCTGTGCATCATGCATCCTGGTACACCATGCATCCCTGTACACTATATATCCCTATATGCTATGCATCCCTGTGCACCATGCATCCTTGTACACTATGCATCCCTGTACACCCTGCATCCCTGTACACCATGCATCCCTGTACACTATGTATCCCTGTGCACTCTTGCACACTTGTACACTATGTGTCCCTGTACACTATGCATCCCTGTAGACCCTGCATCCTTGTGCACCATGCATCCCTGTGCACCATGCATCCTTGCACACCATGCATCCTTGCACCCTAGTACCCCTGCACCTCAGATCCCTGCACCCCGCCGCCGCCCGCTCCTGGAAGCCCGACAAAACCCACGCCCTGCCGCTTTAAGATCTCATCTGCATATCCCCGCCCACCCGCCCGAGGCCCCGCCCAGCGGGGGGCTGCGCCGCGCGGCCGCCTCCGCCAGGGGGCGCCGTGAGCGCGGGCGCCGCAGGGCGCGTGCGCGGGGCCCGGGCGTCCTTGGAGCG
>JAUBOD010000001.1:8882770-8904517 GCA_032353885.1 Nothura maculosa
ATGGACGGGACGGGAGGGACGGGGCGGCAGCGGCAGCCGCGGCCAGTGCCCTGCGCGCCCGCCCGTCCGCGGGAGCTGCGCTCGCTGCCGGCGCGCGGGGCACGGAGCTGCGAGCGCGGGCGCCGGGAATAATTTATTTCCCCCGGTGTCTGGGTGGGAGGGAGGGGAAGGTCCCTCCTCCTGCTCTTCTCCTCCTCCTCCTCCGCCCGCTCGTCGCTCGGTGTGCGCCTGTGTGCGGGGGTGCGGAGGAAGGGGAGCCGGGCAGGGAGTTGGGCTCAGCCCGGGCGCCGGCTCTTTGCCCCGGCTGCTGTCCCCGCTCCTGTCCCAGCCCCTGTCCCTGCTCCAGCCCCTGCTCCTCTCCCTGCCCTGGTCCCCGCCTCCGCTCCCTCCCCGTGCCTGGCTCCTTGGCTCGTCCCTCAGCCCCAGCCCTTCTGCCCTGCCCCATCCCTCCGCCCTTGTCCCTGTCCCATCCCCGAGGCCCAGCCCCATCCATCTCCCCTGTCCCCCTGCCCCATCTCTCCACCCTTGTCCTGGTCCCATCCCGGATCCCCTGCCCCATCCATCTCCACTGTCTCCCTGCTCCATCCCTCTTCCCTGCCCCTGGTCCGCCTGTCCCAGCCCATTCACAGATCCCAGCTCCCGTCCCCATCCAACTGTTCCTCCCTGTGCCCCAGCGCTGCCCCGAGCCCTTGTCCCTGTCCCAGCCCTGCCCCTGCTGCGCCCTTGTCCCTGTCCCAGCCCTGCCCCTGCTGCGCCTGCAATCGCTGCCGGGGAGGGGGGAAAAAGAGAGGTTTTTAATTACCCCTTTCCCCCGAGTCAGAGGGTGGGAGCCGCAGGGTGGCCGGGGCTCAGGAGGGCAGCGTGGGGCAACCCAGCCGCCCCCAGCCCCGTCCTGGCAGCCAGCGGCTGCGCTGGGGACACAACGCGCTTGCAAAACTGAGTGGCCCAACGCACTGGCCTGGAGGCCACGGCTGCTGCCCGGCCTCGTCCCGGCTCCGTGGGGCTGGCGAGGAGCGAGGCCGCGATGCCAGGAGCGAGGTCGCGATGCCAGGAGCGAGGTCGCGATGCCAGGAGCAAGGCCGCGATGCGAGGAGTGAGGCCACGGTGCCAGGTCCCGGGCACGGGTGACATCCCGCCCGCCAGGGCAAAGCGGCGCGGGCGGCCACGCGGGCTGGCGGGCAGCCCAGCCCCGCTCCGAAGCGGCATCGAGAGCGAGCCGGGCTCCGCGGCGCCTTCCAGCCTGGCCGCTCCTCTCCCAGCTCCGGCTGTTGGTTTGTTTGTTTTTATTTTACATCTGCGCCGCGGGTGCCGCGCGGGCAGCCGCCGTGGGGGCTCCCTCGCACCCCGCAGCCGCTCTGCACCATGAGGCCGCCCCACCGCTTCAGGAAAACAATTCCCTAAATACGCCTTATTCCTGAAATATGCCTTATTCCCTAAATATTCCTATTCCCTAAATAAGCTTGGTGCATGGGGGGAGCTGATCTGCTGGGGGCGTCTAATTCTCCCTGAGGCTGCTGGGGCTGGACTGGGCCCATGCTGATCACTTTTGGTAGTTTTCTTTGTTTCCAGCTGCCTCACAGCAGCTCCCAGAGTAGCCAAGACGCTTGATCTTCCCCCATGTCATTCCACGGCCTCTCTCTGTTTCATTCTCCCCTCACTCCAGGTTCCCTTTTAAGGGACACTCTTAATCACAAGTGATCCAGAGTTCCTCCTGTGATGGGCACCTTGAGCTCACTGCTTGTCATGGAGCGTTTTTCCAACACTGAGAACAGCAGGGCGCAAAATGAGATGGGAAAAGACTGGGAGGGACTTTTCTAGGTGAGCTCTTCCTTCCACCCAATCCTTAATCTCCTCCTCATTTGCCGTCTCTTCCAGACAGGGAACAGAAAGCACCAGGGCACTTCACCTGCAGGCTCCAAGGCTCTTCCCCACCACCCCTGCTCACCTAGGGCCAAGCATCTCCTGTCCAGGGAAATAAACAGGGGGTCCAACATGATAAAATAAGAGAAAACACTCTTTCGTTTGGTACAAAGTTTCAGTAAAAGCCGAAGCATCCGCCTTGCAAACGTTGAATGGGAAAGTTAAGAGCATTTAACAGCCGCTTGAGCTTGTCCCTCTTTCAAACCCGGCTGCTCTGTCCATGAATTCCAAACTTCTTCTCCAGTCTCTGCTGGTGCCACCCCAGACCCAAGCTCGGGTGCTGCCACAGCCAGGTCAAATCAGCCACATCAGCCCCGGGATGAATCCCCTTTTTGTGAACGTTACTTGTCGCAGTCATCTACAAACGCAGCCTGCCCGGCCAGTCGCATGAACTTTGCTCTTAAGTGGAGCCCAAGTCATTTCTAAACAAAGGCCTAAATGTGAAATTATAGGCAACTTCCATGCCTATGTTATTACGAGATTTTAATTTTTCTGGGGTGGGAAGAATAGCAGCTGTTTGGCTGCTTTATTTTCCAGTGGCTTGGTACAATGTGCGGCTTCTGTAAACTGGCATCTCATGATTTCATCTGAAAACAGAGGATTCAGCTGGGCACATATTTTTGCTCTTGTGTTGCATTTTGTTCAAAATGGCTTTAAACTCATATTTCATTATTGCTTATTCATGGTAATGAGGTATGAAGATAATACTAGAAAGAGTTTTCTTTTGAAAAAAGGCATTTCTTCCAAACACTGCTGTCAAATAGGTGAGCCTAAAACCTTCCCTTTATTGCTGTTCTTATAGCTATTAAAAAGAATGTAAGATTGTAAGAGCCTTAAATCAGGAAACAAATATTAGCAACTTTCTCTTGTCTGACTTAATAACAGGATGCCCACTCTCAGAGCACAGAAAATGTTCATATTTCAATATCTTACATATTTTGTTTATTTCTATGAAATTACTTTAAATTTGCTGCAAAAATAATGGCAAAACTATGCTCATGCTTAGAAAAGAGAGTTCTGTGAGTGGTTTTCATCTTAAAAATGTTGTGAATACTTATTTTACATAAAGATAAAATTTGCTGGAGACAGATACACAACCATTTTTAAAAGTCTTCATTCTATATATTCCAAATTCGGTTGTTATTTCTCTCCATGTGTAGCTTTGGGTGCAACATAGGCATAAAAATATACCTATTTTTCCTATTTCTGGTCCATTGTGCTCCTCTGTTTTATTAACAATGTATGAAGAGTGTACCCATATATATTTAAAGAAATTCAACTTGACTCTCCTTGTTTAAATTCTAAAGATGATTTTGTTTTGGAGATCAGATTTTCAGCTCACATTAGATAAGCATATTTTATACAAAATCTCATTCAACAAGTATATGTGTCCATTACTATTGTTTCCCACCCTGCATCTGCTACTCTGGATTTCTGCAGAGAAGTGCTGGCTGCTTGCACATGTCATAGCTGCCTGCCGAAGTTTCCAAGGCTCTCATTAACTTGCAAATATTTATTGTGGGTGGCCTTTATCTGAAGAATTTTTAAATGTCAGTGGCCACAAAAGAAGCCCTTAGTCTGTTTTACAAGCTAATTTATCTCTCCACTTGACTATCCTAACCCCAAGGACCCAGGTACACACAGCTAACAGGCTGGGACAATTTCTGCTGTTGACTTTGGGAAGGAAAGCGGAATGCAGATCCTGAGGAAGTCTATAAAGATATTCCTGCTGGTCTCTGAAATGATTGCCCAATTTGTGGAGACCTGAGAAAAGCCAATACTGTGGGGTTTGAGGACCTTCTCTTATCATCTGGGCATTTAAAACCTACCTAAAACATACAAGATCCATGGCTAAATGTCAGTGAACCTGTGTGTGGGCAGCCAGGATGCGACTCATTTATCTCTGGGGACACAGACACATTACAAGGATATAGTTTGCTTGTGCAGGGCCTAGCAAAAACCTCTGTAGGCTACGGATACAAATACAGGTCAAGCAAAAGTTAGTCCACACTAAATCCTTTTAAAATGACTCTGGATGTATGTGAAAGCTGGGGGATAAGGAGCAGGGTCAGTGTCCCCCTGGAGCTCCTCGGTGCACATGTGGAGTGAGCGCAGGATGCTGCCCTCGAGGTGGGACAAGCCACACACTTGGGTGTCAAAGTCCAGGAACTTCCATGAGATCGGGCCACAGGGCCACCAAACATTTAAATCACGTTTTTCAGCCCATTGGCACTGTAGTTATGTGGGGAGCTAAGCGGAAATAGGGTTTACAGTGTGGCTCACCCTCAGTGATGGATCACACTTGTGTGCTGAGCATAAGCACTTCCTTTGGGTCCAAGAGCATCTTTTAAAGTGTGACTAGGGTCACAGTGGTGCTTTTGGTGCAAGCGAGCCCTTTGCCACAGCCAGGCAGCAGACACAGAGTGGCAGCGAGGCACGGGGTGACGGGACCAGAGCCATGACCCATGGGCCCGTGCCTGAAGATGGCACCATCTGAGCGTGACAAAACATGTGAAAGGAAAAGCCTGAAGCAGCAATGAAAAAAACAGATGTGAAACAAACTGGTGGCAATGTCTTCCCAAGTCCCACAATTTGGTTTTCCCAGAGCTGGGCACATGGGACTATTGAACTACTGGACTACTTTTATTTATTTTCAACTGCTTGACAGTTATCAAATCAGTTATCAAATCAAATCATAGTTCTGGCTTTTCAGAGCAAAGCCACAGCAAGAACTATGGCAGAACCATAGACGGATGGCTAGCATGCAATGACCACATGAGCTCAAGATGCGTGTTGGAAATGGCATCTTCTCTTCAGTTTCAAGGATCATTTTTCAAGCAAAATTAGACTGCTTGGACAATCAGATTCATAGGTTCACTTAAAAAAGAAATCTTAATTAGCATTAGCAGCAAAGTAAAGCATTAGGATAAGCTAGAGTATTATAAAATAAGCAGATATTTTCATTATTCCTAATCTTCCACTAGAAGTCTAAAATTCATCACTTATGAGATAAATATTCTCCCTTTAAGAAGGTCACTGAGAAATTCCTGACAGTGGTTGCCAGTGAGAATCTCTTAAGTAATATAAAGTACAGATGGGACCTCAGGATACTATTCCAGGGGGAGGAATCTTAGATAAACTGTGAAGAGGTGATCTGGTTTGGGGGAGAAGACTGAGCTCCCACCTCTGCTACCTGCTTCTCTTGGTTATCCACCATATCTCAGGGTCATCTGCTTTAATGGGAGACGGTATCAGCCACCCAGATGGGTGGCCAGACAAGCGCTTAGGTGCATTGCATAAGTTGGATGCTGATGTCAGTGATATCAAGATCCATTTATATTAACATTATTAAAAGCACCTATGAAACTGCTGTGCTGCCCACTCTCCTCATGCCCCAGGGACATGAGGAGGGCTGCCATTACTCTGCTGTGGCTGCCATTCCCAAAGCAGCAGGGATGGAGGCCGCAGCGTTGTGCCACGGGCTCCTGTTGCTGACACAGGCGCTATTTGGGGCACAGCTGGTGCCTCCAGAGCGGCGCTGCAGGGCAGAGGCCTGAGCTTCGCCATGTGTCGGCAGCCCAAGCGCTGTGGTGGCCGCTGAGCCGAGCCCAGCGCCTCATGGGGCTCGCCCTGAGGCCGCCACCTGTGTTCGTCGGACACGTCCTTATCTCCCGCACAGATCCTGGCAACACTATCGGCCCAACATCTTGGCCTGCCCCTTGCTCCTCCTTCCAAGGAGATAAGAGGAAGAGCGTTATCTTCACTTCTCCGCTGCAGGTTTACACACGGATTTAGGTCTTCGTAGCAGTGCTGGAAATCCTGGGTTTCCAGGTGTGAGCACCACTCTCACCCCAGGGCAGCGGTCAGGAGCGTGGCTCTCCTCAGGCTGCGTCCCAGGAGCTGCCTGGGCTCTTCCTCTCATCCTCCTCCTCCTCACTCGGGCCTTACTGGGTTGCCCACCCTAGTCAGGCCTTGTACCCCATGCTCTGCATCAAAGTAGAGGAGACCCAGCCTGGTGCTTCCTCACAGGCTTTTTACTTAAAAATCAGCACCACAGAGGAAGTTCTTGGTGTCTTCCAGCCTCATATGGCCCCCGTGGTGCCCTGGCCAACCTTATCCCCCATTTCCCTCCCAGGCCCACAGAGCTTGCCCAGCTCCGGGCTGCTCTTCACTCACGAGCAACAGCAAGAGCTGCCCAAGCTCTGATTGCTGCGGTTGTGCTTGAAGGACAGAGGAGGGCCTATGGACAACCTCGTCCCTCCAGGAGACCCAGGGAGAGTGCAGGAATATTCCCTCCGTATGGCCCTGCAGGACCGTGCGAGCCTGTCAGCAGCCTGGCTCGAAATCAAAGGATGTTTGTCAAATGTCCGAGGAGCCTTGAATGGAAGAAGATATGGAAATGCAAAGCATGGTATTCTTGTGCTTTGGCAAATGGCCTAGAAAAGTAACAAAAAGAGAGAGAAATGCCAAAAAGCAAACCACCTACTGTTGTCTCCTGGAGATAAAGCAGAACATTGTTCCAAGAAGCCGTGCGCTGCTGTCATTTCTGGTGGAAGTGGAGATAGTGGTGTCGAATCCTGGGGAGGGGGCAGGAGGAGACGGAAAAATGAACAGCTTAAATAGACCTCTCAAAGAGAAGTCAAGGTAATGCGTTTAAATATATTTGGCACGGAACAAAACAACACGTGATGTCTGTCGCGTGTTGCTGCCGCTGAAAGCTAGTGCAGATCCAGGCGCTTGCGACACTCACTGAGTTACAGCAGTTTGTTGCAGATTGTTGTTACTCTCATATTTGAGGAAAGATCTTCTGGACATGAGTCATAAGGACTCTGCCTGTCTGTGTGATTATGGCCCATGGCACCCTATTGTCTATTATATTTTCTTCCCCTTCCCAATAAAAATGTAGACTGTCAAATACACAATTCCAGACATTCAGCGCATGCAACGAGGATGTTGATTTGGTCATTGTACCTCTCGCTATTTGCGTTTAGCCAGTTTTTGCCATTTTAATTCTTCTGAGCCTAATAGATGCTTTTAAGCAAAATGCCTCTGATTTAGTATAAGTTTGTGTTTACTGAAGTCTAGTCCTGTTGCTAATGAAATTAGCATCGTGCTAAGACAGATTTAACCTTTTGCTCAGATAACAGCAATGGCAGAATATTCAGTATCTCTCCCTTTTGAGGCTTATTGACTGACAAAACATAATCTTGGGGCAAGAAGTGTAAAAAATGCCTCTGGGCATTAAACACTAAGCTTAAGCAAATCTCGCTGTAGCAGCATAAGTGGTTGCTGCCTGAACCCTCCGCTCGCTGCTGCTAATGTTGGCTCAGGCTCTGAAGCAGAAACAATTCAGCACTTGAGTTTTTGCTGCTCCATCTTAGCACAGCAGCTTGAGCAAGGCAAATATGGCCTTTTTCTGCCACTGTGGGAGCAGCTGCAACCTCTGGCAGATGGGTGGGAGGCAGCTACATCCCCAAGCACTGACGCTGTTTGCTTCACTGTCCGCGAGCCTGAGCCCTGAGGAGCTGGAGTCCCACCTGCAATCACAGCAAGCGCTGGAAACGCAGCAGTTCACCCTCCTCACGCTCTTTAGGGGTAAAACAAGTGACAAATGTTATACAGCAAGGTGCTAAGGAAGCTATATTCTGGAAATCACACGTGCAATAACTCACTGGGCAATAGTGTGAAATATTGGATGGTGCCTTTACTCGCTGCAGCGAGTTAAGTGAAATATCCTTAATGGCTCTTTCCCAGGCGGAACCTTGGCTTTATTTCCACGCATTCCCATGCACATTGCCTGCCGGGAGGTGCTCACCAAGCACTGTGTCATGGAGTGCATCGGCTCCCGGAGCAGGAGAACGTCCCATTTCATCTCTGCCCATGCTGTGGTGACACGTAAGTCATTGATAAACTGTATTCTTCCTGCAGGCTGCTACATATGGGAAGGATCAAGACACAAGGATATTTCCATAACTCCAAGAGCTTAAGGAAGGTAATTAATAAAGGCAGTGCAGTGGCTGGGGGCAGATTCCACACCCAGGGACACAGTGCTCTGCACCTGCAGCTGATATTAGTCATATTTGGTCCTAAGGGGAACTTAGAATGAAGCCAGTAGACAATATTTTCCTTCTGCATGTGCCATATATTGGCACAAAAGCTTTTTAACAATATTAATGTGGCACTGCTGTGCATCACACAGGCAGAGGTGTCATTCCAGAGCCGTCTCTGTTGTGGGCAGTGAGGGCATGGAGGTGGTGACCCATGGTGGCCATGGTGGAGGCATGGAGGTGGCCCCGAGTTGGGGCTGTGACTAGAGCCACACACATCAGTTCCCTTGTCCATTGGTATGACTTTCTTCCAATAAAGTTATTTGCTCTGTCAGTGAGGTATCAAGGCCTTGTGAACCTATGTGTGGGCTGAAAAGTTGGGATTACACACCAAGGAGCAGGGAAAGGGACAAGGGCCGTGGTATGAGCCAGCACCATGGCTTTCATTCCCACTTTGTGCTGGCTCAAGCTCTGGAGGGCCATGAATAGATGAACAGTAAATCACAGAATCCCAGAATGGTTGAGGTTGGAAGAGACCTCTAGAGATCATCCAGTCCAACCCCCTGCTCCAGCAGGGACACCCAGAGCACGGGGCACAGGGCGCCATCCAGGCGCCTTTGGAAGATCTCCAGGGAAGGAGACTCCACAGCCTCCCAGGGCAGCCTGTGCCAGGGCTCTGGCACCCTCACAGCAAGGAAGATCTTCAGCTCCATGTGCTGAACTGCCCTCAGGACTGGGAGCTGTGGGAGGGATTGGAGACATCTACTTGGTCCTTTGTCTGAAATTGTGTTTTTCCCACTCTGATTAAACTCCACTGCCGCTCATTAACAATTCAGGTGTTGTCCCTATTTTAAGGGAAGGAAACATTAGATGACAGACTATTTAACAAGTTCATTTTGAGCACAAAATGTGCTTAAGGCAGGTAAAAATATTACTTCATGCAAAACTTGGGTTCTTGTAATTGCAGGTCTGACTGTTTCGAAGATGAAAAGCCTCTTTCCTAATTCAAGGCAAATGTAGCAGAAATAACATTTAGAGAAGAGGTGCAGGTAGGTGCACACCAGGGAGTACAATTTCAATATCCCCAGTACAAGATTTTTTAAATCTTTGTCTGACCCTGTGTTAATACATTTGGTTACGTTTCTTCTGCCACCTTCTCCACCTTCATCTTGATTTTTTTTTGATTCTTTTTTCCCATTCTGCAATTTGCCTGTTTGTGCTCACATTAACCTTTCTGACTGAAGCTCTTGGCCAATCTTGTGCCTCCTTGGAGGTTCCACATTCACTCTTTGAGTGCTGCAGCAGATGAGGTCTGCAGTGGTTCCCAGCGGACAAGAGCTCATATGGATCATCCTGAGCCTGCCCGCTTGCAAGGTCCCCTTGGGCACAGGGAAGCCACTGGGGAAGAATAACGTACCCAGACTACTAATTTACCTAGTCAAGAAGGCACCAGGTCACTGCTAACAAGCTCGGAAGACATGTTCACAGCATCATGGATTCGACACCTGCTGTTATGGTCATGTCTATCTAACCTATGGGTCAGTGTCCCAGCTTCCTAGCACTGGGATGGATCCCAGCCTCATCCCATTTCTGCACTGGGATACGACACTAGTGTGTACCATCACCCTGCTAGACCTATATGTCCATGGGAGCCAGAAAACCTCCATAGTGTGCTCACACCAAGCCCAGGCCCTGTCCTGACCTGCTAAGTACAGACGTTGTCACCTTGGCACATCCCAGGTCCTCTCTATCTGCATCCTGGAAGAGTAAGGAGCAACCTGATATCTTGGCTTGAAAATCAACGTATCTGGTAGCTCTTGTTACAGGGAATATAATGGAAAGCAGCACAGCCTGAGGCTCCTGGATGTCCTGACCTGAAATACCCAGTCTGTGCTCTCCAGGGCAAGGTATATTGTATGAGGAGAGACTAAGTGAGCTAGGCCTGTTTAGGCTGGAGAAGAGAAGGTTGAGAGGGGATCTGATCAATATGTATAAATACCTAAGGGGAGAACGTAGGGAGGAAGGGGCCAAATTCTTCTCAGTGGTGGCCAGTGACAGGAGAAGGGGCAATGGGTGCAAGTTGAAACCCAGGCAGCTCCATGTGCATGTGAGGAAGAACTTGTTTGGTGTGAGGGAGCCAGAGCCCTGGCACAGGCTGCCCAGGGAGGCTGTGGAGTCTCCTTCCCTGGAGATCTTCCAAAGGCGCCTGGATGGCGCCCTGTGCCCCGTGCTCTGGGTGTCCCTGCTGGAGCAGGGGGTTGGACTGGATGAGCTCTAGGGGTCCTTTCCAACCTCAGCCATTCTGGGATTCTTGTTCTTTTTATTGACAATCTCTTGTCTGTGAAACTTCATTAATAGGTACAATGTTTTACGAATAATATTAATTTTTATTTTTTTAACTGCTAGTAATAAATTCAATCTCAAATACATCTCAGTTCACATTTTATTTTCTTTGTATTTTAGGCCTTGCTGAACAACTCACACTTGTATCATTTGGCCCATGGAAAAGATTTTGCTAGTAGAGGAATTGAAAGTAAGTGGGTAACAAACTGTCTGTACTTCTTTAATGTCAACAGTCTCTCTCAATATATATTGCAGTTCAAATATGACTCTTCTCCTTGTAGAAAAGTCAGAAAACTCAAACTTATAAATAATGTCCTTTATTTGTATCTGTCAGCTGGAAGCTTAGGGATATTTATGTACTCCTTTAATACCAGAAAGATAAGGGATATTGGGAAAATTTATACTGCTTTTTAATGTATCAGTTATTGAATGTTACCATTAGCTTTTACTAATGACACATTAGTAGCATTTGTTGTGTCAGAACTGCAGTTTATTTTTGTGTTGTGGTGCTGTGTCCCGAACTGCTTGATACGTTTGTGGATTTTTTTTCTTTTAACTTTAGTTACAGGAATAAATTTGAATCTGGAGAAGATGATGGAACAGAAGAGTGGTGCAGTGAAGGCCCTAACAGGTGGAATTGCTCATTTATTTAAACAAAACAAGGTCAGTTTGGATTGCATGCGGAGGTGTATCTGATTTTTGTTTCTGATTCAAGTTTCTTGCTTTACACACTGTCCCAATCTTGTTACATGAATTTGAGTGAATAATTCAGCAAGGGCGGAGTGTAAATGCTTTGCTTCTAGGGTGTTTTAAATGAACAGTTGAGTTTGTTCTTAAATCTACTTAAAAAAGAAAGCAATATATCCAGTTCCTTTGTAATGTGTACAGGATGCAGAAGTGCAGCAGTGAAGCAAAGGTTAGTTTTAGCAGAAAATAAACCACTGTAGAGAAGTGAGATTCAGATTAAACAGCATGCCTTAAAAATGAGTCTAAATGTACTGTTTTTTGACTAACAAGGTTGTACATGTGTCCGGGTTTGGAAAAATAACTGGCAAAAACCAAGTCACTGCAACCAGAGACGATGGCAGCACCCAAGTTATCAATACAAAGAACATTCTTATAGCCACAGGCTCCGAAGTGGCTCCCTTTCCCGGAATTACTGTACGTACTGGGAATCTTGGGGATACTGTTTTCCAGCTTGTTTTTAACATGTAATAATATTGTGCACCTGGCTGTCTTAGATCTGTGAGTTTTCCATGCAGTGGGTAGAAGAGATCGTAAATGTGGCTCTGTGGATTTCTTTGTCACCAGATCGATGAAGACAATATTGTGTCATCTACTGGTGCTCTGTCACTGAAAAAAGTTCCTGAAAAGATGGTTGTCATTGGTGCAGGAGTCATTGGCGTGGAACTGGTGAGAGAATTCTTACGTATTTCATGTTTTATTTATAAAGAAATGGAAATTTATAAAGAAAAGAAATTTATAAAGCTTTTTTTTAAGGAAAGTTGATTTTAGGTCATGTTCAGTTATTATATATACTCTTCTTATATCTAGTAGCCAGTAAGTGGAGCCTTTGTAGTTCACTTTGGTCTGACTCCTTTTGCCTCGTGCTTGCCTAGTTGAAGGCCAGTGTGTTGGTTGATCTTGCAACTGCCTGGAAATCTGCTTGGTGGTTGCTCAGCCTCCTGGCCATGCAGGAGGGGAAAAAGGAGGCAGAGAAATACTGTGTTGGGTGGGTGTGGGGAACTTGGGGTAAGTGGGAGCGTTGGTGTCAGTGGCCTATTTATAGGGGCATAGAGAATATGTATGTATAAATAATTTCCCTAACATAGCATTGCTTTATTTAGCTTGCAATAATATTAGACTGCCACAAACGACCTGAAACTTCCTTTGGGTTTTTCTTTTTTATATCTTAAAACTACCTATTTTATATTGAACTGTTTTGTTAGCTGCAAAAAGATGCTGAGAAGGAACATTTGGTGTCTGCACTGCAGTATTTGTCAAACAGACCAGCTTGTAGATTGCCCCTCTTCTGCAGAGCTTACCCTCTGAGTGGTAGCTGTTATAGCAGAGAAACCTCAACTTTTCCTTTCAAATCTCATTCTCTACCTGGCTGCTGTGACTGCAGGGCTCAGTTTGGCAGCGCCTCGGTGCGGATGTGACAGCTGTGGAGTTCATGGGCCACGTTGGCGGAATGGGAATCGACATGGAGATCTCCAAAAACTTCCAGCGCATTCTTCAAAAGCAGGGATTTAAGTTTAAACTAAACACTAAAGTGACGGGTGCTACCAAGAAGCCAGATGGAAAAATTGATGTAGCGTAAGTGCTTTGCTTCCAAGTGAGGAGTGCTGATGCCCTTCACCCGTCCCTAAAAACCTGTTTAAAGTGGTAGTGTTTGACTCCAGGTGTGTCCCTGTCTCCAAAAACTGTCACGGGAACTTGACTAGTTCGGAGCAAAAGCAATTGCAGCTTCCCTGGAGTGTCTTAATGTAGAAACTCTGGAGACTTGTGTGTGAACAGCTAATGTAGAAACATACAAAGTATGTTTGGTTTGCAAGTCCCTAACTATATATAGTCCTATACCTACCTACCCAGACCTGTACACTGCTTCTGTCCTTACATACCTATACACTGTTACTGTCCTTTTGCTTGTTCGTGATCTCTGTGCAGATTGGAAACCTGAAGTGTACCTGGAATTTTGACAAGATGTTTAATGCTACCAATATAAACAGTGGATTTAAATGCTTGTTATTTCCCTGGGACCTTAACATGGGCAGTGTTACCCTCTCTGTCTCCATTCCTCAGGATATTCTGTTCTTCCCTGCTGTGAAGGTCATGGATTTGGGCCTAGGCTGATGCTGGCTGGGTCGCATGTAGCCTGTGCCTGCATTTAGTGTTTCACTTGGGGCCAGGAAACAAGTTTTTTAGAGCAGGTTTCCCAGTTATCCTCACTTAGCTTGCTGCCCTTCCCTGCTGTGCTTCCAGACCACGTGAACCCCAGTTCCCATTGCAAAAACAGAGTTCCTGACAAACACAGGACCAGTTATTGCCCCTTTCTTCCTCTTCCACACCTCCACTCCTGCAGGGAATGGGGATGGAGCAGCCTGAGTGTGAGTGTGGGTGCCAGATCCAGAGCTCACCCTCTGGATCGCACAGACTGCTTGTCAGAGCAGCCTGGCTTGCAGGCTGATGTTCCTGTTACCCATTTGTTCCTGTGCAGTGTTGAAGCTGCTGCTGGTGGCAAGGCAGAAGTTATAACCTGTGACGTGCTCCTGGTCTGCATCGGGAGACGGCCGTTCACCAAAAACCTCGGGCTCGAAGATATCGGCATTGAACTTGATCAGAAGGGCAGAATTCCAGTCAATAACAGATTCCAAACCAAGATTCCAAAGTAAGTGATACTAAATGTTATTCTTTGATATTTTTAGGTAGATTTTGTAAACATTCCAATTTTATTTTCATTTTTAATTACTGAATAGTTTTCTGTAGAAAAGAAAAGCTGAGAGCATCTATTTGCTTCAGCAAATAGAGATATTTAGTCAACTTTGAGACTTTTGGTCGTGTGTAAGCGGTGTCTGGCTGTGTCCTCGCTCCGCAGCATCTTTGCCATCGGCGACGTGGTGGCGGGGCCCATGCTGGCGCACAAGGCCGAGGACGAGGGCATCCTGTGCGTGGAGGGCATGGCCGGCGGCGCCGTGCACATCGACTACAACTGCGTGCCCTCCGTCATCTACACGCACCCCGAGGTGGCCTGGGTGGGCAAGTCGGAGGAGCAGCTCAAAGAGGAGGTACTGCCCTTGGTCCTGCCCAGCCAAACCGCTCTGCCCTCAGGACGTAGCTTCACTGGTCGAGCCGTGGTTCTTTATCTGCCTTGTGTCTCCTAAGAGAATTTCTCAGTCTGGATTTGCTGTGTCCAGTGCATGATTGAGGAGTTCAAGTGTCTCCTCCAGGCCACACAAGAATGACGGTCCTCTTCATGCCTTCTATTTTGTAAAGTTACAGATTGCCCATTTTTCCCCAGTTATTCATTTTTATAGCTTTTTAGTATTTTTATGCATTAGTTGACTTCTTCTGTTTTTATACTTATCCAAATGTCCCCCTGGTTCCGTTCTTGTTGGTCTTCCAACCCCTCAGTTACCTGTGTGTCAGTAACAGAGCTGTTTTGTAGGGGATCGAATACAAAGTTGGGAAGTTTCCCTTTGCTGCCAACAGCAGAGCGAAGACGAACGCCGACACGGACGGCCTGGTGAAGATCCTCAGCCAGAAATCCACGGACAGGATGCTGGGCGCTCACATCCTGGGCGCAGTGAGTATCGTGATCAGGGCTGTGTCTTGAGGAGGCTTTTCTTGGGTATTACACCTTGCAAGGTGGTTACCACATTAGGAAGAAAGATTTACAGAAAGAAGGAAGACTTGAGTTTCCTTAAGCCCCTTCTCCTTGCTGTTCTGCAGCCATTCTCTCATTTTTATTTTAGTTTGAACTCGACTGTGTTTTTTTGCTTAGAGCACTGAAGGGCTTTAGGGCTCTGACTTGTTTTTCTTTATGAATTCAGTCAAGGAACAGCAGCTTTTGACCCAATTCTGGAAGTTAAAGTGACTGAACAGACTGTGACTTGGTAGATTTTTCTGAACTTCAGACTTCAGCTGAGTTGTTGGTACCTTATTTCACCAGATCTTCTATCAGTGGTCTGTGGAACTTTGAAAAATCTCCTTGTAAAGGTTTGAAACCAGAAAATTCCATTTGGGAACAGGATCATTTCCCTCTATCTGCCTAAAGATGCAGGCAGAAACACTTCCAGACCTCTTTGTAGAGAGTGTTTTTTTTACAGAAAGACCAGACTGAGGCTTCTGTTTTCTTGGAAAGGAAACTTTGTTCCTCCAGTCGCATTCTCAGCCTTAGGTCAGCACACTGATGTGCTTTAAAAATTATTATTCTGCTTTGTGGTTGCTCATATTTTTTTTCTCTCCTCCAAAGGGATAGTCTGCAGTAACTCTAATCAGAATGGGGACACTACCTGGCTGGTATCTTGTTTTAAAAATTGGCCCTTTTTCCCCACAGCCTTCATTAAAGCAAAAAACAGATACTGAGTTAGGATCTTTCATACTTCTAAGCTTGAGCACAGTCACCAAGCGGGTTGAATAGTTTTAAGTGTCCTTTTCAGCAGAAGATGCTTATTGACAAGCCAGATACGAGCTAGTGATCCAGGAGGACCTGGAGAACTGCTTAGGGATCCAGGCTGATTGCAGATACCGTTGGATTTCAGGGTGCTGGCGAGATGGTTAACGAAGCAGCTCTTGCCATGGAGTATGGAGCCTCGTGTGAGGACGTAGCCAGGGTTTGCCACGCGCACCCCGTAAGTACAGGAACAAATCAACGAGCACTGGGGTTGCCTGGGCTTGCTGTAATTATGTGCAGAGTTGATTAATTAACGACTCCTCCCGTTTGTTTGCTCCCTACAGACAGTGTCAGAAGCCTTCAGGGAAGCCAACCTAGCAGCTTCTTTTGGCAAAGCCATCAACTTCTGAAGGGGAAGAGCAGCCCTTGGACGTGTGCAGGGAAAGGCCGCACGGGGACTGCGGGAGGCCGAGGCGGAGATGTTGGGACTGAATTAAGTGAATCTCTTCCTTTTAAGCAGCAAATATTTAACCAAATAGGGTTTGGAGAAAGTTGAATTATCCAGTCTCTGTAAATTAAATACTTAAAATTACATGTTTATTTACTTTATGAATGTTGCAGAAAAAAAATGCCTGAAAGAATTCTTTTCTTTGTATGAAACCAAACATTTTGTGTGTGCTGGTCAAGACTCCAAGAGCCCAGCACATCTGGTGTGTCCTTATTTGAAGTAGTGATAGACTAAACCAGTTGAATGCTGGCACTTAAAATGCCACTGTCACTTCCGCACAAAAATATTGTGGTGTTTCCTTGTGAAGGGATTAACTTGGTATTTACAGAGTCGTTTTGATCTAGTAGCGTTAGGATTATGGGAGGGGCTCATTTATGTGCATTAAAACTATATTAACTTTTTAAAAGTGGAAATTACTCCATTTGTGTGTGATTCTCCACACACTGTGTTTTCATATTGAAAACTCAGCAGGGGAAAAAAAAATCAAGTGCTGATGGAGAAATGAAAAAACTGAAGAGAAATAAATTTTATTGCTACATAATCCTTTTGATTTTGAAGCTTTTCCCACTGTCCACCTGTCTTCAGGTCTCTCAGAAAGCTAAATGTGGCTGTTGCAGCAGCGCTGCCAAGTCCAGGAGCTTGAGGGTTCCTGCACTTCCCGCATGTCACGGCTGCAGTGCCAGCTCTCCACACGTCAGCCTTTTCCCTTCCTTCTTTCTTATTTTTATTTTATGCTCTCCTTGCATCTCTTCTGTAGCAAGAGAGCTTAAAATGTGAAAGGTCTGTCGCCTTCCACTAATAAATGCTGAACGTGGCTGGAAACTCTTGGTTTTTGTTGTGTTGCTGTTGACCAGCCCTGGCACTCCAGGGATAAAAGCAGAAAATGGCATTTTCAGAATACCTCTTCTATACGGAATGTGTGAAATGTGTCTAGTTTAATTCAGTTTTTGTTTTGTGGGGCCCCTGTTTGGCTCCCTCCTTGCTTTGTACAGCCAGAGCTGGATGGGGGCTGGTGCCATTCGTGGCCTTGACTCCTTGTGCTGGTGGTGAGGGATCAGAAAGGTGCAGTAAGGAAGCAGGCAGCAGGTCCTGCCTGGGTGGGCACACAGGGTGCTTGCTGCTCCTTCAAGAGTGGGTCCTTTAGTCAGACTCAATGATGAAAATGTATGTCAAGCAATAAAAAGCACCAGTAAAACTGCCTTTCCAGCTGTGAGGAAGCTCAGGGCCTTTAAGCTGGGCACCAGGTAACCTGCCCTATGAGGAGGATGCTGATTTGGGCATCTCTAACTGCTGCAGTGCTGCAGGGCTGGCTCAAGGGGCACCATTCTGCAAAGAATGAGAAACTTGCAGTGAACACCAGGCGGCTGCTGCTTTTGGCCTGCACGTAACAACACCCATGTGAGGCTGGCTCTAGAAAGCCTCCGTGCAGCCTGTCTAGTTCACACTGAAGGGTCCCTCCACACTGCGCTTCCTTCCCAGAGGCTGGAGCCTCCAGGCTTGGTTAATCATAAATAATAACCATAATCATGCCTGGTTACATCACATAAATTTGGTGCTTCAAGTACAAACACACACCTTCTAAACACTGTCCTCTATGTCCACATCTCAGGGCTTTTGGTCCAGTAACATTTGTATTTAGCCTAAATCCACATCCCACAGACTGTAAATAGTCCTCTTAGCCCACTAAGGTGGTGGAAATCCCAGCCTGCAACCCAAGGCCTGTTTGCCTTTATTCACCATTAACTGTGTTGTGGGAGATGATCCCATATTTCACAGTAATTGGAACCCTTAGGTAGAATTATATAGTCAGAGCCAAGATTTTATTAGGATATTCTCTAACTAGTTTAAAAACAATGTGCAGAAGCTAAAGGATTAAATGATTTACCATTCGGACTAATGACACGGCAGCTAATGAGTCACACTAGGTACATAGAGTGATTAAAAAAAGTACTGTTTATTTTCAACATCAAAAAAATTACTTATCTTTGGTTCTGTGACTTAAAGTCAATATCAGACCTGGTCACTTGATCAGTCCTTAGTGTAATGTAAAAAAAGAGCTAGTGTAATACTTGTAAAATCCACCCTGAACACATTCTTGTCAAGCATTTGCTGCCCCACTTATAGGCAAGTGCTGTAAACAGCAACTTTCTGGCTGATAGTCTGCAAGAGGGAGCGAACCGTCTCTTCCAGCACCACCAGCTGCTTGGCTTTGTCTTCCAGAACTTTTTGGTTGTTTTCATATGCATTCTCCAAGTCTGTCAGCAAAGGAATGGAAAAAAATGGGTTAATGGGGAAGATTTTAATGCATTAACATGTAAAATAGTTATTGCTATGGGCAAACTACTACTCAAGTTTATATCAGTGTGGAAAAGAACGTCACTGAGGAAAAAAAAAAGTTAAGTTTTTGTGGTTTGGGCACTTTTTGTTGGTACTGGAACATAAAGTTGCAAGGGAGTCATGTTCCACAGGTGGAAATCCAAAAGATTTGACAATAATTCACAGAATCTTCAAGGTTGGAGGGACCCCTAGAGATCATCTAGTCCAACCTTCCCGCTCCCCACATAATTGCCCAACCTAGGCCAACCTTCCCACTCCTCATGTAATTGCCCAAATAGGTGTTAAAATAAATGAATGCATAAATAAAAGTTAAAAAAGTTTTTTCTTTTTTTTTTTGTTTTAAAAAAAAAAGTATTAAAAGAAAGGTAAAAATTTGGGTTGGTTTTTATAGAACACTGAAAGGTTTTGAGTTGTTGTGGTCGAGATCCATCAGGGAGCCAAGGTAACTGCATGGCTGCCTGAGGGGAAGAACGGGCTCTGGCCTGGCACGGGAAGGAAGGGAAGGCGGCTTCCTCCCGCTGTGCCTAGGGCAGGTTGCCCCTTTCTTTGGAAGCCTTGGATCGCAGAGGCTCTGCTGTGCCCACAGGAACAACCACGCCGCTGCCACCTTGCCGAGGAGGCCACCTGCTCATTTTCTGTGGAAACTGCCCCCTCGTGGTGAGGCGCTCGGGGCAGGGAGGGGAGGGCGCCGGCCTCACCTTGCAGCAGCTGCAGCTTGCTGCTCGCCTGCAGCAGCAGTGCCCTGGCCTCGTCCTGCAGCCGCTCCGCCTGCCGCCGCGCCTCGGCCGACTCCGCCGTCCTGCGCGCCAGCAGCTCCTCCACCGCGCGGTACTTGCTGCTCAGCTCGCCGCCCAGCACCTGCGCGCCAGCAGAGGGCGCCATGTTAGGGATGCCATGGGCGCGGGTGGGGACATGGCGACAGTGTCACCTCATTTAGCCACTCGAATCCTCACTACTTGAATGAGGAGGGCCCTCGTTGCAGATGCTCCAAGCTTTCATACTAATGTTTGTGAGGGGTTTACAGGGTTCATCAGGACAATTTTGTTAATTAATGGATGCTGTGGGCCCGCGTGTGCGCTGGAAAGCTGCGTGTGAGCGGGAGGAGGGGGCTGAAGGCTGCTGGGGAGCAGCAGCCTTGGTGCCCTTTGAGGAACAGCAGCCGCTTTGTTCACAGTGTGGGTGCCCGGCCGGCGCCGTGCAGGCTCCTCGGCTCTGCTTTTCTCCACCAGCTAAAGCCAGGAAAACTGGGACCAAAGGGAATTCAGCATACGGGCATGTCCCCGAGCAGCAGCAGTGCCACAAGGCTCTTGTGCTCACCCAGCAGCTGCACAAAATCTTGCCTGCAAATAGTGCCGGGAGGGATGAAAACTGCCAGGATGAAAACTGATGGATGCTTCTCCGGACGGCTCTCTGGAGCCGAGGGCTTAACTACAGCCCCCGGATTGGGGCAAGGGGACCTCCTTTGACAGACTTACTTAGTGGTTTAGTTAAGGAAAGTGCAAAGCTTTGGGTGTTACAAAGGTGAGGGTGAATAGCAGGCATCTGGAAAGGCCATCCACTGTCTTAAAAGGACTTACTCATCCTCTTTGATATTTAAAATGACTCCAAGGTAGATGGAGCCAAGGATTTTGGTCACTTTCTTCACTGACAGTGGGAATATAAGGAGGAGAGAGGGGAGGAAAGCTTATTCTCCCACAGCAGACAGGAAAGCTGATGCTTAAAACCAAAGGCGTGACAGCAAGATCTCTCTCCTGCCACTGCTTTGGAATCTGACAACTTCCTAATACTGGACCTGAATGAACTCAAATACACCCACTGAGGCAGCCCTGGCCCAGCCTGAGCTCTCAATATTGCTGATTCCCTTGGAATATTCCCAAAATTTCTCACCTGTTTAACCTCCTCAGCATTTTGCTTTGCAGCACTGATTTTCTCTTCTATGTCGTCCACGTTCTCTGAATTGGTAGTAGTCTTCTGCTTCAGATCTTCAACACTCTTTTCCAGCTTGAAGAGGCGTAAGGTTGCGTTGTTGAGGGTTTCTTCAGACATTGAGTTTTCCGACTCAATCTAAGCAGGAAGAGGAACAACAGTTATATTTTCTGAAAGACAACCCGTGCCACACTGCTTTCTGGGCAAGCCCTCACCACCCCATATCACTTCACGGTCACATATCTGGGACAAAAAGCATAGTTTTTTTCCGGTTAAACACAGGTTCCATCATTCAATAATGACCTGGTAGGCTGTGCATCTTTCAAGCTGGCCAGGCTTCATGGATATGGCACTGTGGTGTCAGTAGGGCTATGACCATCTGTTGAAATCTCTAAATATCTGATAACATTACTCTTTCTTTTTTTTAAAAACAATCTCATCCTGCCCCAGTCTACCCAATATATTACCAGGCTGTGCTTGCCCTGTGTGACTTCCTGGGTGATCTTGGTACCCGCTGCTTACAGAGCTCTGATCCTGCTCATTTCACTTCACTGGTGCTGAATAGGGGGGAAGAAAAGCCTTTTTTCTAATAACAAACGAGCCCCTAAGCATCTGACCTACTAACTTACAAAGCTTATGCAGAGGCGAGAAAGGTTTAGAGTCATTTGAATGCAGTCTTTGATGTATAGTAGAGGGGCTTTCCTCAGAGAAGCTGACATTGCTTTCTAAGTATCTTGGTGTTTTTCTGTCTTAATAAATACTCTGTAAGAACTCACTGAGGTCAGCAGGTCTTGAGTGCCTTTAATATCTTCATCTGCTTGTTTGATGGCTTTTTCAGCTGCATTTTGAGCTTTTTCAGCTTCTTCCAGCGCTGCTTTCACCATGTCTGCAGTGACTTTAACATCTGTGGCACCTTTGCTGTGGTGCAAAAAACAGGCAAGCACTAAAAACACATTCACATGGGCACTGGAAAAAGAAAAGTACCACAGAGGGCCCTTTTTGCCCTCTGGGCATGTTAAACTCATCATTTTTCTGACTCATCGCTTTCCAGAAGGAAGCTGGAGCTCCTTCAAGCTGCTGGTGATGCAGAATGGAGCTAGTGCACCTGGGGTCATGTACCTCGCTCTTTTAGCCTCCTCCAGGAGCATTTCTGCTCGGGCGATGTCCCCCGCGCTCTGCTGCAGGATGACCTCGACGTCGGAGAGACTCTCCACGCGCTCCCGGATCTCTTCGGTGAGGGCCTGCAGCTGCTGCGGAGTGCTGGGCATCTCCATGCTGAGCACTTCGTTGGCCACCGCCTCGATGCTGTCCAAGTCGGCGCTGTCTTCTGCAGGAACCACACCAAGACACACGTGAGTGACAGCGTCGCGGAGGCCGCTGTCGAGCTCAGCACTCAAAGTGCTGCCTCGCTGCTCCTTAAAATAACCAAGAACTTTGTTCTACCCAGAACTTGCAGGAAATCTCCCTCTCATATGAGGAGAGACTGAGTGAGTTGGGCCTGTTTTCTCCAAAGAAAAGAAGGCAGAGAGGGGGTCTGATCAATATGTCTA
>JAUBOD010000001.1:8946020-8957130 GCA_032353885.1 Nothura maculosa
CTTCCTCACATGCACATGGAGCTGCCTGGGTTTCAACTTGCACCCATTGCCCCTTGTCCTGTCACTGGCCACCACTGCGAAGAGTTTGGCCCCTTTCTCCCTACATTCCCCCTTCGGGTACTTACATACATTGATCAGATCCCTCTCAATCTTCTCCAAGTCAAACAGGTCAAACTCACTCAGTCTCTCCTCACACAATAGATGCTCCAGTCCCTTCATCATCTCTGTTGCTCTTTGCTGAACCCTCTCTAGAAGCTCCACGTCCCTCTCATCCTAGGGAGCCCAAAGTTGCCCCCAATACTCCAGGTGCAGCCTCCTCAGAGCAGAGCAGAGGGGCAGGATCCCCTCCCTCGAGCATCCCTATTCAAACCTCACAGGGAAGCAGAACTAATGACCCAGCAGGTCCCACGTGCAGGTGAGTGGCTGCTTTGGTTTCCTGCACTCTGCTTGATGGATTCAGCAGCTGTGGAGCCCACAGCTCCACGCAGCTCGAGCGGTCACAGCTCGTGGCTGCTGGAGAGGCTCTTGCAGAAAGGGCCATACAAAATCACCTCTAATCTGAGCTTTCTTTCCAGTGTTATTCCATTATTATTATGTCCCAGTGCTATTAGGAGTTTTAACTGCCTGGGGTATGGAGCAACCTTATTGTGCACAGTGCAATTTCAGCTGGATTTAGCCCGTCAGTAAGAGAATATTCTGCTCACTCGGCTTGTTTTGCCTTCACCAGTAGCTTCTGAGCTTCTTTCATTTTTCTGTTTCTCTTATTCACGTTCAGTTCGTACTTCTCACAGTAGCTCATAACGTTTCTGATTTTGCCAAGCATGTTTGCAAGCTCCTGTGGGGCCAGGGGAAGGTTTATTTGCAGAACATAGTTTGCCACCTTCTCAATGTCCTCTGGAGGTGCACTCTCATCTTAAAAAAAAAAAACAAAAACAAAAAAATCAATAGAGTTGATTCATTCTGAAACATTCTGAAATTTCCCAGTGAAAGGTAAATGACCATTACGGTTGTCTACCCATTGAGACATGTGGCAGAACCAAGCTGACAAGCACAGCAAGGGGGTAAGAGAATTATCCCCAGCATTTTGTAATTTAATATTATGTTTCCAGGTACTGCTATTAGTGTTGTCAGAGCTGTCTACAAGAAAGGGCTTGGAACTGCTTTGAACAGAGTTATTAAAACCGGGCTCTAGCAGCGGAGCCCCGGCAGGGTTTAGCTCAGCGCAGGGCGCAGCGGGACCGTCAGAGCCCGTTTCTCCTGGGCCGCAGATCAAAGCGGTGCCGAGGAGCCCGGGGTGCGAAGGAGCCCTTGGGAGCCAGCACCCAAGGTGTAATCCCTGCCCCGCCACCACCACCAGGTCTGAAAAGTGGCTCCTTCATTGCCTAATAGGAAAGTTGGGTCACACTGACATAGGATGAGAATTTGCAGTGGCAAAACTGTATTCTGCTAAGTGCCCTTGCAGGTTATTTCTTCCTAGCTCCCCCTGTGCATGGACACACTGGGCTAGGGCAGTTCAAGCCTTGCCAAGTCTCATCATGGTTTCTTGTTGTACTCCCTTCCTCTACAGGCCAAACCTTGGGTGACCAAGCAGTTGAAACACACACTAAATGTTTGAATTAATACTGCAAAATAACTTACCAGGAATTAAATAATAGACACCTACAGGGCAAAGAGAAGCACATGCTTGAGATTTATTTTCTGCAGAAATATGTCAATGTACAGTACAGCAGATTTAATGTATCTCCTAGCACCTGTAACAAGCTGCTACAGTGAACAGTCTGGTTTACAAAGCAAAAATACTACGAAACATAAAAGAAGAGCCAAAAGAATGGATTTGGCAGTCATTACCAAATAAAATCTGAGAATTTCAAGGCTTTAAAGGAAGATTTTCCTCCAAAACTGCCAAAAGGTAAGGACTGCAGTCCTTACAAAATTATGAAATGGGCAGTATTCAAAAGATGAAAAAAATGCTAACATATTTGACATTTTTAACCTTCTTTTTATGCACATTTCTTAAAAGAAATCTTAGGGTCCATCTCTTAACAACTTTTTTTTTTTCACAAGGGTGGAAAAAGTTGTAGGTATGTATGGTTGTTTTGTTATTTATAATGGGAGCTAGAGTTCCTCCGGAATCCTTTGATTCCTCAAGTTACAGCTTTATGGAGAAGATGGAGCCGTACGACCCTTTGTATCCGAATTCCCACGCTCCCTACTTAGAGCTTCTATTTATGGGGCTGGGGGAAGGGGATGGAATAACAATTTGAGGATGTATTGGATCATGCCTGGACATTATATATTATATGAAATTACATCAGTGGCACTTCATTCAGATCAACCAGGAACCGAGGGAATTACATGAATGTTTCATATTAAGCAAATGAAGAGAAGATGACTCGACAGATCTATGGAAAAAGTCATACAAAATAAAGTCTTCTGGGAGAAGGGAAAACTATTAAAAAAAAGGAATTGAAAAAGATTTCTCAGATCAGGAGACAGAGAATAAGTTACATAGGTACATAACTAAACTTTTTCTGTATATCATGCTATATTATACTATGCTATATATGAAAGAAAAATAAGTTAGAAAGTGGGTTTTTTTCATATTTACCTAATAAGAAGACTTTTACTTTTTTGATGAACTCCTTGGTGATCTCCCGATCCGCTTCAATTAGATTCTTAGCTCTCTCTAGTTCCCCATTTAATCGTGAGCCTTTCAACTTGGTGTCTTCTGCCATTCTTCTGAGGCTTTCAACCTGGAAATATTTTTAGAAATAGCAGTGCCTGCCTCTGGAGATTAGCCAGCTGAATTCTGACACTAAAATATGATTCTCAGATGGAATCACTTGATCCCAGGAGGGATGGAAAGGATGGACTGGCTTTGGAAGTGACTTTGGGCAACTCCAGAAGTTGTCATATCACCATCTTCATCTGGCATTGAAGTTTGCCTAAATCAAGCATTTTTCTGTCTCTCTAAATACCACTAAGCCACAACCTCTTCTCTCTCTAAAAGGAGACACTGGCAGCTCTTTTCTGTTGCAGTTTTACACTATGTGAGTGAACAGATTCAGTTAAGAAAAAGGCACCTAATTCATTTGCTTCTTCATTTTGAAATTACTGTTAAAATTATGTTTAAGGGGAATTTCTAAGCCCATTAGATGTAATAAGTTCTCATGTGTATTTTAAAATGAGGCAGTGGATGCTCAAGCATCCTGGAAGGGCAAAACAAATTCACAGCAGAATTACATTTCTGTTGGATTTTTTTCCCTAAAATTGTAACAAGCGTCATCTCTGACAGCTAATGAGAACAAACTGTCTTTACTGTTGCTTTGGGATTTGTCTGCTTTGCTTCCTTTGCACATGTTGTGTTGGCCACACTGTGCTTGAATTATTTCCACTGCTACTGTGCAGCAAAGGGGAGCAGCCCATCGCTTGAAGCTCTTTTAAATGTTAACAAGGAGAGGGCACAAAGCTTTGGATTTAAATTATTTGCAAAATTCTGTAACAGCAAGCAAAAAAAAAAAAAGAAGAAATTATATAGAGTTATATAGGCTAAGTTTAATATTGTAGGGAAGAGTAAGGTATAACTAGTAACTAGTCCCTTATGAAACTGAGACCTAGCTCCCTCAATACTGAATTGTGCTGGGTTTGTTGGATTGGGACATAGTCCATCCCTAAGCTGCTGGCAAAGGAGCAAGGACATTTTTCTGGGATTGGGAACTTTTTCTGCATCTTTCCTAATTTTAGCTGCCTACAAGTTAGCCACATAAAATCTAAGCTAGCCACTTTTGCAGTGTGGAAAAAAATACATCTCCCAGTAGTGCCTGGTGCATGCTCATGTATGTATCTGATACGGAGAAGAAGGAGCTGGAGCTGCCTGTTTCTTTCTCCCAGTTCCAGCATGAGGGTAGAGGCCTAGGGTAGGTGCTGCCAGGTCCCTTGCCATGAAGCAAGGTGGTAGCAACCCCATCCTTAGCACCTTGTTCAGCATCAGCAATATGTTCTGGAAGCGAGCTGGGCTTTTCTGCTTCTCATCTCTGTGCTCCAGGCAGCCTCTCCTCCCTAATGGGACAAAGCAGCAGAGGAAGAGCCCTCTTGGTGAAAGCAGCAGTGCCATAGGACATTGAGTTCCCTGGATTTTGAGCATTTTATCATAACTGCACTTATCGACAAGACACTGTTCTCCATGAAGAGACTGTCCCATTCCTCCATCCATTTCTTTGAACAAACACGTTTGAGATACAGCACCTGATTCTCAGGATCCTGTAGCTGACCAGTCAGGTTTTGTAAGGACAGAGCAGTCTCCTCGGCTCTCCTGGACGCCTCTGTGGCGCGAGGAAGAGCTCCCCTGCAGCCTGGGCCACGGCACTGCTGGAGCCCCTGCCCATCCCGGCACCGAGCTCCTCCACACGCAGCTGAAACACACGGCTGATTTCCTGGCGCCCCACAGACCTGTGGTAAACAACAGCTTTGTGTCAAGATTCCTCTGTGGTTCTCAGGAAGGAAGATGTTTTATGTCACATGGACCTTGAATTCATATGGAGATTTCCCCTGAGAGTCCAAACTCTCCAAAGATCCCCTTCCTTGACTTAAAGGATGCAATGGCAACCTGTGGCTTCAAGTATCTCCTTGCAAGACCCATATGGGCTCCATATGCTGGACTAAAACATTCATTCCACTCCTCTATGACAAAAATGAAATGCTGAATAGTCCCCTGGCCATATCCAGCCCATGGATATGTCCTAAAGGATCCAGATCATCACCTCTCATGCAACAGGGTACCATATTACCAGTATGCAGGTCTTACTCAGGCACTCAGCAATGATTCACCTGGCAAAATGTACATAGCTTTATATCTATACACAAAGTCGATGAAAAAAATTGTCCTTTTTTCTTTTTTGATACCAACAACTTGCTATCAAAGAAAAAGACTAACACTATTTTGGGGTATATGAGACCTTGTGGTCTCATAATGTGTGGGTATGAGACCTTGTTTGCACATCAAATGTCACTAAGAATTCTGAGGCTGCATCCTAACGGGTCCATGGTCGTGAACGTAATGATCAGTTTAGGTCACCCTGTATCTACCGTTTATGATGTAGTCCAGCCAGACGCTGGCTCCTCAAAGTCTTTGCGAAGAAAATGGACATTAAGAAATCCTTGGGAAGAACTGTGGGAAAACCAGGGGCCCTGTAGAGCCAAAGATCTTGATATCTCATCCTTCCCTGGAACTTCAGGAGCATAATGGACTTTCTCATCTTTGCAACAGCTAAGTCCATTTTAGGCACCATGCTCTCCAGTGTGACTGTCTCACACTTGGGTAAAACTGTGGCACATATGAACTATAAAAGAGGTACAGGGTACAAATGTACTCAGTTATGCACAACTCAAAAAAGAAAAAAAGAATGGTTGAATTGTTCCTATAGAGATAAAACAGTTAGATACTTTAACATGGATAGTCCAGACAGATTCTCTCTTCCTGGTCTGGCAGTGTTGGCTGAAGATGCTCTGATTACTGCCTAGCAGGATGTTATTATCCCTTCCCATCCCACAGGTGATGCAGAGGAGCATGTGAGGACCCTTCATCCACTCTAGGGCAAAGTACTCAGCTTAGTTTAAGCCACTGATGATGATGTTTAGGGCTCATACTTTACCCTGAGGTGCTCTCGAGCCTAGAGAGGGCTTGAATAGCTCTGCCAGCTCTGCGTGGGAGGAATGGCTCCCAGGAGGGTGGTGGTCGCTAGCACCTGACAAGAACAGCTGTTTCTAGGAAAGCTGCGTGTCCGTGCCAGGGAACATTTTCCAGATTTGAAACACACGTAAACATCCTTTTAAAATGAAAATTACCAAGAGCAACTAGAAGGAGATTTTTATTTAGCTCTCATTAAAAATCCATAACCACCTACCTTTTCATTCAAGGTTTGGATGTCAGGGGTCTTGATAATCTTGAGTTGTTCTAGCACATTTCTTTCTTTGAGGGTGAGATTGTCCATCTTAGCAACTACACTCTGTCTGGTGTATTCGGAATATCTTATGATAGGGGTGGTCCCACCGATTTTCTTTTCAGCCAGCAACGATATTTCAAAATATTTCCTAATGTTGCTGACAGCCTCTATAGGAACAGAAATAATGTTTAGTACAGACTGCATTTTTGTTATATTACATTGCTATATTTAATTGAATTGAGTTTGTGTCACTAGTACTTGATCTGGAATAGCAAGGAAGGACATAAACTGTAACTTTCTCAGTCAGGTTTTTCATTCTCTCATTCACCCAGCTGCTAAGTAGGAACAGCTGTTGATACCATAAAACCAGCTTAGATGGATGTAAAGGCAGTGCATCCTATGTCATTTCAGAGCCCACAGTACATGGGAAGCCAGTGGAAGTTACAAAAGTATAAAGAGAATCTGATTAATGATATAAACTACTATTGATCTGTAATCCTCACTAGTTCATCCATCCCCATAGTTACTGATTTGACAGGAACTCCTGTCATTTTTGCTGTTCTGAGGTTTAAGGAGGGGAACTGCTTCTGCCAATCCTAAAAATGAAATGATCACTTCTGTGTCTCATGAAAGCATTTGTCCTGTCACAACTCAGCACAGCACCCAAAAGTTAAATGGTTGGTGGAGTTGAGGCCAAAATTTAGAATATAAATGGGATCTTATAAATTTCATTTGGCTCTAGAAAAATTTAATCTTAGAGTTGACACATATTCCCATTGCCCAAACCTCTTGTCCAGGCAACAAATGCTTTCCATCAAAGGTGTTTCTTGTTTGCTTGTGTAAGCCTTCCTTTAAGCAGAGACTCGAAAAGGGTGAAGAAAATCACATTTTGTTTGCAGATTAATAGCCTAAAGAAAGAACTATGGTCCTTTGAAAACTATAATTTAAAGTTGCTGCTGTCAAGGCTGCACAGACCTCCAGTGAACTCAGAGATTTCCCAAGTCCCTAGGGAGACATACGTGCAATAAGCCAGAACTGATGATTTGCAATAAAAAAGGCTGTGGAGGTCACTGATGAACATCTATCTCTCTCTGTGTTGGTAACCAGCTCAGTTTCCACTGAAGTCAATCACTGAATAAGGCACTAAAACACTTGGCCTTGCTTTGATTCAAGTCCATCAGAGTTTAGTTATTGCATAGAGTCAGGTGTATTTATTTTATGGTTCAGCTCTTGGAAATATCAAATTTAAATCTTTTACAAATTTAGATCTTTTACAAAACATCTGACAAGCGCATCACAGTATCTGAGCAAGAGATTATTTTCTATACAAGAATTCCATCACAAGAATATTTTACAGTGGGTCAGCTCTCCATTAAATATCCCAAAGACATTTTACATGCTTGCTTTGTGATGTAGCTGTAGCATTTCCAAGTTTGACATCTCAGCACTGTCTGAATGCATGCCTGTGAAGAAGCCTGAATCCTGACCTTTGGTTTGCTTAGTCCTCTGCAAAGAGGTAGGTCAGACCCCATTCCCCTCTGTGTGTCTAGGGCACAAATGTCTCCCAAGTGGGATACATGGACATATCCTCCATCCTGCTCTACACCATTTGCTTGGGCTGGTGAAGGAGGGAGAGGGAAGAGTTGGCAGAAAAACAACAAGGATGTGCTGCTGGTCCTGAGTTGGAGATGGGGCAAGGAGGCCAGGTCTCTCCAGGACACTGCTGCTGTGTTGAGGGACTAACTGATGCTGCTTGGTAGCAGGATCAATGAATTCTTGTGGCCCTGACCAGAAATGCAGCTTAAACTCAAGGTCTTGCCCTCCCCACACCCCCGTGTGCCTTTTATAGAACTATTTATCTGCCTCCAGAGGCCTGAAGAGTGAAGCGGGAGTGCGACCAGAGAGCACCACAGATGCTTCAGCTGTACATCCATTGACCTCACTGGGATTTATTGTTTCTTTGCTTTCCTGACTTTCTCAAAGTCAACACAATACAGGATTAAATTGGGAAACTGAGCCTGGGAGAAATGCCTTCAATCTTAGTTCATCTCTCTTTTTCTCTTCCTTTCCGTCAGCTTTATACTGCATTGACCTTTTCTTCATTCTTTCCAATGTTATTTAGGCTGATCCTTCTCTTGCTTGAATGAAACAGAGGGACTCTAAATGAGGTGCATTGCCTCTATCTTGTGTCTTTCACAGTGCTCATTGAATCTTTGAGAGGCTCTCCTAGCTGCTTCCAAGGTCAGTTAGTGGAACATATACTGTTGACTTTCTCTTGCCCTTAGAGTATCTGATAAAGGCTCCCAGCTGACACACTTCTCTCCTCCAGAAACCAGTTTGTGACATTGTCATTAGTATTAGCAGCTGATGGAGACTATACTTAGCTCAAGCATGGATGGTGTAATTCTTTCAAAAATACCAAGGAACTCATTTCTGATTCCACAGTTTTTGGTGGTTGAGAGCTTGTTCCTCACCACATGAAGTTACATATTTTCTCATGGGAACACCAGGAAGTTACAGTATGCCTCCCAGCTTTAATTAAACAAACACTTATTAAACAACATTTTAAAGTATTGCTAAGAGAAAGAGGAGTCATAAGCATGGAAAAAAAAATCTTCTTTTCTTCTAGTTTTTGATCTTTTAGTCTATGTTGTGAAACCAGGTAGCTTTGTAACTTTATATCAGGATTCATCAGATTTTTGATTGATGTGACTCTGGCACATGCATCTGAAATTTTGGATGCTAGAAAACACATTTGAAAATAAAGGAGAATTTGGAAAGTCACTATAAATGCTGTTAGTATATACATTTTTGCAATACCATAGGAAACTAAAATCTAGATTTTTTTGGGAAACATTGTGTGATTCTATGGTAAGAAAAATGTCCCTTACCTTTGAGATTCAAGTAATGAAAACTGTGATGTAGAAGTTTTTTCTGCTGTAGAAGCTCATAGAGCTGGTCAGCTTCTTCCCTAATCTCTTCTATTCTCCCATTAAAGTCAGGAAATCCATAAAGTACATTGTGAAGTAGATCTATTTGTGCAGCTTTTTGTCTAAAAGGGAGATTACAGTTATGCAGAAGTCATGCTGGATTGTTCTTAGACTAGATCTGAGAGAAGAGACATGCAATATTTTGATGACAACAGATCATTTTCTAAGTAAGTGAGAAAAACAATATATTTGTAATGGCTAATTTAGGAAACTTTTAGGATGAACTTGTCCAGCATATAAGTATAGGCTTGTGGACGACAAATAATTTTTATATTTATGGATTAATTTGTTGGCACATCAACTGAAAACTGTAAATTCATGGTTCAGCATCTGAGTGCTGATCAAAACTAGGATTTGAAGTGGAGGGCATGGCTGGTGGGGCACCAAGGAAGGCATGTTTCTCAATTAAGCAATCTTTACATGGGATAACAGAGTCCTTACTGCACAGAGGCATGAAAATCCTTGATGCCTGCGACTGTCTTCAACGAAAGAACAGGATGTTTCAAAATTCTTTCAATCTCAGCGATGGTGTTTTCAAAGCCTTGGAAGTGTGCATCACAGCTGGCCATTGGTCCTCCTTTATCTTCCAGGTTTGCAGCAAACCTCATTAACCCTTGAACTGTCTGCGACAGGGCAGTAATTTCAGCATCCCACTGACCAAAACACGGGTGACACTGAGGGCAAGAGGGAAATTCCTTCTCGAAGCCGCGGGCGCAGCGGTCACACAACCTGCCGGTGACACCCGCGCGGCAGTTACAGGCCCCAGTGCCTTGGTCACACGTGGGCCGGCCTGTTCCCTCCCGGTTACACCGGCACTCTGCAGGATGGGGACAGAAAGGCACAGAGCGTTGCTTCCCTGGGAGCAAAACACGCAGAAAGCAGCCCCTATTTCACTACAATAAAAACAAATGTTCTCTGTGCTTGTCAGTCAAGCCCATTGGGCTTGGGTTCTCTTTGGTGACAAACTGAAGGCAAAAGTTCACATTAGCTAACTTTAAAAGCCATGCATCTAATCTGTGCTAGTTATCTGACCCCCTCCACAGTCACTGCGGAGAAATGAGTATATCCCCAAATCAACCTAAATAGATCCAACACAAATGGTTCTTCAGAGGCACTCACCTACCTGCATGGCCCACAAGGAGCACCTGCTCTGATTAGAGGAGCTCAGATCTCCAGCTTCTAGACAGCTACAGTTGGGTGAGATAAATCCCACTTGAAATCTCATGCTGATATTTTATGAGTTGCTGCTCAGAGCTTCATTACACACTACTTTGGCAGCCTTCAACTAGAGCCAACAATTTCTAAAGACCAGACTGGAAAACAGTGCTGAGGCTACAGTGAACCAGACTGCTTGCCTAGAGCAACAACATAGATAAATATTATAACAATTTTATCCATCATATAAACACAAATGTCCAAAATGTTAAAGCTAGTCTGTCTGGATGTATGTCCTGTCTCCCCATGAATAGAATGAAAGGCATAAATTTGTTTAAACATAGCTTCCAATCCAGTTCCCCCCACCTAATAATACTTACGAATGCAATGTGTCTGTGGATTGCCAAAGTAATTTTCCTCACATTCATCACAACGTCTCCCACTGTAGCCTGGCTTGCATGGACACTGGCCTGTAAACTGTAACAAAAGCTCAGGATTAAATAACTGCCCACGAAGTAGAAAGAACATCTATATTCAGTCATTTTTCTTTTCTCTATGACCTATATAATAATACATCCATAAGGGGGTTGTTGTGGTACTACTTTTGCACATTCTTTAAACAACATAGTTTATGTATTTTTTTTCCTGAGATTACCAGCTACTTCCAGTTATCTTCTTAAAGGTTGTTAAAACAAAATGGATTTTGAGACATGGCTTTAATTTACTAATAAGAAAGATTTTGAATGTTTCAGTCTAGCGATGATCTTCAAGAACTCATCATCTGACCATTATCTGAGAGGTTTCTCTCTCTGCAATTAGCAGAACAGATTAATTTCTTATTTTTGTTGGAGCAAAGTACTGATCGTTACAATCTAAGTTTTAACTATATATCACTGTATATGTATCACACATATACATATCACTGTAACTAAAATCTCGAGGATAAATTATGTACATTGCTCTAGAAGATTTATTTTGGAATTCAGCTACTAAACTGTACCAAAATGTGCCAACTCCCAACTA
>JAUBOD010000001.1:8972586-8997416 GCA_032353885.1 Nothura maculosa
TAAAAGAACATTTCAGACCATGGCTACCCAGAAAGAGCCATACATATTTTCTGTAGAAACTAGTCTTAGTTAGCGGGGACCTTATGGAGCAGCAAGCAGAACATTACATACTAAAGCCCAGCACTATTATCAAAGAGGGAGACCGGTTTTAGATGCTTACATCAAGTTAACCTGCTATATAACTGCATTCACCCTGCACAGCCTGTGACACCTCAGTTGAGAGGTGGGCACTGAGAAGTTAAAATGAGGTAAAAGAGGTGGCCTCGATCTCCCAGTACTGCAGCTAGACTGTATGTGAGGCTGGAGCTTGGACATCCTGACCCTGCACTGAGCTCTGTAGAGTCCAGATATCCTCAGAGAGATCCCTGGGATCGTTTCCATGGTTATTAAATCATCCTTTTGCTCATTTTGATTATGAAATAACATGAATGTGTTTTAATCTTTTTTTCTTTTCAATGAAATTGGCTACTTGCATGTGTTCTGCAAATGTTTTTGTATCTTTTTGGTCCTGATAACCTTCACCTTCCTCAGCAATGTGATGCCCCTGACATTAAATCCCTGTGGGCCACTGGGTGTTTTGTAGAGCAGGTAATGTGTGTGCTTCTATGGGCTTGAATACCTCAATAGCTTTAAAGAACTTTGAAAATAAGAATAAGAGAGGTGGTTGACATACGCTGGCAGCCTAGAGGGTCATTGCCACTCAGGCCATAGTAGTTTGGCCTGCACTTGTCACAGCGCGTTGCCTCCACGTTCTCCTTGCAAGGACATCGACCAGCAACAGTTCCCAGAAGAGGGTCTGTGCGGCGCTCACACCAGCCAGGCTGCAAGGTGCCTTCTGGGTCACAGTCACAGGCTGCACAGCAGGAGACATCAAAAAGAATAGTTAGATAGAAGCTTGAAGAGGTTGCAGAGGGATATCACACACGAGTCACCTCCACACAGCTAGTCTGAGTTGTGCATGGATGAATTGCTTCCCAAAAGCATTGGATTAAACAGGAGACACCACTTCTATGAAGCATCCCATTTTTCCCAAGGATACGAATATTTTCTCACAATACAGCAATATCTACCTCTCCCCTTGGTGATCTTTCCCTCTGCTTTTCACTCAAAATGGATCATTTTTTCCTGTGCTATATTAATAATGAATTATACTCGTCTTTCAGAAGAAGGGCTTGCATGCCTGAAAGTTTGTATTTCCCATACATGGCACTTGCTCTAGCAAGAGATACTAGTTGTCTCATCATTTATCATCTCTTTCATAATCCATGACTATCATGGAAGCAACAACACTATTGCTATGCATACTTTCTATTCATATTGTTTAAGAAAGATGACATCTCTGCTGTATTTCAAAGCTCAGATGAGCAATGAGTTGAAAATATGCAGCTCCTTTTATAATGCTTGTTTAAGGATGCTGTTACGCAGTTACTTTATAAGGTAATCTGGATGTAATAGGTCTGCTCATATTTTTACAACTATATTAACATCTAAGTATAGTGATGCAATGGGGCTCAGAGAGCAGCAGAGGGAACTGGAGCCACCCCATTCTGAGCCATTCTTAAAGACAGTAAAAAAAGGGAGCTTACGGAGGCACACGTGAGGGTCTGAGATGACTTTGAGTGGATCCTGATAAAAAAAGGGCTTGCACTGGTCACAGTGTTGCCCCATGGTGTTGTGCTGGCAGTCTTCACAGACACCACCGCTGTCACCACCATTGGCCTCATACACTGCCATGTCAAAGTGGCATCTGGCAGAGTGGCCGTTGCAGTTGCACTCTAAAACCAAAAACACAGGGTGAGGCATTTGGCACATTGAAAACAAATTTTATTATATATATATGCTAGTGAGTCCTAATGATGGCAAGACTATGGGCTAATTGCAAAAAAAAATGAAGCATATGACTTTGTGGAACAGTTGGAGAGAAGAGGGAGCAACAACAAATGTTCTACTAATTCTTTTGGCTACAGAAGTTAGCAATCTGCAGGAGGTAGTTCTGAATCCTTCTGAAGTTGACCTGGACGTATATGAATGCCTTAAGAATAAGCCAAGCAGTTGAGAAAGCCACCAGTGGGAACAAAACAGAAGGCTCCAGGCATCTCGCTTTGGGCTGATGTCACCATTTCACCTTCTGTTAATCCCAGCTGCCAGATCATGCAAGAAACTCTGGGAATGTCCAATCCTTAAGGCAGGACATGGACCTCTGCCTGACATGGTCTCCCATTCCCCACCCACAGGGAAGAGCAACATCCACCCACAAAACACCTCAGCACCACCCTGGGCCAGGGAAGAGGAGCTGGAGGCTGCTGCTCTTCACTCTTCCTCTTTCCTTTCTCCTCCTTCCATAGAAAATGGCAGCTCAGTGGCATCACCTCCACCCCTCTGAAGAGGAGAAGGCCCTGCCAACATCTGCACCCAGAAGGGATATTTGCCACGCTGTGCCAGGGGCCTGTGTTACAATAAAGCTGGTGCAGTTTGATCTCAGCAGAGCGCTGCAGCCAGGGAGCTCCTGGAGGGGAGCCAGAGCTGCCGGGCTCACCTAAATTAGCGGGAACTGGCAGCGCTGCACTTGGCAAGCACACCCAAGCACACGCATTTTCTGGATCAGGTGCAGGTCAAAAACAGGCCTTCTTTTCCAGTAAAAGGCACTCTCTAAAATTTATGATTTTGCACCTTTTCATCTTTGATACCGCGTATGTAGTATTAAAGATGATTCATTATTCTGCATTAAATTTTGATTCACATAGGCTGCTTGCTACTCACAGTGGCTGACAGAAAGACCAAAAAAAAGAGTAGCAAAATAAACTATTCCATAACTATTCCATCACATATTCTTGCAAAGTGTAATTGGAGACTTAAGAGAAAACCAGGCTCTAAACTTGGGAACACATTCATGCTGATGAGTGTGGTTGATATGCAGTAGTGAACACTGTTTCATCAAAGAAAGATCTCACTGAATAATTGTTACAGATCCCGATATATTATTTTTGTAGTGCAATGTTATTCATTCCCTTTGAAAATAAATTCAGCCTTGTCTTTCATTTGCAAGAAAGACTTCTTGCTAACCAATGAATGATCTGTTTTGTGTTAGTCTCCTCTTCCTGTTTTCATCATCTTATGAAAAATAAAGGAGCTGCAAAAAACAGCTCTTTTTTCTTGCAGGGCAGCTGAGCACTGATGGACACATGAATCAATCCATGTTTCCAGACAGGGACATGAAAAATATTCCCTACCAGAAACTTGGCCATCCCATTAAGCACGGCCCTAGGACTATACTACCCTCATCCTCCTTATGCTGGAGAGGAAGAGTCTACGTTGTCCTTACGTTTGCAAGCGTTATCCTGCTTCCCTTCTGCAGGTCTCCAGGGAGCATCGTTGTAGAAATCCTTACATCTTTCACAGGCCATGCCAGCGGTGTTATGGTGGCAGACGCATCTCCCATGGACCTGCAAAGACCAGGAGAGGAAAACAGAAGAGAGATTTCTTTGTTTTTTTAGAATTTGAGGGGAAAAAAATGAAGTATCCTTCTCTATCTCAAATGAACAGATGGATGTGGATCAAAAAGATGTTTCTTCCTCCGCATATAAGACCTCTGCTATGACAGAATCAGATTTTGCCCTTGTTGCATCTTAGAACAAATTTTTATATATTCTGTTCCTGCTCACTTTACTGCTCCATTAAGTTACAAGTTTGAAGTGGTTTATTTTTTCTTTACTGATGCAAGTTTTAATACTATGAAATGACCACCAGCCTCCAGCAGGACTCCTAAATCAAATTAAGGCATTCCAGGTACATGCTGCACCTGTACATAACCATTCCTGTAATGGCTAAAAAGTCTCTTGTGTTCCCTACACTATGTTAAAATCCTGATGTGTAAAGCTCAATATTCTCCCTGTGATATGCCAGCAAAATCAGGGAAATCCAAAGCTCTTTGGCTCCCTCATCTGACAAAATTCTTAGTGAAAGGTATGGAGAATAAGGAGCAACTTCAACCAGCTGCAAACCTGCTGTGCAGTGTTTAGAAAGAAAATCTACTTCTAGTGATATAAATGAAAGCTTTTTTATTTCTACATCTCTCTCCAAATGTCTATTTATTCATATATATATCTTCCTGGGGAAAAAAAGCAAAATAATACA
Source organism: Nothura maculosa (assembly GCA_032353885.1). Classification (NCBI taxonomy): domain Eukaryota; kingdom Metazoa; phylum Chordata; class Aves; order Tinamiformes; family Tinamidae; genus Nothura; species Nothura maculosa. The sequence goes on from JAUBOD010000001.1 coordinate 8,976,721, forward strand.
AAATATTTGTTCCCAAAAGGAAGAAACTCATGATCATGTTCCTGAATTTTTTGATAAGTCACTTTTCACAGGCTAGCTTAGTACTGTCGGGTTTTCTTTGTGCTGGTGTCTCCCTTTAGTGCTGCAGATGCCCGAGTCCAGCAGCAGGGAAGGAATGTGCCCGACGAGCAGCCCTTCAAGCCTGCACGTAGCACCAGCTACTTACTGCATTATATTTGCACCACTACAGCTGTGGTATTTTGATGCTATCATCAACGTCTCCTCTCCATTGCTTTAGAAGTCCCACACCAATGCTAACAAGGGACAAATTCTGCGCCATCTGTCCTAGGATGAAGCTGTATGAAACTTTTTACAAGGTCTAGTTACGTATGCTCAATCTCATCAGAGATCTCCCTTCTGCTTCCCCTCCAGCTGTTCTATCAAAACATTGACAGGACCTGTCCTCCTGGAGAGGACATTTAGGACGCACCATTCCAGGCTCATGGAAAACATCTCCCCGCAGGCTCTCCACAGGATCACACTGGCTGGCGTGACCATTGCAAAAGCAACTGCCACGCACAACTATTTCATAGACAGCGTAGTAATACTTCTCGAGGGGGTCATTGTGTCTTCTTCCAAGGAGAGCATCCCCAAGGGTGTGGAGTTTAGTAAAATTTATCCTTAGGTTTGTCAAAGTAATGAACTCTAGAAGAAAAGAAAAGAAATGAACTTAAACTACTCTAAATTCTGTACACTTGAAAATAAACCAAGTCACATTTCCTTGGGCAAATCATCCAGATATTTCCCTAAACCAAAGAAATCCAGGCAAAGTAGCCTGGTATCAGCCCAGCTCCACCCGGTCAGTGACCTGTATCATGCCAGGGAATAGACTCAATTGCAGCAAACAGCTATTTAAGTGTTGTAATCTTCCTTGGCATGGCTCTGGCTTGCAGCAAATTGCATTTTGCAGTATGGGTCTGAGATTGCTCCTAAGAATAGCAACTTACCTCTATAGATGTGGTCAATCTAAGTTGTGCAGAGCCATGCCATTCACCATCAAGACCAAACAATAAGGCTGGCTTGTTTTATCTAGCACAGATGTCTCCCTAAAATCTTTATATACTAAATTTTTAGGATCAGTTACACCGCTGAACACTTCTCCCTTTCAGTACACAAACAACATCAGCAAAATATCGCTGGAGAAAACCCAGGCTGTTCGTACCTTGGATATATGGCGCATGTGGATTTTCTATTTCAAAGCTGGGATCCAAAGCTTTTAAGACAACCTGCAAAAAAGAAGTTAATACATGTGTAAAAAACATGCAGTCTTTTCTTCTGGCATACAAAATCTGTCACCTGAGACTTACTTGTTACTGATGCCACTTTACTGATCTTACAGAAGGGAAAGAAAAAGCTCTTTTGAAGCTCTGAAGTGAAGCAAAAAGACCTTTTGATGGAGGAATATGTCAGGAAGGCCTGGGCCTCCTTCAAAGGGATCAAAAGACAAACCCTTGCCATAGCAGAAGGGGTCGATGTGGCCATTTCTTGTAAGGAGGGACTTTTACATGTATTTAGAAACCAGAAAAAAAGGCATTAGAAAGTTTTGTAAAAGAAAATTTATTAGTTCATTTGGATGTGAAACTGAAAGTTAAATGCAGTAGTTTTTTTCTCCCTGTTATTTAGTCAAATCAATAACAATTCATGTCTCTCTCTTTCAATATGTATATATTATATATAAATATATATAATGGACTCAGAACAGTTACAGCTGTTCTGTATATTATTAATATATTAAACTATTAATATGTGGACTGAGTTCATGGAACAGAGATATTTGGCAATACCTCTCCTTCAGTGGAGGGCTCGATGTCAGAATATCTGGAGTCACAAATGATGTCTCCCACACCTTTTGCTGGACCAGAAGAGATGTTGGGAAAAGAAGCTGCACAGTCCTGGGCAAAATATCTAAATGCTTTCCAGGTCTGACCAAAATCTGTGGAGCGCTCAACCAGCATTGCTGCAGGCCGAAATGTCTGTAAGAAACATTATTTTAAGAAGTCCTTAATCAGACTTTGATACCAGAGGTTGTTGTACTGTCATTCCTACATAAGCTAGGTCAACAGCTGACAGTTAAAATTCTGTGTTTTGTAGCTTGTTATGAGGCCCCTAAGGAGGTTATTGTGCTGGTTATTGCACTGATCTCTCAAACAGACCACCTGAAGCACATAAAAGCCAGGATTCCTCAGCTGGACCCTCTCAGCAAAAACGGCTGAATGGCTGTGTTCTTTATAAACACAAGCTTTTTAGTAAGGCAATATACTGCAACAAAATACAGATTTTGTAGTGAAAAACTTGTAACCATTCAGATCATAATACATATGCAGGAGAAGGCATAGTTATATTTGAATGAGTATGCTTAGTTCTGGCATTTCCTAAATTTTGAGAAGTTAACTTTGCAGTCTATTTTTTTCAACTATAATTTTCAGATTAGTAGAAAATAAGACCAGAAGGCACATGAAGAGGAATCTATTCAGCCTGTCTAACTCCCCTAAGGCAGGATCAGCTATAACTTAACTATTCTTGACAGGTGTTTATCTAACCTGTTGTTACAAACCTCTAAACTCTGCAGCTTCTCAAAGCAATCTATTCCAGTGATTCAATAATTAGTGTAAAATTAAGTGAAATATGAGTGAAATATAATATAAATGAATCGGAAAATTAAATGAAAGCTCAGGTAAAATATGTGCATACAACATTACCTTGAAAGTCAGGATAAGATGGCTGAACTGGAATACAGTTTCTAGGTCCAATCTAATGCTGACATGGTCAATGCCTGAAAAGACATGGGGTGAAAGACAGGGGCTGCTGAGATAGCTTTTCAGTGGGCCAGGTAAAGTGCCTTTCCCATGACCAGGAGCACAAAACTGGCACCTGGCCTAGACCCCTCCATCCCACTCCCTCTGTGCAGGGCGATGTGATGCACAGTGTGGTACCCAGCAATGCTGCAGGTCACCCAGGCTGCATGGGATGTTCAAAGACCCAGTTCACACCTCATTCACTCTGTAAACACATGGTAACAGTGAGGGTCTGGGTTTGTGTCTTCCTGTGTGTGCCTAGACTTCTTACTTTAATTCCCTCCAAAGTCTTTCCACATTTTTAAGAATGATGCTAATAAAAATTGGTTTTCTTCATGTTAAACACTCTAAATACCTCTTTAATACTACTGAGCCAGGAAGACATGCAATTTTGTCTTACCTTTTTGTAAAGGGATAAGAGTGAAAAATGATTATATAAGTGAATCAAACCACATGAAGTGACATTATTTTTCCCAAAAAACTTACCATTTTCTGACTGCCACCATTTATTTTTCCTATCAGGCTCAAAAGTTGTGATAACATTTTCAATCATGTGGCTGTTGTGCTGTGTATAGGAATTATATGGGTGTCTGGAATCACAAAGAAAACACTTCTGGTCAGCCTAGAAAACAAAATAAGCAGGATAGATTAATTTGGTCTGTTTTCTAAAGATCTGGTGGTACACATATATATTTGATTGCAAGACTGAGACCTGCCATGTTGCTTTGGGCACCTCTGCTTTCATATGTAAAGGATACCTCTGACTGAGTTCAACAAATTCGTTATATGCACAGAGAAAGCAAGGATGTAATAGGTGTTGGGATGCTAAGAATTTTATTTGCCTCGGGTACCATATAAAAACACAAGTTTTCTGCTGTGAAGAGTGCTCTTAGTGAGCAAATAAAATGATCATCAGGGTGTTGGTGCTAGTTTTAGCTGTCAGATGGTTTCTTTTGCAAGCATTTCTCAGGAGAAAATGTTTCAAAAGTTAAGTTTTTAGCTGTATCTCATAATGGCTGCAGAAACTTTGAGTCGGTGAATGGAGTGAGGTAGCAGAGTGGATAGGAGGAATGAGGTGCTCTTTCAGATTTGAGAGAAGCCCTAAAAGGACCATTTACTAAATCACATATACACATTTCATTTTGCCTTTTGCACATTCTCTCTTATCTATGGTGCCTCAAAGACCTGGTTGGAAGCACCAAACAGTATAAATGGAAGGAAATGTAGCTGTGGACATAATGCAAATAGGTGATCTTGCTTAACACCGTCACTGCAGACGCTGTCAACGCCTCTTGTAGGTTCAGTGGAATGGAGAAAGCTTAAAAGTGCAGTAAGGGAGGTTGGACATCAGCACAGTGGTGGGGTTTGCAAATATAACAAGCACATGATGAAGGTGACATGATTATAGGCTGCTGTCTGCAAAGGCTTTGAAAGTGAAGGGAAGTAGCCCATGTTTAAGATGAGAAGGAAGCAGGAGTAAATAGAAAGAAGCAGGAATGAGTAGAAGACATAAGGAAAGGTGACAAGATTGAAGTGCCAGGCTGGAAAATCATCCATATTCATATACTAAGAATGAGCACAAGTGGAGTGGTTGTCCTTGACAGTGCCTTGGGGAAGTGTAACACCTTAACTGAGATGTAGGATGTGGGCACACAAAGAGCTGCCCCTCTAACACTCGAGCCAAAGGTGATGCTCGAGTTCTGTGCCTGACTGGCAGGTACGATGGCAATCTTGTCTCTCAAATGATTAAAAGGAAAAACCTCACTAATTTGTTTTTGCTGCCTCCAAAAAGAAAGAACACCTAGATGAAGCATCTGATCTCTTTACAGACAAAGAGATGTCAGAGAGACAAGTTTAAATGCTAGTTGGCGCAAGATCATCAAGACAACAGAATCCCTCAAAATGTCACCAGTGAGAGGAGGATCCTCCAGTGAATGCTCTGAAAGGGTAAGGGACCAGAGGAGATTGCCAGGGGAGCCAAGGGCTCAGGACATCAGTAAGAAGATACAACCCTACACTAAAGGCAAGCTGAGGAGGTGCCACGGATTTGGTGCCCCTAGGTGAGAAGCTCAAGATGTACAGAGAAATATTAGGAATGTTTTGCACATATTTAAGCACCTTGGAATTACTCATGTTTAAATAAATAAACAGATATAGATTCAGAGGTATGTTATATACACAGATGTGTTTTAAATAATATGATAAATATATATTGTACTTAGCCATTCTGTGGTGTACTTGACTCATGAATGTAATGAATGCGTCAATTGCTAAGATGAGACAGAACTACAAAAACTACCCAGTCACCTGAATTTAGATAGCCCTGGTGTGGAGTGTTCAAGTTACCCAGGCAGTTTATATAGGCACATATAATATGCCATGCAACTTACATTCAACTTACATTTAAGGTTGCACAGTAAAAATCTTTTCGCTTCCCAAACGACAAGCACATACATGTCCACCTAATGCAAGCTAATGCCAGATGCTGCTTGTCTCTGCAGTGTGCAGCTTTGCACTTTCTTCAGTGCTGAGTTATCTTTGTTTTCCTTTCCAAACATGTGTAAGTAATGAGCCAATCAGAGGCCTAAAATCCACTGAACATCGTTAGAAACAAATGGATACGTTATTCTAAATGAGAGGGTAAATAATTAGTGTCTCTTTTCAAACACAAAGATGTTAAACTCTGTATTTTTCAATCCGAATTTTCAACAAAACCTCATAACTAATTCCTGGTTTGGGGCAGTTTGCCACATTCACTAATGCATACTTTCACAAGTAAGGTTTGTTCTTGTTATGATGCCTGATACGGGCCATCAAAAGGAGAATTTTTAAGGGAAAGCACTTGACTTTGGAAGATGCTAAGCTTCCTGGCCTCCCTCTAGGAAAGCATAGAGAATGTGCTGGTGAGAAGAACTGATTGCAGAACTTCCTTCATAGACTGTAAGTTACCCACACATTTACGGGGAGCTTGTGTAGCAAATGGAATTGCCAGAGCATAAACCTCTATCTCTTGAGCTCTGTAAAGCAGCAGAATTTGTAACACTCGTCTTCAGGAAATAAGTCACCAGAGGGGTCCAGCTACACCGAAATAGCATTAAATCACATGGATTATCTCAAAAGCAGCTGTTTGTTTTTATGACTTTATATTTATATAATTCAAAGGTTAAGTACAGGCAAATGAAAATATTAATTATCTCTAAGTCAAGATGTCCCTGAGATGGCTCTTTGCACTCCTGTATCCCAACCAACGCCCACTCTCAGAGTAAATGCCAAAGCCCCATTTCACAAACCATGTGGGAGGAAAACTGCAAAAGCTGAAGGGCAGCTCACAGGCTTTCTGGGAAGAAGAAAGAGGCATTTAAAAATTGCAGAAAAACCTATTTGCCACGAGTAACTCCAAGCAGAGCTCAGTGACACCTCAATACTGCAGAGCCTTGAGCTGTAAATGTGTTGTTATGCTGGAAGGTGATTACCTGTAACAGTTTTTAATTGTTTATAAAACAAGCAATATTTTATTAACTTCCCATTCAGCCTACAGCTAGTGTTTGATTAAATATATATATATATTTATATATTTATATCTATATATATATTTTTTTTTTAATACTTGTGTTGATCTATTAGCTCAATACAGCCGATTCCTCCAGGACTGGAGAAAGGAGAATTCCCTTCATCTCTGCTGGTGTATCCACACACTAGCAGGTCCCACAGCGCCCTGACAGGCATCTCCCTCCTTGCCAGGGAGCAACAAGGACCTGTCCCATGGCCAACAAGGCCTGTAGGTGCAGCCTGTACATATGGCAGCTGGTACTCCGAGCCTGAGCCATCTGGTTCCTCAGCACTGGCAAGGGAACCCAGGACTTGTTTGGGAATTCTGAGGCCACTGCTAAGGGAAGGATTCCCTGCTTCACTGAGCCCGTTTGGAAAATGGAGGGAAGGACATACCAGGCCCAAAAGAGGATGAAGATGTAAGGGGAGAAGTGGCACCGGTCCAAATGCTGTAGGGTTTTCCCTCTGTCAGGGATGACTTTCTGCTTTCGTCAACATAGGTCTCATTTTAGATCAAACTACATGAGCAGACAGGGTGTGAAGCTCTAAAGGCTGCCTCAGGTCTCAGTGCAAGGTGGGAAGGTCCCACAGGGAAGGTCTACAGCCTCCAGCCCTCATCCTGCCAAACACAACTGCCCATGCAAACTGTGGTCCTTATCTTTGAGGGCTTTGAGAAGGAAAATGATTTCCAAAGTCCTTGTGCTCATTGACATTTTGTTGATGTTCCTCTCTCTTGAGAAACTATGTGTCACTTTGAAGGTTTTCTGCTGTTCTCTGCCAAATGCTCCATCTGTGCTGCAATGAGCTGTAGACTTCCACCAGACTTATTTCGTGCCGCCTAATGGTTATTCAAACAACTCCAACAGAAACATACTACTCTGGACAATTTCTTTTTATAGATGAGGATATTCTTAGTAAGCAAAATTTAGTTTATTAAAAAAGGAAAAGAACAAACCAACCTCAAGGTAACCTACGATGCAGTATTTCTGAGGGCCCTTCATGCCACAGGTTGACGAGGCCGTTAGCTGCTTGCTGCGACCCAGGAGGAGGTCTCCAATGGCAGGGTGGCAAGAACTGGCATCACAGGCGTCCTGGGCACCCAGGAGTCTTAACAGCACTGAGTGCAAAAGGGCAACGGCATTCATATACTCATATACTCATGTACATTCATATATTCAGCAGTATTCACTGGAGAAAAGTAGTTACATTGTAATAGAGGTGGAAAAATAAATCATCCTTTGTCTACATTCCTTTTGTCCCTAATAAAACCTTTTGGCAGAATTTTAAAGAGCTTCTCTAATGAATGCACCTGCTACAAAATTGTTATAAGAATATAATAGTCAGCATATTGCCAATTTGTCCTAAAACTTTAATCCTCAGCACTTGTTTGTGCAGTAAATGTGCCATTCTGCTAGGAGTAATAATTTATTTTGCTTCCTCTCCTGATATTCCCAGCACTACTGCAGACCAACCACAGACATTTCAATAACCGTCATGGGCAGGGGCAAACACCAATCTCATTCTGCTGATTTCTACTCAGCTCTCCAAGCTTATCTTGGTGTAACTGAGATCTGGATCAAAGTCAGAGCTCCCTCACATTATCTAGTAATTTGAAATGAACCTGATGGGGTGGTTTCAGAGCCCTCCATAAAGAACCATGGAATGGATATTAGTAATTAAAGAGCATCATTCAGAATTCAATAAATAATTGCAAGTTCTTTTGGTTTGTGTTGCCTGAAATGACTTTAAATATTTTTTTCCATTATGTTAGGACTTCCCTTGCAGGGCCTGTCCTTTTAAACAAGTTCTGTCCTGAAACCCTGAACAGGAATGGGTACCTCGGAGGCTTTATCTGTTCTGCTTTGCTTGGCTCGACTTGTTATACAAAGTGCAGTTAAAAAGTAAAATCAATACAAGAAGATCCCGGAGGAACATTAGAAACACTAGTGCACTTATAGCAGTAAATATATAGTGTTTATGAAGAATATTTGTATAAATATCTGCAACTGCTAGGTTTTGGTTTATATTTCAGGCTATACTTTGGGTAGTTGTTGAAACTCGATTCTTTGAGTATAAAGCGGTGCATAATTTGGTTATCTTGTCCTTTCTTATTTTCCAGATCCAAGCTTCTTTGCTTCTAACAGACATACACTGCCCCTCTTAGGGCCTGATTCAAGCTTGGTTTCAATTGGTGTCTTTTCTTTGTACTTCAAGGTTTCCTATCATCAGACCCATAGCTCTTGGACAGGAGAGGACGGAACAAGGAATCACTATTAATAATGTACATAAAAGAAGTGTTCTGAAAAAGTCTTGTTGAGACGTGTAAATCCTATGATATTCCTTCAAAATCAGCCTGGATGACATTTGTACTTACTGAGGTGTAGAAGAAAGGTCAGCTCGAGCCTCATGCTTGGGTGTGAAACTCAAAGGGGTCTCGCTGTAAGAGAAGAACTGCCAGGTCACTCAGAGCCCTAAGTGAGTCCCTGCCTCACCAAGACACTTCTGCACATGGGTTTACTCAGAGCTACTATCTTTTAGCAAGACTATAATAACAGAACTGTGATACTAAGATTAAAGAAAAGCCTGGCTTTGATTTTCTTCTGGTAGAAATTTCTTATGAAAGAAGTTTCATCATTGAAAACTAGATCAAAGCAGACAGACACCTCAGAAATGCTTTTGAAGACCAAAAAAACATATTCACCCTTGGGTTAAAATAAAAACAAAACGCTATTGGCAAAAATATGGTAGTATTTGAATATGAACTATTTAATCATAACTAGAGCTGTCTGTGTGCAGAGATCTGACTCATTCTCTGGAGGTTTTTGTTTCTTTTTACTGACTTAAAACAGAGACATCTCAATGTAGATGTCACAGACAAATGCCTGAAAAGTTGGCACAGACAATATTATATAACTGTATCTTATAGTGCTGTGCAGGAGAATGTTAAAATCAATATTAAAGATTTGTACGGGGGAGATCTCAGTTGGAATCCAAGGGACACTCATTGTGGCACTTACTTCAAGTCTTCCTGCTACCCACTGAGGGAAAAATAAGAACTGCCAACACAGAGGGACTATTGGAGAAACAGAAGGGAGCTGCGATCTAAAGGGTAACCTGACATCCTGCTGCCCCATTTCCAACAACCAGAGCCCTAAAGCACAGTGGGATGGGTCCTCAGCCCCCCAGTCCTGCTGCAGGTGTCAGTGGCTCCCCATGTGAATGGGCTCTTGCCCCCCAAGGCAAAGACGAAACACCCCATGGTGTCGGTGTAGGAGGAACTGTTCACCCACCCCAGGGTGCCAGAGCAGGAGGAACTACTCACACAGATAAATGCATTCCATGTATTTAAGATTTTACAGGCTTCATGTAGGCTTGGTTCACTTTGCTGCATACATTCAACAGCCATGGCAATTCAGCAATTGCAGTTAAAGGAAGCTGTAAAAAAGGCATCAGCCTTTTGCACTACTTCAATTCCTTTAATTTTCAGTGGCCCCGCAGGAGCCGGGCTGCTGCAGGGGGAAGAGCATGCCCTGCTCCTCACTGACATGGAGTCGGCAGCAGATCCAATGTCCAGGGCACAACCAAGGAAACCTTTTCCTGCTGAACTGGACTTCAATTTTACACTATATCAGAGTAATGGATAGACTCTGAGATGACTTAAGCTGCAAGCACTGCAGCAGTGCTGGAGTAAAGTGCAAGTATTCACAGTAATTTCTATTTTGATAGCTACATGTCCCAGGCACTACCCTATTTAACCCCATTACACTTGATACCAATATTATTCTGTAAACATTTCAACAGATTAACAAGTAAAACCAGAACATTTTAGCCCAATTGCAGGAAAGAGAAATACTGAGGAGCTCTTACCTGTATTTTAGACGACCAAGTGTGTCTTCTAGAAGTGAGTAGGACAAAATGAGGGGAGCAAGTAAAGACATAGCCGTGCACTTCAGCTGGAAAGGCAGCACTTGGCCTCAGGCATCGAGGTGGAGGTGAGAATGAGGCTCGGCCTGCAACCTGCCACGGGGTTGATTTGTGAAGTCAATCTATGGGCGCTTTCGGCATTAGCAAATACAGGCAGTGAGGGAAACTTGTGACAGGTTAAGTTCACGGCAGAAGAGGTTCATAGGGGTTAAAAAGGGAGGTTGGGATTCTTAAAATGCTGCCAAACACCCCTTAGTTGCTGTTTCATTAAACCATTTAATTGTCCCATCTTGCCCCTAAGGGTCAAAGTATTTCTGTCTAATTAACATCAGAAGTTTAGTAGTGAGTTTAACTGAATAAGGTCAGAGCAGTTATACGAGATCACGCTCTCAAGGCAGGAGTGCAAAGGGGTTTGATTTGGGTTTTGAGAGGGCCCTGATCCCTGTTCACGCGGCCATGTCGAGGTAGCCTCCAAACAGCTCCACCTCTGGGCCTCACAGCTCGCTGCTGGGAGAACTACTTTTTTCAGTTTAAAGCTAAGGACTTCAGGTACAGCAGTAACTTGAATTTCAGCACGAGTTTCTCATACACATACCCCACACTGCAAATAAGGGACAGGGTGATCTGCTGGGTAAGCCAAAGTCTGGGGAAAAACGCTGCAGTTCTTCGGGGAGCTCCAAAAAGTACCATACATCCTCAAAGAGAAAGCTTGTTAAATGGGGCAAAATGTGTGTTTCTTAAGCTGATAAACTGCTTTTCTTTTAGTAGTTCCTAGTCCTTTGGAGACAACCAGACATATGTTCTTTACTAGATATTCAGTACTGGATGTCCTCTGCGGTAACTATGATTATTCATAGAAGTAGCTCATATACATTCACTTTGGAAACAATTCTCTTGAAGTGCATGGGGAAATTACTTGTGGGAAACTTTTTTTCAGGTAATTTAATCTGCCTTTGGTTTGTATTCCTACGTGATTTATTGTTGGACAGGTGGCTTACATTTAGTGGGTTTCAATATTAATAAAGAGATTACATGATAAATTAATATATTCTACCTTTTGTGTAAGAAGGATGCTTCTGCTATGCAGTGTGTTGCTTACATTGTGCACAATGAATGAATGGCATATAACTGAAAAAAGTATTATGATGATACTACTAAATTATAAAATGTTTGATGTTTCATCAGCCTTTTTGGTAAAGAAACCAGATTTTGCTACAGAAAAGTTATGTGAGAAATGAATATCAAAAAAGATTTATTTGCAGAATAGAGCAAGTCCCTTGTTTTGATTTATTGTAGGGTCCCGAAAAACAAGGGAGGTTTTAAACTGCTCGAGGCAGGGATTAAGATACTTCTTTCTTGCTTCTTTAATGTCTCCACGAGTTAAAGGATGTGGATTTATAAGGCATCACTCGTCCCACCGTTGGCTGCAGGGTAGACAGCACCAGTGCGTGATTTTTCAAGTCCTTGCAGGTCCACAGGTTGTCATTGTCAGGCCCAAGGCTTAACACAGACAGAGGACAGACATTGCAAATACACATACATAGACAGGACCCAGCAATGAGGATAGTGAGCAAACGGAGGGCCGTGGGGCTCGGGAACAGGCTAGCAGTACTTTGTGTTAATGCTGTGAGTGCCATCCCAGATGCTCGAGGAGCACAAATGCCACAGCAGCCGGCACTGAAGGAAGGGGCAGGGGTGGCCACAGCCCTACAGCAGGACCCCAGTGGGCTCTGCTGCTCTCAGCCTCTCACCTCTCCAGCAGGTCAGAAATTTCAGCCCATTTAGCCCCAAAGTGGTGACTCGGTTCCATTCCAAGCAGCCAAGTGACCCTCAGGGCAAGCTGGGGGGGCAGCTTGCTTCTTAAGACCACCTGAAGATGGTCTGATGGACGTGCCAGATAAAAATATGGCTGTGGGGTAAATGGAATCTTTTCACCCTTTGTTTTTATGTAAAGTTTTGATGAGAAAAAAAATCTCAGCATGGGACTATTCTTGATGTGTGAAAATATAGCTCTAACTTAAACTGTTTATCTGTGCTTTCCTTTCAATCCATGGAGAAGGACAGTGACTCCCTGTCCGCTCACCTTCTTGCAATCCCTGCCTTAAGAGGCAAGTCACTCTTGGCAATTTCTCCTGCTTTCTTTGGGTTATGCGCAGCCCAATTCCCTAGCTTAGACCAGAAGCTTGGACTTAAGTAGCTAAAATGAAGTGAGATGAATCATATCCATAAATAGTTAGCTAAAATTGGAAATAAAATTGAATGGTCTGTAAAGCAAAATCATTCTGCAACATCTCTGTCTCTTCCTTTTTATTACTGCTCTAATTTCTTCAAGCAACCTCTCAAAGGCAGAGAACATTTTTTGGTTTTCCATGAAGCCGGTACTAGGCAGGGCATGAAGCTGCCTGCGCATTAGGACATGTCTAACAGGCTGATTTCCTTGCATCCCTATATTTAATTTCCCTCTGCCTTGTGTAATCCCAGCTGTTTTGATGCAGACATTTTCTCTGCCAGCTCCCATGCAGTGTGTGGGCCCAGACTGGGTGCTTATCTTGAAGGAGCCCAGGGCACAGGCAGAAATAGCATCGTTAGGAACAGGCACAACGCAGCATCAAATGATTCATCAACGAGTAAGTTTAGCAATTAGTGCTCTTAACTTAAATAAGTCATGAGGAAAGTTAAGATGCAAACTGCAGCGGTCAGTGCAGAAGCGAAGGGATTTCTATTCCCTAGACCTCCTGGCTTGTGTGTTACACCTCGATACTCTGCATCTTGTGCATCCTGAAGCAAACAGGTTATTTTTAATTTTCTCTTAATCCCTTCTTAAACTAGCTTTTCCATATTTAAAAAGAATGTAAATTTACTCACAATTTATGAGAGGGTTCTTCGAATTCTAACAGTGATGGCAACCACAGTACCATTCAACTTCTACATGTGCAGGTTCAGTATTTTTAATTTTTGGTTTCTCCACCCCAAACAAGAATTCAGATAACAAGCAGAATGTTATCTTTCTGGCAAGCAAAGTATTGATGGCTGATTAATTGGATGATTAATTCTTTTAATCTGCGATCTGCAATTTTCAAGATGCTATTGAAGATATAATATAAAATTTCACGATATTTTCTACAGACTTGACATTTCCAAGCTGAAAATAAGAGTGTCAGCCAAGATGAGAAGTCTGGCACCCATCTTATTATGAATCTTGTATTTGCTTATTCCAAATTATGAAGTTAAATTGGAAAATGATATTTCCAAGAAACTTCTAATATAAACAAACAAATCTGAGTTTTTGTTTTCTTATTTTCTTTTTTGTTACCTCTTGGCTTACAAGTCATAGAAAATTATTCTCTTTAAATGCAAGAATTGATTATTATGTATGAAATCACTGCAGAGGGGACTGATATGCAAAAAGAAAGGAAATAAGCTCAATAATAAACCACTCAAGAAAACAGCTTTCCTACTTTCAAATGTTTAAGGAAAAAAAGTGACTAAACCAAAGTCTAATAAATCATTTTCTCTGGATTAAAATAAGTTCTTCAGCAAAGGTTAAACTGGTCACAGTGTTCAGAAATTACAGATTCCTCTAGAATCAGAGAACGTGACTGAGAGAACTTTTCTGGGAACTGCGAGATCTAGTCTTCCAGTGCTCTAAAAAAGTGAAAAAGAACCGAAAAGTAGAATATTTTGTTTTAGAGTAGCCTGGAATAAATTGTTGATTTTTGTTAGTAAAGCTGAAAGAAAATGAAATTGTCTTGCTACTTTGTAGACAGGGAAAAATGTTTCCTTCTATAACTAGAAGACAGGAGTAGCCCTAAGGGACTAGAAAGCTGACCAGACAATCACCTTGGATGAAATGGATGATTCTGCACACCACATACACAAAGCTAAGGGAATGGAACGGTCTGCATGGTGAAATAATTGGTAAATATGAAGTTTCCCTTCTCAGTTTGCCAAAATAACCCTATTCTGTGAAAACTGGCCCCATCTCTTGCGGTCACTGAGAAGGTTGTTGGATCTCCCATAAAAATGCTTGCAAAGCAGCCAGGAGTTAATTTGACCAAGTATTAGTCAAAAACCTCTTACATATAACCTACCTGTAACTTATTTTGCCTAACATGATGATATAAGCTGCTAAATGTCGCGGTGAGCGGGAATCAGGCACCCATACTCATAGAGTTACCGTGCGTGTTCCACCTTACTTGTGGACGCACAGCGCTTTTATTGGAAATTGAATTCACATCTATGAATACGATTGGTTAACGTATACAATGCAAGCCTAGTAACTGATAAATGATTGGCTTTCCCTCAGTGATCACGCCTTGTCCCGTGCTCGGCTGCAGCTGTTCTTTCGGCGCCAGTCAGCCTCGTTCTTGTGGTCTGTGTTCCGGCTTCTACATCCGCTTGACATTTACTTCAGCAACATTTCTTCATAGTTGTTTGTCAAGTTACCTTTGGATGACCCCATATTCTGCTTATACAGCTCCAGTATCTCTCCATGGCCCCTGTCTTGCAGAAACTCTCCCACAATTCCCCCTTTTTCTTTATGTACTACCCAGGTTTGCGTTACTGCCTTTTCTAATCCGCGCCGAATGCAGGATAACACACAAGAGACGATCAGGAGGGTTACGATTATTACAGCAAGCATGGTGATCCCTTGTTTTATTAATCCCTGTAACCATCCTGTAATTCCTAGGGAGGTCAGCCAGGAGTCCCATGGGGAAGTATTCTTGAACAATTACTATTTGGATTAGGGGCCTCAGAGACCCAGCCCTCGTATTCCACTGGGTCTACAAACGGGTACCCTATAAGACACGTGCGAAAGGGCTCTCCTGGAGTGGCAAGGGATAGACAGAAATCAGTTTGCCCGGTCTGATTGGCCCAAGTAACCCACATATTCTGTCGGGGATCAATCTTATAAATCATAGAATTACAGATAACAAACAAAGGAATATAACTACAACTACCATAATCTTATGATAACATTGGCGATTCATATTCATTTCGGACAACCAAATTATTTGATCAAACCTTCTGTGTTGGTGGTTCAGTGGGGAGATTCAATTCCGCGTTCTTTACGGCTGGCCTGGTCCACCTGCTTGGAACCCCCCGAGCTCCTGTGTCGGTTAACACGCAGGTATAGCCTCTCCCTGAAAAGATAAGTTTTACTGGTCCTTTCCATTCCCCATCTACTGGATCCTTATACCTTACCCAAACATCCGAAGGTTCAGAGATACCACAATTGCCATAATGTATTAAGGCAGCAGGTAACTCATGTTCTCCTGTTACCATTAAGAAGTTTAATGTAAACAGCACCTTGTTTAAGCGATTAGTTGCTTCCATATTTTCTGGGTCCCTTTGTTTCTCTAAGTATCCTTTTAGAACGGCATGTGTCCTTTCAACTATTGCCTGTCCAGTAGGATTATGAGGAATCCCCGTGCGCTGCTCGACTCCCCATAATTGTAAAAATTTGCTCAATCGAACACTGGTATAGGCTGGTCCGTTATCAGTCTTGATTTGCTTCGGAACTCCCATCACAGCAAAGCAGGCATGCAGGTGACGTATCACATGTGTCGCTTTCTCCCCAGCCTGAGCCATTGCCCACAAAATGTGTGAGAAAGTATCAATTGACACATGGATATACTTTAGCCGGCCAAATGGGGAGTAATGGGTGATATCCATCTGCCAGAGCTCGCATGGAAATGGGCCTCGTGGATTCACCCTTAGTCCTAAGCTACCACTCTGCTGACTACACACATCGCAGGATTTTATCATGCCTTGTGTGTCAGAGTGCGGTAAGTCAAACATTCGTTGTAACGCCTTGGCATTTTGGTGAAACATATTGTGACTCAGCCTGGCTGCTTGGAACCTATCTAAAGGTCCAGCTTGGATTGGGGCAACTAATTGGTCCGCTTTCTCATTTCCTTCCCCCAAACCCACGGGAAGCATGTGGCTTCTAATATGCATAATGCAGCACGGTGACTGTCTCTGAACTAAGGCTATTTTAAGCTGATTAAATAGGTTTACCAAGCGGTCTCTCTTTGATTTTCGAATTTCAGCTTCTGCTATCCGCCTTACCACTCCCACTACGTATAACGAGTCAGTGACTACATTCAGAGGTTCCCTTTTCCACTTAACGAATGCCCACACCACTGCTTTGAATTCTAATGTCTGAAGGGAATCCTCATTATCACCCAATATCATATGGTTGTCCCGTTGTTTTACGTCATTCTGCCATACGCACACAGCTTTTCTACTTTTCCGTCCAGCGTCAGTAAACACCGTTTGAGCTCCTGGAATGGGCCTTTCTTGCACGTGTTGCCGAGGGACCCACACTTGACGTGTCAATATTTGCAAACGAGGGTCTTTTGGTTGTTTCGCTAATAGTTGTCCATTATATCCTTCTAAAGCTAGCTGTAGTACCACAGCTTGCGCCACAACCCATTCTAGTAGGGGCTGGGTTTGTATGTCAATCCATATTTCTGTGGGTTCTGTCCCGGAAACATCCACACAGCGTCTCCGGCCCTTTGCAATCAACAAGGCAACTATATCGGAAATTGAAAAAAGGCTGTTTGGTGGGGTTTGTGGTGGAAAGACCCATTCAAGGATAATCACCCGATCCTTTCCCCCTTTTTCTTTAACAACCTGAAAGAGAAGACCAAAAGGATTATATGTTAATGCACAGCAAGAGTAATAAAGCAGAGTAGCTGGTTTACAGCGGTCTGCAAATCCGTCAAGTATTTTTCGAAAAAGGGCATTACAATGGTCAGCACGTGCTTTTGTCCAGTGAATAGCTTGAGCAGGGTCTGTACCCCGCAGTAGCGCTATTATTGGTGCCAGATCCTCATTAGTGAGAGCCGTCAAGGGTCGAAGCCATTGTAAGTCTCCCGCCAACTTCTGCACGTCTGAAAGTGTACGCACATCTAGTGATAGTTCAGGACGGAGCGGTTGTATCATAGAATGAGTAATTTTCCATCCTAGATATTTCCATGGTTCAGAACGCTGTATCTTTTCTGGGGCTATTTGAAGTCCTCGCTTTTCCAAGGTCATGATAA
This sequence comes from Nothura maculosa, assembly GCA_032353885.1. Lineage (NCBI taxonomy): Eukaryota > Metazoa > Chordata > Aves > Tinamiformes > Tinamidae > Nothura > Nothura maculosa. Next base: position 8,994,077 of record JAUBOD010000001.1, read on the forward strand.
TATGTGAAAACTGATCAGATGTAAGGGGTTCAGGGCTACTGAATAAGATATCGTCCATATAATGATAGATAATAGTTGAAGGAAAAAGACGCCGAACAGGTTGCAATGCCCAAGCCACATACATTTGACACATCGTAGGGCTATTTTTCATTCCTTGGGGTAGGACTATCCATTCAAAACGCCTATCTGGTTCCGCACGGCTCGTGCTACGTAATGTAAACGCAAAACGGCAGGTATCTTGGGGCTGCAAAGGGATCGTGAAGAAACAATCTTTTAGATCAAGAATTATGATAGAGCAATGGGCTGGCAGCATAGTGGCCAATGGCATACCTGGCTGTAAGGCTCCCATTGCCCACATTTGGTCATTAACTTTTCGCAGATCGTGTAGCAGCCGCCACTTCCCGGATTTTTTAGGTATTACAAAAATCGGTGTATTCAATGGGCTGATGGAGGGTTTAATATGCCCAGCTTTTAATTGTTCTTCCACCAATTCCTTTGCTATAATTTGACGCTCTCGCGATAAAGGCCATTGCTCCACCCACACCGGCTCATCCGTTTTCCAAGCAATCGCTGGTGTAGGCGGCGTCTGGGCAATGGCCATTAATGAAAAGGGTGACCATCTCCTGGTGATGGGATTTGTATGGTAGCTCCCAATTGTGATAATGCATCCCTTCCTAAAAGGCCTTGGAGGTCTCCTGGCAGAGCCATGACATAGGGTCGAAGGGTGACCATCTGGCCCTCGGGTAGGCACAGCTGTATCGGTTCTTTCACTTGAAGTGGTACACGTCCCCCCCCCACTCCATGGACAGAGTCCGTTGCTTGTTGTAAGGGCCACCCTTTCGGCCAAGAGGCTCGGGATAGAATAGTTACATCCGCTCCCGTATCACACATTACTGTGGTTATGTATTTTCCGCGGGAACTCGAGACCGTCAGTTGGACTAATGGACGTTGTTGCATCTTTTGCACCAGATTGACAAAATGTCCACCTGTGGAGCCAAAACCTTTGTCTTCCCGGTCTGTTATGCAGGCCTCAGGTGTGGCGGGATGCCTTTGCAGCAAGACTAATTGAGCTATACGAAGGCCCGCTTCCACCGTCACCGGAGCTTGCAGAGTGTAAGCCATTGCATAAACTTGACCCTTAAAATCCGCATCAATTACTCTGGGTAAGACAATCAATCCATTCACTCCGGAGGAGGAGCGTCCCACCAATAAAGCGCCAACATTGCCTTCAGGGGTTAGGGGGCCGAAGGTAGTAGTTGGAATCTTTACAGGATTTGTTGTCATCAAGAGTTATTGTTGCTGCTGTTTCCAGATCGATTCCCAAGCTGCCTCGGGTGGCGGGGCTGGGGAGGTGACTGCCCCTACTTGTGTCGGTGTGCGGGGGTTCGCGCTGCGGCGCCCGTTTTTTGACGTACGGCACACGGCAGTTGCATGGTTATCCTTCTGACAGTGATCACACCACACTGGGGCGCTGCATGTTCGCCTGAAATGGCCTGTTCTCCCACAGCGATAGCATTGTGAGGCCGGCGAGGGATTTCTCCCATTTCCCCCTTTAAACTGTTGTACGGCTGCGGCCACGAGCGAAGTGGTTAGCTCAATTGCTGCAGCGACAGCCCCAGCGATATTTTGTGACTGTTCTTTATTATTTAAAGTAGTACTCATAAAACCATTCTAGCAATTTGTCATGATTCTGCTACAACCTGCGTTGCCTGGCAGAACATCAAAGGAATATTTTTTTGAGAAATCCCTAAGATTTATTCCTTGGATTTATTCCAATTTAGAGTGCAAACAGTCAAATGCACACACTTACCTATCCAGATTTCACAACAGATTTGTGGAATCTTATTCTACTGGTTAAGCAGTAATTTACTTACATTTTTGCTATGAACCACAAGGGTCACAACAACTCACAGATATTTTATCAAAATGTTTTAAAATTATGGAAAACCTTTTAATATTATATAGCCTAGAATCCATGTAAACTCACCTCTGGCTTATCCACGCTTTCCCAATGATCCTTGAAATAGAGTTAATGTCTTTTATGTAATTAACAAACAGAATGTCCTTTTCCTGGTAGAAACCCTTCCCATCATCACAAGAGGCCCTTTTAGGACTATGGAGACCTTTCAAGACTGCATCTCTAGGCTGGGGTACATCAATCTTGTTGTAAAAAGAGCCTTCCTTCCTTCTCCTCCACCATTCTTCATGATTTGTGAACACCATTTCAAAGAAACTTTGAAAAAACACGTTTATTAATGGGTAGTATTCAGGAAAACTGCATTATATAGACGGCAATATTAGGAAGGAAGAAATAGTGGAGATCACAATTCACACTAGCAAAGCACTTTTTTCTGTCCCCCAGATAGTTGCTGGGCTTGTGCCAAGTGTTTAGACAATTCCAGAAGCCTTTATGCCAAAGGATTAGTGCACTTCTGTAATGTAAGCAAACACGGCAATATTTCTCTTTTGTAATAATCACCTAATTACTAAAAATAGCCAAGCAGTGATGGGCCAGGATTTATTACTAACCAGATAAGCATCTCCCAAGCTGACATTTGTAACCCAGGCAGGAATTCGGCTCGGGGATTCCCTCTGCCACACGCTCTGTCAACAACACAGGGCAAATCTGTGCTGAAGGAGACACAACTTTGAGTTAGTTTTCTGTCTACACCAAACAATTTCAATTCTTGGGGAAAAAAAAAGAAAAAAATATAAAAGAGACTACACTGCATCACCCTTAGGGGCAGCTTTCAGAGGACTCCACACAAATATAGCACCAGCTTTCACAAGAGAGGTTTGAGCCTCATGAAGCAGCTGCATCAAACTGCATTTACAAATCTTGGCTAAGCCATAGAAATACTCAAAAGATGAAAACTAGATAGGCTGAGTTTTCCCTGGAAGGATTTGCAGTGCTAAATAACTGTGTATTTTGAATTGAGCTTCTGCAGCAGCAGCAGCGTTTCACGGAGCAGGGCCCCATTTACCCCACAAACGCATCCGAGGGTGCCGTTTCTGGACAGCATTCACAGCTATAACGTTTCCTCCTGCGCTGAAGTAGCTCCTTGTGCCTTCTGAAATCACACGGAAAGAAGTTTCCATTAAGATCACTTAAAAGAAGGATATTTTAGAAGGCCACAAGGAACCGAACTGAGAGCAAACCCGCAGTGCAGTGACGGAGTGACCGTGGTGCTCACGTCGCTAACAGCGAGCTGGGTTTTCCCGAGCCAGCTGTGGGACCGCAGGGCGCGGAGCTCCACCTGGGAGTGGCCCTTCTTCCCTCCCGCCGCCGCGGGCCTAGCGCGGGCTGGGCTGGGCTGGGCTGGGCTGGGCTGGGCTGGGC
>JAUBOD010000001.1:9193531-9207276 GCA_032353885.1 Nothura maculosa
AATCTTCAGAAGCCCCCAAAGGGAGCCCTCCCAAAGCAAAGCCCCTGTGAGCGGCAGAGGCCTGTGGTGCTGGTGACACACCGGCCTTGGGATCGATGATTCCGCTACTTTTCGCTTATATTCCCACCTTGGAGCAGCCATTTGGGCCTTTGCCTGGGTTCAGATTGTCAGTGTTGTGGGAGAGGGCAGCGGGTTGCTCGGTGTTGGTCAGCCCTTCACAGACCAAGTCCTGTCCTGTGGCCAACGCCGAGAGGTTCTGCTAGAGCAGTCAGCCCTCAGGAAAGAAGCCTCACCATGTTCTGCTCTGGTGGTATAATTCTGCTGGCAGCTCTTTCTTGATGATTTTTTCCCCAGCAATGAATCTATTATTCTGCATTCTCCTGTTCTCCTTCCTCGTAAGGGCCACCAGTGGGAAACTGGTGCTTTTTTTTTATCCAAATTTCCCTCCGTGGGACATGGTAGTGCTGTAGGAGGCCACAGTTCTGCACTACCAACGTGTCTGGGCACAGGCAGCACCTTCTCTCCTGGCCATAAATACCTTTGTTCTCTAATAAAAGGAGTCTTTGAGCTTTATTTCTTTTTAAAGTAGATAAGCCTTCCAGTTCATTGCAAGGAGCTTTACTGGTAATGTATGGCACCTCTTACAAGAAGAAACTTAGAGATTCAGAGTTCTTTGTGAGAGAAAGGTTAAATTTCACCTGGCTTTTGCCAACACAGTTGGGTTGACAACTGTTGCCTTAATTTGGTGTCTGAGCATATGTTAGTCATCAGAATGCACCTTTATTTCACAAATGCTACAATACCTGTATCACAAATCTATTGTATCACAACGTTAAATGAAGAGCAAACACGATTGGCAAGTATTAGATTTGGGAATTCAGCCTTGGTAATGACTTACTGCTTCTGTCATAGTGTTTCTGGCATGTTTGCTTGAGAGAACTATTGCCCATTTTGGTACTGTATCACCTAGAGAATGTTGAGTTGTTTGCCAGGCAGTGCTAATTGTACCTGTAATTGCAAAAGGCAGAGCCGTGGACTTCCCAATGCTCCAACGATCTCCTCGTTGTCGTGTCAGTCTCCAGAGCACAGGGGGGCCTGATGGAGGCCTCGTGGTCACTGAAAGAGACCCAGCTCTACAGGCCGTACCTACATGCTATAAAATATGTGTTGCCTTTTTTTTTTTCTTTTTTTTTTCCTGGACAGTTAGTCATTTTAGTTAGTCCTATGTGAGCTTGGTAGGTTATCTCCCAGTTGATTTCATTTTTTCATCTCTTGTCCTGCAAAGTCACAGAGGTTGGGCTGTGAGGAAATGGAGGCCGGGAATGCAGAGGACCTGCCTTGCTCCCCGCAGGGCCACTTGGCTCCGAGTGGGAAGGAGCAGAACAAACCCAGCATCATCCTGCCAGTCATTCACAAAGGCAACTGCTGTCCAACACAGCTCGCCTGACATTTAAAAATAAAATGAAATGAAATGAAATGAAATGAAATGAAATGAAATGAAATGAAATGAAATAAAATAAAATAAAATAAAATAAAATGAAATAAAATAAAATAAAAACCTCACAGTGAACTAGTGAGAAGTTCAAGCGCGGGATCCTCAGCCGTGCAGTGAGTCTGTAGGATTCGTGTCTGATGAATCCAGTACATAGTGGCACCAGGTACAGCCTTGTGCTGTGAACATCACAGGCCTTACGGAGGAAGTGACCAAGTTTGGGGATAGGCCCATGGCAGTCAGTGCAAAAAGGTCAGGACACTTAGGCCAACATATGTGTGGACTAGGTCAGCTCTGGATCTTTCCCTCAAAAAGGAAGCCATGGACAGCATTGCTGGTGAAGTCCCTTGAGTTGTGGCTTGCCCTGTGGAAGTTTGATGGGTGTCTGTGCTCAGGGAACTGCCACTGCCTCTTCTCCCTTCACCTGCTGCTTTTTCTCCCTGTCACTGTTAGCGATTTGGGAGTGAGTGTCCTCAGGCAAGATCATTTCCTGTGTGTCAGGGAAGCTTTCATAGACACAGCATCTATATGCATCTCTTTTGGCAGATTTGTGTCTCTATTGGATTAATTTATCACGGCAATTTTAGAGGAAAAGAATTTCTATTGCAGTGCTGCTTTTAGAGTCTTTCTTAGCAGGCCAGTAGGGATGTCTGTTTACAGTCCCCAGCTGTCTGAAGCAGGATGTTTTGTGAAATAATAAATCCTCTGCCTTGCATATTGTGCAAGCAGGTGTCTTCTCACCTACCAGGTCAGGTCTGGATGTGGTTTTCATTCAAGGTGGCTATTTCCAGAATGGTCTTTGAGGAGGAGAGTTGACTTTGTCTGAAAAGTGATTCCTCTTGCTCTATCTTAACATTAAAATATTTCCATTCAAATGTTCGTATGCCCCTAAGTTCTCTAGATAGCTCTTATGGGAATTCTCAAATGTAGATTTCTGTTCAATGTGACATTTTCAAGCAAACCTCAGGTATGGAATGACTGAAATTGAAGTTACTGGGAAGACTGATTTTCCCTAGAGAGCTCCACAAGGCTTCTGATAACAAAATTTCACCCTTATTCTCGCTTGAGTTTTTACACATATTATTCTGATAGTTCATCGGAAGAAAACCTCTATTGCAATTTCATTTTAACCTGTTCAATGACATGCTCTAAGTAATGATAAACATTCACTATATAATCATTCAATAACACCTACCAGATGAAAACTGTGGATATAAACTAAGGTAAGTTTACTTAGACATTGCAGAAATAAAAGCATTGCACAAATACTGATGATTAAAAACATGGTGATGTAACAGAAACAATCAGAAAGACAAATCAAAATTAGCCTCAGCCTTTTTTCTCATATGTTTTTTGCTTTTTTTATAGCATATTCAAAGTGATAGATTAATTTTTCTTGTAGAAGTACTTCTAAGAGAAATACCTTTGGCTGCATAGTAAAACTCAGGGAATTTTATACCATTGGAATATTTCATAAAGATAACGCTCTGAAGTTTGTTATAAATAAATCTTATGTAAACTGCCATTTGTTTTTCCTGGCTCACTGTGGCTGAGTGATGAGATATGCATAAACAGAATTTCTATATAAAATGCAATTTATCTTATGAACAGAATGATGCTGTAGTCAGTTACTGATAAGTTCTTCATTCCTCATAACTTTAAAGACTTTTTTTCTTCTTTGAGACAATTTGACATTTTGACATCTTTTATGCATATGTTTTATTGAATTCTACCTACTTGCTGTTGTTCCAAAAAAAGGTAATGTGTTGATTTAACAAAGCCGAATCAAGCTGTAAAGCAACTAAATATTTTTATTGGAAAAAATAGCTGATTTTCCAAGACTATCAAAATGCTGAAAAATGAATTTGTTTTAGAAGGATTGTAGCAAAGTTACGAATTTCGTTTTCTTGTCCATTGCGGTGGATTGTTCTTGTGCTCTGGAAAGAGAGGCCTTCAAGACCAGGCATCTTCCTCGGGCTCCTGTGTCCTTCAGACTGGTCCTGGGCAACTTGGGTCTTGTATCCTGAACGCCGGGGTCATGATTCTGCTTCTTGCCTTCCCCCCTTTCCTCAGCATCTCAGACTCAACCTTTCCATGGTCACCATTGCCAAGATTGCCACTAACTATCCATCTAATTTGTCATCTTATTTAGTAATTATTAAGGAAGCACAAATGCAGAGCAGTTTACGTCAAAATCACAAGAAATTTGGAGCAAAGCAATACATGTTACGATAGTTAAATTGTCGTCATTTAACTTGTAAAGAAGTGTGGTCAGAAGTAACAGATCAAAATGTATGTCCAGTAAATGTAGATCAAAGAATGTCTTCACTCAAAGACCGTGTAGGCATCTGACATAACTTACTTCTCAAAACTGACATAATTTTCTCCTCTAGCCATGCTGTAGCTGGCGTGTTTTGGTTGTTGTAGGTCTTGATGATGTTTTCAGTGTAATTTGTAGTTATGTTTCAGGTCAGAATGTGCCCTGCTTATTCTCACAGAGATCCTGCCTGTGTTTGTACTGGCTGTGACTGACACTGCAAAATCCTGCTGCTCAGGTAGCACGGCACCAGGATCAGCAGGATGCTCCTTGCACTGGGAACGTAAGGTCATGCAAGGACAGAGGAACTTGCTTTCTGAGGCAAGGGAGATCAGATTTTTTAAGTTATAGAGTAATATATAACTTAAAATTTCTATTGTAAAATGCAGCTGCCTTGTTGCATTTTAAGTTTTCCTTTTTCATCATTGTGAAATACAGTTATTGCTGAAGCGTATATCTGATATGGCAGAGCAGAAACACCATGGGAAATCCCAGCACTCTGTCTTTATTCTAATTTACGTGCAGTAAATCTTCCTAACAGCAACACACGCTGCTTAACACCCCCGGAAACCCTTTGCCCTGTAATTGCTCGAGAACTGTCCAACTCGCTCCAGTACTTTGGGCACATGTAATTGATTTCAAGTGAGATAGCACAGGGACGGAGGCAATAAAAACTCAGTATTCAGGCTATGATTAGATCAATTTTTCATAAAATTTGGGAATTAAAACACAGTTAAATGCAGTTATTCTTCCTCATTTCTTTAAGGAAGAAAGGGTTCCTCATTTTTCTTTCAGTTTGCTTTTGTAATTGGCTTTTGCCAGAAGCTGGGCTTGCTGCTGATCTCCATTTGGAGCATTTGCAGGTGCCTAGGAGTGGAGCACATCAGTGCTCGTGTTTCATGGTGAGTCATGGTGCTGCAAACAGAGCGAGTTCTCTCCACTGCCAAGAGCGAAACGGCCCCTCGTGTGGAGTGGAGAAGATCTCGACCACGCTCTTTAGAGACAGTGTCATCCAGGAGTCTGGAAGGCAGCAAAAGGTGCAGCTTCCTAACAGCTTGGGGAGAAAGGTCCAGGTTTTGCTTTCACTGTCCTGAAAAACAGCCGCGCTCCTCAGTGGTTTCCAGCTCCCCGGTGCCGCTCCTGAGTCGCAGCACAGACCTCCATGGGATTCATCTGCTGAGCACTCGGAGAATTGACTGTCCTGCTGTTGTTTCCCTTTTCCATTTTTTTGAATATTATCCTCAAGTGAATCCTCTCATGAGAAGTGTGGAGAAGCTGCCTGAAAACCTTTCTGCAGAGGAGGAACGAGTACAGCAGGATGGAGTGACTGCCCCAAGGTTACAGAGTGATAGAGCTGGGATTAAAATGGAGTTTTGTTTTTTTCTAGGCTTTGAGTTAAACTGATCAACTAACCCTCTGGGGCAGAGAACACAAATTACATGTAGCTCTGCTGTCCTCACACATAGCATAATTGGTCTAAATAGTATAAGCTGCGAGGAATTAAAAACTTGCTGGTGTAATTAGTGGCAACGAAGAAATGACAAACTTGGAAGTGATCTTCATGCAGCAGCAGTGATGGGAAATGCACAGCTGACAGGAGCAATACTTGTCTCAAGTATTAACGTGATGCATTCAGCACAAAGACCTCTGTGTGGTGCCCACAAGTACCAGGGAAGGGCAGTTGTACACGGTGTGTGTTAGAAATGTATTTTAGTCCTCTGCTAACAGACTCTTTCTCACAGAAAGCTAGAGAGCAGTGGCAACTAGACCTGCTGTTTGTGACTGGTAAGTGCTGCAGAAGGTTTTGGTGGGGATTTTCTTCTCTCTTACTCCCTGCATAATTATTTTGCTTAGATAAAGTAGAAGAATTTCAGGCAGAAACACGGGGAGAGAAAGTTCTCCGAAATCTGAGAGAAAAAGGTGCCCGTTTGTCTGAGAGAGTTTGGCTCCCGAGGCACTTGCTGCAGGACCCATCCAGAGCAGCCCAGGTGGGAGGATGAACTGAGCATCTCACACCGGAGTGTGAGCACTTGGGAATGGTGCTCGGTGAGTTTATTGCCAGACAAGTGGACACACGTCCTTGGAGGTTTATGGGTTATTCTGTAGCTAGTGGTAAAGAACTAGTTTGTTTGAGCAGTTTTTTACTGATGAAAGTGGAAAGGAAATCTAAAAAGCAGGAGCAATGGTTCATTTTCAAGTCCATAGCATTCAGACATCAGAAGTCAAAATGCTCTACTATGTTAATGCTATTTCTGTGATTTTACTCACCTCTAACGTGAAAGGAAAATGTATCCCTTGGTGCTGTCATTCTGTCTGCACTTCTTGACAGACTATAGTGTCCAGAAGTTAGTAGCTATTTTCTGCAGCTCCCTGTATACATAAATATGTGTGTGCGTGTATTTATGTGAATATATTTTATCTCCCATGATTTTTGCTTCCTCTGCAGAAACAGATGGGGCAAAAGACAACAGAAAAGACTGTGTAATAGAAGCAGACACTGCCAGATTAATATTCACACTGCACACATTTAAGTTTGCTACACAATTAATTTTGTTTTCTGAACAATGAGAAAATACCTGTCTGCTAGAATTTAGTCTATGTGCAACATATGTCTGAAATATATTGCAAATGTAAAATGTAATACTTGATGTTAGGAACATTAATACCTGAGAGTGGATTTCATTTCAATGAAAATACGAGTGAGTGAAAGATGATGAAGAGCTGAAATTTCTTGAAATTATGAATGTGAAACCTTCAAAATAAAAATTCCTGCAGGTTTAGAATGGTCACTTGAGGTTGTTAATATTCTTGCCATAACAACTATTCCAAGAAAGGATCTCATCGGCCGTCATGAGTAAGGAGATCAGATGGTGCCATTCTGGAATCATTCTGTTGCTTTGTTTTTTCAACAGTCCTGGAGTGACTGTAGATAATGTGTGTGCCAGTGTGCACTTGAGCTCCGAGAAGGCTTTTGTGCCAGTTATTTCCCAGAATTTTCTTTTTTTCCTCCTGTTTTTTTTTCCCCCCCTCTGTGGGACATATGCTCAGAATTGTTGCTGGTGAGGGCAGTGTGCCCACTAGGGAATATAGCTGTAGCAAACCCACATTCACATGCACATGTTCCTCACTGCTCATCAAGGACTTTTCCCTGAATTACTGTAGAATTGGGACCATTAGATATAGAGAGATGTAGGTGACAATGAGAAGAAAATGCAGAATTTTTGAAGTGTGACTATAGCATTTACTGCTCTCTCTCATTTTACTGCTCTTTCTCCTCCCCTGTGCAGAAGTTCAGATATTGCTCGCCTGGTGCTTGCTCTCGTGGGCAGACTGGGAACCTGTATTTGAGTCTTGGACCTGCTCTCCAAAGAGATCAAATTCCTGAAGTTAGTGGGAGACTCTCTGCTGGGTTTGACCCACCAAGTTGCTGCCTGCTCAGAAACATTTTGTCCCTTGGCCCTTTCCTCCCACACCTGCGGCTACAGGGCAAGCAGGGAAGAGGACACGGGGCAGGTGCAGGTTGTCCTGGTGTGGGATGAGACATCCCTGTGGAGCTGGGCCAGCTGAGGGACCTCTTGATACGGCAGTAAGGGATGGAGTTCCAGAAGACGGGCAGAACTTAAGATAAAAACAAAATAAAAAGGGGAGAAATCTGTAATAGCCAGCCAGGACCTTAATAACAACAACAAGAACATCTCTAAAGGCTTTATTGCTACCTCTCTCTGAGTTTCTCGTGGTGATCTGAAGATGTTACAAAGCCTATTAATTATTGTAGAGCAATTTTGTGGATTTTGAGTAAAAATTCATTGTAGTCATTATTATAGACTGAGTTCTAAGAATGTGAGGCTGTGCAAGATAAACATTCTTAATGCAGCACCTCTTCATTAAAATTGAAAGCGATAGAGCCTTAATTCATACACAAACTAATATCTGGGGTGTCACTAGGATGCTGAGTAATTTTGTTATGCCATAGGAAAGTAATTTGGAGCAGCTGTGTGATTTCAGTATGGAAACGAAGCTCTGTATGTGGAGGATACCTTGGGATTCGTAATAAAAAGGTTTAAAATACCCTGTGTGCAGGGGAACTTTCAGAGTAATTTCTATGCTCTTATTCCCAGCACATCAGCTTGTTGGCTGCACCAGACCAGCGACCTTCTCCCAGGCTGTGACAGACTCCATTTTCAACTGACATATGAATATATTCTTCATTTGCATAGAGTAATTATTATTCTAAATGCATTACTATGCATTTGACATACGTTTATAACTGAAAAAAATTGTAAAGAAAGTTTGGATGCTGCAGTGAGGGTGCCAATCTGCAGCTTCAGGCAGTTATTCCGTGTTGTCCACCAGCTCCACCAGTTGGAGCTACTCGGAGCTGTCCTGTACAAGCTCCATGGAGCCCACGTAGGGAATCTGACCCTGCCTGACAGAAAGGGCTGCACGTGCAGTAGTTCAAGAGGATTCACTGAACAGCAGCAGTTTGCCATCGGAAGAGCACTCTGCTATTTCATGTATGTGTATAAAAAGTGTCCTTTTTCCTTAACTGGACAATAACTGAAAGATCAGATCCTGTGATGTGAAATGACATTATTTTTTAAACACCTGATAGTGCATTTATTAGCATATGGTTTTCCTTTTGCCTGGCTGGAAAAGGCAGCATCTGGCATGACTTTGTTCTCATGTAAAATCATGGATGAAACATTAGTTAAATTTTGGTACTTTAGTAGTGGAGTTTTCCCACAAGACTCCCATGGAGCTCACTCCTCCTTGCTCAACAACAAAAGCCTGTTTTATTACCCCTGCTTTGCTGACTTCCCACCCTCATATCTAGACTTTGTCTGCAGCTGGACTCTGCTTAAACAAAGACATAAGCTTAGTCTATTTTTTACGTTTTTTTCATACTATACATTTTATCATGATTTTAATTTTAGGATCTGTCATCTTTTTGTGCTTTTTGCAGCCCAGGCACTGTGATAAACCCCCGGGCTTTCCAGAATTAGAATACCATGGAATATTAAATGCATTTTAAACTATCCTGAAGTTGCCAGAATAAATGAATAACCGAGCAGGATCTATTCCGTGAAACACCTGGGGGACTTTCCTTCCCCTTTTCATATTTAGTAATTGGCAGGGAGCAGTGAGGCTCTTAGCGTCATTAGCCTGTTAAGCTTAGAATTAATAGTACTGGTAGGTGACTGCATCAAGTCTTCTTCCTTTTAACAAAAGCCCCTGAGTCACTGCTTATAAAATAGGGATGATGGGGGTTTGTAAATGCTCTGGTTAAGAGTTTGTGAGAGTCAGGTGAGTGAAAATTGCCATACTGAGGACTGGAAAATAGTGACAATGGTGCAGGTGGAAGTGCTGAGCACCAGCCAGGAGGTGTTACGGGTCCAGCCTGCTCCTGGTGTTCTCCATGGTCCAGACTTTGTTCCTCCCTCTCCTTGCTTTAATTTCTACCACTTTCCATTACTCTTTACAGTTTAACTGTGTGGTTTAGTGCAGTCTCTTTCTTTCATGGTTTAACTCGCCTACTTGTTAGTTTTATGAGACCAGGGAAGTGACTTAGGGTGAAAAGAACCTTGACTGTGTGCAAAGATGCCCCTGGCTTGGGGGGAACAGGCTTGGAGGAAATTCTGCTCTTGCAGCTGGTCCTGCAATAGTATTTTAAAATGACCAGTAGCCATGTGGCAAAATTCCATTGAATTAGGAAAATTGATATCTTTTTGTGTGTTTAGTGATCTAAAGCCTTTAAATGTATTTATAATCCATGTCAAACTTTGGTACATTTGCTTTGTTTAATAGCTATATAATTTAATCTCTTAGGACACTTTAAAAATGTGATGTTTTCTTAACATTTAAGTTGTAATCTTTAAAACCTGCTGATGTGTCTTCCCTGTCATTCTCATGGCATGCTGAGAATAGAGAGTTACAGGAGTTTGGGGATGTATGTTCACCTGTTCATCCTAAATTGGAATCCTGTAGAGTGTTGTGCCTGAAATGAGCAGAATTCAGTAGAATTGCATGTGTAATCCTTCCTTTTTTTCCTTTTGAAGATGAAAATAAATAAGATCAAACCAGGATTGAACATTATTTATGAGACACAGCAGCCCTTAGTGTTGTGAAGAACCCAAGATTGTGCAGAGTTCAACTTCCCCTTGTTCCTTTGGGAGCTGTCAGGCACCACTGCAGGTTGTGAGATCCGTAGTCAGAACTGAAGGGAGCCAGTGAGTATGCTGAAGAGGAGAATGATCAGATTAGGTGATTTCAAGCAATAAAATACCTACATAATTTTCAAAATGGGGATAAATTGGAAAGGTGAGTAAAAGGTAACAATGAAGTTGCATCGGAGGAGAGCTGCAGCCTCGAGGGAGCCCTGCAAGCAGTGAGGCTGGTACACGTGGCCTGCCTTTCACCGGGGGGTCTTCTGGAGGGACATGGACTTGTTCCTTTCCAGCTCAATAACTGCTGGTTTGAAGTTTAATGACTTAAATATTTTTACAGGCTGTATATATCATGATTTTAACCCATCAGAAAGCCATTTCAGAAATTATAATTGCTCTTTAAAATTAAATCAAAGATGGAAGCCCCCAGAGAAGTAGAAGAACTGTTGAAATTTTGTGATGATCTTGACACGATCTGCATGACAGAATGTAAATGTGACCTTGCCCTGAATGAATTTTGGTTGTCAATTAGAAGAAAATTCTCATCACTGCAAATCTGGGGAGCCTTGTGCCACCTTTATTTGGATTTATTGTGGACAGGAAACATTAATTCATTTTAAGATGAAACTATTTTATTTTATTACAAGTGGTTATTATGAGATGGTTACATGTGAGTTCAGGGAGTTGGATGACCAAAAAAGTCCCTTCCGGACTAGTTACTTTGTTCCTTAAAAGTTGTACATAAAAATATTGCTTACTTTCATAAAGAAAATATTTTAATGATTGAGAGGAGTGTTTCATAACGTGGGGTAGCTGTATATCACATTTTGATAAAGAAACAAGGAGATAATATTTTTCTTAGTTTGTCTGTGTAAACAGAAATGAACCATTGATCTGCTGCACAGCAAAGACCAAGGGGAAATTAATTTTTTAAAGAATCTAAGAGCTGTAAACTGACTGATGCTGCAGTCCTAGCACTGATGCTGAATCACAGTGATGGGATGTTTTTTACAGCTTTTGTCATCAGCTTTATTATAAGTCTAATGCCAAATACGAGGTTAGATTTTATCCTTTCTGTGATTTTCCATTTTCATTATCTATAACTAATGGAGCTTCAGCATCAGAAAGGGCTCTGTCTGGCCAAGGCAATTCCCATTGAGAAGTCGATCTCTGCTCAGGTGTTCTGTAATATCAGTGCTGCTGTTGGTGTTAATGCTACTTATTTGACAGAACAGTTGGGGTTGGAAGGGGCATCTGCAGATCTTCTAGTCCCGCTCAAGCAGGAGCATCCGAAGCATATTGGCCAGGATTGTTTCCATTGGCTTTGGGATGTCTCCTTGCAAGGAGACTCCAGAGCCTCCCTGGACAACCCGTGCCAGGGCTCAGTCCCCTCCTAGGACAGTTGTTTTTCCTCATGTTCAGGCAGAACTCTCCTCTGAACATGGGTTTCAGGTTGTGCCCCTTGCCATTTGCCTGATCATCGGGTTTCTTCAGTGTTTAATCCTTCATTTCTGTATGACTGTAGTGTTTATCCTTTCATTTGGCCCTAGTTGATAAAAAATAATAGGTTCGTTATCTCAAGAGACTGTTCTTGGACTGAGTGATCCGAGTGGTTGGACATTGATTTCCGAAGTACCGCGCCAGAAAGCTGCAACAAGCCCTTGTGCTTCAGTGCCAGAGCAGTCTGGCTTTATTTTCCTAAAACAGAAGTGAAAAGTAAATATTTAAAATGTTGAAAAAAATGTTTTTGAATTATTCAAATTCATTCATTTTACTAGAATTAAAAATTCTACCTGAGAAAGCTGATAATTTTAGACAGGGACATCGTTAGACATCATTTGTCAGAGCAGCCTTGACATTACGGATGGGCTGGAGCAGCCCGTCCTGAAGGATGGGGACAGTCAGCACTAGGATGGGAACAACTCGGCAGCTCTTTGACAGTCGTTTCCTGATGGAAAGCTAAAAAGCCTGGAATGAGACTTCTTGTCTGCTATGGAATGAGCTAACCTGGAACGTCTCAAACAATTGAAACTGCCTGGACACTTTCTAGAAGGGAAGGAATCTGCTTTCCTTCAATATTAATTAAGTGTAACTTTAAAAAATACTGATTCTATAAAGGAGAAGAAAGGGAAAGGTTGTGAGGGGGGGTCATTTGTTCCAAAATAAATGACATTTTCAGTATGTGCCTACAGTGCAAAGGTTGGTCTGAGGGTTCTTCACTGTGGAAATGTTTAAGTGTTTTCTCACGTGCAGCAGCTCTTCCAAACTGTCACCTCCACAGAAATGATCAACACCGACACATTTTGATATTTATCTGACTCAGTCATTTTGTGTAGCTTTGTACTTGAAGCATCTGCTTAAGAAGTAAGGACACACGTGTCATTTTTTTCATTTTCTTTACATTTTAGGACTAGGACTTCACAACTTTGATACTCACACTGCATTCCTTCTGGTGGCATCAGGACTCAGAGCAGTTGTATAATGTCATATCTTGACCTTTTCCTGCCACATTTCTTGTCAGGAAGAAATTAAAGCGACCTATCATCCTGCTGCGTTTAATAGGCAGTTAGGGCTGCCCAGCTTGGCATTAAAAATGGGAATACTGAAATATGAGGACTTAAGCAATTGGGTTCAGCAGTTCTAATAAGACATACAATTGCCTTTTCTTTCTCTTTCTTTTCTAATTTTTGAAATTCACTTGCTACACAATGACAACCTTCACTGTGCAACACGCAGGCATTGGTAGCTTGTTGTTTGGGTTTGCAGAATCCCAGTTTCCCCGTTCGTTTTCCATAGACGTGAACCGCGCTGTTCATGCTGGATCAACAAGGAGTTTGAGCTCAGCCTGTCTGGCCAGGGAGGTCAGGGAGCAGCTGCAGGGCTGCTGGGTACAGAAAACACCTCGTTTTGTGTACCCTGACATCTACATGATTCTGAGTGATTTCTTTCTTCTTAAAACTGTTTAGATTCAGGACTCTGTCTAGATTCAGGAATTCTGAGATTCGGGTCTGGAGCTCCCCTCCTGCAGCCTGTCGAGCTGCTGGTGACAGCCTGGAGCTCACAGGACCCTGGGCACTCAGAGGATCTAAACCCCTCTGAGTTTAGGCTGAGGCTAAGAGGGACGGCAAGTCTCCCTCCTCCCCTCCTTTCTTTCACATTCCCACAAGGTGCTGCTGACCTGTTTCCAAGCGCTCCCATTCTAGCTGGAGAAGCTAATGCAGGAGCAGCAGTTTCAGACCCTTCAGCAACAGTAAAATAAAACCAGAAAAACCTGAAATCAGGAGGTAGGAGTGTCAGTCGCAGTGTATTTTATCCCATGGATTAGCTGCATATGACCTTTAACTGGAGTGAAAACATGTTTGATTTTTGAAATAGCTTTCCTTAGAGTGTACTGAATGCTAAAATCCTGCTTGTTTTGGCAGAAAAAAATAGAATACTCAGCAATGGGTAGCTTCAAAAGCAGATTAATTTAAATTAAAAATGTGAACCCCATTTCAAGCAGATCTTGATTGACCATTGAAAAAGCAAAGAGCCAAGGGAACGGCAGTTTATCTCTTGATGTCCTCCAGTCAAAACCCGAGGCAAGCACAAGTTTTCTTTTGGCTGTGCCTGATTTCCCAGGGGAATTGGGTCTTGGTCCATGGCCTGGTTTTGCAGCAGGTCTAACTGGATCTGTGTTAAGAACCACAGAATCCCAGAATGGTTGAGGTTGGAAGGGACCCCTAGAGCTCATCCAGTCCAACCCCCTGCTCCAGCAGGGACACCCAGAGCA
>JAUBOD010000001.1:9342214-9355351 GCA_032353885.1 Nothura maculosa
TGCTCTGGGTGTCCCTGCTGGAGCAGGGGGTTGCACTGGATGAGCTCTAGGGGTCCCTTCCAACCTCAACCATTCTGGGATTCTGTGAATTTGTCATCTCACAATTATATCATACCCTTCTGTAGGCAAAGATGTAACTACAAAGTGTGGTAAACACTCCTGTTGTGGCATAAACCTACTACAGCAGCATGAGAAAAAAGCAACTGCTACTAAAACAACTGAGATAGTCGCTACAGTCTAGGAAACTGTGAGCCCTGTGGTGTTAGAATTAAAAAAATCTGTATTTCTAAAGCATGTATATTGCTTTGCTGCCTTTTTTTAACACCCTGATTTGTTTCTGTGTGAACAGAAAAGTTATGTCTGTACCAGACCCTTTGATCCATAGTAAAGAGCTGACTAATCCTTTTTTTAACCTGCTGAGCAAAGCATACATTGCTTTGGTTTGCACTCTGCCTAAGTTATCCAGGTAAAGAGTATTTCACTGCTTGTGCTCAGTTCTGTTTTGTTTGAAGTTTAGTCTTTAATTTTAAGTATATAAGAAATCATTTTTTTTGAATCTGGTCCTGTAATGTGAGGCTTTTTTTTTTTAAAAAAAAAAACAAAACAAAACACGCAAGTCTTACATGTAAATATTACTTCTCAGACTAGGGATTTTGATAACACATAAACATACATCTTCCTTTTTTTCAGTAAGTTAGAATTATTGAGATAAGGAATAATTATTACTCTTTAGGAATTTTGATTTGTTTTCTGAGTAAGTTGTTTGGAAGCTTTTAAGGACCAGAAAATGTTTTCATGCTTAAGGGATGTAGATGTAGATGAATATGTGTCTTTTTTGACAAGAGACAAGAGAGGAGGAGTCTACCCCCAATAGGGTTTGCAAAAGTAATGGGTCAGAGAGAAGACCGCCTGTTTGATCTCTATCTCCTAAAGTGCAGCTTACATTTCTGCCTCAGCTGATCAGGCAGCCCATCACTCAGGAACACACAAATTGCTGTTTCCATCTTCATTAGCACTACTTGGAGTCCAGCAAAAGTGGATTGGTGTTCAATGAACTCTTAAAAACAAAGTCCGAGATAAGACTGGGTAGGTCTGAACTAGTATTGACAGGTAAACTGGTGTTTAGTTATGCTGGTTTTCTTGTTGTTGTTGATTTTTAAGAAACCTCAGTGTGATTTCCCTCCCCTCCCCAGTGACCTACATTGACTGGTCATGGCAGTGTAGCAGGTGATACTTTTCATCACTGTCAGCAAAGCCATTGGGGAGCAGATGGGCTTTTCATTTTCCTTGTAAATGTCAATAAGGAAAGCCTTGGTAGCCTCAAAAGAGGGAGAAACGTTCTGGAGGTGGCAGCTTTGGGTGAAAGTGCTTTGTTTGGTGCCCTCACCCCTCTGAAGGTCCAACGTGGCTCTGGACTTCTAGCTCTTGT
This sequence comes from Nothura maculosa, assembly GCA_032353885.1. NCBI lineage: Eukaryota > Metazoa > Chordata > Aves > Tinamiformes > Tinamidae > Nothura > Nothura maculosa. The sequence continues at coordinate 9,343,644 of JAUBOD010000001.1, forward strand.
GGCTGCTGAACGTGTTTTCTTGGGCCAAGGGGACTTCTCTGAGTGATTTTTACCTGTGTTTTGGATCATAACTGAGTGCAAAAGAAATGGGCCAGTGTGCCTGCAGCTGCAAAGTAGAAGGGAAATTGAGTTCATGGTGAGCTTGGTAAGAAACTTGAATTACAGTAAAGAAAATACAAGTTTGGAAGGAAAAAAATCTATTGTAAGGACAGATGTCCTGGAACAGTTTGCTTGTATAAATGTAGAACTCAACAAAATTGTAGACGTTCTACAAAAAAAAAAATTAAACTGATACATGCCATGTGTGGGGGAAAAATGCTGTTGCCTCATGCAGTAATCTGGAGGGGTGAATGAACTCTTACCTTTCCCTGTCCTGTCCGTCTCAACAGTCACTAATTCCGTGAGGCTACATGTCCAACAGCCAAGTCTGTATCCAGTCTGATTGAATAATCCAATCTGGAGGTCAGAATGTGCCTATGCAGGTGTGACAGCATCCCCACGAATAATGAAGCCTTACGGATTTGGAAGGTTAAACTTAGACTAATTCCACTTAGGAGGACTTCAGAAGGTTCTCTGGCCAAGCCTCCTGGTCAAGGCAAGGTCAAAACTAAATTCCAAGGGTTCTACACGGTTGGGTCTTGAAGACCTCCGAGGATGGCAGTTTCACAGCCTTTCTGGACAACCAGCTCTGTCCTTTTGCCAGGTCCATCCTCCCTGGCCCCTGCTGGTTTGGGGGATGTTTCGTGGTAGCTGCAGTGTTGCTGTGGAGGCTCTTGTAGCTCAGCATGATGGATAACACCCCTTGCTCTTCTCCTGGCAGCACTACTGGCAGTGCCCTTTGCCTGCATTTCTTCTGCCACAGTTTAAGCTCATTTGTTCTTTTGGCTGAGCTGATGGGAGTAATTAATCCCCAGCCCTATTTAATGTTGCTTTTTAGCTGCTCCTGCTCTCCCTAGCCATCCCGTAGCATTACCATGTCTCTTTGTTCTCCTCTTCTGGCAGTTTCTGTGTTTCATTCTTCCAGCTTTTCTGTTTTGTTCAAACAATATCATCTGTAATCCAGAAAGAAGGGCACACAGTAATCACTGTTCTATCACATGCTTCATGTAATAATCTTGTGAATTCAACCCAAAGCATCGCTTGGTGATTGTGGAGCACTTTCTCATGACTCTCAGGCAATTATAATTCATGCATCATCAGTTGTAGTTTGTGTCCTGTCAGCTTTTGTCTGGTTACAGCTCTGAAAAACAAACTTAAATTTCAGGCATCTGTTATCTCTTTGTTGTTTGTTTTCTCCTCACTCATTTCTCCGAGTCTCTGTGCCCGTTTGGTCTCTGTGGAGCCCTGGGCCAGGTTAACACTGTTTGATTTGTGTTGTTGGGTGCCTGCCTGATATCTGTGTAAGAGGTATCTGGTTGAAGTTCAGTGCATTTAGAACAGAGGAATGTACTGGTAGACTGAGGAAAATGCCTACAAGTCGATGATATCTGCAGCTCTTTTGGAGGGCCTTGACTTTCCATTTCTCAGGTTGCAACAAGGATGTGTGAGCGAGTCCCAAGTCTTATCAGATATTTCAAGGAAATGTGACTGAATTTTTCTAGTGCTTTTTTTCTCCTAAGATTAGACTTCTATGGGCAAGACTATGGGCCTAACCAAGCACTGTTTGGTGGGGCAGAACATACTCCTGATGTGCTCCTTGATGTTGCTTTAGCTTCTCTGTTTTGCTGCCTCCTTGGTAGAAGGTGGAAGGTTGTTGTAGCCTTGCAGTGCATGTGGGAGGCCCCCTGCTTTGCTCTGAAATGGCTCATGAATTGGCTCTGTGTTACCTTTCCATTCTGCTAATAAAAATAAACTGTGGGGTCCTGGCTGTTGGTCAACTTTGTGTTTGAAATCCTTAACTGCTATTATTCTAATGTAGTGTATTAATTAAAGATACTTATGATATGTGGTTAGAGATAGTAAATGTATTTCAAGCTTTAAAAAATTTAAATTTTTGCTCTCAGCTTACTCAAGCTGATTTCTTTAAAACATAGGAATTTTGGTTTCTTTCTTCATTTTTATTGTCCATAAATACTATGCTGGCCACTTAGTTGTCTCATATTCCTGCAAGATTTGCCTCTGCTGTCTGCATGCTTTTGGATGCCACCCACAGAGCTGTTCTGAAGGACCTGACAGTCATCGTAAGCCATGTTTTCAAGGTTACATTGTAACCCAGGGTTTCAGGTATTCATGTATTCTGCTCACTGTAAGGGGTTTTCTTTCTAAGTCAATTTACTGTTAACCCAATGTATAAATTAGAGATTTCTTTTCCATATCCATTTGTCCTATGAGACTGAAAGCTCCTCTCTGGAGATGTGAGAAATAGATGAAGGAATACAGGAGGAGAAACTGGTAGGATAAATCATGCGCTGGCAAAAATATGGGTGCATTAATGTGTGAGCCTTATGCCTGCCTTATAATTTCAATTTGTTTTGCTCCCATTCTTCAGCCATTGGTTCTTAATTGTTGGGTATAGAAATGGTTAACTCTGTAATTGGGGAAATATGCTGTTTATTTGTTCTTTTCCTATGGGCCCTTCTAACTATTCATGTGATGAGCTCTGCATAAGAGCCACCAGAAGAGCTTTAATGTTGTTCTTCCTTGCTTTAGTTTTCAGGTTCAGCAGTGAAACGGATTAAATCTTACATGGAAACTTTTGTATTACTACATTTTTGCACAAACATCCATTTTTTTCTTTAAATGTGTTAACCATATCTTAAAATAAGCAGACAACTTCCTACCCCTCCCCTGCCAAAAAAAGACAGACTTTGTTTGTGGTGCTTAAAAAAGCTGTTTTATGTGGAAGCAAAACTGGCCAACCCCTTGGCCCTTGTGCCTGCCGTGTGGCGCTGTGGTGTTGGGGTGTCTGTGCTCCGAGGTGCTGATGTGGGGCTGGGTTTGGCTGGAATGCCCGTTTTGTGCTGGGACTCGCAGCAGTTTGGGATGCAGCATTGGCAATTTGCTGTAACAAACTGATCAGCCTTCTTGAGATTGATCAGGAAATACTCTGAAATGCCTTCAACTAATAACATTTAGTAAAAGTGTGAGCCTTTGAGAGGGCTGCGCAGGCCTTAGCACAGGATAATCCTATAATAGGATATTATGTCGCTGCTGTTTTGTCTTGTGTGCACATTTTTCCTCTTTTCCCCAGAGTTTTTGGTTGTGTTTAGTACTGAACCTTGTGTGCCCTGTACGACACCCCTCCCCATGCAGCATCACTCATCCCTGTTCGTATGGTGCAGTTTTGTCTTTCCCTATGCCCGGTGCTCAGAGGACTGTGGTCACTGGTTGTGTGTTTGAGTGCAGGGACTGCGGCCATCCCAGCTGCTTTTCCTGCGGTCCTAAGTGTAAACACAGAGTAAGGGAAAACTTAAACCTCTGCGACAGAGGTTGAAAGAAGGATGGAAGAGATCTTACATTAAAAAGTTTAGAGGTCTGTGCTGCTTGTGGGACATGAGGCGACCATGAGCTGCATTCCTTGCACTTCCATGATGATCTGTGTGGATGGCCTGTCCGAGCAGCTGGGAAGTGCCCGGCTTGGAACTATGATGTGCCAGGAAGCGCTGACTTAATTCAGGCAGGACAAAGCTGTGGGTTTGGACGCTGCCGGAGCTCGTCGGGACAGACCTCCCTTTGTGTCCCCAAGGAGCTGTGGCGGAGCGTTCCGGGGCCGCAGTGATCCCGGGATCAGGTGTTGCCGCTTGGTACGAGCCAGGGCCCGGAGCAGCTGGCGGATCCGCAGGGCGCCTGGTAGGGATCCTTCCAAAAACGTGCTTGGAGCTTCCCGGCGACTCAAGGAAACTGGGAATTAAACTGCTTTTAACCTAGTGAGCTATGGGTCCTTGCGTGGGCTTTTGTGTTAAGCAGCTGTACTCTTAACAATTTGGAAGTTCCAATTTGATTTTCCAGCTTAGATCCCAAATCCAAACTTAGTGAAAAACTCCACCTATAGCTAAACGTGAAGGGGGAGAAAAAAAAGAGAGACTTAGTTATGTCAGCATGGAGAACTGTTTTTAAAAACTAGATACAAGTAGTAAGGAATTAGCTAGTTCTTCTTGGCTTTTATTCCCAGCCTGCATTTCGTGAGTTAATTCCGTGCTGAGTTTGTCAGCTTGAGGGTTACGTTGTGGTACATTGCCCAGGATACCCTTATTTAATGGACCTGCGCTGTCTTGGAGCTCCAACTTTGCTGGAATGGTATTAGCAGCACTGTTCTTATTGGTGGTAACAAATAAAGGTTACAGTAAGGTAACTCTTTGCTACTGTGGTAGCAAATATAGCAGAGTGGGAACTGAATTCCCACAGCAAATTCCCAACTGGACTTACTCGGCTTAGCCAGCCACCCATCAAGGAAGCCTGACCATTGGAAAACCAAGGTGCCTTTTCCATTGGCACATTGTTAATACTTAGGAATGTGAAATTAGCCTATATTTTCCTCAGGAGGTTGAAAGACATGTTCTTTCCTTTACTGTTACATTAAAATGTCCCATATTCATTTAGGTGGTATGTTGGCTCCCATTGAGAGTAAGTTATCTGGATGGTCTTGACACTGTATGGAGTGTCTGGTGGAAATAACGTTGAAGCATTGAAACATTAAGCCCTTTTTTGCTTAGAGATGTGATGTTAGTTAATCAGTCTTAAAGAGCTGTAACAATTTTGCCCAGTTTAAATCATCAAATCCTCTAATGTATTTTTCCTAGCTTTGGATGGAGCAGAGCAAGATGTTCTGCTCCTTTGCTGGCACCAGGGGTTCTTAACCCAGGCAATAGGGAAGCAGCCATAATGACACCAGCTTTTGTCTCCAATGAGAAAATTTTATCCCAAAATAAAAAGCTGAAACATTCCATTAAGATTGGAGTGTTTATCCATATATTTAAGCAGATGTGAAAAATCCAAAGTGTTTAAAAGACATTTCTGCTTTACCAGCTGGGAGTTGTTTTCCATGCAGGCTCTGCACTTAGCTCTTAATTTTAATCAAATTCCCAATTTTCCTGTCAGTTCTGGCTTCGTTTCTCAGGGCAACACATCTGAGAGGTGCTGTGGGTGCTTGTGTGTGTAGGAACTGAAGAGGAATAAAGGAAGGAGTAAAGGAAGGGAAGCAGAACGATCTGCCAGCAGGTGCCCTCACTTTACATAGTCCTGTATGTGCCTGGTCTCCAAAGTTCTTATTTCCACCATTTCCCTTGGCTTGAATGAAGGACTCTGCATGCCAGCCTTGGCACGTGAGCTCGTGTGTGGAAAACCATCTTTTATGGGAATTTCCAGGTTCAAGTGAGTACATAATACATATTTTTTCCACAGAAGATGTTGAGTAAGCCCCTGACGGCCTCTGTAGCAGTGTCAGCTGGAAGCCAGTGTCACCGTTGGTCTGTGACCAGGCACTTTCCACTTCTCTCTTTACTAAGGCCCAGTTATTTCAGATTTGCACTAATATCTCCATATATATGCTAAATATTCTCTCATTGATACTTTTCTTTTCCCTCTCATCCGCCAAATCAATCCATCCTCAGTTAATAGCATACAAGGTTATGGTCTGTTTATAGCCCCAAGTTTTTACCTGCTGGAAATTTTTCTTGGTGACTTTTAGAATAATTGGTACCAAAGCAGGGACTAGCAAATGTCTCCACATTTTTTAGGGAGGATGGTAGAAAGGAGGAGAGGAGAAAGAGGAATTTGGGAACTTATGCTTGCCTGAACTGCTTGCTGGTAACAAAACTGCATCTTGCACTGTATGGAGCGGACTTGGTACCTGACACAGTATGGGAAAGATGCTCCCTGCCCAATTTCCAGCATTGCTCCCTGAAACACTATGTCCTTTAATTAACTTCCTAGGGTCATCTTTAAAAGAAGGCATCGCCTGAAGAGCACCAACAGCAGCAAATTGGTGGGGTCTTCTCAATGCAGCTGAAGCTGGATAGTGTTCCTGGGCAGGAACAGCTGGATGCAAAAATTCTCCTTAATCCCTCATGCTTTGGCCACTAATCTGCATGTTTTGGCCATGTATAGGATGAAGAGTTTTAAAATAAATGGCACTAAATAAAGTGAGTGGGTGTCTCCTTGCTGCACGGTTGGGATTTCCAGCTTGGAGCGCTCGGTCGCTGCCTGAACAGTCCACCTTCTGTTTGGAAACAGAGCAACTTCTGTTCATTACAAACAGTCAACAATAAATATGAAGAAATTTTCTGCCGTTTGCTTTGGAGCTTGGTGGATCGGGTGTTATGGATACAGCCCTTCTTATTTTTTTAGAAGGAGTGGCAGAAAAATGGTACAGTGGTTTCTTGTTCCAGGAATGTTACACTGAGTTAACAGAGTTGTGGCACTGTTGAGAGGTCACTATTAAAACTGTCTTTAACTGTCTTCTCCCATTGTGAAGGATCTGGTTCTTGTTTTAGTAAGGTTACCTAAGCAGTTATTTAAGTAATAATTAATGGCAACCAGCAATTTTATTGTAACTGACCTGACCCTCCTTCGCTTTTATGGTATTATTTAATTATAATTGCTGGGGAAGCAGCTTGTAGCTGGCAGAAGCGTGTTGGAAGCCGTGTGTTGGCTTGGGGTTAAGTGGAGTTGGTGGAAAGCGGTTATTGGAGGTGGCTCCAGGTTTCAAGCAACCAGCTGCTCAGGACTTGCACGTGTGACTGGGACGAGGGCTCCTCTGTACGGAGGTGAAAGAAATTAAGGCAATTTCTGGGCATGATTGTGCCACAAACGCTGAGAGCTTGGATGGCTGGGGGAGGAGGAAAGTGTGTGTGAAAAGGGAAGGGAGAGAGAGAGGAGAAACTAGGCAAAAGGGGCAATAATTAGGAATTATAGGGACAATAATTAGGAATTATCCTTTTGCTCCATCAGGAGAGATCCCAGACCACTTTGACTTTTTTCGGTAATAAAGGGAATGGGAATACATGGCTTCTTAAAAATGAAGCTTTTCTAGACTCATATGCATTAAACTGGACGAAGGCAGCAGTGACATGGCTGGCAGTTGCTTGGTTGTCTGGATAACCTTGTGTTACGTTTGGTTGTTTTCTCTCTTGTGTTCCCAGTTTTATTTTCATCTTCCCAACCAGGAAGCCGCTGTCAGTTCCCAACGCTCCCTATCAGTAGAAGCTGGACCCGTGTGGTGCCTTTGCTTGCAAACCCTGTGAGGGGATTGTCAGCTCCCTCCTCAGCGCAGTGTGGTGCTGTGGGCCACATCTTGGGACCAACTCAGTTGCAAGACTTTATTATAATTGGACTCAGAATACCCTGATAACGGCCCTGTGAAAAGTTGTCACTATCCATATTTGTGTTACACATCCTGCTGGCTGCGCGTGCTGGTAAACCTGGCTCACAGGAGGCGCCTGAGCTGGGTCTAAGTATTTGAGCCAGGTTTAAGCTCCTGGTTCTTCTAGCTGTTCTTTATTCCCTCTGCTGAGGTTTGTTTACATAGTAGCCTGGTGTTTTAGCTGAACCCACAGTGAACAAACCCTGTTAGAAGTAGCACATTGACCTTTTCCCTCTTCCACCTGGGTTAATGTTATACAAGGGCTTCGTAAAGCAGCAAGAGCAGCAGATGACTTTGCTTTTTTCTTTTCATATATAGATACTTCTGACCCTCCTGTTTTACCTCAGCTGTATCCTTGCTCTCCAGAATTACTGGAAACAAAACGTCTCTAAGATATTGGCAGTGATTTTGAGCATGACTCATTACTAGGCTAGGCTGCTTGGCCCTGTAGTCTTCATCTAGCTTTCCTTAAACTACCTTTTGATTATTATAATGTTTTTAAATCTTAAACAAAAGTCATTATATGTAATTTAACAGATTTAATCTCTGCTAAGCATTCAATCATCCAAGGGAAGATGCTACAGAAAGTCTATTCCTTTTGCTGCTGCTGCTGCTCTAATTACATAACGCCGGGCCCTGGTAGGAGCAGGGTGACTCAGCTGCTCCTCGCGGCCACACGCTCCGAGGCAGCAATGAGGAGAACTGCTTATTCTTACGTATTGAAGCTGAATTTGGGGGAGAAAAAATAAAAACAAACAGAAAAGCTTGTGGAAAGCAGTCCAGGGAGATGTAGTCTTTCCATATATAACTGCTTTCTGTAAGCATGCGAGTGTGTAGCAAGATATATCTAAATGCATAAGTGACCTCTTTGTATCCATGAGAGTGGTAGTTGTAAACATTGGTCTGGGGACATAACAAAGACCCTTCTTTCTTCTTTCCTTTTGAATCTGGGGCCTTTACATTTTTTTAAGCAGTGTGACCTTCACATGCAACTGTTGTAACTTTTTCATAATCCTTGCTAGTCTCCAATATGCTCAGAGCCAAGGACTGAGGTGAAACCTTGCCAGTGAATTGAACTTCTGTGTGTGATCTGGGTCATAAAAGCTAAAAACGTGTTTTTAAATAGAAACACCGACTTTACAAGCAGCAGCAAGTCTCGTCACGCTGCAGTTCAAGGCAGCCTTCCTGTCCTCAACTTGCTTTTGGGTAATGGGCTCAGTCCACCTGGAGCACAGCCATCACATTCCAGGCTTGTAGCTCATTGGACCTTCTGGGAAGCTAATTTTAGTGACATGGAGCAGCCTCGGAAACCCGGGGCTCAGAGGGCTCAGCTTTCCTCGTGGCAAGCTTGTGTGTTACATATTTCACCTGTTCCCCCTTCCTGTGTTGTGCTGAAACGGGTTCCTTTACTCCTGAAAGCCTCCCGGAGCTGCCCAGGCCTCCTGAGGGGAGAGAGTGTATAGGGCTCTATAAAAACTAGAAGCTGCCTCAAACTGAAGGATAAAAAGGTGTTTTTCCTCTGTTGTTTAAAAATTGCAAAGGCTCCCAGAGACTTTATTTTCAGGGTTGAAGCCGGTCGGTGGAGTTGCCTGATCCAGCTCCCGTGTCCGTCGCCATCTCCATGGGAAACGGGAATAGGCCCCATGAGGGTTGCCAGGTGCAGTGCATCTGTATTGCTGACAGTTGTGAGGCAAAATCGGAGCTTTAGGTTTAGCTTTTTTGGTTTTTTTTCCTCCCATTTCTTGGTAATGAGGACAAATATTGTAGGTCTTACTTCATAAAAATTGCTGCTTTTCCGTGAATCTCATTTTCTCTAAGATGCCGTTATTTGTGTTTCACCTTTCTGAGAGCAGTGAGTCAGATGTAGCACTAAGTGCTCAGCAAAAAAACAAGCTTGGGCAAGTGGCTTAGAAGAACAATTAAAAAAATCACTTTGCCTCAGAAGTGCCGCTTCCCTTATCAGTTTAATTCGAGTGAAACGGTGCTTGGTTTTGGTGCTGTGCCCGTTCTGCCCTCGGCAGGCGTGGAGAAGCTCACGGACATGCTGCGTTTCCATCACTGCTGACCTTGTCTGGAACCAGAAGGGAAGAACCAAGGCCTGAGCAAATCCTTCAGTGCCATTGCTTTGTCCCTGGAAAATCAAGTTGTGCTCGGAAACTGTGGGCTTGTTGGCTTGGTATAGTGTGAATAAGTCTAGGCAGGATCTCAAGAAGAGGTTTGAGATGAAGCTGTGACAGAATATCTATGGCATGAAGAGATGTTGAAGGCCTAAGAGATGCACAGGAGGGTTTGTTCTTGCTCCCCCTCTTGCTCCTGTAGGGGCTTAGGGATGTGGAGGGGAGCGAGGTGAAGTTGACTTGGGAGCAGCTTTCCCTTTTCCCCCCTTTCCCTCCCCTCTTGCCGTTCTCCTTGGCAGAGGCTCAGGCTTGTGCGTGGCGGAGGAGGCCATCTGTGCTGCCCGGCCTGCTGGGCTGCTGCAGGATTAATCTGCGCTCACAGCGCTGCCCACAGGGCTGCCCCGAGACGCCGCTGCCGTAAAACACCTCAGGGATGGGGCAAAAACAGCAGAGCTGCCCCGGCCTGAAGCTGCAGATCCCTTCCCAACATCAGGAGTTAACGGGGGGCAGGCTGCTCAGATGAAAGCTGCTGGAAAGGGTAATTGGTTTATGAAATTAAATCTTTTTTTTTCTTGTAGCTGAAGAGGTAGAGAGCGAGAATACAGGAGGGGAATGGACAAATCTAGTTACATCAGTGATGTATTTCCTGTACTAAATTCAATTCCAGTCTGCCATTTGCTACCAACTCAGTATCTGCAAATTGGAAGTGACAGTCTGAAGCACTCAAGCAAAACATCCTCCTGTCTTATTTTTCATTTTGTCTTCTTACTATAGAACAAGTTAGCTTTAAAATGCAGTATTCAGCCTGTGAGAGTCCATTTAGAGGGTGACTGGGAGCATTTTAAGCCAATAGCTTATGAGCATTTAGCTCCTGTTCAATAGCTAAACATGGGCTGGAGGGATAGCTGATGCCTTTTTATCAGTATAGATAAAGCTTATATATATAAATTATATATATTTTATATATCTTATATAGATCTGGACCAAATAAATTCTGCCATGACTTCTTCCAGAGTCCCCTCCAAGCAGTTGCATCTAGAGCCATCCAGGAAACTGTAAGCTCTGTTACTGCCAAACTCAGGCCTCAAAACCTGCCTGAGGGTTTCCTGGCGCCTACAGGCAGCTTCAGGGGCTCGTGTGGGGTGTCTGCTGAGCATATAGGACATATAGGACACCCCCTCATGCAGCCCCGGGCAGTCCTGCAGCTGGTGGGCCCGTGTGTTAGGTAAGGGCTGCTGGTCGGGATGTTGCTGGATTTCATCCTGAAGTACATTAAGGGCCATGGACTGATATATACTGCATTTATTGCTTGCTCAAGGAGATCTGCCTAGCTGGCATTTAAAAATAAAAGCAGCAGTCAAATGGCCTGGACCTTGGCTGTAGTTTTGCTTAGGAGGGGGTTATTTTGATGCTAGGATTAGGGGAGGGCTGTCACTTAGTGCAGTATCATTTGTAGGTCTTATGTTTGAGTTTGGTTTGTATTTTGTGTTATTCTGAAGTGGAATAAAAGAAATCAATAATGTTATTACTTTAAAAGGAGTTGAGTTGAAGGGCAAATATGAGTTTGTGATGCTTTCACCCCTTTTGTTGTGAAAAGTTAGGGAGGAGTTTTGAAGGAAAAAAAATAGGACAAAAATGTAATAAAGGAGCTGTAGACTTTTGATGTTTGCTTCACTGGTTGCCAAAAAAAAATCCCTTAGAAGTGTTGGGGAGTACATTACAGGGCTGTGTTTGCTGAATAATAACTCCCCAGATAAAAGGATTTCACAAAGGAATTGCTGTTTAAGAGCCCGGGTTGTGTTTGCACAGGAAGCGGAGGTGCCGCTGCTGGGACGGCCTGCGCTGGCTGCCGGGAGCGGGACACGTTTTCCCGCATCCAAGGGGCTGAGTTGACCGGAGCGGGACCCGGATTTGCCATCCGCCGTGGCCTTTGTGTCTTCAAACTTGGCCAAGAGTTGCAGAGCTGATGTGTTGGTCAGCGAATTCCTAACACTGAAAAATTTAGCAAGCAGAAATATGAAGTGCCCTGGTAATGAGTCTGTTCCTGCCTTTCCTCCACCCTGCTTGCTCTTCATGGAGAGTGATTTGATGAATAAAAATGTAATGGAAGAGAAAGGATGGGAAACGTGTGGCCAAATGGATGGCAGAAAGCTGCTTTTTCGGACTTAGAGGAGGACGTTTTTAGTGTTTGTTTCCCAGTTCATATTGTCTGCTTTTCTTTACTGTGAGGGTGACAGAGCAGTGGAACAGGCTGCCCAGGGAGGTTGTGGAGTCTCCTTCTCTGGAGGTCT
>JAUBOD010000001.1:9364631-9375023 GCA_032353885.1 Nothura maculosa
TATAAGTGAATATTGCTTAATGCAGCGTTTTGCAACTTGATTTTGCTGTTTTAGAGGAAAAGTTCTTCCATTACCCAGGAGAAAAGCTGTTGTATTTATTATTGCTGAGGCAACTAGGTACCCTAGTCATATGGTCCTTTAATTACTTTTTTTTTCCTTTCTCCTTAGCTTTACAATGAAGAAATTCTTGATCTGTTTGATACCACACGTGATATTGATGCAAAGAATAAAAAATCAAATATCAAAATACATGAGGATTCAGCTGGAGGGATTTATACAGTGGGAGTTACAACCCGAACTGTGAATGGAGAATCAGAGGTGATCATAAAAAATGAATACCTAGTCTATTCTATATTCTAGCATGCTGAGTGCTATTTTAAAGAAAGTTTTGTCTGTAGGTTTTGATAAAAGTCAATAGAAGGTTCATATCTTTCTCATTCTTGTTTGTTGCTGAGACAGGGATAATTTTAAGCTATCAAACTGTAGTTCCAGAGAAAAAAATCAGCAGACAAAGGAAGCAAATATCCACAATTTTTATTCTGTTTAGCTTAAGCAGAACTTTGTGCTTTGCATACAACTTCTGTAAACTGTGGCTGTTTTTTTTTCTTATACTGTAGATTGAAATCTCGTCTTTGAGACTGAGTGTTCCATTTAATTCTCAATGTTGCCTTATACTAACAGTATAGTTCCACCAAGAGTTAATATTTTGGCATATGTGTAAAGTTACCTTCCCAAATTTTATATATTTTATTTTTACTATGGCAGAAAAGCTTTTCAAGGTGACTGATATGAGGTAGACTGCTGTTCATAAGTGTCACTGCATTGCAGATCTGAATACAAATGTCAGTGATTACATGGCAGAACAGTTTTGCTGTAGGTAAATGAAAAAGTTTCATGTTGCTCCCAGAGAACAGTAGAAACAGGGATATAAAGAAAGAAGATTTAATTGATTTCTTTGAAGAGCCTCAGAAAACTTGGTTTATTTATGAATCTTTGCTTTTCATGTATAGGAAGTGAAACAACAGCAAATTGAAATTAGCTTATATCGAAAACCATCTGATGAGTTATTGGAACACATAGTGCATTCAATGCCTCTTAAGTATTTAATGGCGAATGATGAGATGTGCTTCTTCTCTTCCTTCCAGATGATGCAATGCCTGAAGCTGGGAGCTTTGTCTCGAACCACTGCCAGTACTCAGATGAATGTTCAGAGCTCGCGGTCGCATGCTATCTTTACCATCCACTTATGTCAAACCAGAGTTTGCCCTGCATTTAACACTGTACGTATCTTGGCTGTTACTAAACATCACTTGAGTATCCATTTTTCAGAATATTGCTTTTTCATCCACTGCTGTTCGAGGTGCAGTTAGTAAAGATGCTGCTGTAGTCATCACGCTCAATGAAGTTGCTAAGCATTATAATAACTTGATTTAATCAGTGCATGTGTAACCAGCTTCTAGCCAGAGGCAACAATAAAATCCATTCTTCTTACATGAACTTGCCCATTTTCTTCAGTATCTTATTGCAAAATACACGAGAAAGTTAAAGTATAATTTGTCTTTTAATTGGGAAAGCATTTTTAAGTATGTTAGTAGTTATTTGGCTTAAAGTGGCAGTCAGCTAACTGCAAGTGATGAATATTCCTGGTGATGTATTGATACCCAACAGGGAAGAAGGGGAAAGTTGAGAAAGTGTAGGAGTCTGCAGCCCACTGTATTTATAAAAATATATTATTTATAAATATATATATTATATGTATTGGTGCAAGGTGTGTGCTGGCTGCGTGGCTGGCAGCAGGAAGGGCCGAGCAGCCCAGGCCCAGCTGGCCAGGCCATCCCGCTGCAGTGGGGTGAGAGCTTCTCTTGCTGCATTTCTGCAGTCAGAACTTCCGAGAGCTCCTGGACATCCCTGTGAGTTATTAAATCATCCCAAGGGAAAGGATGTCTGAGAGAAGGGGTCTGAGGGCAGCGAGGAAGGGAGCACGAGCCAGCAGCAGTGCAGCAGTCAAAGTATCAGCAAGTAGAGGCCCTAGGAATGGTGTGCGGCCCTTCTCCTCCTGCGGGAGCTGCTGAGGGAAAATGCTGCAGGAAAATGTTGAACTGCTGTGAGGAGGGAAGGGTCTGTAACTGCACACGTGGCTCCTTGCAGTTGCAAAGGATCGAGGTCGATCCTTTACTCCGATTAATCGGAGCTCATGGATCAAGGGCATAGCAAGGCCTCTGCCATTGAACACCTGAGGGTGTTATATTTTTAAGAAAAAAGCACATGCTGATTGTGATAGAAATTCCTAAAAAAGCTTGCAGAGGGGGTTATGTGAATAAATTTTATATAGTTACCAGGTATGTGCCTATGATGTGGAAGATAGGGAGAATTTGCCCTGTGTTGAGAAGCAATGCTGAATAACTGAGTAATTTAAAGACTGAGTAGTTTAAAATGTTTCTCTTCTTGTTCAGTGGTGCTTTAATGACAACAGATCTAACAACACTGGGAGTAAAATAAAGCTACCCTAAGAGGCAAGCTTAGGGTTTATCTGATGAAAGAGGATATTTTTAGTCTGTGCTTTGGGAAGTCAAATGCAAAGAGGCTGACTAGCTCCTTGGTAAAACCTGTACACTGACAGAGGGAACAAGGATGAATGAAGAGTCAGTAACTGCAGTCAGTAACTTATTTGGAAAGGAAAAAGTGATACCTCTTCCTTCCCCCTTTTTCTTGCCTTGCTGGCCAAGTCAGAAGTGCTGGCAGAACACTTGGTTGCTGAGAAGACTTATTTAATAAACTAAAATGAAAAAAAAATAATAAAAAGCAGACTCATGGAACAGCAAAAATTATGATGGAGTTGCAAAATCTCTTAATTGTTTTGCAGATTTATGAATAGAGTATTTTTCTCCTCCCCTTTTTTTTTGAAAGACTTTGTTCTCTAATAATTGATTTAAGAAATTTCAGGAGACATTGCAAATATTGTCCTCCGTGATGACTACTTTTGTATTTTTTGATAGATGTCTTTTTTCTACTGTCAAGAGTCATTGTACCCCAAAATTGTTATGCATATAGAATGGTGTCTTAAAGAATGAGGTTTATGACTAAAATGAAGACGGTTTTTAGGAAATGTGGTTATTAAATAAAACCACTAAAGGGAGGAGACAGATGTGAAAAATAGGTATTGTAAAATAACTGTGGATTGAACTTTGCAGTGAGATACATTAATGTGAAAGACCTTTCCGATGTTTATGGATTCATTCTTTATTTCAGGATAATGCCACAGATAACAGGATAATATCTGAATCTTCTCAGATGAATGAGTTTGAAACTCTTACTGCCAAGTTCCATTTTGTTGATCTAGCAGGATCTGAAAGGCTAAAGCGAACAGGAGCCACAGGAGAAAGGGCAAAGGAAGGCATTTCCATCAACTGTGGATTAGTAAGATGAAAAATTTGTTTCTCTATGCTTTTGGTACCATCTTCTCTTCTTTTTTGGATCACTTGTTTTCAGTAATCCCAGAAGTAGGAAATATGCCAGGTGCAGGACAAGAACTACAGCATGAACCATAAGAATATACACTTAATCCTACCAGATTTTGACTGACTTACACTTTCTGTGCTACACTAGATTCCAGCTGGTAACTTCTAACTGTTGTAAAATAGAGTTAGTTACTCCACCTTTTAAAATATACTGTAAAGTTCTTTTCATCTCTTGTTATATACGAATCACAAATGCTTAGTACAAGCAGTTTACAAGGGGTACAGGCACATAAATGATAGATAGTAATGCTGAACTGATTGAGAAGTAGCTCTTCTCTGATATAATTACTACGTGTAATGTGAAACAACCTGGGGCAAAAGATTTGCAAGTGCAAAGATAATTTTTAAGTTGATAGCGTCAATTTAGGTTTTTTGCCTAGGTACATTGTGTTCTTCATGCAGCTTTTAAATTAACTATATGAAATGTTTCATTAAATTATAACTGCACTAAATATGATTATCAGTCAAGATAATAGGGCTTGTGGTTTTAGCCCCTTGTTTTGAACTGCTTGGCTTTTTGAGGCTCTGTGCAATTCTGTATTAAACATTCAGTAACATAAATAAATTCATTTAAATAGTCATTTTTCCTCCTGTTTTCTAGTACTAGAGAGATATTTGGTGTTCAGAACATTGTTCCAGTTCTCTTGCCATCACAAGCTATATTGGATAGCCTGTGGAAGAGAACTTAATTCAATTTTATCATTGATATAAGCGATAACAAATGGAAATGTAGGTTTTTAAATAAAGTAAATGAAGCTTCAAAATAAGTGATGTGGAAGGCACAAAGGTGAAAATCAGTGTGATGAAATTAGTATTTTATCTGATCACAAAACTTTCATTTACAATGAACTTAAATTCTCTTAAAACACACAATGGAAGAGATTTAGAGCATTTACTTTGAAGCATTTGTGGAATATAGTGTGTACACAGTTTTACAACTGTTGGATACAGTAAAACCATATTTGAGACTAAATTATTAAGAACTGGCTGTCTAGTGTGCCATCTAGAGGAATGTTCTGCAGTTTGGCTCATGTGTTGCTTATTGAAGCACATGAAGTTGCACAATCTAACAGAAGCAAAATATTAGGCTGTGAAAAATGTTAATTAGATCGAGCGTAGCAGCACAATAAGATTTTCCTGAACACAATTTCAGCCTAATTTCAAACCTTAAATGTTTAGCTTTTCTTCACTCATTTCGTATCTGTAGAGGCAGTAAATCCTGTTTTTTCATGACAGTATCACATATATTATTCGAACTTTTACATTAAGCAAATTTGATACTTATTTTAATTAAGCTACTGCTAAAAATAAATGTGAGCTTTAATCATCAAAAGTAAACATTTGTGACTGGCCTGTTGATGAGTAAGCAGGGTACATAAATAGTGTTAATCTATTCTTGAAGATACTGGATTGTAAGGATCATTTGATTCTTTTTTAATATTAATTTTTGTGGGCTTTTTTTTTGCTTTCCATTTATAGTTTGTTTAAAAATAAAGCTCCCTAAGAACTGATTCTAACCTGTGTGTTACATGATTTGGTATTTTGTAGCTGGCTCTTGGCAATGTTATAAGTGCACTGGGAGATAAAAGTAAGAAGGCAACTCACGTACCATATAGAGATTCAAAACTTACAAGGCTCCTTCAAGACTCTCTTGGGGGAAACAGGTATGAAAACTGGAACGTTTTACATATGTCATTGTGAATGAGTGTGGATGAATGCATGGTCTTGAAAAAAAAGAGTCCTTTTCCAGAGATTCAAAAAACCCTCATAGTCTCAATAAAAAATTCCAGTGAGGCAGGAAAGAGGTTTTTTTTCTTTTCAGTGCTATTGTAGGTTTATTAGACCTGAACCTTCCAATTATTTGGGAATTTTAATTTCCAGTTAAAGAGCAAGCCCTTTGCATTAAGACATCTTTAGATTTTAGGTGATTTAAACTTTACTGTGTCACGGCTTTATTAATTAGATCATACTTTAAAGCCATAATGTCTTTTTGCTTCAAGCAGAGATTTTTTTTAAGGAGCTTATCTTAATAATTAAGTAATGGTTGCACTCGATCTATTGCAACATAATAATGTGTAGGAGGCGAGTCCATCCTTCTTTGTACAGTTATAAAATACTGTAGAATGTCACCTAAAATCCTGAAAGTGTTTTCTTGTAAGCCTCCCTTGAGAATTACATCTGACTGTTGCCATTATAACTTCTCTTCGGCTATATTTTTGTATTAAGATAAGTTTCCTGCTTTCTTTTTTCTGTAACCAGTTGCTCTTTGTCTCCCCTTCATGTGCATTTTTCCTCCACTGGAGGTATAATGGCAAAGTGCAATCCGCATGGTTCCAAGGCTCTGCATTTGCTTTTTAATTGGCAAAAATATCTCTTCTATTATTAGTGGTCATATCATTTAATTTTAGTCAGTCATCAGCACTAGAAATGTTTTATGCCTGAATTTGCAAATGCTCATGAGTTCTGCAGCCATCTGACAGTGGGGTTGTGCTTGCCCAGTCCTCCCGGTTACCATGTGCCCTCACTTATTTCCCTGGCCAGGCCTTCGTCATCATTCAAATTAGTTACTGTGGAGATGTCTGTGATGCAAATGAAGGATTAAGACTTGGGCAATAATGAAACTGTGCATCTAAATGAATAAATGCATTTAATCTTTTAAAGTAATCATAGATGTTGTCTATCTGATTAAACTCAGTGCTCCGTGAGAGCCAAGTGAGGTCCTCAAGTGAGCAGGTGTTTCTGCCCAGGCATCAATAATCATTTAGATGTGGGGCTTACCTCCCAGGAAGGCTGTGCTGTTGACTCATGCCTCTCCTTGGGCTTCTGGTAGCGTGAGTCAGGGCTCGTTGCCATCTGCTAGCTTGGGTGCACAAACCAGATTTGCAAATGAGATTTTCTTGCTGGGACTGTGCTCTCCCTGGGCACGGACTCACCCGCCCCCTCTGCTCACACCAGCACACACAGGAGTCTCGAATGACCAACGTCACATTTTCCAGCCATTAAATACCCTTTTTCATTAAACAAATAGATGCTGTATCTTGGGGTCTTTTGTGCATATGTCATTTATCTGATGCTGAATTATACCCTCATAAAAACCAACCTTACTGTATTATGCCTGCATGAACTTGCTGTCTACATATGTTGCACAGAGATAAACCAAGACTTCAGGTCTGGATGTTTTACCTAAGCAAACCTGTAGAATTAACATGTAGAAATGCAATAGGGAGTTGAGCGTGTTTTAACAAGGTGGTGGCTTTATTTAGTCTGAAATGACAGGCTGCTGTCTTGAGGATGGCAGAAAGAGTTCTGAGCATTTCACAAAGGAATAAGAGGAAGAGAATTCTTAAATCACAGTTCTGTTCTGCACAATTTCAGCAGTATCTTGCAGCAATCTGAGAAAGTCAAGGAGCCGAATAAGCGGAGTAAGGACTAAAATTTTTGAAAGGTTTTAAGGCAGAACGAAATCCAGTAACAAGAAGTCAACAGAAATGAAAACAATGACTATTCTCATCTCTCTCTGGTATTAGCTAGTTATGAATATATTTATCAATTAAATTTTATATAAAATACTGACTAATAAGCACTTTTCAAAGGAGTTGTAAAACTGCACTTCTAATAAAATACTATTTTATTTGATTCCAAAATATTTTCCAATCATGAAGTTCAACTGCTCCCCCTTCTGTCCTTCAGGGAGAAATCACACACTTCAGCGTCCATGGTGCAGACTGCAGTGCTGTTCCAGAGCATCTATAGGAGATAAAATTAAGATATATTATTTTTGTCTGTTTCTGACTTTGTATGTGGGAGGGGAAATCCAATATGTTTTTTATGTATAAAATTTAAATCATGAGTTGGATCAAATTAGCAGTTTGAGGAAGTAATGTACATTGTAACACAATATAAATAATTTCTTAATCATGTTTTAGCTACCAAAAAGTATGAGAAGACTAAATTTTAATAAAGATGCTTTTTTTTCTTCTGAGAAATCAGATTAATAGCTTTCTCTTAGTCTGTTCCATAGTTTTCCAAATACCACCATAGGTATTAGAGTCCATGTTATCCTTTCTCTTTGCGAATACTTAAAAAGACTTACAGTAGCAAGTGATAACAGCCTGCATGGATTCACCAAAAAGAAATTGTGCTTAACCCAATGACTAGGTGGATAGATGAGGGGAAAGCAGTTGATGTTCATGGTTTTTGACATTGTCTTCTCTAATGTATGGGATAAGCAAGCAGGCAGTGGTGGATTGAAAGCTGAATGTCAGATCTCAAAGGGTTGTGCTTAGTAAGGCAGCCCAGATGGAGGCCTGTAGAGAGCAGCGGGTCTCAGGCCATGGTGCTGGTCCAGTTCTGGGTCTTGTTCCAGCTCTTCATTGGTGATCTGGATCATTGGAGTCCAAGCTCAACAAGATTGCTGATGACACAAAACCAGGATGAAACCCAGGAGGGCTCTGCTGCCTTTCAGAGGGTCCCAGACAGTGTGGGGAGATGGACAGAGAGGAACTTCATGAAGCTCAGTGAAGACAAGTGCAGAGTCCCACACTGTAGCAAGGACTTACCCTCTGAGCACTACAGGCTGGGCCTAACCTGCTGGAAAGCAGCATGACCCTGCTTGAGCAGGAAGATTGGACTAGATATGCAGAGATCAACCCTTGCAACCTCAACCTCTCTGTGAACCTGTGATTTCTATTAGCTTGTAGATAGATAGTCCAGAGCTTATGCTGATGAAAGTTGTGTTCTGTTCCTGATCATAATTCTGATCTAGGTGTAATGCTGTAGCAATTCTGAAGCATCATATACATATTTGTGTTATTTTGAAAGCATATTCATTTAAAAATAAGGAGTACTGATTTCTTTAAAGATTTTTGTACTCATCATAGGAAAAATAAAATTTTATTAAATTCCTTAGGTTTGTGCTTTTCTTCTGAGTTTACACAAATAGTGAAAGAAGGGAGCAGACTTGACAGCACCCAAAAAATTATCACTATAAAATTCTTATCGAAAGGAGAGTTCAAGTTATTCAATGTTCAAGCCTGCCAACAGAATCAGTAGACTGAGGGGAAAAGCACAAGTAGTTCTGATGGAATTTAAAATTTATTCTTAGTTTGACGTATTTCTATCGGTAGAACTGAGCTCTAGCACCTTGACACAGAGGGGCATGGGAGGGCTGAGGCAAAGCAGTCAATTCTAGTCCTGAAACATTGACTCTTTCTTATCCTCAGATGAGTTACTCTTTCAATTTAGTTTGCCAGTGTGTATGGTGAAGATAAGGTGCTGTAATTAGGTTGTTTAAGCCTGAAATCACGTAAGATGAAGATGAGGACTCAGTCTGCCCAGCACTGCTGTTGCTCCATGGCCCTGGAGACAGTGCACTCCTCTGAGCATAGCCATGTGGGGAGCACAGACAGCAGAGAGAAGCAGGTGCCCCTGAAGCATGGCAGGATTTGGGAGGTCCAGTCCCTCAAATATGGGTATTTCCCTCCATCTGTGGGGAGTTTAGGGCATGTAGGCACCATAGCTAAACAGGCCTCAGATTGCAGTCCCTCAGGCCTGTTCTCCTTTCCAGGGAGCTTAGAGAGATTCCCAGTTCAGCCCTCTTCCAGTTGAATATTGAAACACAATTAAGTGGTTTAGAATTAAGGGTTTTTTTTAAATGGCTTTTGGAAAATTCAGTTATGAACAAAAGACCTAGGAAGGCAATTCAAGTCTCAGAAGGACCCTAGGTGGGTCGTAGCTGCCTTAGGCGTTTCTAAGTACATGTGGACAACTGAAGGGAGCATTTAGGCAACTTGCAGAATAAGTCGCCTCATGAATCAATGATAATAGGCAGTCCTTGAAAACTGGATGATCCAAATCATTGTTTGGGACTCTGAAGTGATTTTTAAGTGCTTAAATCCCAGTTTATATAAGATCAGGAGAGGTAAATTCTCCTTGAAAAGATTTTCTAGGATAACCAGTTAGTTGGTTTTATATTTTTATATACTTATACAGAGTTAATGATCTAGCATTTCCTGTATTATGCTAAGATGATAAAACATAACAAAGCTGGAATTCATGATTGACAGTCTTTGCTAGTGAGTTGGAGAGTAAAAATTTCCACAAGTGATTTGAAGTCACTACCCCTGCTTCTACCTTAAGGTCTGTTACTCCGTCTCTTATTGTTGATTTGTAAAACTGACCTGTGTTTATAACTTGCAGCCAAACCCTCATGATAGCGTGTGTGAGCCCTTCGGATCGAGACTTCATGGAGACCTTGAACACCTTGAAGTATGCCAATCGGGCCCGGAACATCAAGAACAAGGTGGTGGTTAATCAGGACAGGGCCAGTCAACAGATAAACGCCTTGCGCAGCGAGATCACACGGCTGCAGATGGAGCTCATGGAATACAAAACAGTAAGTGCATCTTTCTAGTGTTGCTGCTGCTTTCAGATCATTATAGTTTTATAACTTGTTTTGATTTTGTGTACTTCCACTTCTTGTAAAAGGGCAATAACCCTAATTTACACAGCCTTCCTAATTCCTGCGACTACTAGATGTTTTAAAAAGTTTTAGATAATATTTTTGGAGTTACATCAAGGAATGCTGAAAACATAAAGACAGACGTCTTTTTAGCAATAAATGTGCATATCAGGCAATACTTTCTTCCTTTGTTATACTTGAAAGAGTGTCCTAATCAAGGAATCATCTTTTCATTTCTTAACCTCTTGAAGAACATTTATTTTAGGCTAAGGTGGAATTATGCAGGACTCACATGAAGAGGCTAGCCAGGTGCTAACGTTTTGAAAACTTTCCATACTGTAGTAATAATCTTTTGAAAGATCATTATCCTTGCTGTTAGTATTGGTTTTGGAATGTTAAAGAATCTGTGGATTT
>JAUBOD010000001.1:9434179-9444294 GCA_032353885.1 Nothura maculosa
GACAGCAGAGCTGCGTTGGCATCTGGCTCTGCCCAGGCTCATCAGGTTCCATCTCACGCCTGTAATGGCATCGGGGGTTTCTGTTTTGGCAGCCTGTTTGGTTGCAGGCAGCTCCCTGCGTCTCGTGGCAGTCCTGAACTCTGAGCCACACAGATGTCCTGCTGGGACACCAGGCTCCGCATTAAGCCGCTTGGTTAGTATTTATCAGTTGTTTGCCCCCTCTTTGTATTATGCAAGGGGAAAAGTCCGCACACAAAACATTTTATTTCATTAGGAAGTTCCTTTGTTTTCCTGTTTTTTTTCTAAAAACCTTTTTTTTTCAGATAGTCATTCCGTATTTACAGTAAAATAAACAAGGGCAAAATATGCATCTTTTTTGATGCACAAAGCAGCTCAGGGCCATCTTCATCCAGATTGCTTCCTGGTATGATGAGTGTAGCTGTGCACCATGAAGGCTAAACACTGCTGGGCAGGGAATACACTGCTGAGTGATAGCTGTACTGGCTTCTGCTGAAGGATTTAGTCTCTGAATGCATGCAGATGTTGGAAAGAACTGCAGAGTTAAATCCTTCTGGAAAGGAATAAGTTACAGGGAGTCCCAGTGCTCATCCATACACATGCTGTGTATCCAAATTTGTAATCCGGAGTTAAATCCTTCTGGAAAGGGACAGATTAGAGGGAAGTCCCAGTGCTCATCCATACACATGCTGTTTATCCAAACTTGTAATCCTTAGTGTATAAAGTGCCTTTATGGCTATGGAATATGTTTCAATACAAAAAAGTCATCCTGTGTTGTTCCTTCAGTGATCTTCGATGTATTAAAAGAACTGCTGTTTCCATGCACTTTCTCCCACACCTTTATTCCTGCCCAGTGTATCCATTACAGCTGTAGTGTGACATCCTGTAGAACAAGTTCAAATTCAGCATTGCCCTCCTGGGTCTGACTCTTATTGGATAAAACCTTGTAGGAAGATTCATCTTTATGGATTGCAGTGTCTGGATAGCTTAGCAGTGCAACTGATACAGAGTGTCAGGAGTGCCTCCTATTATTTAATTGAAGTTGATGGGTTTTAGCTGCCATTTTTCAAGTTCTGTTCTTTTTCACTCCTTAGCATAATTACCTGAGGTTGGAGATCCACAAGGAAATAAGGGAGAAATGGTTCCTTTCCCCAGGGGAACCAATAGCTGTGACTAATAGTAATGGGTGCTTGTTAGCTACATGGTATTCATGTATTGCCTGCAAAGATATTAGAAATGAGCTGTGGTAGAAATATTGAAAAAAAAGGTTAATTTCATGGATCTAACACTTTAAAAATGAATTTTAAAAAGGATTCCAGGATATATTCGCAGAAATCATGATGAAGACAAGATTTCAGCTTCTTTCTAGAATCATCATGGTTGCTCTATGCTTGCAACAGGTTCCAAAACAGTCCTCTACTGCTGATATAGTTTCCTCAAGCAACTCACAGCTGAATTATATATAATAAATGGAAATCAAATATTTATAGAATCATATTTCACTCCTTGCTTTGAGTTTGAGTGGAGAAGGGGGACCAAACAGTATAACTGACCTTGAAGAGATTTTTTAATGTCAGATAATACAATGTCGTGGGCCAGCAATAGAAACAGTCATAAGTAATTGAATTTCATCAGGAAGAAGTGTGAATATGATTAAAATTTCAGAGAGCTCTAGTAAACAGCAGTTTTGATGAAATAGTTCAACTGGATGTGGCAAGAAAAAGTATTAAAACTGGTGGTGTTAAGTGGTGTGAAAGACATGCCTGTGATTGACCAAAGGGTTTGTGGATTTGATACTCATTGGGTAGTGCAAAGCTCTGCACTGGCTTTCAGCTGGTGCATGTGCTCAGAGTGCTGTGCTGCAGTGACAAAGCTGGTTCTTGGACTTGCCCAAGATCCTAATTTAAAGTTAGCCCAGGTCTTTCTGCACCGTATTGTCACTGGGATATTCTTAGAACTCATGGTCTGTAAGGTAGAATCAGAGGGCCTCTGTGGAACTGGGGACCTTCAGGCTAAGCACTGCTCAAACACATGAAGAGAGACGACTTCTGTCTTGGAGAGGGCTCTGCTCCATTTTAAAAGGAAGCCTAATTTACTGCGAGCCTTCCTAAGGAAGCAAAGGATAGAGGTCATAAAAAGGTGAGGTTGATCCGATTTTGACTTTTCTTCTCAATAATTCCCAAGGTTTTAAGTTTGTTTTTGAAAAAAAAAGGGAGAGGTGTTGTCTTCAGAGAGAGTCTTGCTGGATGGAGCTGCTTGGGACATAGAGGATTGGGTGCTTTCTGCAGTCTTTCCCAAACCAAACAGTTCTGCTTAGGTGGAGCAGACTCATGGACCTTATCCCCATATTTAAAAACATAGCATGATTATTTCTGAGAGACAGAGATTTTATGTAAAACAAGTGCTTTTTTATAGTGTATGTTCTCTATGACGAATAAAAACATATAAAGTAGATTGCTGGGTAGATCACTTCATCAATGACAGTCTGAGTGTATCTTGTAACCATGCTCTGATCTTCATGGCTTAAATGAACAGGAAGATTCTTCTGGCATTTTAGAATAATTTCTCTTTCTGAAGTCTTCAGCTCACTCTTGGAATAACTTTATTCCTCATTCCTGCTGTAGGCTATTGGACGCCCACACATGCCAGCCTACTGGGCTCTGGGATTTCAGCTCTCCCGATGGGGTTATGAAAACATTGACGTTTTAAAGGAAACCGTTGATCGCATGCACTACTATGATATCCCCTATGTAAGTATGAATTTTCACTGTGTATGCTAATTTAAAGATCAAAAGTGAGATGAATAGAATTATAATAAAGGAAAAGTGATTATCCCTTGAAGAGAATTGTTGAATAAAAGGATATTCATAAGCTTATGTAATGGTTTTGCATATAATATTGTGATAATCCTTAAAAGAATGTTTAAAGAAGGTTTTAGACGTGAGGTTTAAGTGTTGCTGATGATTGTATAGCATGTGATTCTGATTTGGATTTACTGTTGTGCTGTGATGACAATGACAATGGGTTGGGATATAGTAGTACGAGGTGCTGATACTTTAAACACAAATTATGGCATTTCAAATATGTACCAATGACAAACTTACTATACTAGGGCTTGTACATTTCCATTTTGTTCGTTGTTCACATTTATAGGAACTGAATTTGGCCCTGTACATGCTTACCACTGTTAATAGTATTTTTTTAGGCCTCATTTCATAGATTAGTAACCTTTTTATCTAATCATAGATTAGTTACCTTTTATAAACATAAACAAATGGAGTCTGATTCAGTGTATAAAATAGATAAATATTTATTTTAAAAATATGCAGGATGTTCAGCATTCTGACATTGATTACATGGAACGTCGTCTGGACTTCACCTATGACAAAGAAAATTACGCCGGTCTGCCAGAGTACATTAAGCATCTGAAGAAAGAAGGAATGCACTACGTCTTGATTCTGGTAAAATAATAATGTTGCTAATTATTTCTCCAGCCCTAGGAACTCTTTACATCATGGTGTTCATAGCAGTAGCTAGGTGCGAAAACATGCCTGCTTTGTAATGGATTTTCCACTTTTGTCATTTGTCTAGAAGATGAAAAACAACATCTCACGGGCTTCTCATTTAAATGTATTGCATTTTGTACAGTACCACCTCTATACCATAACATTTATTTTCCTCTTTTTTACTCAATTCAGTAAAAATTGTGAAAAAAAATCTCTATTCCACACTGTGCTGAGATAGAACTTTTTAATGCAGTTCTTCTTATGAAAATAAACAAATGAGTTTAATATACACATAGAAATAGCTCAGCAGTGAGGAAATTACTCATAATCAATTTGGAGAACTAGTTACTATAATTCATTTGCCCTTACATTTACTTTTCGTCTATATTACTGCAAAAGAAATTTGCATGAAAATTTATGGAAAATGTATGCTGAGCCTGTAGCCAAAACTGATGTCTGATGAAATCAATTAATTTGGGCGGAGGTGAAAATAGGAGCTTTCCTTCTTCCCTTGCCAATTTTTCCAATGAAGATGACTATTTCTCTCTAGCAAGTCCCTATACCTATCCTTGCACTGAAATTAGTTTTTGTCACAATAACTACAGTGAATGTAATTGTCGGCAAGGAAATGGGAAGCCAGTAAATTAAATAAAAGTCCTTGATAGATGCATAAGAAATTGCTCTACACAGCTCAACAGCAGCACAGTACTAGAAAGATGGTATCCTCTGCTAAAACCCTGGCGATAGCATGACCTTCCATTTCTTATGGAGGAACATTCAACAGTGCTGAGACCTAGAGCAGGGTACGCAGATGCAAAATGTTGCTATAGATGAGAGAGGCATAATTTGCTCTCCATAACCACTGGCAATAGGATAAAAAGTAATGTACTTTAAATTGCAAGAAAAAAATAAGGTAGGCACTAGGATAAAGCTGTCTCTGCAAAGATAGTGAAGCATGGTGTAGACTGCCTGGGGAGTCGCAGTTTGACAGGGTTTGGCAAACAGGTCACACACACGTGCATGTTGGACTATTCCAGCTAAGCTGACCTGCCTGGGGAAGGAGGAGGAGATGGCCCCTTGCACTCCCTTCTGGACCTTTGAACTATAATTTCAGTCTTTTCCAGCCCAAATGGTCAGCTTACACCTCTCATTTGGGTGCTCGTCCTCTCATTTAACTGAAATTGCTAGTCTCTTGCCCTGCTGTTTTCTTTCTTGATTTACTTATTTGAATAAGCATATTTTCACCTATTCTTTCTTCTGCTAATCTAAACAAAACAAGGCACTTTCATCTCATTTTCTCAAGTAAGAGACTTCCTTGTTCAGTTTTCCTTGTAATGAGAAGTGTTCCCCACATGTGCCCCAGTTTGAATTCATTTTTCTGCATATTGATAATTGGATTTCACAGCACTCTAGACAGTGTCACCTTGGGGTTGAGAGAGGTTGAATAGCATAGTCCTAAATTGTGGGAGGGTTCCACTTTCCCTAGTGGCATTGTAGCAAATGCTTACAGAAGTCAAGACAACTGACATCTGTGGCAGTTGCCTTATCTAAAAATCACTTAATTTTGTCAAATAGATAGATAGAATTGTTTCCCTGTCCTTAATATCTTTTCCTTTGTTGTGAAGTTTTGCATATTACTGATATTGTGTTAATCAGACTGTGGATACTACTATATTTTTCTCTTCTCTAAATACCATTTGTGGATACTACTATATTTTTCTCTACTCTGAATACCATTATTGGGTTTTCATTTCATCAGTTATGTAGGATGCTTTACATTTTTTTGTACTTTATTTAAGTGTACCTGCTCTGTATTTATTAATAACCTCATCTTTGCCTTATTGCATTGTATCTGCATTCACTCTTTTCAAACAAACCCATATAGCTCATGCGATCAATTATACATTGCTAATGGAAATAGCAGCCTATATAATGAATAATGTTTGCCAGCAATTCGTTCCCTAAGGTATGTTCCCATGAAAGACCCACTGCTTTTGCTGCTATAAATCATGAATAGTTCCAGGGTGAGCAGTGAAAACAGTTTTCAGCAGTGGAGCTCCCAGGCATGGTGTCTGAACAGACAGATTACTAGGTCATGCTGATGGAGAGCAACTTCAAAACAAAAAAATAGGCCAAAACTATGACCATACATCACTGTAAACAGCTAAGCATGCTAGAGATGAGCACATGCATAGTCAGGACTGAGCCTTTGTTGCAAGTATTATGCAATTTGGGTTCCTGTATACTGAATACCTCTCAAAACTGTTCTCATCTCCTGGAGAGTGCTAGTGTTAACAATCATGTGCTTGCTTATACCTTAAAAAAAGACATGGAAGTCATGAATATAAGGGCAAAATATTGTGAGTTCACTATAGCTCTTTTTGTGTGAATACTTGTCCATCAATAAATACATCATAGTCACCTCTTTTTCAGCACAGTTCAGGCATCACCAATTGTCATTTGTAAGACAGATCCTAGAAGAAGGGCATTAGTCCTTTTGGTGACAGCATCACTATGTCAGGACATCTGAGCTTTATCCTTTGCAATACAGTGCCCTGTCAGGGCTCAGAAAACATATTTTCAACATTTTCCTTTCTAACCAATACTATGAGTAGTTAGGTTGTAACAACAACAAATTTATGTTTCTAAGCTATTTGACATAATCCCTTTCTGAGTCTCAATTTTCTTAGTGAAAAGTGCGAGAATGATGAAATATTACTGCATGTGCTTATTTGAGATATATTGTGAGTTTAACTCCAACAATAGTTTAAAGCATTCTCAGGTTCTCAGATGGAGCATGGTCTAGTAGTGCAGAGATTTGTTGCTATGTAAATCTAAATCCAATAGTTAGGCAAATACAAGAAATAGAGAAATTAACAGTTCATTCATATAATAATCTGTTAGGAACCTCTTTTTCCACTCCATTCTACTAACCTGTAACTAAGGATTGCGTTCAGCTCTAGTATTTTGGATAAGTTTTAAAAGAGAACAAAATTAGATCCAGTTTGTCCTATATTTTTGACAAGCTGATGGGAAGATAGGCAGTGAAGTTTTCTATGTTTGCTTTATTGTGATTACTGATATTTCTGTCAAATTTTGATTATTAGCATTCTTTAATGATGCAAATCATTCCCATAAATTCATTCAGGAGCTGTAAGAGTATGAAGAGTTTTGTTACAAACAGAGAGCAAAGCTATGCTAAGTGCAATCAAGGCAAGCAGAATCGTGTTTGATAACAACAACAACAAAAATCCATTTAGATTCCTTCCTTTAGGGTAGGGATAATAATGAGTGCACTCTCTAAGTGCATCAGACTGTTGCCTCCATTATGATTTCAGGAAATGTGCTCTAATTTCAGTCACTCAGCATCATGTAAATGCTCTTGTAAGCAGATTTGAGGGAGACAGACTCAGTTCTCTGCTTGGTGTGCCATAGCACGTCAGACCACTATGGTCAGAAACAAAATGTGGGTCCTCAGAAGCAGCAATATTGACACCAGTAGATGGTGATTTGCCAAGCTGGGACCCTGCCCTCAGCTGTGGCACCACTGCTAGGGTTGCTGGGGGCACACCAGGAGTGGACACCAAGGAGCCTAGTCCCTGCATCAGGTGTGGAGACACCTCCACGCCTGTGGCCTCAATGCCACGTTCCCCAAACATTGTCCCTCAACTCTCCTATTTCCTTCAGAGATCACCTCCATTTAGGGGAAAATTCATCTAATGATATCAGCACTCAGTCATCAGCATTCTGCTAAATTGTGTTCATGCTTCCACTGTGACTTAGACTCTGAGTCAGAATAACTCAGAGTCTTTAGAAACAAAGAAAGAAGAAGTTCTAAAAAAGTGACAACAACTACAATATAAAGTGGTAAACATTGTTGCTGAAAAAGAGCTTTAATGAAAAACCTTGTATACCTTCCTCTTAATCACACTAAAATTAGAAACAGCTAGGAATGAAATAGGTGGCGAATTACTTAAGAAAACTCAGTAGTAACATGCTCATAAATAATGCTTGATAACTTTAACATTTTGCACTCCAGCTCTGTGAGTTGGAGAGGCTAAAACTCCATAGACAGATAAATTTTTGCATCTGTGTGGCAAGAACTGTTTGGGTGGAAGTAGGCTGATTTGGAGACCATCTGGGTGCCCTCACTTTCAGGACAGTCAGCTGGAGATGAGGATGCTCAGCACCTCCTCTCCAACAGCTGCTAAAAATGTGATCGAGGAAAGAGTTAACAGACATAAATTCCACAAAAAAACAAGGAGGATGCAAAACTAGGACTGGGATGGTTTTGTTCTCTTTAGGATGATGCTAACACTGCATAATGCATTAGATTTAGGTACCAGAATAACCTTTCAGTTGAAGGAAACCAGAAGTTGAGATTAGGAGTATCTAATTAAGTTGACTTCTTCCAGTCTTCATGTCCCCCGAGAACCGTCTTTTCCATGATTATAAGATAATTGTTGCAGATGGACAGTTTTCTCTTTTTCAATGTTGAACTATTCAAGAAGTTAAACAGGTAATGGACACTTCTACTCCTTAATTACAGAGGAGATATTGCAGCTACATGGTTGTAGCTGAACTGATTTTGCATTTAAGGTAGGGATTTAGCAGGGACATTTTTATGCATAGAGTAATACACTTAACTTGCCAGAGCTGTTGCTCTGATGTTTCCGGAGGATTTATAAGCAAATCAGGTAATTACTTTAAGTATTAAAATGAGCCTTCGTGAGAGCCCTTAAAAATTATCTTTGGGTCTGATATTTTTTATTCTGAAAAAAGTTTAGTACTTAAATTTATATTACCTCTTAATTAAAATTTACTTAAATTATTATATCAGCTCTAAGGCAATGAAAGAATTGTTTCAGGGGTATTTTTCTCTCCTGTGCTTCATAACTGAAAATTTTTCTGCCTTCTTAAGTGAAACCTGAGAGAATAGCTTTTTATAAAAACAAAGAAATTCTTTCCTCTGAAGTAGCTACAGTTGTCCATTGCTCTAAATAAGATGGAGCTGCTCTCTCATGGCACATGCTTTTGCTCCCAGCTGGATGCTAAGCAGAGATGAATATTCTCTCTTCCTTAAAGTATTCCCGTTCATTATTAATGGCATCCTAGTCTACCACCTTCCCCGAGAGCCCAGGAGGCTCCCGTTGAGCGAGCCCATGGGCATCCTGAGTCAATGATGGTGGCTGCAATCCTAGGAAGCTGGAAGGAGCGATGGGAGGTGGTTGCTGTCCAGGAGCCTACCCATGTCCCACCTTCAAGCTCTTTGAGATGTTTTTGGTACTGCAAAATTGAGCTGGTTAAACTGAGGAGGTTGAAATGAAGCTACTCTTGAAAGAAATCCAGACCTGAGAAAGTGTGTGAATGCACAGGCCTGGCCAGTCCTTCTGCCAAGGGATGACTTGAGAAAAGAAAAAACGAAATCTATGGCTTCTTTAAAAACAGTTCAATGTAGAAAACCTCATAAAAATGAACATAAGACTTTTTAATAGTTTCACTTAAATTTGTGTTTTCCAAGAAATACTCACAACACTTCTTTAATGATTTTTCCTACATTATAGTGTACAATCAACTCTTATTAAATTTTAAAGCTGGTTTTTCTTTTCCAGTACTATTGCAATCTACATTAAGAGCATCATCCAAATTGTTCTGGAATAGGCAATCAGAAAAACAGCTTTTTCCCTTGATATTTTGATAATGGAAATATGGTCACTCTTTTCAGGATCCTTTCATAAGCATGGATGAAGAACCAGGTACTTACAGGCCTTATGATCTTGGAGAAGAAATGGGAGTCTGGGTGAATAATTCTGATGGTGTAACTCCTGCTGTTGGAAAGGTTAGTTTATTAAATTCACTTACAAATTTAGATCAGTGGTTGTTCTAAGTGCTGAACATGTTGTGTAATAGAAATGAGAAGGTAACTGGATGTTTATACGCCTAAACTCTAGGCCTGGCCTGATGGACATTCTGTGTTTCCTGACTACACTAACCCCAGGACAGTTGAGTGGTGGACTCAGATGTGTTTGGAGTTGAAGGATGTCCTCGACTACGATGGAATCTGGATTGTATGTTTAAGTATCCCTGCCTTCCCCTCTTTAAAAAACCTCAAATTCAGCTTTTGACATGTTTCTAATTCTTTATTAAAGGATATGAATGAACCATCCAATTTTGACAGAGGCCAGTACCCCGGATGTGCTGTTAATGAGATCAATAACCCTCCTTACATTCCTAGTAAGTACAGTTAACTTGAAAACCTTTTTCTTAAAAGGTAGGGTAGGTTGTTTCCTAGAAGGAAAAAAACCTTTCATTTTCCATCCTTCCTTTCAGAGGTGTTCAGTTGTATAACTAGGGCCTTGATTGTCTCAGCTTGGTCTGAGTAGCAAACATAAGTGACTTTCTTCTGCTGGTGAGGGGGCCCCTTGTAACAGGGCTGGAGAAATGGTCATTCCTGCTGCTCTCTGAGCCATGGGGTCTGCCCCAGAGTAAAGTGCAGCTGACAAAGGGCTTTGGGACAGACCATTTCACCTGCCCGTGGATGTGGCATCTCTCCATATTTCTAAAGAAAGACCAAGACAGCTGTTCTGTAAG
>JAUBOD010000001.1:9444394-9463846 GCA_032353885.1 Nothura maculosa
TCATTTTATTTATTAAAATGTCATTTCTCATCACAATGAATAGAAGAGAAACAAGCACATAATGTGAAATTATTAAAGGAATGTAAATTATTGAAACCAGAAACAG
Source organism: Nothura maculosa (assembly GCA_032353885.1). NCBI lineage: Eukaryota > Metazoa > Chordata > Aves > Tinamiformes > Tinamidae > Nothura > Nothura maculosa. Next base: position 9,444,501 of record JAUBOD010000001.1, read on the forward strand.
ATTTTAATTTGGTTTTTGGTGTTTGGTCTCTTTGTGAAAGAACTGTTGATCATAACTGCTCTTTACTGCCATACTGGTGCTGCAGGTCTTGATCAAAGTTCTTGGACCCAAGTCCAAGAACTGATGGGACATTTCTAGCTTTTCTGTACGTGTTCCCACATTTTTACTGGTATTCAAAGCACCCAAAACAGTGTGAGGACAATGACCAAAGAGATCCCTCCACCCCCTCAAATGAAGGAGTGAGGACTGGACTCATAAAGAGACTTCAGAGCTATTTAGCTGAGCCCCGTGGCACCTAGTGTTGAATTAGAAGAATTGCTCTTAGGGACCTAGATATCTGCATGATATGTAAGGGCAGTGGGGAATGTTAAAGAATGAGGTGTGTTTTGAAGTTAGTTTCTCTGACTTACCCTCCTTTAAAAACAATGCACTTGCTTTTGCTTCTGACCCACAGCTCTGCGGATAGGAGTATAATGCATTTCTTCTGAAGGGTGCGAGGAGATCAGTTTTTACTGAGTGCTTGAAGGCTTTTTGTTATATTCCATTTGCCCTGGCCCGCCTGAGGCCCTTCACCAGCACAGGTGTGAGGTCGGAGCTAACCTGCTCAGTCCAACAGGATGGTGGGAGGTTTCTGAGATTGGTAGAATTTGGAGGATTCAACAAGTTGTTGAAGTAATTGAGTTTGTGCCAGTCCCACTTTCAGTGCTTAAGCTTTTTGGCAATGTAGCCTTCAGCCTCCTTATCTAAATCATGACCACAATTACTCAAACCCATGGTTTAAACTTCTAAAAACAAAGTCCTTCAAATCAATTTTCTATAATATACTTTGTACTGGAGATTAATATGCAGTTGTAATATAAGCAGTACTACTGAGGCAGAATAAACAGTGTTCAAAATGAGCATGAAAATATGGTTCATATTTGGCAGCATCTTCTTTTATATTCTGCCTTAATTTTATTGGGCTAATAATTAAGTGTCACTGGGGCATTAAATTTAACTTTCCTCGGGAGCTTAGTGTCTTCCTTAAAGCTATAACCACCGATATGTCAGTCACAGGTACTTGGAAATTGCCTGTAAATTAAGTTATTTCAGATGCAGATCAGCCACACTGAACTCTTTATGTCTAAAGATGCAAGCAGGAGGATTCCAGCTTTGGTGGCAGGCATACTAATAAGGTTTCAGGTACCAAGAAATGCACTTTGTAGTAATGAACTGCAAACAGAGTACAGTGCAATTAGGCATTGAGATTGCTTGCTCACGGAGAAATGTTTTCAATAGAGTGTGCACCTAATTAAGCATTCAAAAGGAAAATATTCAAGAGCCTACCTTCCGTTTTTTTTCTTTTGAGAGAGAGAGAGGATTTTATAACGTTTTCAACTCCCTCCCTAGAAATGAACACTTTGTATAAACCGAAAGGCAAACTTGCCCAATTCCTGCTGAATTTCACGTAGCATTTTCAGGGAGGTTACAAGCTAAGGAAGGGAATCACATTTTCTGCTCCGAATGGGTTTTGCCAGTGACTCCTTAATGTGGCGTCAAAGCCGGGGCAGCCTCTGTGCAGCTGATTTGTGGCTCCTGGTGCTTCCTCCTGGCTCCGCTAAATCGGGGCTGGCAGGAGACACGAGGGCTGCACTGACCTTCGCTGAAGGCGAGAGGCCGCTGCTGTCCCCAGCGCCTGTGCAGCGCCCATGGAGGGGCTGCTGCATGACCCGTCCATGGGTCACCGTGCCTTGTACATCTGTCCTCGCTCCCTTCCATGGGGCATACAGGGCTGGAGCAGATGACAACCCATGGACTGCTGCATCCAACGCTTTTCCGCCCCCTCAACCCCGCTCAGGGCCAAGCCATTAGTCCTGCTGCCCATTCCAAGCTGAGCTGCCTTGGGGAAGAGCAGTGCGAGGCTAAAGCGTACTGTGATCTCTGACGTGCCCATGGAGCTCTCCTGAACCCTGCAGCTTAATTGCAGCTCCATGATGCGCAGGGCCAGGGCTCTGGGCTGCATTCTGCCATGCGAGTTCCCTGAGCACCTCAATTTCTGCTCACTTTTTTTCCCCCTTGACATAACTTAGCTGTGAGGAGACATTTGTCACAAGGTGAAAGAATATGTAGGAAGATTCTTATTTCCATAATTTAGTATTTTTCTTTCTGACTATTACTTTTTGGGTATAAGATATTGGTACAGATATTTTGGTTTATTGGACAAAAAAGACTTTGAAATTCTTTAGTATTATTTACTCTCTTCTTTCCTAAGCAAATATGTGTTTGTCTGACAGAGGGCATTATTGCTACTTATTAGCCTCTAATCAGTATATATGCTGTGGTTCTCCAGCTTTTCCTCTTTAGAAACCCTTTGATGTTTTCCCTCCTCAATTAGTAGAAAAAGGAAGAGATTTGGACTGCAAGGTATATAATTTTGCTGCATTTGATATCTTTCTCAGGCATTTCTGATCGTGCCCTGGCTCAAAAGACTTTGTGTCCTGATTCCAAGACGTACCTAGGAGACCATTATAACACCCACTCTCTCTTTGGCTGGTCACAGACTGCACCAACTTTCCAGTAAGATTTCTAAGCATTTCTAAGCAGATTTCAGGTTATTGATATGTATTTGAAAGCAGATGACATTTTAAGGGACATCAGTGATAATATCAAATTAGGAACAACTACATACTTCATTTTTCTGTATGTTTAGTAGAATTAACTTCAGGAAAAAAAGAACCGTGGCAGAAGAAACAGATTTCTTCTCAATTTATGCTACATGGCTAAAATCAAGGTCCCCTTATTCTTCCAGGGTGGCTTATGTAGGAACACAGCAAGGTGTTTGGTGCCTTTTTTGGGGGCTGCTCATGGGCACAGCTAGTCCTCGTGTGCCATGAGGGACATTTTTCTGTGACTCCATTAGTGTGGTCCAAGCCAGGGAGCCTGTATTATTGGAGGTGAAGGGCCGGAACAGCTTAACTCCCCGTGGATGCTGTGGAGCTGCTGCAGGTTCCTGGCAGACAGTGCTCTGTGTTTTGGCCTGGGGCTCTGCCAGGCCCAGGGGACCAGGTGCCCTTGCTGCTGGCTACAGTAAAACTGTCATTTTGCAACTGGGGAGCCCTCCAAACCAGCCTGCTCAAACAGGCTCTGCTGCTGTGAAGCCAGAGTGGCAGCAAAAACCTGGCAATTCGATTAAATCCGATGAGTAAATGATGCATTTTGCAGCAGAACCTGAGCTGAAACATGGATGTGTTTAAGAGCTCAATGAAAGCGCCGAAGCAGAGGTCTTGTGCCAGCTCCTTCTAGTATGTCACACTCCACTCGTTGCAGTGTGCAGCCTCCAGAGGACATGGCCACATGTACCTATTTAAGGTCTTGATGCACCTTCTAAATGCCAGGGCTGGGGCAAGGAAAACTTGGTTACAGAGCAGCTTGCCAGCACTTGTACATCTGGCTGGAGCACAGCCCAGCTTCCAAGAGCAGGAGCCGAAAGGTCTCTGCTCCCAAAAGCTCCCTGGCCAACAGCCCAGCTAGGGCCTAAGCCAAGAGCCAAAGGTGCATTTTCCAGTGTCACAGCACCAGTGCAAATAACCCCAAGGTCATACTTGGAGGGCAAGGTGACAGCTGGCCCTGGTCTTCAGGCTACATTATCTGTCTCTTTTCAGATTCAGCATCCTCTCCCGGGTCAGTGGATCTTCCCTACCCTCTCCCGGGGCACTGACTTGTGGGGACATTTCTATGGACATTTTTTCACGTGTATTCATTTGGTTTTCTCAAACACCTTTCTTGGCAAGGTTGTTTGCACACTCTTTCTGCGTTTGCTCTTCACAAATAATGCAGTAAATGAAATTACTGGCAGGAATATTTAGTGAACCAGCATCAATTGTAGGATATTGGCTGAAAGCGAATGACAAGTTCATAATCGCATAAAAGGCAATTTGACAATTTGAAGAATTATGCTAATGCAGCCAGGGAATATGAAATGTGTCATCTGACCCAAGTATGCAGTCAAATGGCAAGGACTGGGGTAGAGAAAACCAGCAACAAACAACTTAGGCAGAGCATAAGGCCAAGAATTATTCACATGTGATATTCTGTGAATAATTTCAATCAACAAATAGATTTGAGAATGCTTGGACCTGTTCAACAATGATGCACAATAGACTAAAAGTTATTCAATATATCTTTTTTTTCCTACAAATTGCTTTCTCAGCTCTGGATCATAGTTTTCCAACGTTGTCCTTGTGAGCACCTTGTGAGCATTTGCAAACAGAGCCAAATGTTCTTCCTGCCTGGACAGAGGAGAGGACTCACACAGGACACTGGGGAAAAGGTTCAAAGAAAAGAGATCCCTGTCCTTCTAGTGCTCCCAAACATCCTTCTTTATCTAGAGGAAAATGGGACCTCACATGGACCTTATAGGGCCAAGTGGTCTCCTGCCACAGGATGACACAACCAAACAGGTCCCTGTGTATTTTGGGAACTGGAGCTCTGGCCGTATGCGGCCCATAAGCTTGAAGTGTAGCAGTTCATATGAAAGCTGGCAGGTTTCTTTGCTTTGGAAGCCAATGTTGAAGTGCTTCAAAGGCTCTGTACCATTACAGAGCTATCACTAAATATTGATTATTGTGAATATGGATGAAAGAGCTCTTGAACACATCCTGATAAGGCTGAGAGACAGGAGGAGGGTGGTGAAAAATGTGATTAATATTTCAGGCTACAATTTCCTCGAGAACCTAAGTGGTTTGGTTGCTCAGATGGTACTGAAGTGGAGCAGAATTGGAGCTCCTGATGTTTTCTGGTTGGTATTCCACTCCTATTAGGGAAAGTTTCCATTGAATCTTGGATACTTAAATAGAACATTGTAAAATGTAATCTTGTACAAAGATTATGCTGTGTGAAACTCTTTAACAGATTTGTCAGTAGGACATATTCTCTTTCTTCTATTTATTGGTGGTATAACATTATTTTCAAAATACAAGGAAAAATTCATTACACCACTAAGTCTAAAAAGAAACTTCATATATCAAAAGATGACAGAAGATCAGAAGGAATCCTAAAAGGATGGGCTGATGTTTTGAAAAATGTTTTTGCATTCTAAGTTGATTTGAATCCTCTTATTTAAATTCTCTTTTTTTCAGCTTGTGAACTTTTTAAACTCTTAAATACCTGATATTAAGGTTTTATTTTCTTATATATAGCTCTAAAAATATCCAGTTCTGACAAGAATTATGTGTTGTACTTTTTTTTTTTTTTAGGAAACTAGAGTAAACGAAATTAAATGTGCTAATGAATGAATACATTAACTGCAAATTAGTTTGGAGAACACTTTTTTTCATGAATCAGCAGATTTTAGCTTTTTTACATGAAAACCCTTACTCACCTTTGCTTATGTGAATAAGGGTTTCCACTACTTGCAGTTGTCTTCTCTTTCTACATGATTCAGAATGGCTGTGGACTACAACAATAATTGTTTCACAAATAACATCACTTCAGTAAAATCGTGTCTGAAGTCTCAGGTTTGTGATGTGGCCTTTTCTCGGTTACTGGCCCTCTCTCTAATGCTCTTGTTGCTGTTTTTTCCCAGTGCTGCCCAGAAAGCTACTGGAAAGCGAGCGTTTGTCTTAAGCCGGTCTACGTTCGTTGGAAGTGGGAAACATGGGGGTCACTGGCTTGGGGACAACTTTTCACAGTGGAAAGACATGCACCAGTCAATCATTGGAATTCTGGAATTTAACCTCTTTGGGATTCCCTATGTAAGTCTAAAGTCCTTCAGGCAGTTCCTGGCCAATATGCAGTGTTGCTTCAAATTAACTCATATGTTTTCTGAAATAGGCTGCCTGAGATGGCCAGCGGTCACAGCTCTACATAGCACAGGGAGCTTCAGATTTAAAAAACCCAAAAAGCTAAATGGCATCAATCACAGCTAGCTAAACAGAAACAAAAATAACAGTGTTAGATTCAGATTAAATAAGCGCTTACTACCCAAAGCAGATGTCTTATAAGATAAGTTTTATCACAGAGATCCCTCTCTGTATTTCTGTTTCTGCAATCTGGACTACAGAAACAGTAAAACTGCTGAAGTACAATCAGAGTTTTCACAGTGATTCTAATGCCCAAGAAGCTAGTGAAATATAAGTCTCTGCAAAATTCCTATCATTACATTATAGCACATTCTTATAAAGTTGTTAGCAATAAGGATCCCTTTCCTAAAGTGATTTTATTAATAAGGCTCTGCAGTTTTTTATGTCTGGGTCCTGGTGACAGCCACAAACACTTATCCAATGGTATTTTTTCTTCAGGTTGGTGCTGATATCTGTGGATTTAACTATGACACTACCTATGAGCTCTGTCTGCGCTGGATGCAACTTGGCTCTTTCTATCCATTCTCCAGAAACCACAATGCAGAGGGAAACAGTGTAAGTAAATACAGTTACACAAAGCTGTGGCCTATGGTTACAGTATTTATGATAGTGATTTGTATTATGCTCTCAGAAACCAGCTTGGCTTTCTCAGGTGAGCTTGAGTGGGTGCTCAAAGGGAGTGCTTTAAGGGGGAGTGCTTTAAGCAGGAATTTCACAGCAAGGTCTAACTTTCACCATCTGTAATGTAAAGATTGAACTGACAGAACTCTGAAAAATACATAGTGTCTAACATCTGAAAGTCATGTAGAACTATGTGCTGTATATTTAAATTGACAGAAAATGGCTTGTCCAGGCTGTTGATAAGAATCATACCATCTTCTTATTCATTTCCTGACTTCAATTTTTGTTTCATTACTTCTCTAGCTTTAATATGTATTACAAGAAAGAGGAGAGATAGATAGCATTATACACCATCTTTGCTCTTTAAAAGTAGGTTTCAGACAAACATCCCAGTTAGTTAGAAACCTGAAACAAACCTGTGAGAATGCCAAGGACAGCTGGCAATAGCACCAGACTTGTCAGCCAAGGAGAAGCAAAAACTTAAAAAAGCTTCTGGTCCCAGGAGATGGATGAAAATAATGTGGTCTCCATACAGATCCATGCCTTGACTTCAGCTTGCCATGAAGTCCCTCTGAGACACATCGCAGACAGAGAAAAATGTCCTATTGTTTCTAACAATGAGGTTTGAAGGTCTTGCAGCCTTTGCGAGGGCAGTGTTGGCTGCAGTCATGCAGAAATGGTTCTGCTGGTTCAGTAACTCTTTTTTTTTTTCTTTTGAAAACTCATCTGTGCAGTGCTCAGTTCATTAGCTCATTTTCACTTTTCTTTGAAGTTGGGTTATCAGAGATATGGCAACATTTACACTACCCCAAAAGACCTTTTTCTCTGCATGAAATTAGGATGTAAATTCAGAAACTGGGCAAATGTTTGAATAACAAACTATAGCGTTGGCATTAAGAGGGTCAGAATTTACCCTGCAGTCTGCAGTCCGCAATAAAACCTGAAATATGCTGGTATTTCTTTTTTTGCAGAAGAGATGTCTGTGGGGTGTTAGCTGCTGTCATTGAAAAATATTTTGCATTTACCCGTGTTCACTAAAATTAGAGATGACTTATCTATGTAGGTTCACTTGGTCCTTTGGGCCTACAAATAGGACCTGACCAAGTGAGTGGATATTAATCACCTACGCACAATTTAATTGGCATAACTAAGCAGGTAAAGAGCAGTTGGTCTTCTTGAAGGGAGCTGCAATTCAGCATGAGTGAATGAGAGATGTAATAACAGACGTATTTGGGCTATTGAATGACTTAAATCCACTTAAAATGTTTTATTCACTGAAAGAAATGAAGAAGATGTTTTGGCTGACTCCCTTAAGAAGTGTAACCTTTTTTTCTGTAATTAGGTAGTATTTGTACAGTGTTAAAATTAAAGGGATAAAAAGATAGTATCATTTTTGAAGTAATACATGGATGCTTCTGAGGTCAAAATCACCAGGAAGTTATCACTGTAATTCTGATGTAAACACAATAGGAGAGAAATTTAAACTAAATATTGAATTTAATTACATTTGATATTAAAATAAAATCTTAAATATGCACTTTCCCTAAGCCACTGGGGATCCTGAATGGTTTAATTACACTTTTTTTTGTATGAAAAGCACTAGATAATATAAAAAACTTTGTTACTTCTGTTCCTTTTAAGTTTCATTATCCTTGGAATTCCTCCCACATTCTTCAACTTTAATGAGAAAAGTGAGTATCATGGGAGCATTTTGTTTTGAAGGCAGACAGGAGCTGTGTGACTTGGCAGCTGACAACGTCAAGTTGGAGAAGCTTGGGCAGGAGGGACTGAAAAACACATAGGACTTTCCCATGCCCTGGGCTGTGTTCTCCATGTCATGTGGTAGGGGAGAGCCACATTTGTCCTAAAAGTAGACCAGAATGGCCCAGTAAGCAGAATCAGATTTATTAAAGCAAAGGCTACAGAGCTTTGGTGTCTCCTCCTTGATGCTTTGTATGCATCCCAAAGTGCCTGGATGTGGATGATTTGTGGATAAGAAGTTGAACTTTGGTTTCTTAATCCCCACAAATGTTTTCCCCATGACTTGCACCCTCTTCAGTCAAACCAACTATCTTCAGTGGAACCATGAATTTACCATTACTTTTAAAATAGATTGGTTTTTATCTTCCTGATCAATATTAATAGGCTTTGTCTTTTGCTTTGTGAAACATCAATCTTCCCTTTTTCTCCTTGTGTTTCTCCTTCTTGGAGAAGGAGAGATGTCTTCTTGGGCACCTCAAAGACAAAATGATTTCTCCTCACGGGGTGTCTGTTCCTGCACACAGGTGGGAATGCCCAGCTCCCGCATGGTGACAATGTTGGGGGAAGTTGGAAGAGATTGGAAAGATTCAATCAAATGTTAGTTTGGTGACAGTGGACATGGTCCTTACCAACTTGCAAGCTGAGAGTCGCAGTATTTTTTCATATGCAAACATTCACCTTTGTAGGATTATGTCAGGATAATCATTCACCTTTGAAGGATTACGAGGCTTTCCTTAAGTCACTTCCAGGTTATTTGTTGAACTTGCAGGGCATAGTTATCATGCTTGGTACAAATCAATGCTTTCCATGAACAGGCACAAGACCCAGCAGTGTTTGGAGAAGAGTTTGCTAAGATATCTCGAGACACGCTTCGGATCAGATACAAGCTGCTGCCGTATTTGTACACCTTATTCTATGAATCTCATGTTCATGGAAACACGGTGGTACGGTCACTGATGCACGAGTAAGTTATGTGTCTCTTTCTTGTCATATTTTACTCACAGGAGTATTTCAGGCTCTGTATATGAACTAGTTGATATTCAGTAAAAGTAATATGCACAGTCTATCTTAACATGAACAGTTTTACAGTGAGATCTAATCAAATTATTTATATACAATGCAGAAAATCCTTTGAATATGTACAATGTCTTTTCAATAAAATAGAGCCTAAATTTGTTGCTTATGACAAAAAGAGCTAAGTAATAAGATTTCTTAAAATTTCTTCTCTTAGGCAAATACGTAATCATTATTTATTTTAAAATTAGGAGGCATATATATGTGTTTTCTGTATTGGAATTAAATCTATGAAATCTGTATTCTGGTACTGAATACCAAGAAGGTCTCACACAGAGCAGGCTCCATTTTCCAATCATCCACAGCATTTGCATTTTCCAATTTAGCACTTGCATCTGCGTGCTGTCTATGAAACCTACATCTGTGTCCACAAATTGCATAGAGAAAATAGAGATTGAGATGTCTGAGTGTAGAAGCAGGTGCAAAGATAAAATTAATAAATACAGACTGAAAAATATGACCCTTAGATTTCTGAAACAGGCCATTTTCTCTTTTTGGAAGAGGCACAAATTAAAGCCAAGCTTAGTTTTGCTCCCAGCCTCTTTTAAATAATATTTTACCTGCTTTAGGTAAATCTTCTATTTCTGTAGGCTTTATGCAAAGACTTGAGAAAAAGAGTGCAAATAATACCTATAAAAAGCTACTGCCCTAAAGCTCTGACACAATTCAGTCTCATTGGTATGGGCTATGCCCTGGACTTTTGACTATTTAATGTTCTTTTGCCCTTTTGGGTTAAGAACATTTTGTTTAAAGGGTAAGGCATTTTTTATGAATTAAACTGAGATTAAACTAAAGTGCAGAACATTGTAATATGGAATGGATATGCATAAAATCTATTTTGCCTACTCAGTGTAATAGCTAGCTGATTAATTTTAAAAGCGATAACCTTCCCCTTCGTATTCCATTACCTTATTTAACTGTGTAACATTTAGGGGAAGCTTCATGGGTGCTCATTTCTTACCAGGGGTTTTATGCCATTTCAAGTATTTATTTTAGCAGCGATTTTGCTTAATGAGATTTGTGTTAATATCTGAAATGACTGAGTTCATTTTTGCATTAGTGCTGGCTAATCTCTGCTAATATAGAAGAATCACTTCAGTGGTAGCAAGGCTATGTTTCTCTCCATCCCCAGTATGGTTCTTTTGTAGTCTGTTTAGGCACAGCAAATTAGCAAATTTCCTGATCTTCTCCACTTTGCAGAGCTTTCATTTGGATCATAGAGCAGCCTCATAGGCAGTCCCTGAACTTCTGCCAGGGGAAAGTCAGACACAAGGTGCACTCCAGCCATTAATGGGAGTTTGGTCTGTGGGACCAGATCAGAATTATTAGCAATAAAATATCTAAAATGCAGGCATTTTAGTGCAGACATCAGGAGATCAGCACCAACTATTTTACTAGCCAGATGCCATCCTAGTGCGCTACGTCACCTGCTGATGTTGCCTCAGCTAAATTGCATAAATCCTAAAATTGCTTCAAAATATTTCTTACTGTTATTGCTTAATTCTGGCTGCTATTATTGCTTAATAAATATTTTATATTATTTCTAAGTCATAGCTGTTTCTCTAGTGGATTAGCTGCAGTAAAGAAAATGACCTAGATGCTAGTAGAAACAGAAATGTGGATTTGAGAGAAGAGAAACAATTTAGAGGACACGAATGATAGAATTTTACATCAAGTTTTTCTCTTCCTCATAAGCAGAACTGAAAAACTGCAATGGGTTTTCAGGAAGAGCTCTTGTTGCTTCACAAACATCACTGTGAAAAACTCTCTGTATGAGCAGGGAAGCCTGAGGCAATGGTTATTTCATGTGGTCATTCCAAATCTTTCATTTTATTTCAAATTTTTCATTTGATTTCGAGTTTCAAATAACGCACAACAACTGCATCCCAGCAGATTCCTAGGTGTGTTTTAGGTGCCTCATGCTGAAGCACTGACTGAGTGAGACTGTCTCCAAAATGCACTTGAGGTGACAATCCGCAAAGCAAAGAAAAGAGAGTGAGACCTAGCACAGAAAGCATGTAGGTAAAATCCTGGGTATTTGTAGATCACAGACATGATGAGCTTAATGGCTTATATTCTCAAAATGGGGAAGTTCATTTGTTTGCTGAATCTGTACTCATGGTTGCTATAATTACCAGAGAAAACAGTGTTTAATTAGACAGCTAGCTGCTTGTTTCCAGGTGCAAATGAGATGCTCGACTTTTCTTTTCTCATCATTTCTTGATCAGCTTGTTCTCTCTAAATTTCCTGTGACCTCGTAAATTGTAACAACGTTGTAATTTTATTACAGGTAAATTAACAATATAGAAAAGTTGTTGAAATGGCAGGGAAACTTTATGTATTGTATTTCAAAAACTTTAAGACAGTGTAATTCAGCAAACAAGAAAACCTACTGGAAATGTTTACAAAAGTCTTACACTGAAATGCAGAAATGCCCAAAATCTTGATGTCCAAAAGAGCTACTGTTCATTTTGGGGGAAAGAAACTCTTTATCGAAGTTTCTTTCAGGTAGAAAAGAAACCTTCAGGAACCTTTTATTTGAAATTCAACCTATTTCCCTAAACTTGCATTATTTTAGAAATTAGCATACAGAATATGACTTTTTTGTTGTTGTTATTACCTGTCATATTTTACTTTTTGTGTGTTTAGGGTAATTTCTGCAAGCCTGGGCTTGCTCGGTCCTGGTGCAAGGGAACTGTAGCACTGAGCCCAGGGCTGCCAGGCAGGTGCTCCCTTTAACATGCAGCAGAAACCAGTCTCCAAAGAGAGGCACCAGCAAAGTACAGAGCAGCCTAATTTCAATACACACTGAGAATAAATCATTAAACAAGTAATTTGCATCTCCTTAGAGAATAATAAATTAATACAAAGCAACCAGTGAGAAATTGTCAAAAACAAGCCCAGTTTCCTTCTTGGACAAGGACATGGATGGGAGAGTGGAGGAGGAGGATGGATAGCAGGGAGTGATAATATATGTTACCTTTAGGAGGGCTTGTGGAAGTGCCCCACGTGATGCTAATAAGTCACCTAGGAAATTGTGATTCAGATGAATTTGCTTCAAGATAGAGTCACAAATGATTGAAAGCCCATTTAAATTCTCAAGGATTTTATGCCAAATGAATGGAAGTTCCTGAGAGGCGGGAGGATTCATTTGTTTTCCCCCAGTGTAGTTGAATATTTTTATTTAGTGACACATGATGGAATAGAAAGCACTTCCCAAGCTGGCAGATGACCCCAGGCAAAAGGGCTTGTAAACACTCTGGAGGACATGATCAGCATCCCAAATGGTCTTAATGTGTTGAATAAAATGGACTGAAAGCCTATGATACCATTCAGGACAGGCAGCTGCAAAGCATAGCACTTAGGAGGATTCCTCTGTGCTTATCCTGCAAAGGATTTTGAATGTGAATCTGCAGATGGGGCAGGAAGCTGGAAGCTGAAGCCAGGGATCCCTGTGTGCGTTCCATTTCTGCAGCCCTTCTCCACTTGTATTCCCCTAATCTGACCCACATGCCCTCTTGCCGGCCTCATACCAGCCTTTCCTGGCAGGTGTTTCTGTACCCTGGATGAAGTCTCCAACTGCTGCACAGTAATTTAGTTACCTGTTGTCCCCACCATAGCTATTTTGCAAAGAAATCAGACACAGCATTTTTGTGAGCTACGGTGTAAGTTGTCACTGTATTTAATTTCTTGATCTCTATCCAGCTTTGAACATTCCTTCAGCCTGGCAAAATATTTGGTTTTATTGGAGGATATGTTGAAGAAGCAGATTTCTTGTAGCTGTGAGTAATATCAAAATATTCTCTAGGTTTTATAAAAATATGAATTCATATTGCTTTTCTCTCTTTCAATGCTAGATTTACCTCTGATCAGCAGACTCATGGCATAGATACGGCCTTCCTTTGGGGATCTGGTTTGATGATTGCTCCAGTTCTTCAAGAGGCAAGTACTGTAATTAAAAAATGTTATCCTACTAGAAGAAAAGAAAGGAACTGTGCTCAGGCTTGACATTAAGGGATGGTATTCAGGACGTGTGCTCATATCTGCTCATCTCTTCCCTCTGCTGTCAAAGCCTGCAGAACACATTTTAAGAAAAGCTTTAATTGTACCAAAAGTCTGGAGATGCCCAGTGCTTGAAGTGGGAGGATAAAAGCAAGGACATAGCTTTTTCCTGCTTCCTCCTGCACTCAGTGGATGTAGACAGGCTGTTTATTCCTCATGATGCTGGGAATACCTGCGTGTCATGTAGCCTGGTGCTGTTGGCCACCAGCATGCTGGTGGAAGAGCTGCTGTATTTTTTTATTAGTTGTTAAGAATCTAATGAGAATTAGACAGGGCAAATGTGGGCTCTGCAGAACAGTTCACCTTTCCAGACACATCCAGGACTGCACACTATGGAAGACAGGACAAGATGCACTTTCAGTTTAGCAAATCCTGCATTTTAGCTGGCGTTTCACGTGCATTAATAAATCCTCTGTTTCTCAGTCCTTCTCTAGGTTAAGATTATGCTTTAAAAAAACCCTTAAACTGTCAAATGGTAACTTAGGCTTACATCCAGTGTGTAGCCACTGACCGCCAATTATCAGATTTCTACAGATTTCCCCGGTCATCATAAAAATATGTGGATTGAATATAAATATTTCCTGACCTGTGTGTTCAATATCTGTATGAAATTTGTGGCCTGCTTTGTCTACAATGCAGTCTTGAGGGTTTACGTGTATGTATCTTCACAATAATGTCATGGTCTGGGATGTTTCTAGGAAAATAATGGGCCAGTATACTCAGACATAATGTTTTACCTGTTCGTCGTTTACAAAGTAATCTGCAAGAAACTGTAATTACCTTGGTCATTTAAATGTTCTTTTAATTGATTTAAAGTCATTCACGCTTGTCAGAATGGTCTTAACACTGTTTAATATTATGAATAGGAAATCACATTGTGCTTTAAAGGCCTCCGGGGAATCTCTTTCCCCAAGAAAAGCCATGGTTCTCTGTCGGAGATAGAATAGTGGGAAAATGCCAGGCTCCTCTCCTCTACCTCTTGTATTCAAACCCCATCTGTTCCCTAGGGGTAAACCAAAACTCTGCAAAGGAGCAGACATCTATGCTGGGAGTCTAAATGAATCTGTATGTGAGAACAAGCAACTCATTGTGACAAAAAAAAGGAAATATAGCAACTCATTTGGACCAAAAATGGATATATATATAGATTCCAACTTTTCCCACAGTAATAAATTCAGAGTGCCTTTAATTTTGACTTTATCTCTGCAACTACGTGATAAACTGCATGTTGTAAACCAAAATACAGTAATCATGCAATTATGTGTTTCAAATAACACTTTGCATTGTGGCAAAGAAAGCAAATGTCTTTGTACACTCCCCACTAGCCATTATTCTCTTCCTATCTGTGCAATAGGAACTGTGCACGGGGAGCTGAGATGGGGTGGCTCGTGCTGCTGTTTCAGCCCGCTCTGTTGTCTCATGTAAAGTCCTGCCTTAAGAGCTGCTGCTGTCATCAGTGCTGTTGCTCACATGTTACAGGAGGGCACCTAAGACAGTTGCATTTGCAAGATTTAGAGTTATGCACTAGACTGAAATAGTCCTCTAATTCATTTAATTGCATGGAAGTGCAGTTTAAGAAAAAGAAACAGAAGTATGATATGGTCATCTATTTAGCATTATAGATCAGGCAGTGATAGTGCATTGCCATGATAATATCTCAGCCTTAATATTCAAGATTTGATGTTGTTAGAATATTGAACGTACATCCATCCATGCACAAATATAATAAAGCTAATGTAATATCAGAAATGTAAAAAGAAAGCAGACTTTAATCATTTTATAACAATTACAGGGAGCAAGATCTGTGGAGGTGTATTTCCCTGAAGCAACATGGTTTGACTACTACACAGTACGTATTATAAAAATTCACAGTTTCTCACATTTTTACATAATCTGGAATGTGACAATTCCAGCAAAATAACTTTGAGCCGTGTTCAGCATTATTTTCACTTCAGCATCTGTGTTTAAGAAATCTAGAGCAGAAAAAGTGTACACCAGGCTAGCTGAGAGAGTGAATTACCCAGCTTTCAGTAGCATTTTATTTTCTATTTTTGGCATTAGAGCTCTAAGACAGAGTGTGCTGAATTTCCAAGAGCGGACTAGAAAATCAGGAAATGGATAAGCTTACTTTCTTTTTCTTTTTCTTTTTTTTTTTTTGGAGCCCTCTTGCATGCTTAAATTACCGTATTGTTACCCTGCCCTGTGTAAAAGTGGAGACAGAAACCTGGTATGTCGTCCTCATGAGGTGCTGCAAACAATTTTGTGCTCATGGTTTTGCCTATGTGTCGTTTGTGACAGAGCAACCATGGAAGGCAGCACCTTCCATACAGGGACAGATGAGACTTCTCCCAAGAGAAGGCCCCATGAGACAGAGCAGCCTGCTCAGTGAGAAACGTGCCATCCTCTTCTAGGCTCAGGCCCAATGAATTCTGATCTTCCAAATATCACCCCAGAGCTGGGTTTCCAAGAGAGTTTGGTTCTGACCTGACTGAGCTCTGCTGAAGTCATTGAGTATAAGCAGCAATGTTGGCTTGGACAGAAAAATTTGGCTGATCCTGCGAGGATCAGGCAGAGGATCCATCTCCTTCCCCTCCATTTACTGTGGTTGCTTCTCAGCCTCCTGCACTACTGGGCTGGTTGCAGGTGAGGGCAGCCCCATGTCCCTTTTTGGGTGAAAACAAAGCCTTTCTGGTAGCTACAAAGTAAGCAAAGTCTTACCTCCACCTGGCTCTGAGGGTTAAGCCAGATACGAATTACATGTAGGATTTAGGCCAGTTCTCTGTCTAGATAAGATTTTCACTCATTGGATGTGGTAATAACTTTTTAAAAGAGGATGGGCTGTCCTTTAACGAAAGGAAAATCTACAGCTTTCATTCCTGAATGATTCTGAATCACTTACCTTAAACTGAAATGTGACAGTTTCCATATGCATAAAAAGAGGAAGAAAAAGTTTCTTGTGCTTTTTGCTTAGTGTCTTGATGAGTTTTTTTCACAGTGTACTGAATAATGATCCCATTTTCAAGATGATTTGCTGTCTTTCATTCATGATAGTTCGATCTTCATGCATATGCATAACTGCAAGGGCTAGATCCTCTTGCATTTTAAAGAGAGACTGGAATAACATCCCTGAAATCCACTTTTTTGTTTGTGTTTTCACTGGTGTAATTGAGATGAAAATGTGCTCCTTGGTCTCTCTTTCAGTCATTCACGGTGACAATTTGTAATTTGCTGCTTTTTAATTTGCATTGATTTTTCTGGTAGGGCAATATAGTGCCAACATCCTGGCTCAAGAGCTATGTCACAGTTGATGCCCCATTGAGCAAGATCCCCCTGTTCCTGCGTGGAGGCTACATCCTGCCTACACAGGCACCGGCCTCGACAACAACTAAGAGGTAACTTAATTCTCCACATCAGCCACCATGCAGGCAGGCTTAGTGGGCAGCTCTCTCCCAGAGTGTGGGGTAAATCACGAGTAGGGTCACCAAAGCAGGGAAAACTTGTCCCTACAAATACTCGAGAGAGAAATTTTGCATGAAAGTGAATTGAGGCAAGGTAGTTTTTTTCTAATAAATTCAAGAGGTGTTTTGGTGAGTGCAGCTGCTATTCTTTTATCCTTTTCTGTGACCTTAAATCTCTTTTGTCAACAGCCGTCTGAACCCATTTGGGCTCATTGTTTCCCTGGATGACCAAGGAGAAGCTTCTGGGTCGCTGTTCTGGGATGATGGTGATTCAATTGGTAAGTTTGATTCCTTTACTGTATAGCAAGGTAAGGACAGGATTCCCTTTACTCCAGCTTTGCTGCACAGTAATGGCATTGGCTCCTGCTAGCAGTAGCTGGAGAAAGGACCTTCAGCTGGATATTACAGAGATTACTACAGTGTTCTTGAAGTCAATGCTGCCGTAAGGGAAAGGTGTGACACTGGACACAGTTTGGCAGCCAGAAAGGGGAGTGATTGGGGAAAAGGGATTCTGTTCCCCTGAGATCATACGAAGAGTAAATGAACTTATAAAATAACCCACAAGTCATCTTAGTTTGATATGAGCTGCTTGCTACAACTGATGTGAACTGCTTCTGGGTTTTGCTGCTTGTTTGAATATCAATCAACTTTGCTCTGTGTTTTGACAGATTCCATCAAAAATGGAAACTACTTCTTGGCTAAATATACATTCAAAAACGTAAGTAGCAACATACAAAGCACATACTGTATTGTAGTAAAGTTGCTTGATGGTACTGATATCTAGCTTTCTATCTGAAAAGTGGTTTTTTTTTTTTTAGCACAGCAGGTAGTCTTGTAAAACAGCATACTACATAATGTTGTCATTTACAGACTGCTACAAAATAATCAAACTATGATGCTGCAGTTTTGCATTTACTTCATTGGGTATCACAGTGGTACCTCAGTAATGGTTTTGGTGCCAAGTGATTCTGAGTCCTCAGGGGTCCTGTTTTCCCAAGTCCTTGCTTCTGGGGATGAAGGACTTCCTTCTTGTCTTCCTCCTGTGAATGGTTTAGCCTGAAGGGTGGGAGAGGACTGCATTCTTGTCTTCAGGATATCCCAGCAACCTTCTAACTTCGGTCACATGAAGCTGTACTCAGTAGTCCTGAGATTTACCTGCTCTCATTTCTTTGGCATTTCCTTGTTGAGGTTGCTCCCATGGCTGGTATCCCAGGGAGTGATTCAGCAAGCTGCTGCAGTGCTCATCAGGTGCCACAAGCAGCACAGAGATGAATTAACCCAGACTGTGCACTAATGCCTTTCACCTCAGGCTTACTCCTTGCAGACATCTCTTGAGAAAGCTGAATACACAAACTCAACAGTCGAGGCTTCAACTGAGAAAAATACTAAAAAATAAATCTAATATAAGCAACTTACAGTAAGTTGAGAGAATTAGTGGAAAAAACACCCAACCTACTGCGGCGATCTGTACAGGTCATATTTCACCTCCAGTTCCAGTATCTGGCGGGAAATATTCAGGATATAATACATGTACTATGTCATAGTTTTCATACTATGTTGTATTCCTAAAAGCCCAAAAGTAGCCTGTGGAAAACCTTCTGAAGAATAAGATAATGTTAATCCCTACTGTGATATTGCCCTTAGAATGTGTTCCAAGAGTGACAGCAAGTCATAGTAAGCTGATGGCTGTTATTGCATAGTTTTATATACTGGAAGGATATTTTCCTGGAAATAATGCTGCATGTTTAAATTTCCTTTTTTTTCCCTTCTTGATTTACTGAGAAAAAAACTTTCTTCTTCAAAAACTGATCCTTCAGGTACAAGAGGAAAGAAAGGAAGAAAAATCACTTCAGATTTCTGTAGTCTGCTTGCAATATATTGCTATACATGGACTACAAATAAAGAATATTTAGTTTTCTGTTAAATTCCAATATATACAAATTAGATTGCCAATTCACTGATATTTCTACTTCTCATTGCTCATATTTGATTTCTGTCTAGAAATCCATGACTGAAGTCTTTATCTGCATTCTAATGTCAAATATTTATTATGTGTTTATAGAGAAAAAAATCTCAAACAACAAACTAAAGAACTATGAGAAATATATGAGAGTTTGGTATAAGTTACATATTTTTATAATCTTAAAAAATAAGGCCTGAAGAATTTACGTGCACCAGATTTTAGGCGAATGCACAAATTTTTGTCCATAAGAGTTTCACTGATATTTGCAAGGTCTGACACCACAGCGTTTGCTCAGAACCCAGTATAGAGTTTTGAATGGGTGACAACTAGAGGGTTAAACCCTCTCATTTGTATTTTAATTTTAAAAACAAGAATCACTGAGAAGAATTTGAGACTAGTGTAGGCATTTAAGTCTTAGAGAACAATTCAATCTGCCCACTCTCAGGCACCATCTCACTGCAGTAGGTATTTTACATCATTTTGACACTTTCATTTCAGCACACAAAACTGTTGAGAGATCTAAGTCAAGCACTAAGATCCTTCATCTAGAAATACATATGAACCTGA
>JAUBOD010000001.1:9470250-9492543 GCA_032353885.1 Nothura maculosa
TAAGTTAAAGGACTCTCTTGACCTCTGTTGATGTTTATTCATGAGAAACCTGAGTCATAGCCTGCAACTGTAAAAGCTTTAATAGTAAATAATAAA
Source organism: Nothura maculosa (assembly GCA_032353885.1). NCBI lineage: Eukaryota > Metazoa > Chordata > Aves > Tinamiformes > Tinamidae > Nothura > Nothura maculosa. Next base: position 9,470,347 of record JAUBOD010000001.1, read on the forward strand.
CAGATACTTTGGCAAAGCACATGGAAGAGGAGTGTGATCCAGTTTGGGCTGCTAGCACTGACTTCCTTCTCCAATATTTAAGTTTGTATTGAGAGGCAGATTTGTATTTGTAGGCAGAGTTATGTTTCATCTCAGGCTTCTTAAAACGATCATTACTCTTCCTTTCCTGTCTCCCACTAGAATAAAAATGTAGGAAAAAAAAAACCCTATTCCTAGTAAAAAATGATCTGTCATTTCTTAGGAGAAGATTAATTCTGCTTCCTAAATTGTGCAGTGAACAGGGCTCAGCCCCATTCTGCTGTTTCAGGACATACCTACCACAATTTCTCAGTGGGAAACTCCTCAGTGTTATATTAACATTGCTGATGTAAGGAAGGAGAGCGTATTTTGACAAGAATGCCTGATATGCAACATTGCCACTTCTATATCGCTCAGTAGCAATTGAGACTTGAAGATTTCTTCAAGTCAGGTGTTCTGCATACCTGCATTTCTGCTAAATTTGAGAATTCACAACACAGAAGTAAATTCCTCTGCTTTATGCCAGATGTAGGAAGACAAACATGATTCCTTCTGACCTAAAGGTTTATTTTCTCCAAGTGAGCTGCAACTTTGGAAAAAAAAATGGAAGTTTTGCTTCTTTTGGCCAAGAACTAGGGACTACAGCAAGGTCTAGTGTGAACCACAGCTGTTCTGTACCATGCAGAAAAAAACAACTTGCTTCTGAATTCTTTTATGAGAGGAAGTTGGAGGAGATACTATGAAAAAGCATAGCTGTAGGTGGTGAGGATGGCTGAAGGAAGAGCAGAGACTGGGACTAGAGATGGGAGAACAAAACATCTGGATATTGATCATGGGCTTTTGCTCATTTTAGGGGGTGGCAGTGACAACATGATGAGACTTCTTGATGGAATAAAAAGCTGAAAGGCTGCATTTATGGTAAAGGCTGTCTGGGCATGGGGCCAGGGTAGGCAAGATCCCTGTTCAAATGCAAGGGCTGGTTGTGAGGGCTAGATCTGCCTGGGAGTAAGGTAGATCCTTAGAGAATCTAGCTAGATAACAATGACAAACTGGCAGCTGCCCACTGTTTCTCTGTTACATCAGTGGCCAACCTAGCAATTTCATATATTTCTTTGTAAAATAAAAGCAGAAAAATAAACTCTTATCAGCATCAATATGCTGTTCTGGCTAGTATTACAACCTGGACTTTATTCCTTTCTTGTTATCTCACTCCTCGTAGCTTCAGTGAACACAGAGGCAATCACTAATCTGCAATACATCCCCTCAGGCTCTAATTTTTTAAAGCAGAGTTTATTTCATAAAAGTAAGCAAACCAGATCATGCATTTGTTTTAGGGATGTCAAAGGAAAATGCTTGTGTATGTGCCTGTTTTTGTATGTATCTAGCTATTTTTCTCTTCTACAAATTGGCTTATAGGAGTAATTTTAGATCTTTTACACTTTTTTGCTGTTCTGATTATACTTCTTTCTTTTTCTTTTCTTTTTTTGTTTCCAAGAAAAGAATAAAGATTTCAATAAAATGCAGAATACGTAGTATTACTGATGAACTAGATCCAAAAATTAACAGGCAACATTCTATTGCTGTGTTTGAGTTAGTTACTTTAAATATGATCCAAATGCTGGAGTGGGGGAATTCAATTTATTACAGGCTTAGATCTCCAATAGGAAGTGGATTTCACAAGGTGGGATTTAGACTTTTAAGAAATATTCCGTTTGATATAGCCACATCTTGGAGCAAAGAATGCACAAAAGAACATATGGGAGACTGCTGAAAATTTGGAGTCCTGAACATGAGATTCCAGTGCAAGATTTAACCAAAAGAAGAGCTAGAGCAGATAGATATATCTAGATATAAAGACACATGAAGGCAGAGATCCTTTAGTTATTTAATTCTTCTGTTTGTTCTCTTGGTACCATCTTGCAGGAATACTGTGCTGTTCTGGTGTCAGAAATTCACAGACTCTATTGAAAAAGCAAAAAAAAAGTTTTGTATAGAGAAAAGCTGCAAAAATGTGTGAAGGATGAGAAAATGCCTTCCAGTGAGAGTGCCAAGGTGCTCAGTCTAGCTGTAAAGGCCAAAAAAGGGGAAAGAGGCTCATGAGAGTCTCAATGCTACTAGAGGATGCAGAAATTTGGTGACAGAAGTTCTTTAAATTAGAAAGGTGAGATTCAACCTTTGTCTGTTAATGAAAGTAGACAAATTCAAAGGCTGACATTTTAACTATTGAAACAGCTTGTCAGCCATGAATTTTCCAGTTGTAGAAATTTTTAAATGAGAAGTGAATGTTTTTCTGAAAGAAATACTCTTGCTCAATAATTCAATTTTTATGAACTGTATCCTTAGCCTATGTCATACCATCTTATCACAGCTATCTCCTCTGGGTTTGCAATTATGAATAATGAAAAGAGCATTTTTGTATTTTTTTTTAAATAAGATTTCTGTGACAAGTCATTGCTTTTGGAGGTCTCCACATAGTTATACAGATCACAAAACAAAGCTTATGCAATCATCTACCTTTTACAAGTTTTGAAACATAGGATTCGACTTTTGAACTTATTTTGAAGGCTTTGTTAATTCATTCTGTCACTAGCTGTAAGTGGAGCCTGCTTGAAAGTCAAAGCAATTCAATGCCAGGCTTATATTGAGATTATTTGCCATTCAGTCTGCTCCTGTGCCTGGGAGGAAAAAAAAAAAGTAAATTAATGACCAGGTCGATAAACGACTGCTACATAGAAATGGTGACAACGCACGGCAGCTATGTCCCCTCTTCCTCCTTCTCTCTTAGGTCTAACAAGGTATGGGCTTAAAACCAGTGCAGAAGCAGAACGCTGCTCTATGAGTCCCATCAACACTCATGGGCATGGCCAGGGTGGCAGGTGATGCCTCAGTTGTGTTGTCCCATGGCCCTGAGAAGCTGCTCTCCATCCTATGAGCATCTCAAAGAAGAGACACGTCAGGGTCTTGCAGGATCCTGTCATGTCTGAAATCGCTCAATAAACAGATCAAAAAGCAGGTCCTGTGAGCTTTGGTCAGGCTCCAGACTTCCATAAAAAAAAGGCTAGAGGTCCAGGTTCCATCTCTGTAATGTCCTGGCTACTGCACTCACAGTCTGTGAAAGGAGGGAGGGAAGAGCTGTTCCCTTAGAGCCACTGAACAGGGTTGGCTGGAGCAGCTCAGAAAGGGTCACCGATAGCAGAGCCTGGAGATCTTCTGAGCAGTGCCTGAGACAGGTCTCACTTTATGTGAGACACTTATCTGTCATCTGTGATATAAGAATAATTGATTCCAGAACTATCTCCAGAAATATACTGCCAAATTCCTGCTGCCATTTTCCAGATTATTACTTTATCCCTGGGTAATCCTGGATTCCCTTCAATTCCTCTGAATTCTGCCTTGGCTTCCCACTCCAGCTATATCTCAGCTTCCTAACTATTGGTCCTGAAGATCACCAACCAGAAATAACCTTATTTATTTATTTATGTATTTCCCCTATATTAAGAGTCTGGATCACAGATTTGTAATACTTCTTTGGTGAACATCGGTGTCCTGGTATTTTCCTAACATTTACAATATTTTCCCATTCATCCATAAAAAGGCTCACAAAAGGTTTCTGAATTTCCAGCTTATAAATTCATTTTAAACAAAGATTAATTAATATACATTTTTTAAATAAAATCAGAATTAGCAAGGAATCCATCCTTTGCAAAGATATTGTTTTTTAACCACCTGATAGTACAAGCCTGCAGTTGAGAAAAAGAAGAATGGTAATTAATGGATGTATACGTCTGCAGATGTACAATAATTTTTTTTTCACAGTAATTCTGAAGATACAAGCAATATTTTCCTGGTTTTCTTTTTTTTTTCTCCCATAGGAAAAAGGTCTGACAAGAAAACTGCTATGAGTAATTGCTAAGTTGTTAAGATGAAAGCTGGCTCCCTTAATACTGATGTGTTTTAGACCAACCAGCTGGAGGTACTCTACTTTATGGCAGAAAAAAAATGACTTTATTAGTTATATATAAAAGAAAATAATATAGTGCACAAACTATGCAGTGTTTCATGTGATCATAGCAGTTTAGAGGCTAGAGAAGGGGAAGGTGTTTGAAGAACTACAATTTAAAGTGCCTAAAACTAACATGCAGATGAAAAACAAAGGAAGTAAAAAGCAGCATTTATTCGGAGATAAATTTGTTTGCCTACCTGAGACAGATGCTTTCTGCTTTTCAGCAGTTAAAAGGAATTGCAAACCATGAAGCAACAGTTGGAAGAAGAATGTCTGCAAGTGATTTTTCATATGTGGATGAGCTTTCTTTTTCTGTATCCATATCAGCTGGCTGTATTTTTTATTTGTAGTATGAGTACCTCTGATTTTCATTCTTAATGGATCAGCTGCAGCTCTATATGTGAGTTGCATTTGAAAAAGCAGCTATTTATATATTCATAAAATGTACTTGCACATTAAATGTTCATGTCAAGCTGACAATGAAATTAGAATAGTAGGATGTTTTATTTAGGATTTAAAAGGGGATTATGAAACTGATGTTATATAAAATATTTGCATACATTCCTAATCTCAAATTGTCTGAAGGTTAAATTTAATATTTTATATCATGCAGGGAATTCCCAGTGCAGGTTGCGTTTATGTCAAATGTAAACCTATATGTGGATTGTAATTCAGAGAAGGTCTGAGTGTTTGAAATAAACTCTTGGACTATCCCAACTTATTTTCTAAAGCAGACATAGGCTTGAAGCCCAAGAGTTGTTATAGCTTGAAAATTCAGGTTGGAGTTTTTGAGAGCAGAGAAGACAAAGACAGAAAATCATAAGAGGAAAATATTTAAAGGGAAATTTGGGCTTTTGTTTTTTATTTAAGCTCCTTTCTATGTATCAGAAAGGGATGGCTAAAAGCCATTTATTTTTACTCTGTTGGACTTCTGCTGTAATTTTACAAAAACTTTCAGACTAATTGGTGGAGAGATGGTAGGAAATCAGATCTCCCAGTGGAGTGCGCCAGTATTCAGTGTTTGTGTAGAATCTTTATTATTCTTAGTTTACTCTGCTAGTGTTGACTTTTCTGTGATAGTAATTGAACTTAAATGATTCTTAATGTAACAACTGCAATACAGTTATGAAAGTGCATGTGGCACAGGGTCACATCCAGGCAGGTTTGGAAGATCTCCAGAGAAGGAGACTCCACAACCTCTCTGTGCAGACTGTTCCAAGGCTCCATTACCCTCACTGTAAAGAAGATCCTCCTCACATGGAGATGGAACTAAATCTGTTTTAATTTATACTCTTTTTCCTGTCACTAGCCACCACTGAGAAGAATTTGGCCATAACCTCCTTACATTTTCCCCTCAGGTAGTTATACATATTGATCAGATACCCTCTCAACTTTCTCTTCTCCAGAGAAAACAGGCCCAACTCAATCTTTCCTCATGTGAGAGATGCTCCAGGCCTTTCATCATCTTTGTTACTCCCCACTGGACCCTCTCTAGAAGCTCCACATCCCTCTTGAGCCCAGAGCTGCCCCCAATACTCCAGGTGCGGCCTCCCCAGAGTTGAGTAGAGGGGCAGGATCCCCTCCCTGCCCCTGCTGGCAACATCTTCCTGATGCAGCTAGGAGCCCATTGGCCTTCTTGGCCACAAGGGCACTGCTGACTCATAATTAACTTGGTGTCAACCAGGACTCCCAGGTCCCTCTCCATGGAGCTCCTTTCCAGCAGGTCAACCCTTAATCTGTCCTGTGCCTGGGGTTATTCCTCCCCAGGTGCAGCACCCTACACTTGTCCTTGTTGAACCTCATGAGTTTCCTTTTTGCCCAACTCTTCAGCCTGTCCAGATCCCTCTGGATGGCAGCACAGCCCTCTGGAGTGTTGGCCACTCCACCCAGCTTGGTAAAACTTGCTTCAGACTTGCTCAGGGTCCATTTGTGCCCTTGTCTAAGTCACTGATGAACAGGTTAAACAGCACTGGGCCCAGTACTGACTCTTGCGGGACACCAGTGGCTACAGGCCTCCAACTGGACTCGGCTGCATTTACAACCACCCTCTGAATTCTGCATCCAGCCAGCTCTCAATCCACCTCGCTTGTCACTTGATGTCTAAAGCCTGGCCGAAGTCAAGGTAGACAACACCCATGGCTCTCCCATCGTCCATCCAATATACTGTTTTATTAAAGACATCATTTAAAAGTGACTTCAATTTTTGTTTTAAAGTTACAGATTTATAAAATATCTGTATACACCACAGATACTGGCAGCTTTACCAAAACAATAGTTTTATTAATCTACTTCAGAAACTCTTAAATAGCCTTTTATTTTGCTGTATTCAGTTTTTAAACAGAGCAGTTTATCTTCTCACCTTACTTTGCTGTTCCTTCTTCTCCTGCTCCAGATCACATCCTTTAATTGTAAATCTTTTGAGGCAGGAGCCTGTTGTTTATTTGGCTCTGTGTTCTTAATAGAGCCATTATTAAGTATAATAAGCATATCTTCTGCTGAACCTTAAAAGGCATTAATTATCTCATTGTAAGTAGATCTCAAAATCCACCCCTTCAAATATAAATGCTTTTTTTCTTTATGTCCTTTTTTTCTACTCATTTGGAAAATAGAAGATTCCCATTTAGAGATGGTATGAAATTAATCTTCCCTCTAATTGTTATTATCACTGACATAATTATAACAAGTTTTGCGTGTTAGTTCTTGTGCAACTCTTGCTTGTATACGTTTAAAACAAGTGAAGCCTATATTACTTAATTTCAATGCTTTTTGTTTTATATCATTTGGGTCTATAGATCACTGGGTTTATTGATATGTGTTTTATCTTCTTTGCTCATATTTTAACATGGGAAATAGTGAGATTCCTCCCACTTAAATTTGGGCATCTGCAGTGCAGACCACTGGGCACAAGTGGGTGCCTGGGTTCCCCACGCAGTCCTGGCCAGCAGCGGCATCTACGCAGTGACTCATCCTGTGCGGAAGCAGATTCCTACCTCTGGTCAGATGAATCACAGCCTACATCCCACTGCTAGTAGTTCCCACGTCTCATTGATCACAAGAGGAGCCCAGGCAGCCAGAATAGATGTATGCAACTACACTGTAGATATCTAAAGTGAGATGAGATGAGATGATGAGATGACTTCTGCCCAAGGAACTCAACTGCTTCTACATTGCACCTCTTCAGATTGCCAGGAGCTGGCAATCTGCATATGGACTGCGAATCCCATCACGCAATTTTGTTGCCCTGGAGGATCTCTAACAGAGGGTAGGAAGGGGAACTGCTCCTTAAGATGACCCTTTGCTTCTCAGGAATTGATCTGTAGATGTTCCCAGACACTTTCCAAAGCAAGTAAGTGGCCCATAGACTTCCATTTAGCATGATTTATTAGGAAATAAAAACTGCTGTAGAAAAATAATGTAAAATTAAAACATTGAACAAGCAATCACATGAATGAAGTAGTTTGTGCTAATCGTACTATAAAGGTTTTCCCCACAGAGAGGAAGGAAGCAGTGACTGAAAGAGATAGAAGAACTATGGGTAAGAGCAGATCTATAAGAAAGCGAAAGGGACTGCAGTTCTTCTCTCACCATTGCTAAGAACAGTTCTCTGGTGGCAATGCAGTTTTATACCTTTTCCTCTTATTACTGACCCATGGTTCTGCTTCCAGCCTTGTCTGGTTTTACAAACCTAATATATTACCATTAGACTAGTTTTGGAGTGATTTCTGTTGTTTTGTTATTCCTCTGGAAAGGAATTTCTAAAGAAAACTGAAATCTTCCTTCTGAAGAAGGGAAGCGCAAGGCTAATGGCTTGTGTGCTAAATTTAGGATATATTCACATCCTGTATGTATGGCAGCAATGACTATCTAACTGGCTTGGTTCAGTTCAGTGATCTATAAGATGACTGCTGGTACTGATTAAAGGTTAGCTCTAATGTTTTGTAGAATAACTGGTTCCTTAATCTTGCTCTGACAACCAGCCAGAAATAGGCCAGAGATCAGTCTTACTGATGTGGCCTAACAACTTTGCTCTTTCCCTGTAGCTTCAGTAAATGCTCCACAAAAACAAAACAAAAAAAAAAACCCCACCAAAAAACCTTTGATATTCAGGCTGTAGGAAGAAAATAAGGATTATTTGTTGCAGAGAAAAGCTCCATACAACCCCCCAGCATTCTGAAGCATTATTTACATGGATATTTTTGCTCTTTGCTGTATTACATATGAGCACAGGCACACATTAGCTATTTTTGTTAGTTTGTTTTGTTTTGTAAACCATAACATGGGGCAGCCCAGGCCTTCATTTGGAGCAGACTTTTGTGCAGGCAGCACTTGCAGAGATAGCAGGAGCTGCTGGCTACAACAGACAACATGGGAGGCCTCAAAGGATTAGATTGCATATAGATTTCGTACTATTTAGAGCATTTCTGTTCAGTGCACCTAAGGATGGGAAAAGACTGGGAAAACACAGAATCACAGAATGGCTGATGTTGGAAGGGACCCCTAGAGATCATGTAGTCCAACCCCCTGCTCTAGCAGGGACACCCAGAGCGTGGGACACTGGGTGCATGTTGGTGATTCTGGAAGATCTCCAGAGAAGGAGACCTTAAAATCTCTCTAGGCATTCTAAACATTTCTGTTTAAAATCCTAAAATCCTGAATATCAAAGCCTAAACATTCGCTGTCAATAATAGGGCAGGAAGAATTGATGTAGAGCAATGCCAGAGAGATGAGTGGAAGCTTATTTGCAAGGGAGCTCTCCTTTCCATGGCCTCGCCTTGGTGGGACACCCGTGCCTCCCTCCAGGCAGTGCTGTGCTCAGCGGGCGGAGCAGGAGCCCACCGGGACCCTGAGGAGCAGCTGCCGAGCAGCGGGCGCAGCCGGCGCCGCTGGCAGCGGCTGCAGGCCCGGCCGGCAGCGAGGAGCAAGGCCCAGCAGTCAGGAGCAGCCACTGTGCTCAGCAGCTGAGGGCACAGGCTCCTTCCCGGCTTCCCTGCGGGGAAGCAGAGCACGTGCAGAGGGAAGTGGGGCATGATGAAGGGAGCAGAGTGGTGGCCAATTGCTTCCTTGGGGATGCACTGCTGGGGAGCGCTGGGTCAGGGCTGGGCCAGAGGGGTGGTAGTTTGTTTACTGTATTTGTTTACTCCAAACTGCTTCTTATTTAAAATCACATGTGCAAACCAATGTTTGGCGAGGGGGCGAAATGTTGCTGCTGTAAGCAGTACAGTATTAATATAATTCTCTGGAGCCTCAGCCTGGCACTCAAATTCCCATTCAGTGCTGCACTAAGGCCCTTGCCAGTGCCTGCCTGGGGATGGGGCTGCTCTTCTCTGTTCCTCCTCCTTTATCGCACCGTGAACCATCTTGTCTCCAACTCCATGTCTGAGATGATGCTCTCTGAAATAGAACTCCATATAATACGAGTATGATTGCTATCTTAGAGGAAAGTGTTTTCATTTAAACATGTTAAAATTTATTCCAGGGAACCCAGTTTACCATGAAATTCAAATCACTTGGTAGAAGCACTTTTTTTTTCCTTATTAATGGTCTCCATTATGTTTTGTTATATCAGTAAAGTTCCGCAGTAAATGACAAATACACTGAATAGAACTGATCCTGAAACACAAAATTATAAACGCTCTTTAGAATTACTTTCTGAGTCATAATCTTTTTGGCATGTGCTGCATTCATTTTGTATAGTGCTAATTTTTAATCAACACATCATTCGGTGAGAAATTATATCAAATCTCCTAGCAAAATCTAGATGTATTACTTTGCATTGTGTCCATTCACTGATTTCATCAATAGAAGTAATTATCTGGTATTATTTGTTTTCTGTATGCTCTTTGTTGCCTATCCTCTGCAGTTATCTTTAAAATCCACATGTTGAACCTTAGCCTAATTTAATCTCTTTGAGGCAGGAACAATTCTAAAGCTAAGACAGTGCAGAGCACAAAGGGAATTCAGAGAATTACTAATAATAACTGTATGCTGATTATTCTTCTTGCACTTTGGTGTGATCTAGTTGCTTCATCCTTCTTACATTACTTTAGTCAGGGCTTAATTTTAAGGGTCCAGGAAAGGACTTTGGTACCTAAAAGTCATATTTTGAAGTGCCATATTGTAAACTACTGTCCCAAAGGAGAATGTTAAAGCCTGTTAGAAGTCTACACTTCATAAATAGTTTATAAATAGATATAGGTGCTTGGAAAAGGCAACTACTTAGAATTAGCCTATATGAAATACTAAAACCAGAATCATGTTTTAGTTCCCACGGCACTCCATGGCAGAAGAACTCACTGCATGACAGCTGGTTGTCCTAGTAGAGGTGCGTGTTCAAGAACAGGAGGCGGTCCTGCTTTTCCTGTAAAACATTCCTTCCTGTCTTCTGCATACAAGTGCCCTGAAACATGGTCAGTTCCTCCTCAAGGATCCAGCAGCCATTATTGCCATTGATAGCACCAGGCCTAAGCTTTTATAGCAGTTCAGCAAGCCTTATCATTTGACAGATTTTTATCTAAACTTGCCTTGGCCTGCTTGGAATTATGTTTAATCACAGAATCACAGAATGGTTGAGGTTGGAAGGGACCTCTAGAGATCATCTGGTCCAATTCCCTGCTCCAGCAGGGACATCCAGAGCACGGGGCACAGGGCGGCATCCAGGCGTCTTTGGAAGATCTCCAGACAAGGAGACTCCACAGCCTTCCTGGGCAGCCTGTGCCAGGGCTCTGGCACCCCCACACCAAACAAGTTCTTCCTCACATGCACATGGAGCTGCCTGGGTTTCAACTTACACCCGTTACCCCTTGTCCTGTCACTGGTCACCACTGAGAAGAGCTTGGCCCCTTCCTCCCTACCTTCTCCCTTCCTGTACTTATACATAATAATCAGATCCCCTCTCAGCCTTCTCTTCTCCAGAAAAAATAGGCCCAACTCAGTCAGTCTCTCCTCATACAAGAGTTGCTCCAGTCCCTTCATCATCTTTCTTGGCCTCTGCTAGAGGGCAGCAAGCTTAGATGTAATAGCATTTTTTTCTAATCGTTGAGTAGCCCCAAAAGTTTCACTTCTGCTCACCTTCATTATAAGCTTGGGCTATAGCTATCATTTTTATCCGTAGCTACTAGGAACATCTAGTTACTCTGCGTAGTATGAACAATTATTTGTGACTCTGTGGTGCGGTGTAGTAGAACATGGCAGAGCAAGGGCATAGAATGCGATGGGTGCAGGATGTTGCTGGAAACAGCAGCCTTGTGAGGAGCTCCCAGCCTTGTGAGGAGCTCCCTAGTGTTTGGTTAGCAAACTGGAAACTTGGGAGACGGTCGTCCTTCCTGCAAAGACAAGGACGAAACTCCATCAGGAACATTATGCTCTGCATGAAAAGGAGACGGAGTTTAGGTGATTTGTTACAATCCCCCATCTGCTTCTTTAGGAATACTGCTGATACAGTCAGGGACAAAAGGCAAGTGTAAGAAACAACCTAGCAACTGAGAAAGAGCTACCTCCTAGGAAGGTTCTGTGCAACAATTTTTATCAGTGTTATAAATGAAATTCCTTCCATATTAATTAGATACTTTGGACTGTGCTTGTTACTACCATTGTCTGGTCTAATCACCATAATTGTTTCTTGTAATTAGTCTTAAGATTTTAATTAGACTAAGAAGAAATTCTTGGCTTCTCATATAAGGTATGTTTTCTTTCCTACCCATAACAAGATTTTGAATGGAACACAGACTTTAGAATTCAGTTTCATGCTATGTCTGTGGTGAGGGGCAACATAATTGTCTTATATATTTTAAATTGAAATTGTTTCTATATTCACAGTGCCACATATTGTTAAACAACTTCTGTAGTTCTAATCTCTATAGTAAAAAATATTTTTATAAAATAGTAAAATAAAAGATGTCTCCTTTTGTTGCAATGCTATCTTACATATTTAATGTATTTCCTCTATACAGCAAACACAGCTAGAACAGAATCTCTTTTTAGTGCACTGGTAAATAAAATGCATGTATACCATTTATACCAAGAAAGAAAAGGAATTAAACAATAAGGATACAATTAGTTAAAATTAGAATGATTTTGCAGCTGTAAAATGAGACATTTCTGTTTCAAAGTTCTGTCTCCATGAAGTGGAGAGGGTAATTAGGAATGCTTTGAATACCAGAAAACAGGTGAAAAGAAACCTGTGTATCTTCAATTTTTTTAGCAGAACTATTTTTACTATTTCTTGTTAGTATTGCAGACTGGAAAGAATATTAGGGAAAAATCCTTTGAAGGATATGTGAAATCTGTTAATATTTGCATTTCTCATCCTAGCTGTCTTCCTTTACTACAAAAGAAGACTCAATTTAATTAACTTTTTTTTTAGATACAAAATGTCAATAAGAAAGTTATTTTGGAAAGCAACTATAAAAAGAATAGCCAATTTTAGAAGAGCTTTTCAAACACAAACTCAAAAGGTGATAGAAATTCAGTTTCAGAAAATATAAAGATAAGGGTGATTTGGAAGTGCAAAGGTTCACTGCATAAAGAAATACCTATCTAAATTTTTGACAGTAATTCAAATGAACTTTTGCTGTATTTATTGAATGGAAATGAAGTATGGTTGGGCAGATCTAAGGCAGTGACACAGAAAGGTATAAAGACTATAGATTGGTCTCTACAGTCTGAGAGATTTATTTACCATATTAAAATCACAGGCTGGTAGGAATCAGGGCCAAGACTTGCTCCATTCTGCTTAGAGTTTGAACTTCTGAATGAAATAAAAATTAACAGTTTAGTTAAAAAGAGTAAATTGAGCTATTTTTTGCACAGGGATTAAAGATTATTTCTTTACCATACTGTATTCTTGTGCTGTGAGAAGCTACTCATCTGAAACAAAATATTGGGGTTTAGGTTTGGGTTTGTGCAGGATGCATTAACAAAATGATGGCTTAACGGAAAATTAAGCATGAGTAATAGCTAATAAAGACTTTGTTGTATTGATTTGCTGAGTCGAGAGGAACTCCTGAGCCACAGTTAGGACCATGGTCAGAATTCCAGCATTTATAGCACTGATCTATTCTAAAGCCTGGAGGAACAGACCAACAGGAGCCTCCTGAATTGCAACATGGATAAAGTTCAAGTCCTGCACTGGGCATGGTAGAAGTCCATGCATCGGCTCTGAATGTGGATGAGCAGAAGGATGGTGGTTCTGTGAGAAAGGTGCTGCTGGAGAGCAAGCAGAGCATGAGCGAGCAGGGCACCTCTGCAGCCATCTGTCTAGGTGGCATTCAGAATTCACTTCTAATATGAATTATCCTATGACTCTGTGACAAAAACTGGTCATGTTTTGGACAATGTGAAGTAGTGACTTCTCTGCTGAGATGGCCTTACCATACAAAATCATTTTTAATGCTGATGTTACATCTATAGGTAGGAAACCTACACCAGAAAGTCAAAAAACAGTTACTGAGTTTAAAAAGTTGGAAGCTCTAGATAATAATAAAGAATAACTAATTTTTATCATTAAGATTCTCTGCTTGGAGAGGCTGTTAATGCAAGGCTAAATATAGGTAAAAGTTAACACAGCTGCCATGTTAGAATGGCACAGAAATATTAGGTAAAACTTACATGCATGAGTTTGAAAAAAAAGAATACTACACTAACTTTTGAACTATAATTCCTAAAATTTCCTTGCTATATTGAGTTTTTGTGATGAGAGTGGCTTCTCAGCCAATGTTAATCCAAGACAAAGGTCTACAAGACTTGTAGAAGGTCAGTTTAAGACTATTGACGAAGCTAAGAAGAGAACATAGAATTAATTATATTTTAGACAATATATGGATGTCTCTTTCTGGTAAGTACTTCATGATCTAGGTCATGGTATCCAACTGGCACTAGTGAAGATTTGGGTTAGAATTCTGCTCCTACAAGATAAAGAGTGGGAATGAAAGTATAACAAAACGTTTGGGGCAATAACTGCAAAAATTGTTCATAGTATTTAATACATGTGCTGATTGTAGGAGTTACATTAAAAAAGGTCTTAAGGGTTAGGATTAAGACATCTGTAGCATTATGTAGAAGAAATTTGTCCCAAACGTTTTCTTTATAGATATTAATGATGAAGCATGAATAATATTCTTCCAAAAGGTATTTAAAGAGTTCAAACTTTCAAAAACCTTGCCTTTTTTAAGGGTTTTATATATATGCTTCTTGGAAAATATACATACAAGACAAAATGTATTTGCTAATCAGAATTCTAAATCTACTATATAACCCTGTATAGCTGTACTAACTATATCACCATGAAAAGATACACCAAAGAATGCAAAATGACAGATAAAACACAAAGTAAAATAGCAACCTGTACTGAAGTATCTATTAAGCTCAGGAAGGATAATTAATTCATTGTTCATTTCTGTTCCATCGAGTTCCTGTAAGGTTGAATTTGGCCTAGAATGTTTCTGCAATGATTTTTTTTTAGTGTTACAGTTAAGTCTGAAATCAAATAAGTAAAATCACAGTTCAAATAAGTGGTTTTATTTTTGTGAGAGAGCTTTGTGTTTAGCCTTCAGAAAAGTAAGAATCTAATCCATATAAGTAAGTATTAAAAAATCTTTCATTTACTTTCACTTTGTATTTGTTTTAGTGTTTCTTTCACAAAATGAAGTGTTTATGAAGTGACCTTCTCCTCTTTGACAGAGAGGTTCCACTGGCAACTAGCCAGCATTTTGCAGAATAATTTCAGTGCAATTGTGCTAGGGTTACCCAAATAGCATAATAATATTCACAGAATTATTGCTACTGAGAATCTGGAATATATGCTCTTGGTATCTGGCATGTTGCCCTAGATAATTAGTTCTTTATTTCTGAAAATGAATGTTTCTTCCATGGTGGTATGGTGCCACTTCACACAATTATTCAGACTAAAATAAAATAAGATAAAATATTTTTGATTATATGTATATATAAAATAAGAAGGTAAGAGCTTTCTGAAAAAAAGAGAAGCAAAAGACCCCCATCAGCGCCCATGGTACTGATGGTGCTGTTGCAGTTTAGTCTTTCATATTCTGTTAAGCAACAGTACCTAATTTACTTCCCATTTCAAAAATATTGTGCAATTTTAAGCGACATTTTTAGATTGAAAGTAAATAATGAATCAGGTAGCACTTGAATAATTAATGAATAGGAACAACTAAATTGAGACAACAGAATGTTACACATGAGAAGGCAGAAATACCTGTAGTTTTCACATAGGCAAAGAATAGTACAAAAATTCACCCATATTCCAAACTCGAAGTGTGAGTGTACACCTCATCAAGTCAGTGCTGCCCAGAAAGAGAATGATGAATTGAAATATATGCTTAAATGCATCCCTGCAATAGTGCCATAGTCATTCTGGAAGATTATCAAACTCATTAAATTATTTGGGCTACAATTTTTCAGCCTCATTAAAACCTTAATTGTTTGAATGTTGCCATGAAATGAGGAAAATCTGCTGGACAAAGCTGCCAACAGACAACCCACATACTGTCAACTGTTTAAGGTATTTTAATGTCACAAAAATAAAATAAAATTAAAATTCATGAAAGGGAGTAAAAGGAGACTATGTAGAAAAGAAGAAATATTCCTAACCATTCAATTTGGAGCTGGCTTTTTGTAAAGGGGGGGGGGAAAGGAAAAGAAGAAAAAAAAAAGAAGAAAAAAGACTTCATCATGCAGTGATGAACTAAGTCAAAGCTCCTTGTGCACAAGGATCTCACTTTTGCTGCAAAGGACCCCAAGGTGAATATGTAATATCTAATCATTAGATATTACATATATCTAAAAACTATAAGAAAATCATGGGCTTCAGAGTCTATACATACAGACTATTCCAGAATAGAGTATTTTCTCTAAAATAATAAGTTTCTTTTAAATTTTTTGAACACAAAGACTTTACAGTTGAAGGCCTTTTCTGCAGTGAAAGCAAACTGTGTTATTAAAGACACCAACATCTGCTTGCCAGAAAAGCATCTGACCTTAAAGCAGCTCTCACAACACAATGGTAATTGTAGGAATGGGGACTTGTTTAGTATATTCCTAGTATTTTATTTACTACTGCTTGAATCCTTGGAGGTTGAGATTTAAAATTAACGGCAGAAGTCAAATGAAGGACGCAGGCGTCCTTACCTGATTTTGTTATCCTCAGAGAAAATCTTTCACCTGCAAAATAAACATCCTCTCAAGATCCCCCAAGTCTTCCTAGACATAACTCCTTCCCTTCCCAGAATCATTATGGCAAGATTCAGTGTAATATGGGAGAGGGGCACGCTTTCTGGTTCCACATGTAGCAGGGGACTATCAAATGTGACAAACTACTTCAATGAGCTGTGAAATTTTTGCTTTACGAAAGCAACAAGTCATTCTTGATGTGCTTGAAGTGGTTTCAAAGTGATTTTTGGTTTCTTCCACAAAAAAAGTGTAATATTAGAGAAACAAAAAAGAAGTGAATGAAGTAATATAAAAACCAAATACAGCCTCCAAAATGAACTTCAGATAGAGTTTCATTGTTATGCTGAATACATAAAAGTATGTGGAAGAACCTGGCAGCATGCCCGGATTCCATTTATCTTTGGAAGAAATCTATACACCAAAAAAACCCTTTTTTTTTAAAAGCATGAGGCACAATAAACATGGCATGGGCACACGTGATGGTAGACTTCGAAAAATTCCATGCTGACGGATTACTCTGAGAAATTCTTGAAAGAAACTGTTTTAAAAAAAAAGGAGTTGATGGAAAGATCTGGTTCTGCTTCTTGCTGCTTATTTATATACAGTGTTACCCTGACTCCACTGACATACACCTCAGAAGCAGAAACAATATATAAGGCTGATACACCATCCAGATTATACATTTGTGTAAATCTGAGTGTGTGATCGTATTGATAGGCAGTTAATCCAGGATTACCCATACTAGGCCGGATTATCACCTGCATCAGGTTTACGTCTTTCTAAATGATTATGAGCGGATAATGGATCAGCAAGTGGTGATCCATGAAGAAATATACAGTGGAGTCTATACTCATGTTCAGCCTATGCCTGTTTTGGCAGAGATACTGATTTCTTTCATGCTCTAAACAGTGTGAGCTGAAGGAGCTCATCCACGGTATTAGGAAATCACATGAAGTCAGGCACATGAGTAATGAAATGCACAGCTGGACTGATGGAGAAAGACAGGACTCGTGTCGCAGTTTATGGATGGCTGCTCTTTGGTCCAGGACTGCAGTAATGAATTCCTCTGAACAAGTCTGACTTTTGTTCCAATGAACAATGAATGAAGAAAATAATTAAAGAACATCTCAATTAGCTGCAGGGGCCTAGTGCACTAATTTCTGCAAAATTGGCTAATTCTCCAAGCATATTTTATTTATAAAGACCCTGATTTCAAAGATAATAATGTGTCTTGCAGTGTGGTTCATTTTTGAATGTCCTGAAAGCAAACTGAAGGAAAAGTTGCAGGTAGAGATCAGGAAGCAAAAGCAATTGCATATTATATTTTTCTGGATGATTATAGTATCTGCACATTTCTGCAAACTCAACTGATATTTCTTTGAAATATGAGAGACTTAGAGGTGAGTGGGCAAGTTAGGGAAGGAATGGAAAAAAAAAGAGAATTTATATCTTTCAAGAGTACTCAAAAAAATGAGAACTTGGAAACTGCTGAACTTTGGCTGGGAAGTCATTGAAGGGGAAGAATTTGCTCTTCTGAAATTGAGACATTTTTCTTAAGTGCTTAGCTGATATCTAGTGATAAGCATGTTGAGGTTTTCTTACAGAACTGTCTGATCTTATGTTCACTGAAAGGAAAGCCCTTGATTGCCATCTAGATTTCTCAAGACAGATTATATGCAGCTAATCTTTTTGTCACCATCCTCACCACCATATAAAAAATAATCTATTGTAGCAACACCTGAAATTGTCTAGTGTCATGAACTAATGATGAGCTGTCTTTCTAGAAAAAATGATTTAAAATTCAGCCTTACATTTTTTTTTTTCTGGCAACCTGTCCAGAAATGACATCAGTTGACGTCTCAATTCAAAGTTGATGGATAGGTTTTCTTTTAAAAGGACCTATCAGTTTGCTTCCTTGCCCTTTAAACTAAATTTGAACCATATTCTGACTTCATTGGCTGCTAAAAGCTAGTACTAAAAATACTCCAAGATATAGGAATAACAGCTGAGGTCTATGCTACATGTTTAATTCTGAGGACAAAGCCAGAATAGGTGCTTTCCAGATCTAAAATTCCTCTGTTCTTCATTGTATACTGACTCTCTAATAGTAGGATTCTCTCTGACTCTCTAATAGTTAGAACAAGACCTTAAATGGGCTATATGACTTCCCTGAACAATTCTGAGAGTGTTTTAAGTGTCTTTGAGAGTGTCTTTGTCTCTGAGAGTGTCTTTGTCATTTTGAAGAGTTTTTGAATGGCCTGAAAACTATCATCAACTGTGAGAGGAACTGATGGCACCACTATGTTGCCCATAGAAGAAACCTTCCCTTATCATGAGGAAGGAAGGTTCTTTACTGTTGTGCTAATAATGACCTGTCTCTCCTGGCTTGTATTGAACTGGAAGAAAGTTTGTAATAACCCAGGACACCAAGTTGAAGATGCTGTGACAGCAAATGTGGCCACCTCTGTTGTAGGTGAGCGAGATGATATTTGTTGGATAAATGTCCTTTGTGCCCTTGGGCAGAAGGGGTGAATTTGTCTTTGTACTTTGTCATTTAATTCTGTGTGGAATCAAGTGTACTAACAAATGCATTGCTAACTTTGTCACTGTAGAGAAATGAGGAAATTGTCAGGTGTTTCTGCACTGGTGACTCACTAACTTCCTTAGGTGTATGTCATGATGACAAGGTGCTCTTTTCCACTGCACACAGCAAGGATGTGTTTCAAAGGCTTTGGTATATAGAACTAGATAATTTCTACTAATTAATGTATTTTGCTTAGCACCTGTGAACCTGCAGACCTAAGCCCTTGAAAAGATAGTATTTAAGGTGAACACCTTGAAGATGTGGGGATTTCTTCTTTATGTCTAACATGAGTCACACTTTACTAGCTTTGCAGACTTTACTAGCACAAAAACAGAGTTTCACCAGCTTTTGTGTGTTCTAAAAGGGACTTGCAAAGTCTTGGAGTTCGTAAGAGAGGATTCATGCTTGGACAATAAAGATATTAAACATATCCATTATATGTTATATCATGAACTGCTTTTAAAGCCTGTGCTCTGGATTCAGCCATGGGACTTGCTAATGATTCCAGCAATGACACTTACCCAGACAAATGGTGAATGTCTTTTCTTCTGCCAATTGAAACAACCAACATTAGCAAAGAAAGAGAAAGCTAAGTACAGTAATCAAAGACAGGAAAGACACAACTCTCAGGTTACAGTACATATTGGCATTGAAATTGTTTTGGTGCTATGTTCAGCTATCAGAAGGAATCCAAGTTATGACTAAGTCCACTTTTTTAGACTCTTAACAGAAAGAGTTCGATAGTAGCTAGGAGAAAAAAAAATGGTATTTAGTGAGCATCAACGAAGAAAATTGCCTGAACAAATACTTGGTGAAGAACTGGGGAATATAGTACAGTATAGCTCATCACAAATTAGACTTGGCAAGTAGTATTTTGGTTGCTGTTCAGATGGTACTGTGGTAAAGTTGCAGTTGTTTTTTTCCTTGTAATTCTCTTCTAATCTTTCTTCTATTCTTGTTCCTGTACTCAACCATATATATTCTTTCTTATCTACAAAAACCAATAGATGCCATTCCCTACTCCTCAACTTCCTCCAGAATAGTTCGTGTTATTTTTGTGTGTGTGTGTTTTTCTTTAGGAGTGCAAAGATTGAATCATAAAACTCTTCTTTTCCTGAGATAGATGTCTAATTAAACATCTACAAGGCAGAAAACTGAGGAGGTAGAGGGGGAGTAATCAATGTTCGCATCCTGTGGCATTCACATTCAATTATACTGCTAAAACTTGGAAGCAGCAATGTTTTAAAGCAATTATGCAGTGTTACACATTACAGTTATTCCGGAATCTGTAGTCTGCTCATAGTCTATGCTTTTATTACTTCAAACATGTCCCTCTTATTCCTAAAATTAGGCTGCACTTAATGAAACAAGATATGTAGCTGTCTGATAATTAGCTGACAATAATAAGCTGACAATAATAAGAATCACAAAAAAAAAGGGAAAATATGCCTTGTTTTTGATTCCAGAATTTTCATAGAGCCAATGATCTTGTTTCAGCATCAGTGCAGCGTATGCACAGACAGCCCTGGTGTTTTACAGGGCAATCCGATGGCTCTTCTGCACAGGCCATCCAGAGACCGTCCGAATACACACATATAGTCCTGGCACCTCATTGCAAACTAAGAATGAGAAACCATAAGGCGTCTCTCTGCAATCTGACTAACGCATCCTTGCCCCCCTGTATGCATGTCTTGCAACTCTCCCTTGTTTTAGCCTTTAGTTTCTTTCACATACATGTAGCGTTTGCTTGAGAATTATGCACTTTCTTGAAGCAAAACTGTCAGGAGAAAACATAGCTGCGTATTTTAAATATCATGGAAGATGGATATCTCCTTGGGAATATAAAAGACTCGAATTTCCTTGGTTCCTCCACCTGTTCTATACACCTACACAGTATGTTCTAATTATAGTATCACTAATAATGCACTATTTCACATCGTTGTTGTTGTTGCTTAAGGAAAACAGAATATTGCAATCAGATAATATAAAAATTTTACACGATTAAGCCAAACTCTGATCTAATCTACTATCCCGTCTTCAGCAGTGATCAAAAACAAAGGAGTAGGGAAAAATACATAATATTACTTTCCTATGATACACTATTATCTGTGCCTGTAGGTGCTCATGCCTCCTAGGTTATTCATGCCATGACTTCTGGGCTCCACTTGTTTAGATTTTTACAATACCTAATGAAAGATTAAATAATAACATGGTAACACTGAAAAGGGGTTTTATGTTTTTCCTATAAACTTTCCTTGAGTTTTCAGACCCCCTCTCCCCACTTGGCATTACTCTCTCAAGACATCAGTGTCCTTCGCTCAGCCCTTCATACCACTGGGTGGAAAAGATAATAGAAATGAAATTTGCTTTTGTTCTACTAGTGGTTTTAGCTTTAGGCTCCCAGCTAGACTGACTGCAGGGACTCCCAGAACACCTGTGAGGGTCCATGTTCCTTGTCTGTACCAAAAACCAGAGGAAAAATTGCTTTATGTGCTCAACAGAAAATTCAGATTACACATTCTGGAAACCCAAGGGTGGAAGAGCAGCAGGTTGTGAAGTCACAAGATCCTCAATAAAAACATGTGGTTTCAGGTGTGCCACTGAAACTGAGTGCTTAAGCTTCAGGCATACATGGAAAGTATACATCTGATATCTAAAACCAAGTTATTTTCTTCTTATTCATGCCATTTAATCCTTAGATAATTAGGTGTCTAACTTCAAGTTTTCTCTTCATCATTAATTTGATGTACTACCTGAGAACACATATTTAACTTGAATTACACTAAGAACTGAAAAAATGAATGTGTCCTTAAAATGTTTCTGGCTTTAGGATATATATATATTTTCATAATAAACCCGTGCTCCTTTGCTTCTATGCATTAAAACTAAATAGGCAGCAAGGTAGAGGGTCTATTGATAGGGCTGTGGTGATACCCTGTGACCGCGATCCCAGTTTAAGTGCGACCATCTCGTGCAACCCGAGACGCTGCCTTTGACTTTCCCAGGTTTTATCTTCCCATCTTTAAAACGGGGGTGGCGGCCCTTCCATGCCTCACACAACTGCTACGACAAGAAACAACTCCCGGGAGCTCCTTGGATGCCACGGCGAGGGGTGGGAATTTAACACAAAACGTGAGGAACGGGATCGGGAGCTCTCCCGCGGCGGCGCCCCCTGGCGGCGCGGAGCGGGAGCCGCTGGGCGCGCTCCCGACGTGGCGCCGCGGGACGGCCGCGCGCTCCCGGCTCCCACGCGAGTTCCTCGCGGCCCGGCGGGGACAACGTCGTGTCCCCCCGCGAGGCGGGGGGGGCTGCGGTTTCGCACGGGAGGCGCCCGTCCTGTGGGACGGCGCGGGCGGCCGCGCCCGCCCCCGCGCGCCGCCCCCGCCGGCGCCCGTTGGGACCG
>JAUBOD010000001.1:9492643-9505599 GCA_032353885.1 Nothura maculosa
GGGACCGTTGGGCTCTCCCCGCGCCCCGGAGTCACGCGCGGCTCCCGCTCGCGGTGACGTCACCGCCCGCTCGCCGCCTCAGCCGGCGCTGGTGGGAGCTCCGCGCCACGGGCTGCGCCCGGCGCCGCCTCCCCGCTCCTTCCCGTCCCCTCTGCCGTCCCGCCGCCCGGCGCAGCCCCATGTTCGCGCCGGAGAAGCCGTCGGGGCAGCAGAAGCCGGGCCCGTTCGGGAACATGGCGTCCGTGGGGGATTTTAACGTGCTCAGCTCCAGCATCCCGGCCACCAAGGTGGAGCTCTCCGTGTCGTGCAGGTACCGGGCAGCGCGCGGGCAGCGCGCGGAGCGGGCGCGTTGCGGACGCCCCCGGCGGCGGAGCGGGCGTCGCGGCCGGGCACGGAGCTCCCGTCGAGCCCCTCGGGCACCGGGTAAAGCGCTCCCGGGAAAGCGCCACCAAGGCGGGCGCGTTTCCCCGTCGTGTTTCACCAAACGCTGCGGCTGAGGAGTTAAACTCCCCCCCGCCACCCCGTCTGTGCGGCAGTGCCCGGCGCCGGGAACCACGAAAGTCCTGCTCCTCCTTAGGAAAATCCTAGGATTTTCCGTTCGAAAACTACTTTTTTTTTTTTCTTTTCTTTATGGGCTTTGCGCTACTTCGGGCTCCGTTGGCATTTCGCAATTTCTGCGAGCGCGCCCCGGTAGTTTGAGAGCAGCGATTCCTTTTCGCTGGCATCTCCTAGCGGACACCGGGAGTTGTCAGCGCTGCCTCCCGGTGGGAAATGACCAAGTTCGCTCCCTTTTCCTGGTGGAGCCGCTCTGGAGTTGCTGCCGTTGCAATCGCTTGCCCGAGGACGTGCTCCAAACTTCCCTCAGAATAGCAGGATTTGGTGTTTGGCCAGGGCTCTTTTCGAAGGCAGCCAGGACGATGAGTAACGTGGGAAGGGTGAACTTGGCTGCCTAGAGCAGGGACAGTGACAGGAATTTGCCTTCCTGCCTGTCCCGGCAGCGGTGACCAGCAACAGCCACAGGAAACCCCGGTCCCGTGAGCGCTGTGCGTGGCTAAAAACACCCCGAAACTTGAGCAGTGCCTGCAGGTTCCTCAGAGAAACTGTCACCATTAGCAGCTGCCACATCATTCATCCTGTTTTTGACCCGGTTCAGTTACAATGAGTTTCTTTATTCCACCTATCGTTTGTTTATACCAGCAATGCCTGGTATATACCTGAAAAAAATTTTTTTTTGTCACGTTTTGCAAGCCCCTCGGGTGGTTTTAGAGGAATGTGGATGTGTCACATAGCTGATCACTTCTCACCTTAAGGACCTTAGAATCAACTCCAATGTCTTCCTTTATGTTTCTTCCAAAAAGCACAGATGTTTTGTTAAAGCTTCATTTCTTGTTTTTAAAAATGCTTTTGCTTCCCGGTATATCTTGGTGTCAGGAGTATAAGCATGAGAGTTTCCAAGGTGATTCCCGTATTCCTCATGTGCTGAAATGATGACTTCTGATTGCAAAATCATGCTTTAAATTTTAAGTATAAAATGAATGACTTGATGGCAGAGGTTAATGATTAACACATGGCTTGATTCATTTGTAAACACAGTCTTTGGCTAGAGCTTCAGAAAAGCAGTGTTTAACAAAATTGTGAAACATAGTGGGATTAAACTGTGCAAAGTGTAGCAAATGGTGAAAAATGTTTAGTAATTAATGCTTGTATATTCTTAAACAGCTAGAGAAAAATCCTTTAAAATGAGATGTCATGATAGTAATTTTCCCTTGATATTTGCAGACTCGTAGAATTAATTTGGTCACTTATTTACAGCAATAATTATCCTTTCTTTCCTTGAATCTTCTGATGCCTTTTTTTTTTTGTTTGTTTGCTTTGATTATAGTATCTAGAGGTTCTTCCAGTTTGTTCAAATTGTGTCACTTGGTGTCATTGCAAGTTGTTGGTTCTGTGCCTGTGCCACCAAATCACTTTGGGAGTGTGGATAATATTCTGTTACTTCTGATTTTTATTTTTATTATTTTTTTTTCAGGAGGAAAACAGCAGCTGCTGTTCCTTTAGCTTTATTTCGGTGTGACTTGTCTGTTAGCATTTCCCAGGATAATTTGCCTTGCATGCCCAGGCTGTCAGTGCTATCAAATTAGGCAGGATTCAGTACTGTGCAGATGGGATTGCACTGCTTCTCATCCTGAGATCCAGCCTGTTTTACCTTGAGGAGCTTGTCAGGCATCTCACAGGATGGGAGATTCCTTATATGTACAAAATTTAAATCCGGGAAGTGTTTTAGATCCTGTGTCATGCTCTTTCTGGGGTTTCTTTATGACTGTAGAATCTTTCATATGATTCCCTGGGCAGGTGGAATACCAGTAATGTCTATGGGTTTTACAGATGTTGGAGAAGTGAGAAATCATTTAAATTCTTTCTTAATTATTGCTGCTACATGTCTAACAAGCAGTAAGTTCACTTTATTTTTAGACTTTGTAAGATGTAGATTTCTTAAGAGCAAGGTCTAGTCTGGCAGAAGAACTTCAGCATCTCATTGTGAAAGATTCTTCAGCATTGGTAAATAGAGGGCTGCAGTGTAGATGAATGGTTTTGTAGCCATCTCCTGTACCTTGTAGGTTCATATGAAGTGCACTGAGGTATGATGAAACCTTCACTGTCACCTACTGTGCAGTTTCCATAAGTTGTGGGTCATCAGCATTTTGCCTACATTTGTCATGTGCTAAAAAGTCACGACTCTAATCTGCTGGTCGATGTGTAAGAGATTACACTGGCTGCTCATTGCTGTTTATTGCAGTATTCTCTTCCAGGCCAAAGGTTCCTCTTCCTGCGTTGTAATCAGGCACAGGCCTGGCCTTGAAGCTGCCCTCTCCAGATGTGGATGTAAAGCTGCAGTCCCGGGTGAGCGAGAACCTCAGGCCATGCAAGAGGAAGGCGGTTCCTGAGCCACCTCTTCTTGTCGTGCTCTTGGCCTGTGGTACCTGCTCTCCTTTATCCCAGTGCCCAGTGGTCTTTTTGGCTAGCTGTGAAAAGAAGATAAATCTTGAAAAAGCTCCACACACTATTCTTGCTTTCTGCATCTTTCCCTCTATCAGTGCAGTTATTTATGTTGTTGCTAGTGTGAACTAGTGTGTTTTAAGGGCAAGGACCCTATGTAGGCGGTTTATCGCAAGCTTTAAAATCTGTGCTGTGTTTATAAGTTCAAGGTAGTTTAATGGGCTGTCAAGTTTTTCATTTCTTGTGAGCTGTGTGTTGGTTTCTGTTTTTCTCATTTACTGAGGTGCTAGCTTTTCCCCTCAATTTCTGGTTTCCTTGTAGTTTCCTGAGTAAACCACAGGTTTTGTGAACCTGTGTCTTGTAATGCCAAGAGTTTCATCACGTCTCCTGTTGAATATTTATTTCCAGGTTGAATGAGAAGCTATCAAACAGAATTATCTTTCTGGGGATAATTATTCCATGTGTGTAGGAAGGTGAGACTGTAGACTAATCATTTTATGACTTCAATGTTGTATCAAAGATGCCATGGTCTTAAAAGAAGTGGGTAAGTGTTGCAAAATAGTGACATGGTGAAGATTCACTTTGTCCATTCAAATTTGTTAAAGAGTTATTGTGTTAATACTGCGCTGGTAAACTTTATGCTGGATGAGCCCATCTGTCATCATCATTCTGGATTTATGCTGGATAAACTCCACACTGGCTCTCCTCCCACACCAGGGGAGAGGGAACTCTTTATCCTCAGCAATGCAGCAGAAGTCCGACGGGGAGCCCGTGCCCTGTTTGGGTGAGCACTCCTTCACCTTGAACACAAAGCTGGTCTCAATGAATGGACTGAGTAGAATTTAACAGCTCCTATTCTCAGTAGTCAAGACAACCTAATTTCAAACTTCCTACATGAAGGAACACAAAACTGCCACTTCAGATTTTTTTCCCTTTCTTTTTTTCTGAATTCTTTATCTGAATCTGCCAGTCAGCAGGTCTTAAGCAGCTGTTTTCCAGTGCCTGCTGTACCCAACAGCATGCTGTATTCTATCATTGATTCTCTTAAAGATTAATTTCTAAAAAGATCTCTTCCTTCCTGCCTGTTCATTCACCTCTTTGTTATTTGGGAGTATTAATTATTTGTGAGAAATTACTATGATAGGCAGATGCAATGGTAAAGCACGTTTCCAAGTAAATTTCTTAAGCTTGTAACTCTGTATAGTTTTCAGAACACAAATGATTTTATTCTAATTGTAAAGCTGTATTTCTTTTCCCTGTCCTGTGTCTGTGTCTTCCACACACCAGTGGAGCTGCCTAGACTCTGAGCTGACTTCACCTGAGGAAAAGAGGATTCTCAGGAGAAGAAAAATAAACTGGTGGAGTGCCTATCAAAATAATCTCTCTGCGATACACTGCAGCTAGTCTGTGTTTTTATTCTTTTTTTTTCTGTTTCTGTACTGTTAATTTCTAAGCAGGTGTATCTGTGACTTTTTAAGGCAGATGTGTGTCCCTGTAAGTGCAGTCTTGCCATTGCCAGCACAGGCCCCAGGTTCCTGGCAGCTCAGCAAGGCTTAGAACTTGCCAGGCTTTGTCTCAACTTGACTTGGCCTGGAGCTTTGTTTAACCATGTTTAACTGTACAGCAATTTTTCTAATGGCCAACTGGCCCAACTAGTTTCGCTTCTGCTTGCCTTTGTATAAGCGTGTATAGATATGTACTCATCATGTTTTCTACAGCTACTGGGAACAAGCAATTACTGTGCATGGCAGGACCCACTCGTGGCCTGGGCATCAGCGGCCTCGGAGCGGGACGGCCCTTCTCCCTACACGGGACCTGGGAGCTGGTGACTCCCTCTAACTCCCATCCATGGGTGACAGGCCCCAGAAGGGCAGTGTATGGCAGAGTATGGAAGCAGAGAAAGGCTATTAGTAGGAAGCATATAGCAGCTTCAACTGCTTCTTCCTAAGGCTTTTTTTCTTGTTGCTTTTCTCATTGTCCTTTTTATGTAATAATTATATTTGAACTGAAAGTAATCTTTTGATTAGACTGTTAGGATTTCAATTACAGTAAATTCTTCACTTGCCATTTAGAGGATATTCTCTTTTTTTTGTCCATAGAGACATTTTGAGTGTAAGAGATCTTGAGACAGGTACAAGTTGACAAGTGTATTTCCAGGAACAATAATGGCTTGATCAATCTTTTTCCCTTGCTACTCAAAAAAGTGATGCGCAGTGAGCTGGCATGGATGTTAGATACCCTTTTTCCAACCCCAACTCTATGCTCCCTTCACCCTCTCCCCTTGTGATTATGTTTTAGCCTGTGGTCTGTTCCCCACCCCACAGAGCAGTATTAATGGGTCAGCACCAAGGGAGAAGTTAGCCGCAAAGGGCTGCTTAAGAAGGCACAGACAGATCCCATTAA
Organism: Nothura maculosa; assembly: GCA_032353885.1. Classification (NCBI taxonomy): domain Eukaryota; kingdom Metazoa; phylum Chordata; class Aves; order Tinamiformes; family Tinamidae; genus Nothura; species Nothura maculosa. The sequence continues at coordinate 9,498,044 of JAUBOD010000001.1, forward strand.
TCTGCTGCTTTAAATGAGTGTTCTGGATGGTTAAAAGGAATGGTGAAATAACTTGAGAAGTGTTAGCAATGGCAAACGTCAGGAATGGTAGATGTTTTTGTTTATATCAGAAAATAAATGATAGGTAAACAGGGACAGCAATCATGAAAATCAACCTATAGATCAGTGTTCCCTGGGCAACAGTAGATTGGTGCTTTCGCAGCAGCCGTTTGTCAGTCTGGTTAGTGGCTTCTGTGCTGAGTTTCATTGGAGCATAGAGTTCAGCAGCACTACTTAAACTGGTCAACTGGTAACTGGTAAACTTAACTGTGGTAAGGCAAGAAGAATGAAAAAGCCGGATTATATCTTCCACAATGACTGGATGAGCTTTAATATATGACAGATAAATAAAGAAAAACATTCTGTTCGGGGCAGGAAGGAAGCTGCCCAACATAGCTGATTTGCTTACTTTCCAATCTGAAATAGAGAAAGAATTAATGTCTTCATTGGTAACTATTAATATAAGTCTCTACTTCTGCCCTACTAAACTTTTACACTCTTTTTGGTAAAGTTGTGTGATTTGACCATCATGACAGTACTTGAGGGATTCCATTCCTCCAGCAGCAGTGAAGCTAACGGGGCAGACTGGCAAATTGCTGATCTGTTTCAACTACTACGACATGGCTGGTTCTCAAGAATGAAGGGATACAGTTCACAGCTAAACACATAGAGAATTTAAGAATTTTGAAAGCAAAAGATACAGAGGTATTGCATTGATTGCAGCTGGTGCTCTCCTTTTGGCAGCTGGTGTGGAGGAATGAAACAGCTGATGATACAGGTGTATTGGACATTTCCATTTCCTGATCATTAAATCTCCTTGCCAAGATCTGCGATCATCTATGGAGACTCACAGGAGACTAAGAGGTTGTAAAGAGGGAAGACAAGATTCACTTATTTTTGAGAAACAGATGCTGCAAGAGACTTCTTATGCAAGAGATATATATATATATATTTATATGATATATATATATATATTTATATATGCTTGTAGGGTTATCATAAAACTCATGGAAGCTCCTTTGACCTCATCATTTTTCTTGTTTCCCTTTTTCCTTTTCCCTTAGAGACTTCTCAACCAATGTTTATATGACTTGACTGAAAATGACTGGAAGGCTAAAATTTATTTCTTTGTCTTCTTGTTAATGAGAAGAGTCAGTTACTTCTCCAAAGGTTATGGAGAGGAATTGTGGATATTTTCTCAAGTTTGTGTGTCGGAGGTCTGCCCAATTCTTTTAGTATTCCAAGGAGCGGAGACAACCTGCACAGAAAATGTGACATCATCCTAATTGTCTTTCTTAGTCAGGAAGGCCACCATTTTCTGGCATGTAAGCCTATCCTACGAGAGCTGGTTATTCCATCAGGAAGATTTATTTCTGAGAAATGTATCTACTTTTAGCTCTTGGACATGCTGAATCTAGGAATATAGAGGCTAATAGCTTGCTGGGTTTTTTGTTCTGTGGGAGTACAGGAGAGTGTAAATAGCTAGGGATGGATGACTACTTAAGCTAGCACTACAGCTGAAAAGTTGTTGGTGAAATTGCACTGCAAGAAGTCGAGGAGACCCTTGAGTCAAGTGGCTTCTCTGGATCATGTGGCTTCTTATGTAGGGCTGACCATTGCAAGCCCATCAGTAACAGCTGACATGGAGCTCCGGTGCCTGCTGTGATGTAATGCGGTGTGTTACGGTTAGCAATGGAGTAGGTAATGAAAATGTACATTTATAAAAACTAAAATAACTTTGAATAACTAAATTCTGAATTTGGAAACTGTTGAATGCTCTGCTTCCCAACCATAGAATCTTTGCTAGTCTTAAATAAAATTTGAAGATGAAGAAAGAAACCATCCATACTTGGAGAGAAATTTGGACACTTCCTACTGTGAAGCACAGTTTTTATCATTAGAAATTTCAGTTTTCTGATACAGAAGGAATGGACTTTAAAATATTCAGTTCTATAGTTTGTATAGTCTATTCTGCAGTGCCAAAATCTTTCCTAATGGAGGAATTGAAATGCAAAACAGATCTTTTCCTCTTCTCTGATGTTTAATGAACACAAGTAAGATACTGAAAGCAGTACCAAAGTTGAAATGTGTTGGTAAAATTACCATGTTTTATCTTTGGATGATTGCTAATGTTTTTAAAAGCTGAGACTTTCCAAAATTTGAGACTGCCATAAGAAACAGGGATTTTGCATTCTTGTTTCATACACAGGACTCAATAATATTAATTACTTTTTAGAGCTGGAGTTTAATATATTGATCATTAAAGTCAAGTAAAATGAAGTATATATAATTAAGATGAGTAAGTGTTACCTTTTTATATAGATCAGTCTTGTTAACATCTGCATGGTGTATGCAGGACAAAGGACTCAGCAGACAAGCGATATAGACTGTAATGATTTCTTTTTAATTATAGATAATAACTAGATCAGGGTTAGATATCTACATCACAGGTCACAAAGTGGTCTTATATGTATGAGATCTTTAACACTTTGCAAAGACAAGGAAACTATATTGCTTGGACAAATCTTGATTCAAGTTCATGAAGCTACACAAAATGATTGTGCGAGTCATAGCTAAATATGACTTACCTTTTCTTCTCCATTAATTTTCCTTTCTCTATGGAACTTGCTTTTGTTATACCAAATAAGAAGTCTTTATCCTTGCATTTCTAACTTCTTTTATATTTTCCAAATTATAACTGGAAGATGATATTGCCATGGCTTTGCTTTATTTTTGCCTTTTTTTCTTTTTAACTTATGTAGCTATGCTACTACAAGTATTTTGAGAGGTCCATTCCAGAATGTGTCCTGGGTAGCTGCACAGTGAATTCCTTCAGGAACTGTGATCGAGCTTCTGCACAGATGTTCCCAGACTGCTCTGCGGTAGCTAGGCAATGTATGTGCTCCCCTAGGTAAAACAACTTGGTTAAAGGTCTTTCTCTTCCTTCTCCCTCACAACACTCGCCCAAAAAGATGGATAGTAATTCCTCTTAGTTGCACTGCTGATCTGAAACATATAAAGGATTTAGTAAAAAAAATACCACATTAAATTGAAGTAGTTTTATTTTTCTTGGAATTCTGGGCAAGGGGAAGTAACAGAAGTTTTAAATGCTTCTAGTCTATGAGTTTTTGAACTCTTTTAGGACTGTTTTCTGAGACAAAGTAATGTACTATCAAAAAGAAGGCTTTTCTAAGGGAAAAGGGAAAGAAATATATCCTGTATTGCTCAGAAACTGCTATGGACAATCTAGGAGATCAAGATGGTTAGAGTACAAATGAAACAATGTGAAGACTATAAAGTTGCAGAAATAAAATTCTTTTGCTTTTAGCATTTCTTATGATTGTAGATTCTCTTATACTTATATACCATGAGATTTTCATATATTCAAAAGAACATTTTTAATTGTATTTCTACTGAAATGAAAATACAGTAATGAAATTGAGTGGTTTCTCCAGCTGTTAAATGAACAGCAGACATTGGTCTTTTAAGTGCCTTCTGAAACTGCCTGCATTGCCTGAATTCATATGTTGCTATTTTAATTGATGATTAATGATTTAGAAAATCAGACAGCATCTGCAAACTTGGTGATGATATTATTTATGTTAGAAAGTATGAAGGGCAGAATTTAGGACCTAACAAACTATAGTAATTCAAAACATTGAATTTGTGATCTTTAATGATCACAATATTAAATATAAAAATGATGAATTACAGTATAAAACTGAAGATACTTTAGCTTTATGCTTCTTTTAGAGATACTAGCTATATAGAAATCTTCTTAGCTTAAGATTTTCCTGAGTAGGAAATGTTGGTGAATAGGAAAATGATCAGGAAGTATTTCAGAATCTACCAAATCGTCACTGTTTACCATTTTGTTGTTGTTTTTTGTTTACTCCTGGCATCAACTTTTGCTCACCATCGGAATCAGAATATTGGGATAGATAGTATTGAGTATGGACACTATGTTTGTTATGTATATCACAAAAAATAAGAGAGATCAATACAGGGAGAAAATCTGAGATTTAAAATGGAAGAAAACAAATGTAGGAAATGTTTGAAAAAGCTCAAACTACTTTAGCTATGAAAAAAACTTATTAAAATGGTTTGTTTTGGAATCACAAACACTAAAATAGAAATTGTGAAGTCATTGTAGAGTAATAGAGAACCTAAAAATGGTTTGGATTCTTAAGTATCAGCATGGGATACCTGTATTAGAACCTAACATGCTTGGATTTTTTTAGATACTTGAATTTTAGTAACATCTTAATTTTGATCTTTTTTTTTCCATTGGTTTGAGGTTAATCAATACCAACTGTAACTACTACAAATTAATGATATGTCTAGATTTGTTTAATTATAGAGAAGTGGGAGGAAATTTTCATTTTTTATTGGCACTTCTAACATTATAGAGCTTACTGTGGTTTCCTTTGAAGCAATTTGTAAGGGTCATTGTCAAATACAGATTTGGAATCACTGGTTTTACTCAGTTCATTTAAAAATTTAATTTGTATTTGTGCACCGTCACTAAAGATTCAGTGTAATCTCTCTGAGTATAATTAAGTACATGTATAAATCCTGAATCTGATTAGAAAAGGCCTTACGTAGAGGTATCATGTAAAGGCTTTGAGCTCATTATAAATAATAATTTTAAACCTACTACCTGCTTACTTTGGCTAAAGTAAATGCCAACATTCTTGAAAAAAATCTTTGGTTCTTTTGCCTTGTTCTTCATTTGTGGGTTTGGAAGACCTGGACTGGGGGTACAGGATCCTTTCCTTTCTGAGGCTTAAGAAGGCCACTTAGAACATACACGTTGGACAACAGCTTGTTATGCATTTCCATGCTATTCAGCAACAGGAAAACAATGTGATTTAGATCTGAGAGAACATAATAAATGACGACCTTTACAGAGTCTGTACTAATTATTAATAAGCTGTAAGGATGTAAACTGGTTATTTAATCTTTCCTCTTGCTCTGGGGTAGGATCAAAGGACTAATTAGGACTTGTAGCTATCTAAAATTTCTTAAAGAGCTCCAGTGATGGTGCTTTCACGTAATGCCTGGAAGCCTTTAAAGATAAAAGAGTCAAATGGTGGAATAAATCTCATCATTTCCATTGCAGGGCAGAAGATTCACTACAGGATTAAACCTATTTCCGCTTGTTCTGTGAACACAGAGATCAGAATCACAGAATGGCTGCAGTTGGAAGGGACCCCTGGAGATCATCTAGTCCAACCTCCCTGCTCAAGCAGGGACACTTAGGGCATGTCACACAGGGTCGCATCCAGACCGGTTTGGGAGACCTCCAAAGACCAGCTACACTTTGCAGCATTGCTACCTGCATAGATAGATTCCAGAGAGTTCTGTTTATTTCTGCCTCCTTTGGACTGTAGTGGCCCTATGTTTTTCTTGGCATGCATTGCCTCAACCTTTGTTCACTACTTGAATTGAATGCTAAATTTACCAGCACTAAGATGACCAGATAATTACAGGAAAGTGGTATTATTGTTTATTTATTCCAGTATGCTTTTCTCTCAAAGGCATGAGATTCATGACCTCTGGTCTGTTATCGTGTCTAGAAGCTTTATTTAATATAAATGTATATCCAGTGCCCATTTTGTATTTTTGCTGCTAGTTAAGAGGTAAATTAAACTTACTGCCTGAGCTCAGTATGTCTTCCTTGTCCCTCTTCAGTGGTGCTTTGGATTTTTTTCAAATCATTTTTTTAATTTGTCAAGATTATTTTAAAGTATACTTCTTTAAAGTGTTCTTTTTTGATGATGAACACTGATAACTATTCTGAGAATAGCTTTCTAGTCAGTTTTGCTACAGGCATTCTTGTTTTATAATAACTTCTTGTAATGGTAATTTGTGTCTCTATATAATTCTCAGTTGGCTGAAGTATGCCTTCAACATGATGTTGGGACTACATCATGTAAGAAATCTGTTCATACTTCTTCCTCTTCTAAGACTCTTAGGGATGCTGTGTTTTTAATGTACATGCTGTTTATCCTTTAATCTTCTTTTACCTTACTCCGCCTTACTCAGACAGATTCTTTCAGGTAATGGCTGATAGTGCTGAGATGCCATCAATGTTTGAAGTGTCCTGTGATAGATATTCATCAGTTCACTATCTTGAAAATACTCACATTGTTTAGAAATTGTGCTATAAATTGCAGTTGGGAGCTTGTAAAGATAAATTTGTTCATAGCAAAGATCCTGAAGAAGTTATGCTAATGGTTTAATTGTAATGCTCAGGAAGATACAGAAGTCTTGGTTCCTCTAACCTTAAACACCAGAATTCCGTTTAGAGTATTGTTTCAGGTTGAGGTCTAGGTCAAAAGACAAGATTTTTTGGGATTCAGCTATTCATCTATGGTCGATACTTGTAATTTAAAGTAATTTCTTTTCCTGATCCCTTATGTTTTTAATGTACTTCCCCTCTGTTGCTTTTCATGTCATGATATTGGAGTGTTTGACCCCCAGTGTGTTCAAATGAGTAGACCAAATGAAAGGTTGGAGTGTTAATGCTGACAACATGACGTTGTGCATGAGAATGATTAAAAAAAAAAAATCAATCTGATAATTTAGCAATTATCAGATTATCAATCAAATTTGATAAAAACATTTTATTACTTGTATCTTGCAGAATTTTTTAATAAACTACTTTTATCTCTGTTTTTTAACAGAAATCTTTTGGACAGAGACACGTTTTCAAAATCTGATCCGAGTAAGTATGCAGTATTTTATTGTTTTTCCTTACCATGTATTCCAAGTGTGTAAACACTGGATTAAAAAATGTGTGGATGATTTTCTTCCATGCAAATTAAGTTCCCTTTGTAATGACTGTTTAAAATCATGCTAAATATGTTTGTAGGTTCTCTTACAGGAACTGGGATGGTAAAGATTCCATGTTCCATTACTTGTGAGATATTTGATCCCCTTTTTTTTAGCAAACAATCCCCATTTTCTTGAATGAATGCAGAAATGTCTTTCATCTTTTTCAGAATAAGCTGTTCTAGATTTCTGTCCAAACTAGTATGCAGACTAAATAGACTTAATTTAAGTCAGTTTTTGCTTTACTGCTAGTGCAGTGATGAATACTGATCTTGAGGTCAAAAGCTGAGAAAAAAGATCATATGATTTTGTCTCTGAGAAAATTTCTTGATATGAGGCTCATAGATAACATAGATAGGTTCATATTTTCAGATATGGAGGACAAGGACTTCCGTATGAACTTCCCCTGAAGTTTCATATATGAAACAAACTCAAGAATTGGTATGAGTTTTAACAAACTTTCATACTGTGATCCAATTTTAGAGCCACTGAATTTGTAACCATCAAATCTCATAATAACACAGAACACTGTAAATTCATTCATCATATTAAGATCCTGTTAGGTTTAACTGAGTCAATTCTAATATGCTTTTCAAAGTCCAGTTTAGTTATAGAAGGTTACAGCTGATAGCAAAAATCCAGTGCTATCCTCATTGAAGGAGGGACACACATAACCATAG
>JAUBOD010000001.1:9515903-9525957 GCA_032353885.1 Nothura maculosa
TTCCTTCCCTCTTTTTTTGATCCATTTTTTTCTGTTACAAAGCACAGAGATGGTGTGTGTTGATTTATTGGTACTTCGGTCACTGTTAGAGCTAAGCAATTGAATTAAATAGCCAAACATGTTACTTTTAAAATATATTTATCTGTTTTCTGTTGTTGCATTATATAGCATTATCCACTGTTAGATAGTATTTTTGGCTTGTGTTACTGGTTGTATATTAAGGTAGAGATGAGATGAAATATTCTTTTAAATTTAGCTTTAATTCACAGAATCTACTTTTAAAAATCTGACTGGATAGGAGAAAGAATGCAATGGCATTTTCTAGCTGAAAGAAGAAAGAGATTGGGATAAATTACTGAAAAGAATGAGTCAGACTGATGCTAAAAGCAATTTGGCTTATTACCAGTTACTGCTATGTAATTAGACAAACTATTGAAAAATCATCTAACAAAATAATTCACAGGTTAACTTAACATCTACTACAAAGATGAATGTAAAAATTTTTAAAAAGTTACAAAATAAGTAGCTGAATGCTAAGCATTCTATTTTGTTCTTTTTTTTCCAGTTTGCCTTGCTTAACCAGGAATCTAGCAATAATTTTTCTTACTACTCTGTGCTTTGTAGAAAATATTTCAGTTAGTTAGTAAAAAGTAATCGTATAATCTGTGATGATATAATTTCCATTCCTGTTGATGAGGCTTACATATTTATTTTTTCTTTCTGTTGGCCTCATTTCTGTCATCTGGCAACTTGGATATAACTTTCCTCTTTTTCTTTTTTTTTTCCTTAAGCTATGATGTTGATTCCAAGAGTCCTAACCTATCAAAACATGTAAGTCTGTTCTGGTTATTACACTTTCTTGTTCTGAAATGCTTGTACTTTTCTTTTGACTATCAGTAATACCAAATATATAGGGACAAATGAAACTATGGGCAGTCTCATTTAATTTTAGGGATTTAAATAAAAAAACACCAGCCTGAAGAATTTCAGTCTCAGTGACTGGATTTTGGCAAAATTGGAAGCAATTAAGATAAAATAGGTGGAAAATAACCTTAAGAGTAGGTAGTCCAGTTTGTTACCTGAAACCCTGAAATTAGTGGCAACTTCCAGATTTTTAGGATATTTTCTGCATTTTAGAGGCAGGGTAATAAGCAATTGTAGTAAACAGACTGGAAGCTTATAGGTGTTGATCTTAGGAACTCTAACATAAACTAATAAGACATTCTTGAATAAAAAAAAGAAAATATATGTGATTTTTGTATGGAAAATATATTTTAAAATATGCCAAGCCTGATGATTTAAAGAATGAAAGAATAGCTGAGTATTTTCTTAAGAATTTTAGCTATTGTAAAAGAATTGGTCTTTATGGAAACACTGTCAAGGTTGTCAAGCACTTGCAATTCCCAATAAAACCATAACTTCTGAAGTGAAGGGACTTCAGAACATCTGTGATAATATAGTTACTATCTGTATTTAATTTATATTTATTTGTTGTTAAAGCAGTGCTTGCCAATAGCTATCGGTTTAGCACATTAATACAGATCCTGCACTATCTTGAATTCCTGTCAGAATCATTAAGCTTTAAGAAATGGTGAAATTAGTGTAAAATCTTTTTATAAAAGAGAAAAAAAAAATGTAAAAAAATCCAGTCAGGTAAAAAAGCAGTCATGTTTCTAATGCTTAAATTTTCCATGTCAGTTTCATTTTTGTTCTTGAAAAAGATAATATAAACCCAGTAAATTAGTATTACTTTAGTAATTGTAATCTAGTGTAAATTAGAGATAATTCTGTAAATGTAATCCAGTGTTATATAGAATGTATGTAGAAAATCTATTTTACAATTTATGATGGCACAAGTAAGTTATTAAGGCATCATATTCCTTAAAGATGTGTTCTAGTTGGTAAAAAGTCGAGGTGAATGGGAAGCCAATTTTCTTGCCATGTAAAGTATTAATTCTGAGCTTTTTATGTTACTGTTTTTCAGGATTTTTTGGGACAGATGTTTTGTACTTTGGGAGAGATAGTTGGATCACAGGGAAGCCGGCTAGAAAAATCAATTACGTAAGTATGTCCCTCTTGAATTTTGCACGAGTACATACTGCTTCCTGAGGTGAGGTTTTTCATTTAATATTAGATGCTGTCAGGTCCCCATTCATTTACATTGGTATTTACATTTAACATTTGCAGAATGTTTTGGTACTTATTGCATCTTGTAAAAATCCTTAAGATCACATGGGCAGCTGTTACAGATGTTGTTATGAGTAGTGTATTATAGGGGAAAGCTAAAACACATTTGGTCCTACTCATCAACAAATGGTAAAGCTTTGTTGTGTTTTATTTAAGCATCAGAAAATAAAATTCTTACCATGCATTTAAAGATGAAAATTTCTGCATTTATTTCTATTATTCTTGATGATATAGTTCCCAACCAATAAGGTAATCCAGAGTATCAGGGATTTTCTATCTCTCCTGCTAAATTTAACAAAGTCCTGCATATGATCAACAAACTTTGCTGCTGCTGAGTGAATTTTGATCTTTGCAAACTCTAGTTCATAAAGAAATACAAATATTTAAGATGTTTGTATTAACAGTACTTGATACTGCATTCTAAAGTATGTGCGAGTAATTAAAAACAATTTATCATTTAATTTGTAATCTAAATGTATAAGTTTGAATATGAAACACTAAAAAGCCATTTAAAGATGTAGTTGGACATGTTGTTTGATGATAATATCTTTTTTTGTTGTTGTTCTTTTTTTTTTTAACTTTCATTGCTCTATAGTGGCTGTTCCTAGATTTGCTTATTCTTACTGAGTTTGTCATGAATGATCAGGGTTATTTTGCTTGTTTTTCCTCATCACTGACTTCCTTGTAAGTGCAGGTGAAGTTTTAAAGTTAGCAAGCCTTACCGAATCACAGAATGGTTGAGGCTGGAAGGGTCCCTTAGAGATCGTCTAGTCCAACCCTCCCTGCTCAGGCAAAGACACTTAAAGCACCTGACACAGATAGAACAACAAATAAAGCATCTGTGAGAGTCTTCAGGGAAGAAATGGCATTTGTGCATCACTAAGTAGATATTTGTCAATTATTTGAAAATATTTTTCACCACCATTCTTTAGTAAAAACAGCAAAGATGGTGCATGTTGGGACTTTGTATTCAGATAACAAGATCCAGGATCAGAATGAAATGTATCAGTCTCCAAAATCTAGGCTGTCCTTAGATTTCTTTTTAGCATAAATATAAATAGAAAAAAAACTCAAATCAAAACATATAAATAGTAAGTTTTCAATTTAATATATAATTATTTAAAAATCTGTAGTCAGATTTCGGTTTTCTTCTTTTTAACCTAATTATCCATTTTTGCTATTTAGGTGACTTTTTCATCTTTTCATCTGCATATTTTGTATCCTGTTCCTGCCAACTTAAAGCAGTAATTTAAATAGCAGTTTTGTACCTTTGAAAAATTTCAAAGTGTTTAGGACCAACTTTTCAGATGGCCCTAAAATCTTCATAGAGAACCTTCTATGTTAACTATTTTTTTAGTAACTTGGAAACTCTTAACTGTCATCCTATGAACTCAAAACTCAAAATAAAAAAAAACTTGTGAACTTTTTCAAACTTTAAAAACTGCAACAAAAGTGTAAATTGGAAGCGCATTTTAAGCTTAATTCTTCTCTAATTTATAAATAATTTAAATCTCAAAAGAATTGTTTCTAAAAGTCTTTTTCTGCATCAAATAACTTTTCAGAACAGCCAATTCAAACTGATAAACTGAAAGCAATTTACATTATTTGCTCTAAAAGTACTCTAGTCTTTCTACCTAAATGTCAGTATTCAATCTAAACGTCCTTATAAAAACTTCAAGTCTTTTAAATAAACTAAAATATTTTTCTTACAAAAATATAGTAAAGATTGTAAAATTATATTTTAACTTTAGAAAATAATTTAACAGGATTTAAATTAATGTAATTTCAGAGACTAATGCGTAGCAGGAATCAAATTCTTTTGAGTCATAAATACTAGGGGCTGGCTAGCACTGCTTTGTGGAAAGGCACTCCTGTAATTAAGCATGAACCAAATTTTGTCTGAATGTCTTTTCCAATTATTTGCTTTTTGTACAATGAAAATTTCAGCTATTCAGCGGGACTCTTTTAGAGTAGAGTTTATACTTAAAAATGCTAATAACATGAAAAGACATCTAAAAGACTTTCCCAAAACATTTTCTCATAATATTTTATCAAAATAAGTCTTTGATTTGACTTTTCTATAACAGTAGATGATTCAATGCCATTTGTAGCAATGTTATCTATTAATTGTCTTGCTGAATGCTGAGTGATACACTGATTACTTCTACAACATCCTTTAGCAATATGATTCATGTGCTCTTTAATATTTAGAATTAAAGTTGGGAATTAATGCATTTTTGCTGAATTCCTTAAAGTTTCAACATAATCTAGACACGTGACTGTTGTCTCCACAGAATCAGTCTTTATGACAAATCCCTGGTACCCCTACTGAAACCTCTCCTTCCTCTCCTCTTCTGTGGAGTATGCCAGTACTTTGTAATTAGAATACTACTCTTTTTTAAATGGAGGATTTAATTATTGTAGACATAAATAGTTACATTATCATTACACATCCCTCTTTTGCCTTCTCAGTACTAGTGGGACTGTGCAAACAGGGAACTACTTCATTTTCAAGGTACATAATAGCTTCAGCTGTGGCTGTGACAAAGAGTTATGGTATTTGCAGTGTGACTGAGAAAGGCTCTCTTGAAAAATAAAGCTACTCAGACAAGACAGGTGAAATGGAGAAGCTGTCATTTTAACTGTAATGTTTACTTGTTAACCTGCTGGGTTACTGGATTCATCAACTGCCTTCTCAAGACAAGTGACAAGCGTGTAGAAGATCAACCCAGACTGGCTTTACTCGCCTCTAGTTGTATGTGGTTCAACCTGAACTACAGGTGCAAATATAAGTGCAAATATATTTACTTTTCAGACATGGTACAGCTGTATTTGTCCTTCAAGAGATTCATCTTCCTGAATGGATATTTGCATATTTTGCATTCCTTGATAGCAGATACTAGTCACGTTTACCACTCTGAGCAGAACTTTCCTAGAAGCAGCCGAGTGCACTCTCGGGATTCCCCTTGATGAGAAGACAGAACCATCAAGCATTCTGCTCGTGTTCAATGAGCGTTCTGCAGCAGCTATCCACATGGGATTGTCCCTGCCTGTTAATGGGGACATTCTGGAGCTAGCTGGCCTTTTATGGAAAGTTGGACATTTCACTGACTCTCGAAAGATCCTCCTGTCAGCCTGTGTTAAGGCCCACATGTCCTGTCAGCCTGTGTTAAGGCCCACATGGTCTTCAAGGTGTCCTTTTAAATTTCATTAGCACTGAAGGGGTGATGTCTCAGTCTTGTGGAATCCCTCTTCTAGGGAGAGGATGATCACTCAGGAATATAGTCTTATCTAGATACGTGTGGATTTTTATTTGATTATGACTTTGTGTTAAATTCTATAATGCGTGCACCATGAAGGCAAAACCTCTCATTCCATAGTTTATAGTATCAAAGGTCCCAATTGAACCCTGTGCTGTAACAACTTTTACCAGCAAAGCATTTTAAACTGCCTAAAAAGAACTAATTACTGTAGGACACTGATAAGTGCACAAAGCAGTATGACCCATGAATGCTTAGGATGTCCTCACATTTTACTTTCCTTTACTCAATTTCACCCATCTTATTTGCATCCCGAGTGGCATATTTTCTGTACGTGAGTATGAGTTAACTAACACGAGTGTCACACGGAACTGACAATGGATATGCAATATAGATTGCCTTGTTATATTTCCCTAACTTTAACCCATAACCTTTTTCTGAGAATCTTACCCTGAGTTTTTGGGTTACCTGAAGACAAACAATGTACTGTTGCTTTAGTGCTACAGAATGAATTCCCGGGGAGATCAGCGCCAGAGATTCCCTAAAGCTAAAGATTAGTAGTGTACTCCATTTTGGGTTTAAACAGATAGAACTCCTACATCTTCAAGATAATATTAGCCAGCATTTTCCTGTCACTTGAAAGGATTTGCTATGTAATGATTAATCAAAAAGCAACGTATTTTCGTACAATGACAAGAACAACTTGACTTTTTTGTATTTTTCACATAGAGAAAATGCACATCCTTTGCTAATAAAAGGTCTTTCTATTTGACTGAACTCTTGCTGCTGAAGTCTTTGGCAGGGTTATTACATTATTATTATGTAATTATTATTATTATTGCATTTAAGGATATTAATATGGCTTGATATATTAAATGGAGTCTCACAATTTTTGTGTAAATATATTAAATCTTCACTTAAAATTTGACCTTGATCTCGTTACCACTAGATACCAGCTATGTTAATAAAAAAATTGCTATTACATAAAGGGAAAGAACCCCAGCTATTAACTGTTACTACTACCTTGTTGAAATTATTAAAGTGCAGGACTATAAACAATTTCAAAAGTAAGCTGTTGAGGAGTAAGGAGAATACTAAGTGAATGAGAGCAACAGTAAATTCTTACATTGATGTTTTGTCGTAGCAGAACTTGAGTGCCCTCTAGATCTCCTAGAATAACCTAAAAAGTATAATACAGTTGAAAATGCAATATCTTAATGCCTTTTTGGAAAGTAATTTTATTCAGATAATTATTTTCAAGAAAGAGGCAAAAGGAGAAATATTGTGGAAGTTCATAAGCAATTTGGAATAAATGGCATTACAGAATAATACTGATATATCATTTGAAATGGATTTTTGGCAATTTGTTTAAGGAAAATTTGGAACAGGAAGCTTTTCACAAAACTAAGTTGAAAAATGGTCTCTAAATATCAATGGGAGGGTTGAAAATAGTGACCTCATTTTCATAATTTTGAAATTGCATAGGTTTAAACCCTTTTGTTTCTTACACGGTTAAAAGCAATATATGACTCATTTACCAGTTCACTTATGAAAGAAAAGTGAAGCTGTATTGCATGCTATCACTTTTGCATCGTTACTCGAGAACTTTATGTTAGTCTTTGTAAGCTGTGACTTTTGTAAATGGCACTAAGACATTGAGGTGATCCACTGTTTTCCGTTTTTTTTTTTCTCTTGTAGAGGAATTCCAGGAAAGAAATGTGGCACAGTTATAGTAACAGCAGAGGAACTGAGTTGTTGCCGAGTAAGTATATGTTCACTCTCTTTGGAAAAATAAAATGATTCTGACCACCGTGTCAGCAGTACAGTGTATCAATTGCCATTTTATGATATTTATAATATAATTTTTTTCCTGTTAGTTACTCTTACTTTTAGACAGTGAAGAAGGAAACAAGGAATGATTTGAAACAAAGTTTCTGACTTCTAAATGAATTTTAAGTCTAGTCTTTGCCAAAATAATCAGATTTTTTTTATCTCCAAATATTAAGAAAGATCCCTCTGTTTCATCCATGGGATACATTTATGTTATGAGACACTGATGTTGGATAAATATCAAAGTAAAATTTTATGGGTTTTTTTTTACCTTATAAAGGATTATGCTTGCTATGAATCATACTTTTTAGTTATAGGAAATTAAAGTTTATTGTAAAGTGGTATTAAAGATTATAAAATTTGAAAGAATTTTATAAAATAAAAGTTTTTTTAAAGAAAATGAAGATTACCCCAGCCTGTTGTAGTGGCTGTTAATGGTAGGTGCTTGCATTTTTAAAAGAAAACAAAAAAGTATTTCAATGTATGAGACAAACCAGAGAATTTGACTTGCTAAGAGAAGAGGCAAGATGTGGTCATGACTTTTCAAAGGTAAGTTAGTAATTCTCCACCTCTCAGGCTTCCTGGAGTACTTGGTTGGATAAAGAGAAGGGGGGGAGTTTACTGATTAAGAAAGCATGTCTGGGAGTGCTAGGCTGGCTCTGTTGTTAAAGGAGCATTAAAGGAGCTAGCAGCAAACCATAAATCATAGGGAAACAGAGTGTGGAAATAAGAAAGGGGAAAGGATCGTAGATATGGCTGATAAATAATGGTTAATTGTGAAGGGGAGTTTCGAGGAGATTGCTAGTGTGTAATATATAGTGGATTAAGCTGTAAGATGCATCTTAGAAGAATTTGCAGTAACAAGATAGAAAATCTTAATAGAGCAATATTAGGCACTTGATGTGAATGTACAGATGAATTGGAGAATATAAGATCACATGCATAAACTTGTAAAAATATCTTCAGGCTTGATCAGATTTATTTGAGGACTTAATTTATGAAATTTGTGTACTGGTGTATATATAGGTTGTATAAACAACCTGTGTATTCATGGAAATACACAGGTAATGCTTTACATATTATAAAAATTCTGACATTTTTATGGACTTTTTTTTCCCTTTATGTAATAACAAATTTTAATTTTTTTTTTACTAACATAGTTGGTATCTAGTTAATTTGAGTCATTCCCAGAGAGT
Organism: Nothura maculosa; assembly: GCA_032353885.1. Lineage (NCBI taxonomy): Eukaryota > Metazoa > Chordata > Aves > Tinamiformes > Tinamidae > Nothura > Nothura maculosa. The sequence goes on from JAUBOD010000001.1 coordinate 9,524,377, forward strand.
GTATCAGCAAATAAAAAGTTACCAAATCTCATCATATGAAAGTTGGCACTGAGCTTTATTATACAGAGATATTAACAGCAGGAAGTTTCCTGTGTTACTAGGATAAATGATAAGTATGATCGTGAAGAATGTCAGTCTTTCCTTTGTTTTATATGGACTCAAGTTTTTGGAAGCAGGAACTGACCTGATTGTTTGTGCTTTGTCAGATGACAAAGTAGAGTCCTACTTAACCATTCTTGAGGCAAGTTTGCCATCACCCTGAGCATTTATTGTCTCTATTGGAAGAGATGACACAGTTTTTTCTTAATACTTTGGGTTTCTCTGTCAAGGCTGTCATTGCTATTTCAGTTGTAACACGCTACTTAAAAGTGACAAAAAAGTGACAAATATATGCCCTTAAAACTATCATCAAATTGGGCTTTTTTATTCTTTCACTTTATTGCAGACAAATATAGGTACCTTCTAAGGCTTTAATGTTCTTCCAGGATCACCCCAGTCAAAATTCATTTATATGATCACTTAAATTCAAAATCAGTGATGGTTGCTTATGAAATATTTGGCATTGAATGTCTGTGTCTCTTGCACTCTCCCTTTCTTCTCTTTTGCAGTCTCTGTCATGTTCTCCTATAGATATTCTTGGCAGTCTCTTTCACTCTATCACCTGCTGTAGCATTTTTTTTGCTATAATCTTACCTAAAGATGCTGAGTCCATCACACTGACATCTTAATCTAGTTTGTATATTGTCACCTTGTTTATGAGGATGCTGTGTGCAACAGTGTGAAAAGCCTGGCTGAAGGGCAGATAAACAAAATCCAACTGTTCTCACCTCATCTGCCAAGCCAGTCATCTCATCATTGAAGGCTATCAGATTGTTCAGGCATGATTTCTCCTTCATAAATCCGTGCTGATAAATCTCACTTCTATTTAATCTTGTATTTAATCCTAGAAGCTATTTCCAAACATATTATTTGAAACTGCTTCCATGGGATTGAGGAGAGGCTGACATGCCCCCTCCTTACTCTTTTTCAGAGATAGGAGGGATATTTTCTTTCTTGCAAGCCTCGGGAGCCTCTCCCTGAATGCCATGATAATTGAAAGAGGCCATACAGTGACCTCATCCAGCTCCCTCAGCATATGTGGATGCCTCCTGTCAAATCCCACAGATTTATTGAATGGACAGTCTGTTTAAATATTTCATAGAATCATAGAATCCTTAAGGGATTGGAAGGGACCTTTAGAGATCATCTAGTCCAATCCCCCTGCACATGGAGGGTCACCTAGAGCATGGGGCACAAGACTATGTCCAAGTGGGTGTTGAAGATCTCCAGAGAAGGAGATTCCACAACATCTCTTGGCAGCCTGTTCCAGTGCTCTGTCACCCTCACTGTTAAGAGATTTTTCATTAAGTTCCTGTGGAACTTTTGGTGGTCCAGCTTGTGGCTGTTTCCTCTTGTCCTATCAGTGGCCACCACTGAAAAGAGGCTGGCCCCCTGCCCCTCACTGCCTCCCTTGAGGTATTTATAGACACTGATCAGGTCCCCCCTCAGCCTTCTCCAGGCTGAACAGGCCCAGCTCTCTCA
>JAUBOD010000001.1:9549971-9576425 GCA_032353885.1 Nothura maculosa
AGGAATAGCACTTCCATGTAAAAGTTTCTAGCCTTCTAGCCTGAGTTGTGCTTCTGAGGTAAAATGTTACTCTAAACTGACTATATCCAGATAAATGGAAATATTGAATGTTGCTCATCCTACATCTTTTCTCATTCAAATTTTCATCATTTTCTCTTTTGCTGGGGAGAAGAGACAGGTGAATTTTAACTGTATCTAGCCATAATATTAATGACAACCATGTAGATTAACAGGGGGTAAATTCTGGAGTTTAACAATAATTTCTGAGTAGCTGACTTTTCATAGTTACTGCTATTCTAGACTTTTTTTATATATATTTATTGCAAGCCAAGCCTTTTGTTTGTTACCTTCTCTCCTTTACAGATGGTTGTGTTCCATAGTGCTACAGCTCATTGTGCCTAAATCTAATGTGTGTTTACCATAAAATTCAGGATAATTAGAATGACTTGTCTTCCACAGATGAGTAAGAAATTCTTGTTTTGTAAACTGGCATTTTTCTCAGTGTACATTGGATGCTCATGTCAACTAAAATCTGACCTACATTCTGCCACTAACTTTGGGAAGATTTCTGAAGTGCTGGATAGTGCATTGCCTTTGAGTATGTTGTAGTTGCATTTTAAGATATTTAGAGATGTATGCAGGAATAATAATATTATCTCCATATATTGCTCTGAAAAAGGAACTTTATTTTTTAAGATTTTACGTGAATAGGTGTATAACTCATTCTTCTGTCTTGATATTGTTTCTTTTTCTTATTCATTTTCTTTTTCAGTCTTTGGGTATGTGACTTGCTTAGTGACTGTTCCATTTATTTTCTGATATTCCACATACAGTTAGAATAAGAAACAGGCAGTTACTGTTTCTGTGTGATTTGGGGCAATTCTTTTTTTTAATTCTTTTTTTTTCCTACTATGGTAATTGTAAATTCCTTCTAAGAGCATTAAACTGATCATTAAAAGAAAACATCGCAAGTTTTTTCAAAATTTTCACATGAATAATTGTTGATATACAATATACACAGTTCTGTGTATTGTTTCATTGAAGATGTAGTATAGATTTTATCTACCAGTCTACTTATTTTAACCTGAGCTAACCATTAGGGCAGCTCAACATGTCCATCCTAAATAATCTCTCTCTTATACTGATTGATGCATACTGCGTTTTTGATGATATTGTTGATGTATCAGTAATAATGTTAGCCTAATCACGTTCAGTTGGTAGAACCTTAGAGTCAGTCTGTTAAAGAGAAACAAAACCTGTAGTAGGAATAAAAGCAGGATAGTGAACTGTCAGATATACCCATTACTTCTAATTTGGTTCCACAGTAACATTATTACCATGAAAACATTTCTAAAAATGTCATCCAACTTAATTTGCCAGTCATCCCATTTGACTTCCAAAATAGTTGTATCTGATGTTTACACAACACACAGCTTCTAAAATAAGCATTCCCAGCTTAAATATTTAGTTATGGCAAATTAATTTTTTCAGTGGATTAGTTGAGGTATTAATGCCTTTTCTTAAAAAGCTTTGGAGCAAAACATATGGGTTTACAGTGGTATGGCTGCTTTTGAAAATCTTCTCCGCAGTAATTCTTATTTGGAATTAAATTGTTTGTTTTAGTTTTCCACAATTAGTTTTGTGTTCAAAGAAGATTCAATTACATTTCAATGATATTAACTATGATATTAACTATGTGAATTGACCTTTCTTTTTCTGTGTTTTTGCAATTTATCATTCTTTTCCCCCCAGAGACCATCGGTACTTTATGTAACTGGGGCCTTTCTTTTGTATGAGATTCAGACATATTTCAGCTATCTTATAGATATAAAGCATAATTGAAAACATGGGATGATTGGAGAGAAATACTGTCTTGACAAAGTTTGTTTTAGCATTCTTGATCTTCTGTAAGACATAAATGTCATTCCCTGTGATCATGAATCCGTAATACAAAGTGACAGTTGCATTAGTTGCCTCAACATAGACATTTAATGCCATTTTAAACTCCCTAAAGCTCTCATGAGGCAGTAGGTACACAGAGGGGGCCCTAAATAACACGAGGAACATAATGTTTAAGAAACTGAATTCTTTCTATATATGGTCATGTATAAATTGTTGAAATTTGTAGTTGGTCAAGTACTGTTGAGTATATGTTTTCTATAGCAATATCATGGGTATATACAGATAGACGTATCATTTCTAGAGATGCAGACATCTGTCAGTTTTATTTTTCACCATGGCTTTCGTATATGCAAAATAGCATTATACGATGTACCATAGAAACCCTATATACCACAATACCATGTATCTGCCCTCATTGACTTGAACAAAAGCCAGATTACATTGCATTCTAAATGAGAGAAGAAATTTTTCTAGTTTACCAGATGGATTGCATTTGCAGAAATAGCAGCTTTCTCTTTGAAGCATATTTCCAAAATTAATGCTGGGGGTCACCATCTTTAATAACTTGAAGACTGAGATTGTCCTTTTTGCCATGGAAAATTAGTTAGATTTTTTTTTGTTTTATTTTGTTAGCCCTTTTAAATTTTTTTCTACTATTTTTTCTCTTTTTTCTCTGCCTTGCCTTCGGAATTTTTTCAACTGTTTTCTCTTACTAGTTGAATTAGAACAGCACATTCAGGAAATGAGTTTTCAAGTAGGTGTTGCTATTCTTATGTAAAGGACATGTTTGAGTTCTTCATCAGTGACACATTCATCAGCCCAGCCAGGTGAAGAATTTCTCTGCTTGATGTACCTGCTGCATACTGCTTGTAAGAGTCTGGTTGTACTCATTGTACATTGTATCACCCCAAAGTACTTAAAATATGTGCGAGGAGATTATAGCTCCCCAGCAATTTTGCCTAGACTGCCAGTAAGGCATGAATCTACAAATTTATATTTATGGTAGTGTATGAGCTTCTGTTTCTGTGTATTTTTTCCCCCTAACTTATTCTTATATGAGGTCTTTGCTACATACTGTGGTGTTGGTGGAAAACTGGTTGGCATGCACTTCTAAAGCTTGTTGTTGCTTGCAACTGATTGCCAGCACAGAGGGATTTTGTGGTTATGGAGCCTCAGGGACTGACATTCAAGTGCAGGTCAAACAAAATCTGACTTGTCATACCATGGAAAGATCTTTTTGGTGAAATTAGGTTAAGCTTAGCAAAAGATGCTTTTCATAAAGCTTAGGTGTCTGAACTTTTCAGGGCTGCAGGAGCTTCACTATTCATTCAAGTCAATATTGAGACCACAGTCTTTTTGGGTCTTCACTGATGGTATACTTAGAACTGAGTGACTCTTTCTGATACTAAAGGGACTGTTTTTTTACGCCTCTTGGAGGCATAGTTCACCCAGACCTAATTTAGCTGTTCTTCATTATCCCAGAACAATTTGATATAATGATACCATATGTTTTCTTCTGTATTTTTTTCATCCTCAGTTTTTATGAAATTAAATAGTAGTTTTCTCTAGGAAATTCAGTTTTTGAGTAGTAAATCCCCTACTGCAAGACAAGGTCCCAGATTGATGATTTCATCTAAATCAACATGAATTAAATCTGTTCTGTAATTTCCTTTCGGAGATCTATACTCTTTGCTCATTTGGTCAATTTATTCATACCTGTTTATACTAACAGGCAAGAATTTGAAGGCGAATTGTAAAGGACTCAGAACTCTCTCCTCAAAAATATTGTAGTCTCTTTTTTCCTGCAAAAAAATCCTGGAGATAAGAGATATCTCCAGGAGGTCAGTATTTTGTCCTGAAGGAAACTCCTCAACAGAACTAAATTTAATCGATTGTAGAAGTCTATTAATATTTTTGGTTTTAGTTGGGGTTTTTTTTGGACAATAACTGTTGAGCTAGCAGAATTGTGGCTTTATTTAGCAACTGCAGAAAATCCCGATCTTTATATTCCTGTTTTGCCGTTCTATTTTTGCCTTTCAACATTCTCACTTTCTCAATATTCTCACTTATAAAATATTGCCCGTGTTCACATTAATGTGATTCCTTACTAAAAACTATGATCTGTCCAAAGATTGTATGCATACCAGGGTTTTGGCATTATTCTAACTGAAAGCACAGGTCTCTCTTTTTTATTTTTTAGAAAAGGCCCAGGTCAGCAAAACCTTGCTTGCCTAGCCGGATTTCTATGATGATCACTAGAATACTGATGAAAATGAATTTATAACGTGTCTAGACCATATTAACCTTATTGTTGAGCCTTGATTTTTCATAAATAAGGCCAAAAAGATTGACAGAAAAAATAACTGTTTTCAATATCTTAATATAGTGTTGTGTGATCATGGCTGGAATCTTATAGAAGAACATTTCCAATTTGTATTTCCTGTATTAGAAAGTCAATGGACTGTACTTTGCCCGCAAGCCGTATATTATCTCTCTTGTTTATTTTTTTCAAATAACAGTAAAGCTATTAATAAGATTTCTATTTGCTCTTTCTACAGAACCCAAATCAATTTCACAGTAGCTATTGATTTCACAGCATCAAATGGTAAGAATTAGAATGAGTTCCTTGCATATTTTTCTGCTGTGTTCAGCTTTAAAGTACTTGTTCATATTACATATGTTTGTGACTGTGTTTGTCTGTATCTTTATCAGTATTCTACTTAATTAGAATGTATTATTAATTATCTGTATGGTTGGCACCATCTGGAATCAGGATTCCTTTTTGCTGAGCAGTAACAGAGTAGAAACAGGTTTCTGTCCAGATAAGGACAAATGCAATAGACAGAATTAAAAAAGCTGGAATAAGCTTTTTCTTATTTTACTAAGAAAATTTAACTTTTTCTTATTTAAATATTTTTCTTATGTAACTAAGATTTAAGCTTTTAAGAATAAGCTTAAAAACTAGAATAAGTAAATGAATATTTTGCAAATATTTATGTGTTTTCTGATTATTATTATTACTGGAAGAAAATTGACTACATCAAAAGACTCCATTGAGAAGGGGAGGGAGTTTTGGGTGGAGTGGGGCTGAAGTGGAGTGAAACAGAGAAATATTTGGATACTGTTCTGTATCAAAAAAACCCTTTGTTTTCAAAATGTATTTCTTATGTAAATTTTGTCTCAAAAGTGTGTATCATGATATAAAAATAACATAAATTTATAAGCCTAATCACAATTTTTCTTGCTGAAAAGGCTTACAACTGCCACAGTTAACCTATTAAAATTTATTCATAACATTGCATTTATCTGATTTATTCACTTCATTTCTGAATGAGGAAGTATGTTTCTTTTTCCAAAGTTTGTTTGTTTGTTTTAAATCATTTTCTGCTTTCTTAGGTTTCTCTCATTTTTAAAAGAGAAATTTGAAATAAATCTGGTTCTTATTTTACCAGGAAACCCTTCACAACCCACGTCACTCCACTACATGAATCCCTACCAGCTGAATGCTTATGGCATGGCACTGAAAGCAGTAGGGGAAATCATACAGGACTATGACAGTGATAAAATGTTCCCAGCTCTAGGTTTTGGGGCTAGACTGCCTCCAGATGGAAGAGTATCACATGAATTTGCATTGGTAAGTGAACACGTTCAATTTCTTTTCCTGCAATTTTCTTGCTTTTTTAAAACAGTCTTCACAGTCCTCTTAATTCAGAATTGTTTGAATTTCTTTTACTAAGAAAAAAAACAGAAATTAAAATTGTAGTCTTAATCGTCTTTAACCTAAAGTATAGTAGCATGAGAAACACATACTTAAAAGTCTTAAGATTGAAAGTATTTTTCTTAATATATAATTGAACTGGATTTCACAATAATCATTTATTTTTGTTACTGCTCTCTCATTTTTTGAGATACCTTTTTTTTAATACGGTTATTTTAGAGACTTTCAGAGATAACTAAGTAGAGTATAACATGAGGTAGGAGGGATTATATCTGTTTCTGTGGCAGTTAAATTGTAAAATTAAAATCTAAGTAGTTTTCCTAGAAAGATTAACAGATTAATTATAACTGATGCCTGACGTTCATATGGATGTTTATCTACTTGCATATTCTAACTCTTTCGTTCTTCTCAGAGTTGGATGAAGTTCTTAGCATTACAGCAAGGATAGTACATCCCATGAGTTTTAGTTAGGTATCAGCGTGCCAGGTGGCTTGGCAGAATGGGCTGATGAGCCTAGATGTGTATTTTTAGCAATTGACCTATTTTAGAAATGAGTGCCACATCCTAACTTAAGTTTTCTGTGTGGATAATAATTCTAATAGACATAATTGCAGAAGTAAATTCTAATCACAGATCTTCTTTGGACTTCTGTGTAACAAGTTAGAAATTTAAAATACTTACAACCCTCAGACTTAAAACAGCAAGTTGTTCCTGGTTACTTTTAGATTTTTAAAGCTGTTTTTAAAATTAAATAATTCATGAGAAGTTAAGGGCAGTTTTGCAGAGGAGAAAGGAAACTTTTTTCCTCTCGTCTTCATCCATATCTAACCTTATATTTTCGTCTTCCGTTTAATGCTCAGCAGTATTTTCAGGGCTGTTTTTTAACCTTGCTTTTCCAGATTTGCAAGGATCTACACTGTGTCTCAAAATGAGATACTGGCACATTAAGCTATTGGTACCAGAAGGAGAATAAGGTGATTTGGAACAACCTGCATAAATATACCAAAGGGAAATCACGACTGACTCACCTTATCGCATTCTTTGGTGAAATATCTAGACATGGGAATGAGAGAAAAGCAGTGAATATCATCTGCTTGTGTAGTACTTTAAATACTGTATTCTTGTACCCAAGATAGAAAGTTACAGTCTAGATGGGCACACTACTCTATGGCTGAAGAAAAGGCTTGTATTGTCAGGCTCAGACGGTAGCAGTTAAATGTTTAATGCTGCCCAGAGGCTGATTGCAAGTGGAGTGTGCAGAGGACATATCCTGAGACCTGTTCTGTTAATATCTTCCTCAGAGGAGCAGGGGAAAGAATTCACCCTTCTCAAGTTTACAGATGGCTACAAACTGCGGACTGTGAATGGCAAACTTTATAGAGCAGGGCTGTTACACAAAGGGACTCAGGCCAAAGAAATTGCTTGAATAACATTCAACAGGGCAAACTGAACTTCTGCATCTGGGACAGAGTAGCCTCTGCATTGGTGAAAGCTAAGCACCATTTCAGTTCTTTTTTTTTTAATTCCTTATAATCAAATATTGTATGAACTTCAAGACCTGGCTGCCATTTCTTCACTCTCTCAAAATTAGAAATCTTTGAACCAATTCTGTGCCCCTAGACTTGATTCCAGATTTACATTAACCATATCTTTTATACCTTAAAAGCTACTGTTACTGTTGCATACAGGAAAAATGGTTTAATTCCACCTAAGATGATATTTATGCTCCAGTGATTCAAACTGTATATAACTTTAAGCTGCTAGAACCACTTTGCCTAGACAATTAAAACCTGGAATGAGCCATGACAATTATATTGTGCATTTATAGTAAACAGCCAAAATAGGTCCTAAAATGCTCAGTTATTTACCATTTAGCAGTCAGTAATTTATATCATTTTTGTGCTCTATTACTTTTAATGAGTAATTATCTCTCTTATTCTCACTAGAATGGAAATCCTCAAAATCCATACTGCCATGGAATTGATGGTGTGATGGAGGCATATTACAGGAGTCTGAAATCTGTGCAGCTTTATGGGCCAACAAACTTTGCCCCTGTAATTAATCACGTTGCAAGGTAAGCAGAACAACAGTAATGACACAGAAATTAGCTTAACTTTTTAGTATCTTAGTGCAACTATTGACTTCTTAGTATAAATTTGTGCAGAAAAGGCTTAACAGTTATATGAAGCTAAAATATTACAAAAGGTGTTTACAGATGTGTTGTACATGCATTCTAATGAGATTAATTTATGCCTCTGGGTAGATTTGAAGACCATGAGTCTCCTCTTAAACTATACCCAGTTACTTAAGCTTTACCCTATATTAAACTCTTAGGAAAAATCACGATGAATGAAAGTTCTACGAGATCCCCATGACATGCTGCCTTTCTGTCCTGGGAGGTGCAGTGATCAGGTTTTTTTTTCATGAAAGAGGCATAAATCAGGGAAAAAATAAAGTGCATTGTTTTAGGCCTGCGTGGTGGCTGCAATCTCAGAATGCTGGGCACCCCAACAAAATTTTCTGGGACTGTCTTTGGCTGCAGTTGCTTGCAGTTTCCTGATGGTCTTTTTCCAGTGAGGAAATCTACTGGCCCTTATGATCTGTATTTCTGCTGAAATTTGCCTACATATCAAGTTGTTCCAAATTTGGAAACTCCTTCTGATAATTAAAAAAAAAAATCAGAAGCGGTAAAGCTGAATATCATCCTGGGGGTTTCTACAACATACAGTCCGTGTACTGGTCCAGCCCTTGATGACACCGTTTCTGCTCAGGTCTCTTGTAGATAGGAGGGTAGAAAGGATGGTGTATATGCCTCCAATCCAACCTGCTCTTACTCTTCGAATCTTCCTTCAGTTGCAAAGAAACTTTTTCTCACTTACCTCCTACTTAAGATCATTCCACTCATGACATGTCTGGAAACTGTCAGATATCACCATGTGGCTTCAGACACTGCTTAGGCAAGCAATGCATATTTATGCTTCCTCTAGATAGTGAAATATCTGAGATACACCAGATTCAACCCTGGTATCTTCTGTTATCTCCTCTCCTCATATAAGGTCTTTTCTCCAAAAGACTTCAGGCATTTCATGCTCTGGAGGTTTCGAAACAATGAGATTTCTGTTCCATTTTTTCAGACTAGGCATGTAGAAAATATTAATACTCAGTATTAATAGCAAATTTTTGTTTTATGCTCTCATCCTGTCATCCCCTGTCACTGCAGTCATCAATGAAAAGATTATAAACACTGTGGAATAACAAAAAAAAAGTCTGTACATGGTAGAGAAGATGTATTCCAGTAGCTCTTGTTAATCCAAATGTTAAATTATCAGTCCCTAACTGCCAGCGCCAGCATACAGATAGATACCAAGGAGATTCATTGATTCCTTAGCCACCCAGCTGTATCTTGGGAAGGAAAAGTGAGGAGTGTGATGACTTTCTGTGATCATTTTGCACACATTCCTCAGAACTCTTGCAAATGTTGTCTTTAAATGCTCACAAATGCACTGTGTAATATCAGACCTCAGAATATTCTAAGCAAATGCAATCAGCATTAGAAAATGCTGTGTTCAATGTCTGAGACCTTTCAAGTTCAAGGACCAGTAAGATACTGAATTCTGTGAGCACTACACTTGGCTGTATATTCCATAGGATCCTTTTGGAGACCTCTTCCTCTTTTTCTCTCTTCTCTCTGTGCTACTCATAATCACTGCTACTTGACCCCTTTTATGAAAGTAGTAACCATTCTGGCTGCTCTTAAATAAAGCAGCATGTCTGGATGATTAACTGGATGATTATAGCCTGCTCCAAGCAAAAAGGATGTTTGCTCACATAAATAGGGTACTTTGACCCTGGGAGCTGGAAGTAAACAAAGTTGTAGTTTTTGCTATACCTATACTATATATTCATGCTAAGTGTAGAGCTCCCTGGAGATGCCACAGATCAGTTACCTTCCAGGACCTTCTAAATCTTCAAAAGCTGCTCATTTAAGAGCATTTTTGTGGGGAGGGGGCTTCCTTGGTTGAGGTGGGACTGTAAAGGCAAAGGACATGTTTGTCTTTTATTCTTGCACTGAACCTGAGGAGGCTTGAGCGTTCACAGCATATCTTTGGGTGGTGCAAAGAGATGGGTATCTAAGCCTAAATGGTAGGGTTCATGTTCAACCATTTTATGAATATGCACATGAAATATAAAACTCAAAACAGTAACTAATCTTTCTTTGCAATTCAGAGTATACTTTAATGAGATATTTATGCAGAGTGATAACTTCAGATAAATTTTACTTGTGCCAAAAAAGCAACTTTACAGAAGTAATACATTTCTTTCATACAAAACTGTGTTGTGCAGAGGTGATAACTGTTCAATAACATGAATACTCCGAGGACTTATGCTGCTGTTAAGGACCCTCCTCCTCTTGCTGTTGATACAGGTCCCCTTATTCATTGACTCAACATGTGCAGATTATCAATATGGTATTAATTTCTCTTTTTTTCCTAATATTCTCAGTTGAAAGCACAGTGTCCATCTTAATTATGAATGTAATTACTTTCGAAGATTTACTAAATCATGCCTCATTATTTTTAATAGTCTTTGGGGATAGATTTTTAAAATTGCAACTTCTAATATTAGTTCCTTTGTATGAAGGCTTCTTTTCTTATTACAAAAAGCCTTTTTTCTATTATAATGGTTTTTTTTTTTCTTTTAGATATGCTTCTTCAGTAAAAGATGGCTCCCAGTATTTTGTTCTTCTCATTATTACAGATGGAGTTATTTCAGATATGGCTCAGACAAAAGAATCTATAGTGAATGTAAGTTTTGCTTAAAATGTTGAAGTTCAAAAGAATTTTGTTCCCAGGTATTAATATTTCAGGCCGTAAAGCATCATTTCAGGCACAAAACTGTCTCCGTAATTTAGCCTTCTTTTGAAACAACAATATTTTTTTGTGCATAAAGGTGAAAAGAAACTAAAATGTAAATCTCAGTTAACTTAATTACATAGTATTCAGAAAGAAATGGTACTTTTATCTCCGATATTCATTTTCACATGATTTCCCTCATCTGCTTCTTGCCTCCTCCTGCTGTTCTTCTTCCACCATCGTGCACAACACACCATGCTGTTTTTCAGCGTGAGTTGAGTTTATATTTGTAGTAATTGCAGACAACTTGGCAACTTTTTTTCCCCTCTTCTTTTCAAGAACTGCCCAAAACTTTGTTCCCAAAAGGCATTTTTGGAAAAAAGTCCTAACATATTTTGTTGTATTTAATTATGATCCTGTAAAGCTCAAAGCCCTTATAAGCAAAAATAAATCAAAAATAATCATCTGCTTTACTGCCTTCATCCAAAATAGTTTATTTCATTTAGCAGGCAATTTATGCTTACCTTTCTAAGGAGAAAAAAAATTGTTCTTTAAAACCTAATAATTTCTGCATGTTTTTTACTCGGATTGTCTTCAAATCTCATGTATTGGCAGAAACTTAGTAGTTTATCAATCTCTTTTTCTTCTTATTTTAAAGGCTTCAAAGCTTCCGATGTCAATAATCATAGTGGGGGTAGGACCTGCAGAGTTTGATGGTAAGTGTTTGAATGCCAGTAAGTTTGTGTTTTGTTTCATTTTTCTGGCGTGCTTTATATTTGTTTATATTTTGGTAGTACGTAGCTTTTCAACTAAATATGTTATTAAAAGAACATAATATGGACCAAGCAATAAACACAGTTGACATTTCCAGCTGGATTGATTGATAATTGAGTGTGATTACAAGCTACCATTAGGGGCTATATAGACCCTCAGGCTCTTTCATAGAACCATATGGGGCCTTGCCTTTTACAGAGCTCCAGAAGAGCTCTGTAAGTGTAAGAGCAAAGTAAGTGCAATCAGGTAATGCTGAATTTCTTCAATGTGGATATTTAACTGTCTTATATAGTGTCATTTGACTCAAAATAATGATTTACCATTCTTATTCCTCAAACAAAATACTGAGGAAAATGAAGTTGAGGAAGTCATCTGAGTTAATGTAGGTTTCAGTTTATGAAAAGAGCAAGCTTTGTTGTGTTGGCAGTCTTGGGAAAACTTTACAGCAGGAATGGAATCACCAAGATTATTCACACATGGAGCAGATGATGTTCTAGAACACCAGCTTCTCTACAGCAATGATTGAGTTGCTTCCATTATTTGGACTAACTTACATAGTGCCTTCTCCCATAAAACCTAGACATTCCTCAAAAAGTTACTCCCCCCCCCCTTTTTTTTTTCATTTTAGTACTGATTAAAAGATAGGCCTTTTCTAATATATTTGTTGTCATAGGTATATAATGTAAATGGTCACTAATGACTGTTCGTTTTAGTTCTTACACAGATGTTCTATGAGTATGAAAACAAGAAAAATTGCAGAAAAAAATTACTGTGGTTGACTTTCTTATGCTGTTTGACAAGCAGTATGATAATTAATGATAATTTAAAATACCTTACTCTTCTTTTTGATGACATTCTCCAGCCGGACATTTGCACTTTAGATAATTGTATGGCACAGGCAGTAAGAAGAAAACTTTTTCTTCACAGATGGATGAGAAAGAAATTTGCAAACTTTATTCCCACCCACTCCCTGCAACAGTTCAAACTTCAGTCCGACATTACTTGTTTTCCTCTCACACCTCATCCCATTTTCCCTATTTGCATCTAATTCCACAAGGACTAAGTGCAGCGATTACTTTTTATACGTGTAAAAGTTGCTTCTGGCAAAAGCAGCAGACTATATCTGTTGTAGACTCTGAAGAAAGTGAGTCTGGGGAGGTGTAAACTGCAGGCCCTCTGGCCCTGAGACTAAGCCACTTCCCTCATGGTACCAACATCCTTTGGATCTCCCCTGAGAGCTATGAGAATGGTTCATGAGAGTCTGGAGCTCAGACAGAGGCAGATGCTTTTAGCACAGCGTTACCTAAAGATGTGAGGATGACCATAACAGTTCTTGTCGAAGGTCTGATTTGCCCAGCATCTTCCTTGTGACACTGGTCACAGGTGGTTGCTTACAGAACAGTAAGAACATACTAAGTCTATGATGCTTCTGTGAATACTGCTTTAGCTTTGAATTTTATTCCTACTATGCAGGCTTATTTCAAAGAACAAATAAGAGTTACCTTAAATTAGCAGTTGTTGGTTTTGTTACTTGGAAGTATAAATGGACTATTTTTTTTCATTAATGGTTTTGTTGGATAGATGAATTCATAGATGAACTCATTTGTTTTGTTGTTTTCTTTTCAAGCTATGGAAGAACTGGATGGTGATGTAGTCAGAATTTCTTCAAGGGGAAAATTTGCAGAAAGAGACATTGTGCAGGTGGGAGAGAAAAATTCTTCTAGTAATTACATTTCACTGATCTTGTTTAATTCTTTTTCTAGCCATATTCCTGCTTTTCATTTTTTCCATAGCATCAGTAAACTTTATCTTGGGATGTACATAATAAGTTTAGAATATCTCTGCAAAATCCATATGTATTCACATAGGACATTATTGCATTCACATTCATTAGGAAATGATCCTTAACTGAATATACACTGATTTGAAGACTTGGGATTATATAACCTTGGCTAAAGAGTTAGCTGCCTTTTATTGTATCCTTTGATGTCCTTATACTTCCTGGAAACCACAACTTTTGTAGTAATACTTGATTTCTACAAAGTATATTTGAGATGCCTAGAGTTTTATTTTGTTTTGTATTTTGCCTGTAACTGTAATGGGTCTCTCCTAGATTTTGTGTCCATAGGACATTGCAGATTTCTCATATCTTAGGGTGCCTCAGATGGCAGAAGATACTGGCTTAGGTGGCAGAATCAAGCTCTTTCTTGCCTACATTTTTATTAGATTCCTGAATTACTTTCTTTAATAGTAAGGTACTCTGTGTACCTTGATTTCCAGAGGTGCCCAAACCAGCTATAAAGAAGATGCCTCCAGAATTGGAAGTGTTTCTGAATCCCAAATGAGTATTTCTGCAAAGCCCAGTGCCATGAAAGTTTTTTTTTTAAGCTGAATATTTAGTTTGATTATCTTTGTCAGACACTTCATTGTGTATTAAAATATGTCCAAAATAATAATACATTATTTCTTGAAACAATAGCAGCTCCAGAAGCTGCTGTTTTCACATTCAAAGAGCATAATGGATAAAATTCTTCAAATGTCATAAAACAAATTGTGAAAACGCTGTACATCAGATAAAGTCTATTTTTTTACTCAAAAAGCTATGTGCAATAAATACCATTTTGAATTTCTTTAGGGTTCATTGCCTATCAGAAACATAATAAAATATTTATTAATATGTTTCAATCAGAATTTTGCCACAAGCCATATTAAATTAACTGAAAGCAGTATTATTCTGTGGATTTTTTTTCTGCCTAAATACTAACAAATGCATTGCAGACTAAATAAATAAATGGGATAATGTCAAACCCTTTAGGTTTAGCATGACCTTTATCTTGTATCTGTCAGAATAAAACTGAATTGCTTCTATAAAATTAACCACTCAAATATAAAAAGATTGTACTTTTTGTGGATTGTATTAGTAAAATTAACATCCATTTCATTTTAATAGTCGGTACCATGAAATATTTTACTTAAATAATAGTGGAAAAAACTTGTCTACTAGAAGTTAACTATTATATCTATTATATTTGCTATTCTGTGTGATTCAGGCGAAGACATGACTTTCCATTTTTACTTTCTCAGTATAGATTTTAGATACTCTGGATTTATATATCTCCCGATTCTCCAGTTTATTTCATTTCTGCTCCTTTACTATCTTTTATTTAAGGAGTTTTTAGAAAGATTCTCATTTATATATCTGTTGGTTCACGTCTCATATTAGCCTTCTAAATTAAACTGTAAAGTTAAAACATTCTGTATTCTTTCAGTTTCCCTTCAATTTTTCTTATATCTTTCACTATGGCCTTTTCTCTGTATGTTTCTAATTACTTCTAGTCCTTGCCCTGGCAAGCTATTCTTGGGTACCTGTACATATGCTTTTCTCTCCATGGCTCCTCCAATACCTGTATATCTTAGGTTATTTTCCCCTCCTCTCTCCTAAGTCATCTATATTGTATAATTCTATTATCACAAACTGTAGAAGTATTTCCCTTTTCTGCAGAATTTTTGGACAGATTCTTTGCACAGGATTTTTTTTTTTGTCTGCAGACCAGTGAGTAAGATGATTGCTTGGAAAAATACCCGTCTTATGTTTTGATCCAGACCATATTTGCTTTTTATATAACACTACTCTTGTGAGAGAAAATAAATGCTATTTTCATAACAAAGGCAGAACTGGTAAATGCCAAGGTATCTGCTGCTTATATTGAAGAGTCAACAAGCATAGAAATAGTTAAAATAGCTAATTAGAGCTTCTTTGCTACTTTCTATGCTTTTCAGGGCTGATGTAAAATTGATTTAAGTAGCTCTAAGTTCTTTATTGCTGAAAAGCTGTCTTTTGTTTTTCTGAGAGTTGCTTTATTTAATATATTTGGTGAATTTCTTATGTTACTTTCTGTCTTCTCTGGAAAAATTGCCGGCTCTCAGTGTGAGCCACGTGCCCACAATAATTCAGCAGTCACCTAAATGTTGAAAGCTTTATTGCTTTTAAGAAAAGTGAATTTGGTCGCTGTGCACCCAGGAAAACAAAATTCATTGGGCTGGGAAAATGTGAGAGAGAGGCTGCTGATTCGAGAATTCGGCAAGGAGAGGTGAGATGTGTGGGATCTGGCTTCTCCCTTGATCAGCGTTAGTTTTACCCTGGAGAGCAGCACGATGACAGCTGACATTTATTTGTCTTTCTTTCACGAGGGGCAAAAAGCACCAGTAGGCTTTGAATGCAGCCTAGTAGAGCACAGCACAGAACAGCAGAACCAGAAGTAGCTTTAGACATTGAATCCCAGTTTTGAAAAGTCACCCAATTGCAGCCTTGAGATATATTCCTTTAATCTATGTAAGAAGCAGAATTTAAAATAAACCTTTCCCTATGGCATAACTGATTAGTTAGCTTAGCCTGCTCCATCTGCACAGTCTGGTGCTAATAAAGATCAGAAGCCTGGAATGGTTCTGGTCTCTGTACTAAGAATATAGGCCTCTCATTAAGTGTTCCAAATTCCATGACAGAGTTAGGTAAATTACTTTTTAGGCACTTGGGATAGCTGGATATCATGTAATGAGTCCTGTAAAAAGTGTTGAGCTGCTTTATAGTGTTATTCTGCTGTGCAGAAGGAAATGAAAAATAGTCAAACCAACTGTAGGTGAAAATCCTGGCCTGATCAGGAGGATGTTGCCAGCAGGGGCAGGGAGGGGATCCTGCCCCTCTGCTCAGCTCTGGGAAGGCCACACCTGGAGTATTGGGGGCAGCTCTGGGCTCTCTAGACAAGAGGGACGTGGAGCTTCTAGGGAGGGTCCAGCGGAGAGAGACAAAGATGATGAAGGGACTGGAGCATCTCTCGTATGAGGAGAGATTGAGTGAGCTGGGCCTGTTTAGCCTGGAGAAGAGAAGTTTGGGAGGGGATCTGATCAATATATATAAGAACCTGAGGGGAGAATGTAGGGAGGAAGGGGCCAAGCTCTTCTCAGTGGTGGCCAGTGACAGGACAAGGGGCAATGGGTGCAAGTTGAAACCCAGGCAGCTCCATGTGCATGTGAGGAAGAACTTGTTTGGTGTGAGGGAGCCAGAGCCCTGGCACAGGCTGCCCAGGGAGGCTGTGGAGTCTCCTTGTCTGGAGATCTTCCAAAGGTGCCTGGATGCCGCCCTGTGCCCCGTGCTCTGGGTGTCCCTGCTGGAGCTGGGGGTTTGTATTGAAAATCTCTAGAGATCCTTTCCAACTTTAACTACTCTGTGATTCTCTGAAATGAAATATGCTTTGAAAAGTGTCCTACAAGATACAATGAAAAATAGTCAAAAGTCTAAAGTTTTCCTTCATATTTTGTTCATTTTAGATGGCAAAGAATAATTATGGCCACAAATTACCAAATTTAGGAATGCTAAGCCAAATATATCAGTAAATCACATAATTAGCAATTTGAACTATTGCTTTAGGAATATGAAGTCTTGGTGAAGTATTGGTGAAACCTTGTCATTGCTACTTCTGGAGGATTTTTTTAAAATTCAGATATGTGTATGTGTTGCATTTTGTGCTCACATTATAGATATAAAAGATGGCATCCTAGCTCTCTAAATCAAACTTTATTTCATATTGCAGGATCAATTCTCTGTTTTCATAACAAACTGTATGTTTTTTTTGTAGTTTGTGCCATTCCGAGATTACATTGACAGAAGTGGAAACCACGTATTAAGCATGGCAAGACTGGCTAAAGATGTCTTAGCTGAGATCCCCGAGCAGTTTCTTTCCTACATGAGAGTCAGAGGAATAAAGCCGTCACCTGCACCCCCACCCTACACACCCCCTATTCATGTGCTACAGACTCAGATATGACGACTGCTCCAACGTGCTTAGTGTTCATCACAAGTCAAGAGCCTTTGGCTGCAGTAGTAGCTCATGATACCTTTTGGAGCTAAAAATTTCACTTCACATACCAAAATTCTCATATGGTTGCATGAGCAACTGAAAAGCTTCTAAATGCTTGGAGAAAAAGAGAAAAAAGTTGATGTTATGAGCCTTTTCTTCTTTTTTTTTTTTTTTGACAATACCCTACTTTTTGATATATTTATTGGAGGGGAAAGCACAAGTCAGGATTTCAACTCAGAAGATACTGTCCTCTCTGAATAATGTGTGTAATATATATGTACAGGAATGCTGTTCCTCTGTATCAATGTTTACATGTTACTATTTTTAAATTTCAGTACTTTTATAACTATTCTTAAAACTAAAAGTTTGGAATATTGACTCATGTGTCTTTGAGCTTGCAGCAGTTAATCACAAGATCACAGGAGAAGCAATATCTCTTTGAATGTTTGTCCAGACAATACAAATGCAAAGCTAAAGAAGAGAAAGACAAATAGTTTATTTTCCTCATAACTGAATTGCTTCAGTGAGTGCTCAGCAATCCATTCATCTCTCAGTTTGAAATAAGCTCCCAAAATGTGAATATCACAATTATATGACTTGACTAACTGCAAACTTCAAATGGGAGGCATTTGTATTTTTTCAGAGATTCTTGAGTTTCTAAGTTACTCCAAGTTTACAGTTTTTTAAACTAGTTACTGAAGCAAATTAGGAAAGCTACTTCTTGTACGTAATTAAGAAAATTACCTCAAATCTCTGAGTCTCATAGTTGAATCAGTTCATTAAACCTTATCATGTGTTGCTTAAAGCACTGGAACCTTTTGCATCAGAAAAGTCTTTTGGAGTGATTAAGACAGATTTTTTTTATAATGGATCATTTTAAAATTGTTTAAAATTACAAATTTTGTCTAGAATGCCCATTCAAAGGGATGCTGACTCTTAATATTTGGGTTTAATATTGTCATGTAATTGCATTGCCAGTCAGGATGCATGAATGATAATGTTAATTACCTGGTTTAAAAGTTGCACAGCCATGTTGCTTTGTGCACAACTTTGTGTACTGGAATACCCCAAAATTTTATTATATGCCTGTTCATATATAATTATAAAATGATTTTGCATGTACAGTTTTTACAGAATACACAGTTTTGTGAATTTGTGTCAAATATATTTTATTTAGAACTAATGGCCTTAAATTTCACAAATATTCCTGAAATGATTGTGAATTGCCTTCAAATACTGTTAAAACTGAACACTTTATTTTTTGTGTCACAGCTGTAACTGTCTTGTAATGTAAATTTTTTCTTTACATATAACCTGTTTACTACTTCTGTTTCTTACTACCATATGTTGTACTGTACAGTATAAACTACGGTGCGTTTTTTAAGCATGAGAAGTTTTTTTCCAGAAAACAGGTCTTCTGAATCAATGGTATATAATATGTAAATGCAGAATCTTCCATTTTTAAATATATTTAAATTCCTTTGTCTCATGTGGGAAATTACTTTTTTTGAAATTACTCCATTATGACATAAAAGATTTTTTTTATAAAAAAATAATCTTGTTTTTATTTCACAGCAGTTTTTACATAATTAGAAATTTTAATTTCCTCACCAAAATGTGTATTTCTTAATTGATGTTGCATGACTGAAATTTGATACCTGGTAACTCTAATTTTGAGGAAAGTGTCATAAAGAATAAGTTTAACTATCTGTACGGAATGGTGGTGCATTCTTCTGCATTTGTTCTTTATACACACGGTAGACACTTTAGCAATCACAAAACGAATACTATATTTTTGTTTCCTCACTTCTTTAGACAAATATTTGTGCTGACATTTGTTTTAGTCCATAACACCCATGTATTTAACAGGCTTTCAGTCTATGGCAAAATGGCCATTTTTTCTCCACCTCTTACAGCTATTTGGTTTATTGCATTTTATCTGGCCCATTCTTAGGGCAGTTAGAAAGAAAATAAATTAAATTTATCTATCTTTTATTATTGTAAAGATTAGTCTCAGAACTAATTTAACAAGCAATATCTGAAGGACAAGTATATTAAACAAAATTTTAAATCTATTTAATCAAAAGACAATACTATTTAACAACACTGCTTAAATGACAGTGAGGATACTATTTAATCAAAATTATTTTTCTATCAAACCCAAGTACCCACCTGTTTTATTCTGCATTGCTGATTCTTCTATTTGTTACTGGATTCTAAATCTAACAGAATTAGTTGAAAGAAAAATAAGCATTTCTTTAGAAAAGGATTCCACATTTCTGACATTCTTAAAGGGTTTGACATGTTAGCAGTATAATGTGTGTGAGAATCATATGTGTGCTCCTACGCTAGCCAAATATTTGAAGAACATGTCTGATAATTTTTGATAAGCTATCTTTCAGTCTTCTACACATGAGTTTGATTAAATGTTTAACCTGTATAATAACTATATATCAAACGGAGATTCATTTTATTTTCACTGATAAGATAATAGAGGAGCAAATTATTTAACTGGCATTTCCAACGTAGCTGACACCGAGTCTTAAAAACCAATATAACTAATAAACAAGTTGGCTTCCACTCTCAGCCCCCTGGAAAAGCTCTGTTTCTTACCAATTTCTGAAAGATTGAAGCTCATAAGAACTGACATTTTCACAAATATATAGATAAGTAAAATGTTGAGATGGCACTCATATTTCTTTTGCTTTTATTCAGGCAAATCCTTAGGTCTTGTCATTCTTATGTTAGATATTTAATATTATATCTTAATTAACTTTCTGAAACTTGAGTCATCTTGTCTAATTTAATAAATGTATTTGCTTAAGAAAAGCTAGAATAATTGTCTAATCTTACACTTTCAGTTAAGGCTGTTAAGTACCCCTAAGATAAAGTGAGGAAAAAAAACCCAAAAGACAAAAAAACACAAGAGAATAGTTCTCACTGAAATACCGTGAAGTATGATTTTCTTCTATAGTACTAACCTAATAGTGCTGTAGCTTATCTTGTTTATTTCTTTAACAATGATAGATTGGTTGTGGTGGGAGGGTTTGAATAGATTTGGCAGGATTGGGTTCCTAATGACTTCCTTGTGCTCAACAGCTTTCTTAATCTGCTTGGGCAGCTTGCCCTTTTAGCTCAGCTCTCGCTTTTTCCCCCTCCGTCATCCTGTATTAGAGATGAGAGCTCCTAGTCGTAAATTTAATTCCTTCAAAATATCACGTGTGGCAAATTTTGCTTCTGTCTTCTGTTTCCAGAATCCTGGAACACAAAACTCTCTCCCTCCCCAAAGAACGATGGCTGCTGTCCCTCCAGTTTAGGGCAGGAACTTTCCTCTGACCAAAGATGTATCTGGTTCTCTCGTATCCAGCTGGACCTATCAAATTGATGAGCTGTCCCAGTGAGGCAGCTCTACGCCAAGTTCAAGATTAGGCTAATGCTGCTAGTGTTGCGTTGCAGATTTTATCATGCTGCTGTAGTTGGCACATCACACCTGATGGTTCTGTAACAAAAACTAAACTAAACTAAAACAGCTCCAGCAAAGAGCGTCTCTCTCATGGCTGAAGCAAGGCAAGAGAGAGAACACCAGAGGGTAATGGTAAGGATGGAGCTTTACTGTGGCCTGTGCAAGGTCTAAGAGAAAGAAAAATCATGTAGAAGTTTTGGATGTTGAATGTTAAACTAAATAATAAACAGGAAAAGTAATAGATTTTGCAGAATGGTAGTAATGGTTATGACTGCCAAATAATGTACACTTTCAGGTTAAATATACATACAGTGGCACGTACATTTATGATTTGTTAGACTATAAGCTGGTGAAGTGCTAACTTGGAAGATCTCTGTTTTCCAGATGGAGGTTCTAAAAAGTGGGAAAAGACAGACTGAGTAACAAAAGTGAGAGAAGTACCTTACCTATAGTAGGTCCTGAGGTAAAATTAAAAAGAATAGCCCCTTCCCAATGGTCAGCTGAGCAGTCTCTATTGAGCGTAGTAGAACTGTTGTGTGAAATGAGAAGTCTGCTAGCAAAACTTCATCATACTCTCTCACTGAAGAGCAGCAAACGGGAAAGGGAAAATATGACATGGCAGGTGACAAATGAGTTGCCCTGAAAGGAGTACTTTGAGGGAAGATTCCTAGTTCACTTGCTTTGGAGTCTTTTTTTTAATCTGATCTTCATAATAAATGTGGGAAGGGATTTGGCAGCACTCGAACTGTACAAATGTACATACAAATTAGGAGCTATTTCATTTGTCTTACAATGTGTTTGTAATCACAGACACTTCAGATTTGATTCTGACTGCTGAAACATTGCTTCCTAAGCTAGAAGAGTTTAGTTTGATCGTATTCATAGAATAGAATTTTGTGAAGGTAGGGAAAGGGGGAAACTGGTACATTTGAAGTCCATGGAATAACATGGACTTCAAATCAGCTTACTTCTGTATATACTAAAAAAGAAAGTTTTGCTACTGTCCTCCTGGGAGGAAGTCTGAAGAGGAGAAAAAGTTGAAGAAAGCAACACAATTTCTGAAAAGATAAAAGATTTCTGGAAATACATAGGAAATAAATAGGAACAAATAAAATTCACTCTAGTGTATTTTTAAAATGGCTGAAACGATGTAGATGATAAATGGTTATCATCTTTGCAAACTAATAAAAGAACAGGCAATAACAAATTATGCCAGTGCAGTGGGAATCCAGGGAGCATAGTAAGAGGTTATTATGACTGTCAGAAGTCCTTAAACAAAAAAAAAAAGAGGTGAAATGAGAAAGGGAGAACATGTTGTTATGGATAAATGCAAAAGATTAGCACAAATACATGAAAGAAGACAGCAAAGCACAAAATAAATTAAAACTCAAAGTCTTCTACCTTCCAAATTCACAAAAGAGGGATAGTGAGCATTGTATGACTTGCTCAATTTGCGTAAAATCAGAACAAAATTTGAATAAATCATGTAATAATATTTAACTACCTAGGAGATAATGAGGTGATATACAGCTGCCAAGAGCAAGTGCTTAAAAATACATACTTTTGAAACCATTTTCCTGAAAAGCCATGTATCAAGATTCAAGATAAAAGAGTAGAATAGATGCTGTGTAACTTTAATCAAGCTTCTGACATAACATTTTGCAAACAAACAGGGAGACATGTCCTCACTTGAAGGTTACAAAGTACTGCAAAACTGAGTAGACTGTATTGAGGAAAATGCTGTCAATCTTTCACTGTCAAACTAGAAAAATGCAGCTGCTGATGTTGCACGGGCTGTGTTGCTGCTGGTGCTGTACCAGCATTTCCATTGATAAAGGAGTGTAAAGAATGTTTAATAAACTAGCAGATTATATTACCTGGAGATAATTTAAACAACACCTTCAAAGAAAAGATTGAAACTCAGAATGGGTTTGTGAATTAGAAAAATCCTGAAAGAGGAACAAATTCAGTAGGAGATGCGAGTGTACGTAAGCAGCAGTGATCAGTTGCTGTAGTTGTTGGCTAGGCAACAATTCTGGGAAAAAATATCTGATGTTATAGTGGGCCACAAAATAGAAATGGAGGGGGAGATGTGTAAAAGGAAGTTTTGAACTCAGACTTTCTGAAATAACCTTTTCACTGTTCTCAAAATAGCAAAAGTATCAGGTGCAGTTTTCAAGTAAGGTGTGGGTGAGCTTGAAAACACACCATGGACATCTCTGAGAACGTTAGGCTCATGATCAGAGAAGGTTTAAATATCGCTGACCTTCATGCAGGTAGATGCCCAGACGGAAATTTTCTGTGATTCCTTTTGGTGGTGATGATTGCTGGAACAGCGAGCATTTCTGTACAAGATTGCAACAAGCTCTAGTGGCATGACCCGTGTTGGAGAACAGACCAGCAAAGGCACTGCAGAAATATTTACATGAAAGCCAGATCATGACCATTCACAGTGTCAGCTTTCTGCGTTGTACGACTCAGTTTTCACATGAAGTGTTTACACTTAACTTTGTTTCAAAATGCTTTTTGGCAGCAGTACACATTTTCTTCCATCCATTCTTCCATTATGGATTATTGCTGCCTCAGGACTGAATTGACGTGGTCTGATTTCAGGGGGTGTTTCATGTCGACAACATGCATTTATCCTCACTGCTGTTAAAATGTGTATCTTGTCTTGCCTTACCTGTCAATGATTTTATTGTTGGCCATCTAAACAAAAAGCCTCAAGTACTGCCCTGTCAATACGGAACATGGTGCTTGGTATTATGCATTCCGCAGGTGACAGGAGAGCTGCCTCCAGGCACAGCGGGCCGTAGCTGTGCGCTGAATAATCTCATCACTTCTCTATCAGTCTAGTCCCCAGGGAGCAAAAATTCGATACAGACTTAAGAGGACCATGATTGTCATAATAGCTGGTGGACATGTGGGTCCCCTTGCCACAGGCCACTGCGCAGTTCAGTTTTCTCAGACTGATGAGGAAATCAAAGCAGTTGGCTGCATGTGCAAATTGATTAGCACATGGTCTTCAACTGAGTGGCCATTAGGATGTAATCATCAGGGAAAGAAAATGCACTGAGGAGCAAATTGGCTGGGTTTTAGTGAGCACAGGAGTACTTCACATGGAGGATTTCAGATAGGGCAGAAAGGAAGAGAGTAAATAATCCCCTCCCAATGGCATGCCACTGGCATTGGCCAAAAAACAACAACAACAACAAAAAAAAACCACACCACCAAAATATGGTAGTCAGCAGCCAGCACAGAGCCCTGATTGATTGTATCCCATGTGTTGAGAGAATGGAAAATATCCACAGTTTGTCAAACCTGAGAGAAACAAGTGATGATCTGCAGGAGCCTCTCTCAAGTCTATTTCTGGTAAATTTTGTCATTAACGCTATGAGCAGTGTATTAAAGGGTACATTTATAAGATCAATAACTCTTTCAGCTGGCCAGCGTTGCAGGCTGAGAGGCTTGGTTAAAATTCAAAAATATGATCTTGACAAATTACAGGAAAGGTCAGGAATCAGGGAGCTAAGCTGCTGTGAAAAGAGTGGAAAATACTACATTCATAAGGAAAAGAAATAAGCACAAACACAAAAAGAAAAATACCTGGATAGGCTGCAGTTCTGGAGCAGATAATCTGCAGATTACAACTGGACCTCAAACAGAATGCCAATCAGGTTGTGATACTGCTACGCAAAAAGCACAGGTGACTCTGGAAGATCTAAACAGTGGCAGTGTTAGAATGACCAGAGAGAAATTTTTCCTCTGTACTAAACTGAAGTCTTAATTTGGCACTGTCTAGACAACAGGGCCACACAATGAAAGATGTGGACAACTGAGGAGAGAATTAAAGCACTTTGGTACATATAGTGTGCAAAAAAATGCAAGAGAGACTGTGATAACTGTGTCAAGAAAGGGTGCTATAATGAGCTATTCTCAAAGGTCAACAATGACAGGTGAAGTTATCATCTCTGGCAGCAAAGATGATAGAGAAAAACTTCATAACTTGGCTGGAAGGCATGTTCTAATATATGTAGAGGAAAATATGTTAGAAATTGTTCTGAACAGGCTGCAAAACAGTTGGGAATGGCCTAGTTACAGGGTCTCCCTCACACTAGGTGGGAAAATAGTAAAATAAAGAGTTAAATGTCCTCCTGAAGTCTCATTTGTCTGTGCTGCAAATGTAGGCACCCTAATTAAGATAGATGAAGGATAACACATTCAGCAAAGATCCTAGAGCAACTCAGAGGAGTCAGCTGTGGTTTGGACAGGATGGCTCTGGAAGCATTATGGAGGGATCCAGCAAGATTTAATATAAAATATATCTATGGTGTAAATCCCCAATTTCCAAAGAGATGAGTTTAAATGGGCTGGTGAACAGAGAGGATCTCAGGTGATTCTGTGCAATGGACAGATGAAATTGATAGACAGGTACCTGGATGGGGCTACCAGATGAACAGCGAGATGTGTCAAGTTGGCACATTACAGCGATATATAACTCTGTGTGTGTATATCTGAAAGGTGTCTAAGCAGAACTGCAAGGAGATGTTGGAAGAGCAATGTATTTTTATGTAATTTTAGCAAGAAACTTCATGAGTTTATGAAAGAGCTAACCTCACATTATTGCCTACAATATCTGTAGATTTAATTGCTCTGTTCTGGCAAAAGATGGCTTTAGGCAGTAGACAGATACACAGAGAGATGACTTCCTTTTTAGGTCTATGTCAGTGAAAACATAGATCAGAATTCTGAGTCTGAACAGGTGATTCCTACTTCTAATTTCTGCAGCTGCAGTTACTGGGGAGGCTTTGGGAAGCATAGCGACTACTGCCATCATGGTGCTACCCCAACAGCAGTGAGAGCCCTCATCCAATTTGCCTGCAAGCCTTGACCACTCATCGGAATGGCTCCTGCCATTGGGAACTGGAACTCTGCAGCTGCCCTTCCCACATCCATCAGTCTTCCCAGCACAGGTCTTGGGACCTCATTTTTGTCTAACCTCAAGTGCAAGACTGGTTTCCCTCAAAGCCTTCACCTCCCTCTCCAGCCTCCTGTGATCCTGGGTGCTGTGCTATGTCCTACTGGGAACTGTATAGTGCTATAGGAGCCTGGCTGCCCATATTTCCAGGCACCAGCTATGCTGTGGGGAAACAAATGAGCAGCATCACGAGATTCAACGGCCACAACTCATCAAATGGCAAGGCAAAGCAAGGACAATGGGTCTGGACCTGAGGGATCCAACGTGTGGAGATGCTTTAGATCTTAGCCTCATTGGTCCTCAAATCCCATTGCTAAATATGTAAAAATCAGTATTCCAGTAATGACGTCTTAGGTCTAAATGCACTTGGTCAATTACAGTTAAAAGTTATTTACAAAAAAACCCCATTGTGTGTCACTGTGCCTGATGCACAATAGCTTGGAAGCAAGCACTTAGTCTGAAACATTGTAGGATGATGAGGAGAAAATCAACAAGAATATCCTCTAGAAATCTTTTGTGAGGCAGGATGGAGAATGTGCTGTTAGATCCTCAGGATTCATACCACACAACACTGGAATAATTTGTTTCTTTGGGTTCAAGAACTAGTATTTCCTTCACAGCACTAATTCACTCACTTTTAATAGCAAATTTAACTCTCTTGATAAAAGAATTGAAGGAGCAGTTAAGAGAAGTTGAAATAGAACTATAATTGGATTAGTTTTATCAGATGCCCTTAAATTTGTGCTTTGCGTGTTCTTTGTGTGCGGAGAGAATATCATTTTATGATGCAGACTATGACTTAATAATGTTCTAAGCCAGTGACCTTCAGCAAAGCTAATGGTTTGCTCCTCCAATTGGTGTTACACACATTCATTGGTTATGACCATGGCAAGTATTTGATAAAAGAAACC
>JAUBOD010000001.1:9590158-9630412 GCA_032353885.1 Nothura maculosa
CCTGTATGAGCAGCATGGATCCTAAAGACATGTGAGAGATAGTGAGATCCAGTCACATCATATAGCACTCAAAACTGGAAAAAAATATTGGGTTCAAAGGAACCTAAAAGTGACACCAGTGAGGTCACTCTAGGGCTTTACTGTTGTCGTTCCCAATAGAGACTAATCAGAATTAACTAAGTATTAGTCAAGGTCCCAGCCCGCTCCACATGATTTTGTTTGGACCTCAGGCTTCATCTTGGGGGGGCAAGTTGCAACCTTGCTGAGTGTTACTTGTAGCACATGTGCTGCAGCCACACTTGTAGTTTAAATACAAACACAGTATACAGGTACAGAGGAGAGCCTAGATTCAAAATCAGGCTTGTAAGCCTGAGAAGAAGGTATCAACTGTCCAGCCTTTCCGTTTACATGGGCCTCAGCCACAGAATTTCCCCATGGACTTCCTCATGCTAATTCCAGTTCAACTGTTTTGAACGAGAAGAAATCATTTCCAAAGTATAAAAATCCATAGAAAAAAAAAAGAAAAAAGAAAGGAAAAAAAACCCCAGAATGACCGATAACAGTGAATCCCCCATGAATTTGAAAAGCAGAAAAGCAATTAAAGTTTCACCACTTCACCACTCCAGGAGGATATCTGATCTTCAATTGACACCGAATATTGCATAGTCTCAACCCAGTCATTTTATTGATGAATTGCACTGCTGAAAGTCTGTATTTCTGTGCTAGGCTAAATTTATTCAGGTTCAACTTCCACTCACTAGAGTCTCATTTTAATGTCATTGTAGAAATCAATAGAACATATGTTCTAGATTATTGCGCTCAGCCATCCCCATGGATCTCAAAAGCTTTAATGCCAGAATATGTTCTCATTAACAACATCTTGAGACTGCCACGTGAAGAGTCAAAGATGGCTAGGGCTGTTTGGCTTAAGTTAAGGCAAAGAAGGGGCTGCAGTCCTAAGCAGAAAAGAATACATGCTCAAAGGAAGATAAATCAGGATCTTTTGTGAATCTTCTTCTCTAAGAACAGGATGATACAGTGAAATAGCACAGTGTAACTCCTGTGTAAATTAAAACTGCTAAAAGAAAATAGGTCTTGAAGGCTAGATAATAAATCTTTGCAGCTCACTGTCCCCAAAGTGCTATCAAGACTTTGTCTGCAATCTGCAAAAGGACTTAACTGCTAAAATGTCTGTTAGGAAGAACACAGATGCCTAAAATTCAGTGACATAGTCAGGTCTGTGCCAGGTTTGGGGACATGGGGATGGGAGAGGGGGGATGCACTGCAGTAGATGCTGGCCAGCAGCCAGGACGCCCAACACTGAGTTTATTGCTCAGCAGCAAGCCCTTGTCCCAGGCCCACCAGAGCACCTAGGAGCACCCGATCTCTGGGCAAGAGCCTCACACCCCAGACTGGTCACCAGGACTCTCCTCCCAACTTATGCAGACAACTGCTTGGAGGTGACAGTGTGACTTGGAGCCCCACCAGCTGTGGCCAGCATTGAGCACAGGGCAGTGTAAGACACTGTTAAGCTTGGATTTTATTCTGCTGACTGCAAATTTCAGTCCTGGGTCCTAGCAGGCTCCAAAGATTGCGTTAAATCCTCTATTCCTGTCTCATTTTTGTGCCACTAGTCAACTGTGAACACAATTTTCCTGCTCATGGTCAGCCACGGATAACGTGGCTTTTTCTTCATCTTTTCAGCCCGTCTTAAATTACTGATTGAATCTATTTTGATTTCCTCTTCTGTGATCCCTTTAAAGTTTCCTTCCAGCTGTAATGGATCAGGGAGCCCAGACCACTTCCTTAAAGTGATAACTGCTAAGCTGTTTTCTAAAAGCCTCAGACCATATTTTGTTCTCTCAGCTTTTGTCTCAGCATTTCAAGCTACCATCACCAGCAGCCCAGCATCAAGGCAGAAAAGTGTTTAGAAATACTGGAGAACCACAGGCCTATATGTTCTTAATTGATGTCCTTCTGGACAAATAAAAAAAATGGCAAAAGCAAACAAAAGAACCAGGAATAATTTGCGCAAATAGCAATGTCTGCTGCATTTGATTACTGCATCCCTAAAGAGAAGTTGTTTGCTGGGATATTCAGAACTTGAGCAGTTCAAAAAAGATCATTAATAGCAGCCTGAGAGTTTATTAGGCTCAAACTCCAGAGAAAGTGAGCTGAGAGGAAAGCACAGCATAGCAGCTAGAAGACTGAGTCTGCTCTGACATGAGTGTCCTCAGTTCTCAGGTTTTCAGGACTCTGCAGTCTTCTAAAGATCAATTTCTTTGATTGCAAAGCAATCTGCATGTCTGCAGCATGATAGAAATCAATAGCTGCTAATCACAGGAGCAACGGAGCACTCCTGGACTCTGGGGCATGAGGCAGCCTGTGGATTAGCACAAATGCCCCCAAATTATCCATTTACAAAGCTTTAAAATATTGACAGGCTTTCATTTCATTCCCTCTCGTTTCACATGAGACTGTTTGTTCTGTCATCAGGAGGGTATGGATCTATTTTGATCAATTTTGTTTGTTCTATTCCCAAGGTATCTTACCCTGTTCATATAACACTTTTGAAGATGGGGAAAAAACACACCTGGAGGCAGAAGGTTTTGGAACAAAAGGCAGCTACAGAGGCATCAAAGGATTCATCTGCCCTGAAATTAGCTGTCTGCAGAGCAGCAACGTATAGCTGAGCCCGTCTCCCTCAGCTCCCTTTGCAGGTAGGGGTGAGAAACAAGCTGCTGGAATTACACCCTGGAGGGTGTAATTCAGTTGGACTATTTTAGGTAGTTTTCTTTGGATGAGATGACTTTCCTCTCCAGCTGTGCCTGTTTCTCTGTGCTGACCGTGCAGGCAGTTGGCTGTGACGTGGGTGTTCAGGCGTTCAGCCCGCTGTCACCTTCCGACAACAACGTGATTCTCATCCTCCCTCTGAGCCACCCTATTTCAGTTTCAAGTCTAGCTTCCATTCTGAGATGTGCAAACTCCACTCTCTGTCCCGATAGCACAGCATGTAGATTGCTTGAGCTGTGCTCATCAGGCACATCAGGACACTCATTGGCCTGGAGACGGCAGTACAAAGTCCAGTGCAAAACCAGAGGTGAGAGGGGCTGCAAAGAAAGAAAAACTATTTAAAATAGTTTGACTAAAGTCTTTTGCCTCTCCTAACTGTTCAAACAGCAGCTTCTTTTCATATTTTTGAACTCCTTCACTCTCTGATTTTGCAGTAATACATGACTTACATGATTAGATTATATACTCCTAAGAGTGCACATGTGTGAAAATTAATTAGAAATCTCTAAAGGACAAGGAAGAACTAAAAATAGCAAGAAAAAAAACAGGAAGCTACAACCCCTTGTGAATGACATTAAAAAAGTTGCTCACTTGATAATGTAGCAGAAGTTTCCTCCTCTTGCAGGCCATCTTTAAAGCTGTGCTAAATTGATTTAGTTGTGTCTAATCAATTGAAATTGAGTGTGGTCACAAATCTAAGCAAGAAAATATGCAGTATTCAGGACCTTAATAGGAGATAATTGCCTAATATAGGAGTCAGAACTCTGCAATATTCCTCCAGTATTTTTCCTTTTAGTTCACGACTCCTGCTAATGCACCGAGAAGAAAAGGAAGAACTTCTTCCTTTTCTTATGCTGTGTTTTGCTCATGTTACCTTATTCATTCTTTTACACATCTTTTTTTGTTCCTGAACCTTCCTATCTTTCTGTGCTTCAGTGTTATATTTCAGCCCCTTAAGACTCTAGCTTTTGACGAGTATATCTCTCGGGAAAACATTGTATTTATGTCTTTCTCTGGAGCAGGTGGGCTCTGGGTATTTAGAGGTGCTCCTGGGGATTGCAATTTCTGGGACAGAAGGATATTACTCTTCCTTTCTCTTCTCTATCCATCAAGCAAAAATACTCATTTCTAGGCCTGATCACAGGACTTGTGTTGTTACAAAACAAAGCCTGAAAAAGCCTAAAATCTGCTAAACAGATGGTGTGGTTGAATTCAGGTATAGGTGTAAGAAAAGGGCCCGTGGAAATGTTAGTAGACTTAAAAGTACTGACAGGCAACTGGACATATTTCCAGTAGAAACTAGCAGTGTTATCACACAACTACCAGAGAAGATACTGCAAGATATTTTGCCATGGCTACAAAGGACAATAAGTGTGCATGATCCTTTTCCAGGAAAACAGAAGAAAAATCACTAGCAAGGTGCCTGTCAAAACAATTTCAGTGTACAAACAGCACCTAAAAAACAATAAACCAACAAACACAGAAAAAAGTGAATATTTTGCTGACAAACAGAGAAAAGGGAAAAAGAAAACCACACTTCCAGATGCATTGAAAGTGTAAGGAAAAATAAAATAAAATTTCCTTTTAACTTTTGAAGAGTGAGACCAATCCAATAAAACTAATAATAATCTCTCAGTTCCACTTTCCAGTATGATGGCTAGCCACTTCCCTTCTTGCTGATACCAAATATTAAGGTACAAGGAATAGAAGGTTGAGCACACAAAGCAAATAAGGGAATGTTTTACTTCAATCTCAAATCTGCATTTCATTTCGCTTGTGCTTTGAAACAACAAACTCACTTGACATCATCTGCAGGCAGCTCCAATGCTGCTGTAGCCCTTTGGGTCACCTCATTCTCTTCTCCCGTTGATTCACCCTGTTCCCTTCTCCCTTGAGGCAGGAGATGCACTCAGAGGGAGCACAGACATCACTGGGAGCTCATTTCTTCTGAGGAGGAACCAGCAGGGGTATTTGTCTGAACAGGCTGGGTTTAATTCCTGCCAAGAGAAGCTTATATCAGGAACAGGTCACTTCCTCTGCAGTCTTTCCTGGCTAGGTGGCAAGGGGATTGCTGGGCCTGTGACATGTCAAGCTGGCCCATAAGTGAGTATAGAGCTGTTCTTGAGTAACTCTCATTTCATACATGCTGATTTCCCTCATGTGACCTCAGCTTAGGGTCTAGACAAGAACATCTGAATGCTTGTTTCTCCAGATTTCCCAGATTCCTTGTATGTGGATGACTATAATTCTCCTGAAGAGTTCAGTTTTATCTGTCCCCAAAGGGAATAGTTTAATACACCTACAGCCAAGGAAGTGTCAGGACAGCCTCTCCAGCCCGCTCAGCTCAGCCATTCACAGCATGGTAATATTTAACACTTAGTGTCATATCCAGGTGACTGCGATGGATACCTCTCCAGGCTATGGCTTCAGGTTGTCCTTGGAGTTAGGGAAACAACAATATGCTTTTGAATACTTCACATTTGCCTTACAGACAAAAAAACTCTAAAAGCAGGATTTGGCTTATGCAAAAGGCATGAGAAGAGATCTCCCAAGGCACATATGACAGATGAAGGGCTGACAACCACTTTGGAAAAGCTGTGTTGCTCATTGAAGAAAATGATTTTCCAACCACTGTGGGGAAAAAAATGCTTTACATCCTTAACTCCCCAGTTGAGTGTCATGGAAGAAGCAGAACAGGCAGATACGTTAGACACTCTTGTTGCATTAGTTACAATTGTTAAAGCAATTAAAATTAACATATATGGTAGGGTCTGATCATTTTACTCTAAAGATCTAGCATATATCACAGAGGTAGAACACAGCAGACTGCACATCTGAGCCTCTGGACAGCTCTGTCCCAAAGCCCAGAGTCTGACAGACAGGAACCTTGGAGAGGACTTTGCTGCCACAGGGCATAAAAGAAAATAAAAATGAAATTCCCTCACTTTTCCATGCAAAGGTAGAAAATATTTTCCTAAGAAGTCCTGCTAGTAATATTCAGACACTGTTGAAACAATAGTCTAGAGTTTGGCATAAATTCTCATTTCCTCTTAACTTGACTAATGGATTTTGGCCAAGAACGTTGGAGAGAACTTGCTGAACAGCATGGATTAAGCAGGACCCCTGAGAAAATGGATTATTCTAATTCACCAATTAATTGTTACAATATTAACCTAGTTATGCCCAAAAAGTGGAATACAACTTTTTTCTTTTTTTTTTCAATTGTCTTCCATCAGCAAATGTGCTGGGTTGCCCAACAAATGCGGGTTGAGATTCATCCTGTTTTACGATATGCAGAAAGTTCCCAGATTTTTGACTAAATGCCAAGTACGAATGTAAGCGGAAATGTGAATTTCAGTTCCTAGTGTTTGTTCATTTGAAGATGTAAATAATGCAAGGTTTGGAGACAGTTCAGAAGCCTACTGCAATCAGATAGCCTCAATATTGGTTGTTTGGTGGCATAGAAGTACTGATTGCATAAGAGTGCTTAGAGAAGCAGGGATGAGAATTACTACATTCTTGGCCTTTATGCAGTTCTGCAAGTGAAAATGCATATTGTCACTGGGTGATTTTCTTTCCTGATATCCACAGATCTTAAATCTCTCACATATTTGACCTCATTTATATGGGCATCTGTCTCAGGAATAATTCCCTAGCAATAAGTGCAGGAATGTGTTTTCTGAGGTCAGGAAAAGCAAGAGATTAGAGAGATAATTGCTTTTTATGCATTTTCACCTACAGAGCCCCATTAAAATGATTTTTGCAGAGGAAGGGTAGGGTACAGAGTTTTAAATCTAGACAAAGAAAGGTTTACAAGAAACGTTTTCTTCTTCCTTTATTATAACGAAGTTCCTTGACAGTCAACATGAATTAATTTCCTTAAGACTACAGAATCTGATTTTCTTTTGGAAATCGAGTTTTGCTAGTCTTTCTGAGTAACGGCACCCAGAAAAGAGTGACAGTGTCTCTGATCATTAAAAACCAAGGTAGGCAACTGTTCAGTACTCTTTTGCTAGGGTTTAAATTACTCATGTATCTTTTAAAAGTCAGTTAGAAAGAAAAGACCAATATATTAAGACTTGTTAGAGCATGCTGCTTGTAAACCAGTTTTTGCCTCCAACAATAAAGTTCTTGTTGATGGTTCGAATTAGTTCTTTCATGTCCTGCAAACTCTTTTGGTTCAGTGTCATCTTCTTCCAGGTCAAATTGTTCACATTTTGCTTGCCTTATTTATTTAGCATTTCTAGGAACAAAACTATGGGATTTATCTCTAACAGTGATCTAGCTTCCATGAGGCACTACCTTGGCACACACAGGTTCAGGGCAGCCCCACGGCATGGACCTCTTCATGCTCCTGCTTGAGTCAGCAGTGGGAAAATTTGCCTACATCTGTTTCAGGGTTGCAAAAGAACTGAGCTTGGCAAGGTCTGGAGATCATCTGTTCCAAAACTCCGCTCAAGTAAGGTTAGCTGGAAGAGGTTGCCCAGAAACACAGCCTAGCTTTTGAATACCTTTACAGATGGAGCCTCCACAACCTCTCTCAACAACCTGTTCTAGTGCTTGACCACAATCAGGGAATTTCCTGTGTTGCAGTTTGTGCTGCTGCCTCTCACTGCAGCCAAGATGCAGGAGGGCAGGAGGAAGCTCCCTGAGGGAGCCTTGGATTACACAACAAAGGATGTGCAAGGGAGTGTCTCTTCCAAAGCAGGACAATATTATGGTCTTGTTCCACTTCCTCTTAAACCCTATAGCTTTTTCTGCAAGACTTGTCTAGACAATAGACTTGTTTATTTGTGCAGTTGACTCAATCTACCTAGAAATCTGAATCTACCTGAATTTTCCTTCTGATTGATTGAATCCTAAATTTCAGACCACTTCCAAGAGCTGCTGAGATAAAACTGTATTCAACTACCTTCCTTCAATGTCTTTGTCACATTGTGGTGCAGTTTTGAGACTCTGCAAAGGTTCTTCGACCACTGTCAAAGTCATGAATGAAAATAGTAGTGAGTCTCCAGCCCCATACAGACTCTCCTGGTATCACTGCAGATCGTTATGCTACTTTTGAACTAAATCAGTGATAGTTGCTGATCGTCACATTGGATTTGCACTCACCCTGAACTTTCTGCTAGATGCTATCCACCTAGCCTGCCAGCCAAATCTCATGTGAGATGATATCAAATGTCCTATCATAAACTAGCTGTGTGCCATGTTCTCCTATTTACCCTATCACAGAAGCAGACTAGATTATTAGTTGAGAAGCCTCAAGATTATTAGTTCGTGACAAATCTACACTGGCAATCGCTTGTGCGTCTGTTATCTTTGAAGTGCTTGCAAACAGGATGTTTATTTGATCTAGCACTTTTTCAGGGAATCAAAATTAAGTTAAATGATATGTCTTTTACTGGAGCCTCTTTTTGTCTTTCCTTAGAGACAGGTACAATTTTATTTTTTGGAATTTCTTCATTTATCCCTTCTACTCTAAAATTTCTCAGCCAGTTCTCAAAGTAGATTCAAAGATCATCCACCTCCAACAATTCATCAGCCTCCAACAATTTTTAAATACTTGAAATATTGATGTACTTTCTGTCATCTTTTCATTTCTCTTTTTTTTAGCCTGAGTTTGTTGTGTTTCCCCTTTGCTCACTACTGATGTCTAGTGAAAACTGAGTCAAGGAAGACAGTTGGCAATTCAGCCTCCTCTGTATGATTTGCCATTAGCCTTTCCTCTGCAGAGAGTGGACCAGTGTATCCTCTGATATTTCTCTTTCCACTGATGCCTCAATGGATTGTGGTTTTGCTATTCTTTATTTCTTTTTCACTTCAATTTGATTTTTCCCCTCCAGCACATGCTGCCCTTTTCTATTCATCCTTACTCAGTTGACCTCATGTCCGTTTTCTCTGTACTCCTTTTTTGTAGGTGTTCAGTGAAGAGCTGGAATATATCCCACATGGTTTCTTGTTGCAATTTCCTATCTACCCGTATGCTGACAAAGATTTCAGTTGTATTTTAACATCCTCTTCTGCAGAGACCTGTCAATTCTTCTCAACTATTTCTCCTTTAACTACTTTCCCTCAACCCATTATCTATTATTCAGTTACTGAAATCTGCCTTCTTGAAACCTCTTGTTTTCATTCTGTTTTATTTTGTTCTCCTGCTTTCTCCTAAAAGTCATTAACTCAACCACTTTTTGGTAATAGTCACTTATGTTACCCTCATTTCCTTTTCTCCTGCAAGCTCAAGTTATTCTTTGATCTCCACCCTCCACTTGACCTAATGCTCAAAATTTATGCTTCATTCTTGTGTCTGAGAGTGTCTTTTTCACCTTTTATCATTATACACAATTCTCAACAGTGGCTCCTCTTCCTTCTGGAATATATCACCTTAACACGTAAGGCATCAATCTTCCTTTTCTTTTCCTAATCCGTTCTTCCTGAACAGGTTTCACCTTTGCTTTTCAGCATTTCAGCTGGTATGAATCATTCCACTAAGCCTCTGCTTTGATTATTTATTAAGACTCCTAATTCCAAAAATCTATTCTCCATATTTCCTCCATTAGCAGGAAGACCTCAAAGACTCTTAGCAAATTGAACCAGTCACTGTTTACCCTAGCAGAAAACGCTCCCCACTCACCCTTCCCTTGGGCTCACAGCCACATCACCAAAATCATGGCAGGGTGCTCTTCCAGGGCATGAGCAAGGGAAAGAGAGTAACACACGTGTCTTGGCAAGACACAAGAAGACCTCACAAAAAAGTGGAAGAACATTTTTGCAGATGTATATGCCAAGAATGCTTTTGATCTAAGATTGTGTAGGGCCCTCTTGGGAGGGCCCTCCTGCACATGGGAACCTCTTTGGAGGCACTAAGGGAAAACAGCCTTGCCTTTGGAAACTGAGATTTAGAGGAGAACTATGCAGGTGATGATACAATCCCAATCAAGTAGTCTTTTTCAAAGTCCAGATACAATTACTGCAGTTCAGTGAATCTTAGGGCTGCTTCTAACATTTTTTTTTCTTTTGAAAATACTGGAAACTACCCATCCAAACTTTGTCAAAATAACCTCTTTTAATAGACATATATATATGTAGGGATATAGAGAGACAGGCGGACGAACTGTAGACCAAAAATAAATTCAGGTCAGGGCATTGTTAGAAATAATTAATTTAATAGCAAAAAGGAGTCTATGATCGTAAATCTGATTGACATTATCTGCACAGCACACTCATGTGAAGGTATCTCAGGGCAAAACTACTCCACAGCCAGGGTGAGTCTGACCAATCCAGCTTCCAATATGTGCTGAGAAGAGGACAAAATAATCTTAATAAATTCTTCTCTAGTGGTTAATACCTGTCCCCTGATAATGCTTTCAGAGCACTAAGAAGGAAGCAACACATAGTATACAGCTAATATCATCTGAAAACAGCCATACTCACTTGAATTATAAATAGGAGAGATAAAAGGTTCCAAAAGGACCTGAAATACTAACTGACCTCCCACATTTATCTAGGCTCAATATGGTGCTTTGTAGCGCATTTTCTATTCTTGACATTTTACTGACACAGCAGGAGGTAAATTAAAACTGAACCTACTTGCATAAGAGAGATACTCTGGTAATTAATGGTAGCAACTGCAGCTTTAGCTTCTACTGAAAACAACAACAAAAAGGCAGTAGTTCTTGACCATCTGCAAAGTTGTGTCTCACACCGGCAGTTTAGATGGATTCAGCAATCCATCCCTGGTGTGATTCGCTCTTTGGAGCATCTGAACGAAGTCCATCCATGCAGCTAACTTCTATACCTGCTGGCAGTGGCACTACTAGTTGCTGTGGGCATAGGACACTCCAAAGCCCACTGCCAAACATGTCAACTGTAATGAAGACTTGTTCCCTGGAGACGACTAGTAAAAGCTGCAAGAGGCTGCAGAGCCCTAGATTTCAAATATCCCTTTAGGAGTGAAAAAGAATTATTTTCCAAGAGAGTGGTGCAGCAATGGAGTGAGTTGCCTGGAGACGTTGTGGAGCCTCCATCCAAGGAGCATCTCAGGATCCAGCTAGACTGGACTGAGTCAGACTTCTTGCTTGAATCTGGACAGGATACTTCCAGAAGTTCAACTAGT
This sequence comes from Nothura maculosa, assembly GCA_032353885.1. NCBI lineage: Eukaryota > Metazoa > Chordata > Aves > Tinamiformes > Tinamidae > Nothura > Nothura maculosa. Next base: position 9,601,065 of record JAUBOD010000001.1, read on the forward strand.
AGGTCTGTGAAGCTATTAAGCCAGTTTCTCGCTCACAGGAGTTCAATACAAGACTGGGATTTGAGAAGAGAATGCAGTTAGTGGCTGTCTATCTCATACAACACTGAAAACTCGTTGAAGGGAACTCTTCTACTAGATACTCTACTAGGAAATATACTTCTCTTTTGGGGATGGTTCACACTTCCCAAGCTGGTGTGATACTGTGGTTCTTCTTTCCCTTCCTCTATGCACAGCCATACTGGCTTCTGCCTCACTTCAAATTGCATTGCTCACCAAGATATGTTTCAGTGGCTGGGGTTTCAAGAGGTCAAGTCAATGCTAAGGGAACTTTCTGATAATATCCCCCAGAAATGGGAGATGACCCAAGCTGCAATGGACAGGAATTTGCAGGTGATATATACAGTCCCAAAAGGTACAGGCTTGTACTTGGGAAGTATCTTTGGGAGGTTGTACACAGCTAAGTTAAAGACAATCCCCAGACTGGACCCTTGCTATCACAGAGCACAGGAGATGTCTGAGTCCCAGCGACATAAGTTCCTTGGCTTAAGTCTCTAACCGAGCTCTCCTTCTCCTATCTTCCCTCTACTGCCATCTCCTGCCATTGTCCTAATCCAAAATTACTCTCTCCTTGTGCTCATAGCTGCAACCACAGCCAACTGATCACTGCTGTCATCTCTGTCACCTCTACCACCTCCATCCCCGAGGCTTGGTGAGTCTCCTCATGGTGTTTACACATGGTGATGTGCCAGGAGCTAGGTCATGGTAGGGGGTGCTGATGAAAGATTTCATCTGGTGTTGTAGCACTGGAAGGTTTCTTGCGAATGGACGGGGGGGTGAGGGCAAGTGTGTATCCCAGGCTCTACAAATGAAGCTGGAAGCCTGCTCTTATCTTGGCCTTCTCTTTATAAAAATCTTCCAAAAGCAAATCCCAGCTCTTACAGACAATCCTGTTCCAGCCCTTTCCAGGTTGAACCAGCCCCTGTTTCAAACATCTGTGCAACAACACAGAGACAGAAATTTTGCCAGGAAGAGCTCAGTCATTAACTAACTGAATATTAGATGGCATGAAAGCACTGTAGATAAAATTATTTCAAGGACTAATTACCACCTTTTGGCTTTAATTCTAGATCTGAAATATTGCAGCATTAATAAAACTGAATTCTTAGTACATGAGACATGTGAGAGAAGATTCAATTTGTAATGATAATCTGAAACATTTTAATAGGATTTCACCAGTAATATGAAGATTGGCAGTTTAATAACTGGTGGAATGAAGAAATAAAGATCTGATAACATATACAAGGCCTTTCTGGAATACCCAGGCAGAGTGGAAAAACACTGGAGATGCCAGTGTAGAATAAGCTCAAGCCAAATGTGTGTCACATTTTTGTTCTTTTTTGAAATGAGACTTATTCCTATTCTAGCTCTATTACTTACTGGAAGAGTTCAGTGCCAGAATTTGACAAAGAAAATCAATTTTAGACTTAAACTCTTTAAATACTGTGACACTCAATGTCCTGGCCATCTTTGTGGCAGACATTTTAAGAAGCAGTTTGAGTGCTGGACTCTAAAGCTGCAAATGGGATTGAAAACCTGGCAGCAGATGGGAAGACATCCTCCACCAGGACAGCTTTAGTTCAACACAGCAGCAGCTGAACTTCTCACATTAAGAACTGGCAAGAGCAGTGCCTTTAATCTTTAAGGAGAAGTTTTAAAAAATGCATGCCAGGAATAAGCAAGGCCTTGTCATTACTCCATGCAAAGCCTTGCATGTCAGGGAACCAATGTTGTATGGCTGCAATCTGCTCCCAGAATGCACTCACTCTCACAAGGGATCCAGGAAGCTCCTTCATGCTTTGCAAATACTAACAGGGCTTAGGATTTCTCCTTCTCCATTTAGCTGGATCAGGAGGTCTCATCGCTGCAGAGCTACAGGAACCAGGCCTGACACATGAGCTGTCTGCGCTGGAAGTTTGCAGCTCTGACAGCAATTAGCATTAATGCTAGACACTAGTAGTTTCTAATTAAACTGTATTTTCTGTTCTCAGAATCACAGAATGTTTAAGGTTGGAAGAAACCCCTAGAGATGATCTAGTCCAATCCCCCTGCTCAAGCAGGGACACCTAGACATACACATTTGTTCATGAACAAGAGGCAAGAGAATACAGCCATATTTTATGCCACCAATACCAATAAAGGGTCACAGCAAGATTTGTCTGTAGGGCATTATAAGATATTCGTTTAAGAGACAGGCTGGATCTGGCAGGGATGCAGCAAAGCATATGGCATATTATCAATTTTTTTCCATTGGAAAAGAAGATATTTGAAGAAATCCAATGACTTCTTTCAATGCACTTTGCCAGAGTAAAGGAAGATAGTGATATGTGATGGAAAAGGTGGTTCAGGAAGTTTCACAGGCATTTTGTCAGTGGGTACTCAAGATATAACTGCAGGTAGGTTATGCAATGAGGCTGGTAAGCAAATCAGCTTTATGTCACTCTTCTTCTACCCAGAAATTTAGTAAGTTTAGTGTGGGGGATAAAATTTCTTATCTCTGTTTTGACACTTTCTAGAAGTGAATTTAACAAAAGTGTAGTCTTGATGATACACATCCAGTTCTGACTTTTCACACTACATGACTTGAGAGACACTAAGCTTAATTTATGCAGAACACCCAATATGAAGGTATATTCTGGCATCCAACAGTTAGAAAATATGTTTACATAAGAAACTGTATTTCCTTATGAGTTTTTCAGCCATTGTTGGCCCAAATTAGGAGGCTGGAGGGCAAGGAATAGCAAAAAGCCTGGTCTATTTTTGAGAATTAGATTAAAAGACTTAGCTGTAGATCAAGCTTGGCTGTATTTTGCAAGAACTGCTAATGCTCGGGACATATTTGCAGCTCACCAGCTTTGCAGTGAAATGATGAGCTTTGTATGTCTACAACCTGCAATAACTCAGCGTGCAGGCCACCAACTCTGCAAGTTGCTGCCTTCGTCTCCTCTGTTTGAGCTGTCTGGAAAGTGGTCAGGGTGTCTCATGGAAGAGATCTTGTGAAGGATGAGATTTTGATTTCACTGGGAAACCCAGTCAGATAGTAAAATAAAATGAGAGAATCAGCATAATTAATTCTAATATATGCCTGACATACAGGTTCTCTGTATGATCCATATTTCAAGTCAGCGTATATTGAAGGTTAAGCTGGCCTGCCCTGTTGTAATCAAAGCAAGTGATGGGTGGCTTATTTTTAATTACAGCTCCTGGGGACCATTTAGATGTTAGTCTGGATGTTGCCTAGGTCCTGTAAGGAAGATTATTGAAGTTGTCAGTCACAGACCATGAAGGTTCGTAAGTGCAGAGGGAATTGATTGATACCAGTTAGTCCTTAACCAAAGCGTAAGCAGGATTAAATAAAAGGCAATGTAAATAGACAACTTGGATCTGTAAAGCATTTCAAGCTACTTCTGTCTGAACCTTGCTACATAAATGTAAATGATTATTCCTGATTTGACTGAATGAAGGGGAAGAATGCTTGGAAATGAGACACTAAAAATATTGCGCTTCAGATGGTGGAGGTTAAATGACGAGGCAAGTTTTGTGGGAGTTGTGCTGTCCAGCCGCCCAGGCACTGAGCCAGCAGAAAGACCTCCATGCAAGTGCAAGGGCTGCCCTGGAGATGCACTGGCAGCCCAGGCTTCACCTTGAGTAGCTCTGACAGCCCCACATTAGGCTTCTCTTACAAACTTGCCAGTTAAACTCCTGTATTGCCATCACAGGAAGGCAGGAACACATCTCAGTCCATATGTGCTGCCTATTCCCTGATTAGGGGGTTAGGAATATCCCAAGGGGTAGAAGTTCCTCAGTGACGACAGCCCCACAACAGCAGGACAAGGCAACAGTCAGAACCCTTGATTGTCCTGGGGCTCCAACCCCAATTACCTGGACAGACATCTTGCTACCCCAAAGCACCTCAAAACGTCTCAAAAGTAAAGCCTGTGACTGCCACATCGGCTCTGGATGGGAAACATCTCTGCATCTGGCACTGCAATGCCCTTTGTGTGGTCTAAAAGTGATCACTGATTGCAAATACAAATCCCATAGGCATAATTAACAATGCATACGATAATCTATGCCCATGTGAGCTGGAGCATGGTTGATGTTCCTGATTCCTTCACAAGATGCTTGCCTGGCTTTCGTGTTTGACATTTAGCTGTTACTGCATAGCCCTCTGAGAGGAGGAGGCTGTTCATTCTTTGTGCTTCCAGGAAGGGAGAGGAACATTTTTCTGATACTTTCTGCTCACTGGGTTTCCTCACGAATTCCAGACACTCGATAATTTCAGGTTAATAGGAAGCGATAGCTCAGAGCCCAAGTCATTCTTCTTGCAAATGCTAATGTTAATCTATAAATAAAACGTACGTTGTAAAGAAACAACTCCTGCACAGTGGGGATTAGCAGCCTGCTTGCTCTTAAATCTTCAAAGCTGGTATTTTGTGCAGTGTGAAGCACGTCGGGGTGATTGGCAATGGAAAAGCGCCACCTCCTTGTGAAGCCAGGGTTTTGGGAATAGGTTCAGATGGGCACCCACCACTGAGAGAGGGCAAAGGCCGTCCATCCTCTGGGGTTTTATCCGTGCTCGGAGTAAAGCCTCTCCAGCACTACAGGAACCTGGGAGCAGATGGAGAGCCTGTGGTCCCCCAGGAGCCCTTCAAGCACAAGCTAGGATGCTGGGAAGGTTGGATGTGCTTCCTCCAAGATCCATGGAACTGTCCTTGCTCAAGTGGAGCCGCAAAGGGGCTGCATGCCCAGGCAAAGCAGGGCTGAGGACACAGTCAAAGCAGCTTTCACTGTCATCCTCCAACATCTCTGCAGCACCCAAGTGATATTTGAGCGTTCCATGTTGTCAGCCTGTCCCTCTGGAGACAAGGGGTGCTGGCCATGCACAGGGACAGGAACTCTTATTAGAAGAGAGGAATCAGGATTTAGGGCAATTTTCCAAGCACCGAGCAGAAGTAGTACTTTGTCATGGCCACAGACTTGCAAAGTTGCTTCCATTTGGTCCTTTACCTTTCCAGGTCACCTCTGAAATATTTACTCAAAGTAGCAAAATGCAAGGCACATAATAAATTGATGAGGACTAGTTCTAAGAAGGAGCAAGGTGATAAATGTTTAAGCAATACACAGACATTACTAAATGAAGCATTCCACCTTTTTTACCACAAAACAGAAATCTGCATTGCTGCCTTTTCCCAGATGACCACAGAGTGGCTGGGGCCTGCAATAAGCAGTTTCAACTCAAAAACCAGATCACAGCCTGCATGTATTGCTACTGAGGAGAAAATCATATCCAAGAGCTCTAGCTGCCCAGGACATGAGTCACTCTTATATAAGCATCAGCACTGGTTCAAAAGGGCTAAGAGTTGCCTTTAGATCTGACCATTACCCCACAGGTAGATATTACTTTATTAATAAAATACTCAGAGCAATTCTGAAACATAAGATTTCAGAGGCAACAGGGAAGCTTTTTCTGCTGAGCATTTTCAAAGCCCTTTGGGAGAGCTTCCCTGCAGAAGCTGGCTGTGGGTGCACTCACAGCCTTGGAGTAATGATTTGCAGAGGCTTCACACTCAAAAGACACGCACTCAAAAGGGCAGGACTGCATGCAGAGGTGACTCCTCAGGCAATGAGCCCAGAGCCCAAGACCAGGGTTGTCCAGGCACCAGCAATACCTGATCCTGGTGCCTGCTCCAGGGGCTCTCTTGGCTCCAGGCTTTCCCTCCTCAGGCCTCCCTCCCTTTTCTCCTTCAAGAAATTGCCCATGGAGAAGAAATGCAACTAGTCAAGGGACAGAGAGCAACACCAAGAGCTTCCCTGCAAGGCAGCAATGAAGAGTATCCCAACGGGAGTTCCTGTTTTTATGCAACACTGTTTTCCTACTTGCAGTTTACTGTATGGATGGAACCCCCTATCAGACAACAATCCTTGATTTTCATAATTTCACTCTTGCAGAAGGAAGCTAGAGCTTGTTGTCACTGAGAAGTAGTCTTTACTCTCCTCCTGTGTTTTCTGCCTAACATTTCAGCTGCCTGAGGCAGGGATTGCCTTTCTCTTCTGTCTGCACGAAGCCTTCCCCAACAGGGACTTGCTCTGTGTCTGTGCTGCTAGAAGCTGTGATAATAAAAATAACTGATAATAATAATAAAAGAAGGCTTTTTCCCCTCCGTGGCTTTCTCTGCTAGAGCCTGTGAGTTCAGTGTGAACCTTTATGAAAATGCAGCAATCAAACAGCAGACAGAGATGGAAACAACAGTGATGGCTAGTAGTAGATTTCAAGTAGTGATTAAACATTTTTTTTAGGAATCCTATTATATCCTTTGTGGGAAATTATTCAGATTACAATTTAAAAGAAAATAATTATCTGCTTCTTTGGTGGCTAGCAAGAGTGACCTATAATACTACGGCCTATTACTAAAATGCACAGAATTTAGAAGTAATATGAATATAGCGTTAGGTCATGAGTATTGTTTTAGGTGTATTGGTTAAGGTGAGAGACATTCAGAGTCCCTGATTACCAAACACTTTGGAGAAGACCTCTATGACACAAGTACCATGTGCGGGTCAGACTCTAGAGCTTAGCAGCATTAATAATATTTCAAAAGCAATTCTTATTACTCGCCTGCTCATGCTGTGGAAATGCTTCCTTTTGTGACAGAGCTCCTCCCAAGCTGTTGGTGTCACAGCAGTGCTGTCAGTCACCTCCAGCACATCGCAGACGAACACCAGAAAACAGGCAATGAAGTGAACGCCTCCCTGGTACAGATTTATAGATGCTGGGAGTGGGGATGGGTGTCTAGAGCAACAGCAGCATGGTGCATCTAAATTAGGAAACATGCTCTGGCATGGGAGGTGACTCATTGTGTGGCACTGAGAAAGCCACCATCCCTTTCCCCCAGCCAGGTCCGTCAGCAACACGTGCCATGCTGTGTGTTTGCTGCCTCACACTAATATTAGGAGAGGATGCGTCTGGTCAGTACTCGAACCAGAAAGCTCCAGGCAAAAGCAAAGCTACAGGCAGCTGCTCCTGAGTGCACAGCAATGTGTTGTCCCAGGGCATGCTTGGATAAACCATGTTATTGGGTGACTCAGTTCTGAAAATTGAAAGTTGTGCCTTTTGCAAGCAAAGGATCACGCTGGCCTATTTCCAGCTAGGAGGTGGTTTGGAGTCTCTTTGCTCTGCCACTTGCTTGTTTTGCTCCAAGATTTGAATAAGGAGGGCAGCATCCCACTTGTTTTTCTCTCACCTACTTTACAACTTCAGAACACGTGTGCCCTTTGGCTGCCACCTTCTCCTTTGGCAGGAGCATCCTTCTGAGATGGCAACTCTTCCTAGATAAAGAGAGACGTGCAAGGGTAGACAAAGCATTCAGACTGGCATTAATTCTCACTTGCTGACCAAAGCATAATCAGATCAGTCAGATCCTTAGACAGCAATAGCTTCTCAGCTGTCACAGTGAGCCACGATGAGGCTGGCTGCTGTCACAGAGCTGAAACCATACATTTCTGGAGGATATTCACAGAAAATATCTTCCTGAGCTAACACTATTCAATGTCTTTCTCAATAATCTGGAAAAATGGAAAGAATTAGCCAAACATAAGATGTATTTCTGTGAAAGCTTGTAGTTAGCCCCAATCTCGCTAAGAAAGGATGAATGTGCAGAGCTAACTTCTCATAACCTGAACCCTCTTGGTAGACTCATGATGCTCTGATGCAGGCTGGTAACACTTTAATTCAGATGAAAGATATAAAGAACATAAGTCACTTTTACAGGGAGAGGGGAGGAGCAGCTGCATTTTGGAAAGCTCACTGGGAAGTACTTAGACTTCTTCTAAACCACCAGGTGTGGTGAAGACATGAGAGCAAACATAGCTCCAGGCAGCACAAGAGAAGGTCTATCCAAGGGAAATGAGGTGTTACCATTACTTCACATAGCATTTATAAGTCTTTTAGCTCAGTCACGGCCTTTTTAAAGGCTAGTGGGAAATCACAAATATTCTTCAAAACAGGGTACTGATGAACCTAAAGATATTCTGTGTGAAAATTTTGTCCTGCAACAAACTCTGCAGTCTTCACATGATCAGCAGATGCGTCCAGCTGTTGGAGGTGAGCAAGGGAAGAAGCAGGAGAACGACAGGTTCGCTGCCTCTCTGCTGCCACCCGGGACGTCCTATGAGGGGACAACAAAAGCATCTCGAATGGAGGGGACTGGGACACAAGAGAAACTCTCCTGAGCTCAGCAGAACTGAACTGACGAGCTGAGTGCAAGGACCAAGGACCAGCAATCAGTCATGTCTCAGCTGGTACCTTGTTCCTGGCCTCAGCATCACAAATTTGCTCTGTGGAAACAGTGACATGGCCTCTGGCAAGACATGACACACAAATCTTTTGGCAAAAATAATTAGGCACTGGAAACACCCAGGAAAACAACTCCTCACTGTCAGCAGAGATCCCTAAATCAGAAGTGAGTGTCTGTCTAGAAGATATTTTCTAGTGCAGTGGAGGCCACAGATTTGGTGCAGAAACAGCCCAGTGAAGTCTCTCTTCTGTGCATGCAGGGCAGAGCTCATAAAATGATGATTCCTTAAGGACTGAGGTTTCTCTGAGAGCAAGAGGTAAAAAACAAGCAGAAGAACACAGAGTGTGCTGGATGGAAGGAACAACACTCAGCATCTGCCTGGCTTGTGGTGCATCACATGTGCTCCTCCAGAGCCAGGTAGGTCTTCTGAAAAAAAATAAAAAAAGAGCAAGTGTCCTCTGAACGGCTTGGTGCCCAAAACAGTCAACGACCGAGAAGTCAAGAAGGCAACTGCTTTTCTTTCAAGTCTTCCTAAAAACTGCACAAGAAAAACTATGCAGATAAAAACTCTCCTCTGTGCAGTAACTATATTATCTTTTTAATAAGAAGGAATAATACCGTTAGAGAACAGATTTTAAAAGTTATTTTAGCATCTTGAGAGACTCTGAGGCACTTAATGTTATTGGAAAAAAAAATTAAGTCCTTGACCTCCCACTGATTTCCAAGTACACCTACAGCTGCAGAGCTGAATAGAACAAACCACCAGATGTGACTGAGCCTTGTGCTAAAGGACTCAGATAATTTGAGTCCTGTTACCATATGGACTCCTGGAACTCAAAGTTCTTAGGATTCTAAGAATACACTGGACATAGTAAGGTCCTGTTGGGAAGGGACAGGACTTTGCAGAGCAGTGAATCATTGCAGGAGGAATGGGATTTCAAAACAAAAGTGTAGCATGCAGGAGTGCTGAAGTGCATCGAAGTGAAAATATATGCCCGGGCTTAAAGATGGAACCAAGCTTGAACAGCCAAGTCCAGAAGCAGTAAACAAGGAAACGATCACCGTAACACCCAGAGCGACACCTGTGATACATCTGGGATGAGCCTAAGGGTTGAATTTTTCTACTTGCAGTCAAAGCCATTCACTTTACTAAACAGTGCCACTCCTACCATTAAAAAGCAAAAGTGCAAAGATTACAATAGAATAAAGCTCTCCTGAGAAACATTATCTCAATGAACTCAAAAGTAATGTTCAGTATGAGATTCATTTGTGACACAGGAAATAAATGAACTAATATTGTGCTTCAAAAGAGACACTGGCAATGAGGACAATGTAATCATAACAAACACATATAAAAACAATTAGTGACAGCCCAATGCTGAATATTTGGCTTGTTTAATACAGTGGGCACATCATAAGCTGATCTACCAGAATGATATTAGCATGTATGCATAAGCATCATTACTTTAGAGTAGGATTTTAAATAGCAGGAGAATTCTTCTGCACTCTAGGGTTGGGAACAGCCTATAAATGTTGATATTCAGAGGGGTATATCTTCTGAACTGAAGGCAAAAGACATTCTTACGAAATGAATTAGGGTACTTAATGAGATGAGATACATTAGGGATACGGTACATCATATTGCTATTAATCCCATGAAAATACACACCATATGAAATCCCACAGCCCAGCGAAATAAAATTAAAACAAAGTTTAGTTCGATGGTGAAGTTACTGAACAACTTTTGCTAAACAATTTGCTCACTGAAATAAAACCGAAACAGATTTACAAGTGAGAGGCTTAAATGCAAGCAATGGCCCAGCAAGACTGTCATAACTAGCTTCAGCAAAAGTAATTCCAGACATATGTCAGAGGTTATGCAAAGTAGAACAATTTAAATTCCCTTTTTAGCAAGCAGAAAAGCAAATATTTGGGATGGCACCTGCACTGGGGCACACTGGCTGTCATGGTTGTCATCTGTGAGGTCCTAAAGGGACTAGGGCAGGGACATGAGGTGCTTGGCTGTTGACCTTTGTACTGCAGGAAGTGTTGGCATATTTCACAAAAATACTTACAGTGTGGAGGAATAAATCTGAATAGAGGACCAAAACAACAACAAAAGAGGGCAGATATGTAGAATACATACAACAATATTTTCCAAAGTGAAGTAACATTGCTTGACATGACTCAATTCTGGACCAGATGCCTCATGTCTCATTAGCAGAGAACGTGGCATTGGAGAAAGTAGAGATATTCATCAGCTCTCCTTGGTATGGAGGCTTGCAAGAAGAAAACATAAGCCTAAGTGGGACTAGGAGTTAAGCTTTCAAAAATATCTAACTTTCATTAAACACTGGAAAAAAATACCATAGGACTATTGTCATCTACAGAGTTTGTCCTCCCATGGCATCCTTAAATGCACCACGAAGGAGACTTGCTCTGAAAGATTATCTTTGGTTCAGCTGCAAGTTTTAAAACATATTGCCGAACAGATTTGCAGTAAAATTAATGCAGCACACAGCTTGATTTAAGGAAAAAGTTCGTATGTCTCATGTACTGTGACAATTGTAAGAGAAAAGACACCTTGGAGTTTAAGTTGTGTTACAAGGGAAAAAATATATAGCCCCATAAAAAGTGCATTGACCCAGGCCTGAAGAATCTGGGCTCTACTCTCGGCTTGAATAGTGAGCATGAGAGACTCACTGGTTTCCACTCCATATCCCTTACCTACAGGACTGATATAAGCCTCCCTTGGTAAAGTTTGTGCACTAGATTAAGCATCCAATTCTCTACAAGTTCATCACAGATCATCCCATTTGCATTATCTGCCATCCCTCTGTAGTTTTTAACTGTCTTTTTTTTTTTGTACTATAACCACATCATCTTGTTCAACCTCAGATTTCTCAAAATCTTATTTTTCTACTTTTTTTTTTTTAACAGAGTGCTACATTTAGGCTTCTTTCATTCTTGCATGATGAAATGCTTTGCCAGGCAAATTTGATAATAGAGTGAATCTGAATGGCTTTCTGTAGTGGAAGATTAGTATTATTAAACCACTTATGAAAATTAATTTCTACATAAATATTTTTCTATCAGGGCTAAATTTTTCAAATTACTGCTAATAAAAGGAGAAGATTAATCTTTTGAAGAAATGACAAAAAATGTTATAGGGAGACTTTTTGAAAAGTATCATAGGAAGTCCTCAAATTTTGAAACTTTGTTCCAAATTAGAAATGAAGAATCAATGCCTCAAATATCCCTGATTTTAAGTTGTCTATGACAGCACCTTAATCTATCATTAATTTTTATCTCTCTCAGAGATTTAGGATATCTAATAGTGGTCATATTTTGCCACATTCCTTTTATGCCCTTCTTAGGCCCTATTTCAGCTTCTCTCCATTGCTGAGAATTGGAGTGGAAGGAAAATGGATAAATAATATTTCAGATATACCAGCCAAAGAATTTCATCTCCCAGTGGACTATGGGTGAAAAAAAAGGTCATTTTGAAAATGTCAGTCTCCATATACCACATTTTTTTTACTCTTTATGTGGTTTAAGAAATCATTTCTATATTTTCTCATTGCTTACTCATTGTTTTCTTATTGCTTTTGATTTCTCAAACACATTGCTTGACAGAAATACACTCTGGAAACCAAGGGTTGTGCAGCATCTTTGAAAATCTCACCTGTACTCTGAAGAAAAGGAGTTATATGGAGCTACCTACAGTGAGATAATGCTTAACGGGCCACATCTGGCAAAACCTAGGCACAATCTCTCTGAAAATTATCAGCTAGAGATGCCTGGCCTGAAAGTTGCTAACAAAGATTAAGCCATTTCTATTGCCATAATTTGAAAAAAAGTCTTCTAATCTGTGTTTGGGAATTGAAATTAAAATCACATAATTCTCAAGGATTTTATTTTTGCTCTTGAGCCCCTCTGTCCTCCACGTGCTCATGGCGCTGGCTGCTCTTGGACAAGAGTTTGTCACAGCTCTGTGGAGGAGTCCCGCTCCTCCAATACATGTCCCTTGCCGTGCTATAGTGGCAGCTTTTTGTGCTCGGTTATCTCCACCATCTGACAGTTTGCTCATTCCCACAACCACTCTGCCATCACATTAATTAACAGTTAAGCCATTAGCACTGCCTACATTTTCAAGACAGACCCCAGGGCTGGAAGCAATTATTTCAATGCAAAACTACTACAAATATCACAAAATGAAGGCAGAGACAGACTCGCTCCAAGACAGAAAATAATAATGCCAAGCAAGTATCATTCTTCTTTTCTAACATTATTTACAAATTTGTTTTTCCTGTGTGCTTTTTCTTTTCTTCCAAATAATGACCCTCCTGAGGGGACACTACTGATTTAAGTTTCCTATTCTGCTTCAATTCATATTCAGATCATATCTTTATATCCTCTTTCATATTCATATTTGCAAGAGCAGAAACTTGAAGTCAGCCTTCTCAGCTTTTCCTTCTGAGGCTTGGCAAGCAAACAATTTTATTTCCAGAAGTGCTGAGCACCCAGCGCTCCAGCTGAAGTCAGCAGAAGAGATCAGATGCTTTACATTTCCAACAGCCACATCATTTATTTACTGACATCTTAAAGATTCAAGAGAAAATTTTATGTTTATTCTTGACCTTAAGAGATAGAGCTCCAAAACTCTTTGGAAGCAGCTCTCTCAGTAAGTTTTCTTTTAAGTTCTTAAAAGTCCCCAAGAACTTCTTTCTCTACCACCCTTCTTGTTTTCTCTGAGACGCTATGAGAGAAGGAGGGCGAAGGACATAGGATCTGCCATGGGCATACCCACCACTTCCCATGCTAAACAGCCATGTCCATCTGCCTTCATGGGCACAACAGCAACAGCTATCATCAGCCCAAAGTAATGACCAGGATTTCCCTTCCTTTGGGTTTACATCCTAGATAAAAGTAGTCTCTCCTCTTACATTTTGGAAAAAAAAAAAAACATAATCTGGAAAAGGCATATGATTGAGGATGGCCTTTGAGGTACCTCTACCACTCTCCTCAGCTGTGGGGCTTACTTTGCTTTGGGGAGATCTGCTATGAGGAATACTGCAGTGTTGGGTGAACAATTTTAATTAGGGTAGGAAATAGTTATGTTTCAGCCTGCCATGAAGAGATTTTTATTTAACTGAAAACGTGAAACCTGAAGTCAGAGAGGGAGAGAAACACTTCTCTTCAGTGAGGAAGAGGCTGACTCATGTATCAGCAATTTCTGCCCTTGCAAATGAGACAGCAGAGGCCAAGAACAGACTTTGCCACAACAGGAAAGCATACGATGCATAGTCCTAACACTGGGAAAACCGTTATCTTGTCAAGATGATTAAAAAGTTGATTCTAGTAAAAGCTCAGCTGCACAGTGGTATGCTTATCTTGGGAAAGATAGGACTGGACTTACAAACTTTACTTCAAGCACAATTAAGTTTTCTAGACTAGAGTAAGATTTCTGTTACACTGGAGATCCTTTGTGCATACCCTTTGCGCATACCCTTATATCTTTATTTTTTTTCCATTTTCCAGCTCTAGTTGCACATCCAGCTAAAACTGATGAGATGCAACTAAATCCACAGCACTGAAGACTGGGAATGCTTAATGCTGCAAGGTAAGATTGAAGGGGAGTAGTTCTATCTGCACTATTATGTTCAATCACCAGTCCTTTCACTTACTCCAGATTTCTTTTTATCGGCTCCATCATTACAATCTTGTCTAGGGAACATCGGAAGAACAATGCAAGTGAAATGATGAAAAAGGAGAGGAGACCTGAGAACCCACAACATCTGCACTTTTCTTCCACTGCTCTTTCCTATCATAGCAACACGAGTATATTAAAAAGATAAAAATCTGAACGTTTCCGCATAAGCAGAAAAGAGGAATTGAAAGAAAAGCTATGACAACTCTTCAAATCCCTTCAGACCTCATATGAACCATAATCAAGATGCTCCTTGATCTAGTTCAGTGAGGTGCAGTGTCACACCATCAACCATCAAATGGACTAATGAGTGATTTAATGTACACCAGCATCTCCTTTGGCATCAGTCTCAAGAGCAAAGGTATCTATACAACCTCCAAGCTATCACTACATTTAAAGCCAGGTTATGAATCAGATGTACCTAGTTGTTGCTAATACACAAAATGGAAATGTAAAGTTATTTGCATCTTTTTATATTGACTTTTTGAACTATTCTTGTCAATATTTCCCAGCTGTCACTGAAACTGTTGGCTGCATGTATTATAAAAGGCTTATTGCAAAAACAGTTTGTCACTCTAATCTGAAATACCTGCTGATAACTTCCTCCAAACCTAGAAAATGCTAGTTTAAAGGAAGTACAAGACTGCCTTGGATGCAAGCACTGACATTTCAAGGAGGAGCTTTGCCATCCTCAGGCAGCCAGTTCTTTCTCCACAGGCATCACTTGTTGGTTGCATACCCAACACGCGTCTTTGCCCTAGAACTACAGAGCCTCTTGCTAACTTTTAATCTCTAACTATATGGCAGCCTTGAGGCTATATCACACCCTCTGGGGAACACAGCTGTGAATTGCAGGTGGTGAGGTCCATCACAAGCTTACAGCTGGCCTGAGTAGTGGGACTTTCCCCTGGGAACTGCAGGGAGATCAGAAATATGGAGCTCTGAGAGGGGCCGAGTCCATCCTGGGAACTGAGGCTCAGCTGCCAACAGAGCCATTGCTTGATGAGCAGCCTCTATCGTGACTTATCTGTCTGCTAGAGCGGACAGAAATGGTTTGGATCTGGTTACCCTGCTCTTGTTCACTTACATTGATTTTTTTCTTTGCTGTTCCTCGTTGGTAGGAGCAACAGGATAAATATATTTTTCACAGTGATTCCAAGACACATGGCCATAATGAACATGAGAAGATATTAATGCAAAGCTGGGATCACAGAGTGTGTGCTGGTGGCTATTCTCATACATTAGAAATGGCTTTATTTTGTACAACTATTTAGGGTCCAGTGTTACAGGCACATTTATGATTTATATCCAAACTTTCACAGGCTTATGGCTTTTTTCTTTTATTTTAATAGGATATGTTAATATTAAAAACACTGGTCATAACCTAAAGGCAAATGAATCTAACAGCTAAGAAATTACACCATGGTCCTTTTCTGACATGGGTCTTAGGTCTGCCTCTAATTACTCCCTATCACAGAAATATATTTATTATTATTATCGTTATCCCTATTCAAGATCACTCAGTACAGTGTGGGATTTAACCACTGTAGGAATTGCAGAAGAAATGAGGCATTTTGTTTAACTCCATGAAGCTAGATGGAAGGGCAGTCCTTTCCGCTGCAAACCTGCAGGCCGGCTGCATGGTCACTCAGTTGCTGTTATATTCATCTCATAACTGAGTAGTCCCTGCCCTTCATTAACTCTGAGAGGTAAAGAAAGATTTTTGCAATAAAAATCTCTTTAACTCAGAGATAAGTTGAGATTCAAACCTATGCTTTGCAAAATCCTCCTTGCTCTCTGCTTATTTAGAAACATTTCCCTCTGGTCCATTATGGTCCTCAATAAAGGTGGTCTATAATGCCACAAACACAGTTGTTATCACTGGAAGATAAAGCAGACAGAAAAGCTGGCACGAGAGTTGTGGTCTTAGAAATGTGATGATGATGATCTTAGAAATGTGATCTTAGAAATGCAATATTAGAAATACTTTATTTGATAGCAGAATGTATCTGATGTGTTTTCATGCCCTGGCAATCTGGAAAAAGCTTGAGGATATTTCAGCTCCCCATGAATTTCACAGGAGCCATGAGCATTCAGCATCCGTGGATATACCTTTGATGTTACCTACCTTTGAAAGTCTTTACCTGATGAGAGGGGTCACAGAAAGAGCCAAAGGCAGGATGGCATCCAGGGTGCTATATTGGTTATATTGCATCACTCTTGCACAACTCCCTTCTCCCAAGGCACATCCTTGAGAAAAATACTTTAATAGCCCTCATTAGTAACAACATTATCCAGATTACTTTGTCCTTAGTATCAGGCAACTGGTACTAAGTTTATCCAAGTTTATCCAAGAGAAGCAAGTGAAAAAAATGCTGACAGAAGGGATTGCTGTTCTTACCCCATCCTCACCAAGAGATGAGCCCTATGGGGTTAGCAACCCCAAAAGTACTCAAAGATACTGAGCATGGGGTAATCACACCCTACAAATTACTGTGTTTGTGGTCCAGGTTAATTAGCCAAAGCATGAGTTCATAATGCCCTAGCTGAGCAAAGAATACTTAAACAGAGCAACAGAAAGTGTCATTGCTAAAGTTTAATAATACAAATGCTTCCTCAACACAGCGAACCTCTGCTTTATTAAACCACTCTTTCTTTTCCACTCAGCCATTTGTATATTTTTATATGTGTTTCATTTTACCAACAATTTTACTGTCCGTAAAGACATATGGCATTTGTTCAGCAAATGAATTATTCTGTATTTGTTCCTTATTATTATTTTTGGCAATAAATCCGAGGTATCTCTCAGCAATATTTTCCAAGCAAATTTTTACTGGAAGAACAAACAAGTCTGGAGAGTCTAGTCCTGTCTTGATACTGAAAAAATATAAAGTTAATTTGAGCAAAAGTATAGCAGTTTCTGCATGTACCTAAGCAGCTTTTTCCCAGCACTGACACAGTGCAACATGCTGAAGTCCAAGCCACTGCCTCAACAGAGCACATTGTTCCTAGGGATTTCATTGTATGGGATTAGAGTTCAGAAATGGAAGCAGCTCTAACAGGTTTCACAGGTAATTGCTTTTGCCAATCAATAACTTTTTCCCTGAAAAGTAAACTGAAGAGCAGCTGAATGCAGCTTAACACCTTTCTGCTGATGCATGCTGCTGTGCTTCTCCTCCTCATGTCCTGCAGCTTTGTCACTGTAGTCATGAATGGACAGAGTGACTTGTATATTGTTATTACTAAGGATTTTGCATTTCAAAAAATTCTTCAAAAGCTCCATGAAAATGTCCTATAATGGTCCTGGAAAATATAGAGAATTGCTTGGGAATGGAAGCCTAGAAAGCCTGTCTCATGAGTCTCCAAATAGTCTATACCAATCTGACAAATAAATTAAGGATTATGTCTGCAACTGCTTCCCAGGAGGAGAGCTCTACTTAACCCCTATTTCGAAGGCAGATCGCACACATTTTGTTAGGAATATGCTGTGTTGCTGACTGTTTTCCTTGAGAGAGAGCCTCTGAGGAACCTCTCGAGGACAGGTTGCTTTATCATTATTGGAGACAGCTTCGTGACCAAAATAATGATCTTGAACGTGTACACTAGTTACTGACATTTGTACATTGTACTGTGTTATAACATGGCACAATCCTTCATCCAACTGTCAGAATTGCCATGTAACTGAGATATGGCTTATGGAACAACTCAAAAGCAGATATTATGACAAGGGAGTAAGTATTACACCTAGCAAAGATAGCATGGAAGGTAAATAAAAGACCATCACAGCCTTTGGCTTTGACTCCTAGGTCTGTATTGCAAAGCCAGATCATTATTTAAATCAGTTTGCGTAATATCAGCGTAATGAGTAAAAGGTGATCTAAGAAGTATTGTTTGTGATCTATTTCTCTCCCACTCAGACAGTCCTCTCTTTATATGCCCTGTCCTCTATAAGTAGACAAGAAATTTACAGTAATTTTTAGCTTGCTTAAATTAACAACATGGAAATATTTCATTGACAATGCTATAGCCTTTTGTCCACGTAGAGGTAATCACAGCATGTAAAAGGCATATGCCGTATCTGCAAATACTGTTGACCGAACAAAAAATAAACAGATTTACTTCAGTAGGGAAGACAAAAAGCATATGTTACTCTTCAAATTAGGAAAATCTTGTGTTATTTAAGGTCGAACTCAAGATTCCTGAGACAACTGTAGAATAGAATCTGTCAGTATAAAAATGAATCTTTTAATATTAATTACAGAGAAAGCAAGACATTCGTTTAAAAAGTCAATGTGCTTCTAATAGGCCTGAAGTGCTTTGAAATCTGTTAGCCTTTTCATTTTTGTAATTACATTTTAAAATGACTCAAATAACATTTCTTTTCAGTGGCTTTATACATGAAATAGGAGAGAGGCAAGTGAGAAGCTACAATTCCAGCTCAGAAAAATATATAGTAATAGTTTCTCTCAAACTTACTAAAAGCTAACAGCAAGCTGTCCATTTGGCCTTAATATAGCTTGATGAAGCGTTTAGCACTGAGTCATGGGTCGAGTACTGCAGGTCACTTGCTTTATTGTTCAAAACCAGGCATTCGTTTTAAATGCATCTTGACAGGTTTCCTTCAGCTTGCAGGATATATTTAGTCCCTAAATGTATTTTTGGAAACCGTCGTTTATACTCCTACAGGAATAGACACAAAGAAAACAGGGAAATTGCAAATACAGATATAACTCCCAGGGTTTAGGAAGCCTCTTGACAGCATTTTTGCATAAAGGGAAATCTGTTTTTCACAAAACAACATGCACGAAGCCTTTAGACACACGATTCTGTTGAAACACTCTCCCAACTAATGTGCTGCGCGCAGTAACCACCAATATCAGTGGTGGCCTTTGAAATGATGGGTTTTCCTTAATATATAAGTTGTGCAGAGGTGTTGATTTTTAAGCAAAATGAACATAATATAGAGAAAGAACTTCTGGAAATGGGGTCCTGTCCTGCTGCAGCCCCTTTGGACAGTGTGTCCGAACCCCAGTTGTGTCCCCATGTGCCATGGGGAGTCCAGTGCATGGTTCCAGGCTGCCTGGATGTGGACCTCCGTGGACTGCATTGGCTGAGTGTGGGAAGGAGAGAAGTCTAGGTTTAGGTCTAGGTCTCTGTGCCTGGGTCTTCTACAAGTTTACTAAATCTCATGTTGCAGCAGCACCTCGGTTCCTTATTATCTGCATTTTTTACTTCCTACTGCACAGGATTTTAGAGCAAGGGAGGTGGCTAACGTTATAAGTTACATGTTCTCTTATGATTCCCCCCGAAGAAAAGCACGAATTCTTAAATATTGTTTCATTTTAGTTGCTAGTTCACAAAGCTCATTGTTTTTCATCTACTTATTTATATTTTGCATGTTTATTATTTTTCTTTTTATTATACATGCTCTGCATTTGTATTAGAGGAGGACAGATCAAAGAAATGGCTCCTGAATTTATAATGAAAAACAGGGAGGTTAGCATTGGCTTTCCTTATTGTAATCAGCTCCCCTAAAATTCATTTTCATTCCATGATAAGGTTTATCCTGACTGAGCAGAGCAGCGTGTCTAAATGACTGATTTTTTAGGTCAAAAGTTGAAACTTAATATTAAAAAAAATTCACTTCAAGACAACTCAAGATTTAAATCTTTCTAAGTTTTCACTACACTTAGAAGCTTGGAAATTTTTGATTTATTTAATTCTTTAGTGGCTAACAGATAAGGTAATGAAGTTAAGACTACCAGACCCCAGTTTTCCAGCCTGGAATCTCTGGCTTACAACTGGCACAGTCCATCTCAGGGAGGATGTACCTGCACTGTCAGCATGGGTCACTCCTTGTTTTTACATCAGGTCCTTGGCTCCTCAATCAGCCACACTTTCATGCACATCATTTTGCTACCAGATTTCTACCTAAGATGATCTGGCCAGCTCTTTCAGTGAAGAAACATGGACATGCAAATAGAGAGCCCTCTCCATTGGCTGTTCTCTAAGACAGCAGGTACTGGTCTAATTTAAGCTTTTTTCTCCATGCCTGCAATTGTCCTTCTAACCTGAATTTTCATCCTTTCTCCCTGTCCCTGTCAGGGAATGCTGAACCAAAAGACAAAAAAAAAACACTTCTATCTCCCCAAGATCATTTATAAATAGCTTTTCCTCCCTCTGAGCAGAAGCCCAACTCTTTCTTTTATAATCCTCTCACCATTAACCTAAATTTAGAATATTTTCTTGTTACCTTTCATGTCTCTTGCTAGCTATATGACATTTTGCGCATGGGCTTTCTAATTTTCTCCTTACATACTTGTGCTATTCTTGTATGTGGCTCCCTAGACATGTAACCTAATATCCAGCTCTGTATACTCATGATGTGCCAGCTACATAGGATCACTGAAAACCTTAAGATTTAACCTCATTGTCTTTATGATGCTTTTTATTTCTTGCCCTTGTTTTAATATTTAGTTTTCTCTATCGCACTGAATAATAGTTATATACTTATGCACATTGTCTTCATTAAAATATTGACCAAAATAAATTTCATCAGAATCTGAGTAGCGCACGTACCACTTATACAGAGGTAAATATGCTAACAAGATCAAGAGAGTAGTAAAGCGGGACATCTGCTAAAAAAAGTGAATAAAGGAAAAGAAACCTTCTGAGGCTTGCACCATGATTGTAACATAAGGGTGGAATGTGAACATATAGATACGAGTGCATATCAGGTACCAGATACAAGATCATTTGAGAAAGGAAAGTAAGGTTTCTGTCAATGTGTAAAAGGGGAATAAAAAGAGTCATAAATTTGAACATGTTTTGCAGAAACGATGGTGTCTCAACGAGGATCTGCTGACAAAATAAATGCTTGATAGATAATTAATTCATGCTGATGAAACTATGACCACACTTTATGGCTTAGACTTGACCTTGGACTCTCCTGGCAGTGAATACGTTAGTATAGGAGAAAACTGGAGAGGAGAGACTGTGTCCTTAACATAATTTCACTAAAGAATTTCTTATTTCCTGTAAGAGTTTTTCCATTAAAGTGGTTCCTATAGGATTTTATCTATCTATCTAAAGGCAAATGCCTTTAGTTTGTTCTTCCTTATTTACTTTTCTTCTTAGAAATAGTGAATTCTTCTACTTATTGTCTACTTCCTCCTGAAATCCACTTTCACATGCTCAACAGGTTCTCAGTTTCAAAAGCTTTCCACCCTCTCCATTTCTACACTGAAAAGCTATCACCTAAATTATCAAGACTTTCTGAACTATTTGGGCCTCTCACATTCGTCTCTTTTCTTCTTTAAGCACAGACTTTCGACTTGAGGTCCTTCTGCATCTCAGAAAGGACTTCAAAACAGATATGCAAGCATTTATGCAGCAGATGACTCCCAGTAATATAGACCCCAAGTAATGAAGAGGATATTTAATTATCTATGAAAGGAAACAACCTTTATTCTAATTCAGAGTGTGGGCAGGCTGTATATAAGAAGTTAATGATGTGAAAGATTAAACTATTTTGGAATGCTAGAAACATCAAAGCAAGGGATTAGCAACAGATACCATCAACAGGAGGAAGCAGCTGTGGCTGCTACCTCCTAACAAAGGAAATTTCTAGTCCTCTAAAGAAGGCAAAGGAATTTCTTACATAGCCTTACTGAAAGCAGAGGAAGCATTAACTCTCTTTCATTCCTTCATTTAATAACCTATAGCTATGTTGTCCTTTTGGATGCTGTGAATGAATGTGTATAACCTTAATTTGGATTTAATCTGAGGCAATTCTGACTTCACTTACCTGAACAACACAAAGGGATTCCCCAGCTGAGGATATTGTGGGCTGGTAGAGCACAGCTGGGGTTGGTAGAGCACAGCTGAGGCACCTCACCAGTGCCACCAGCTCTGATGCACATCTCCTGCAGGGTTCAAATCTGCACAGACACCATAGGTGTAGCTCGCTTTCATTCTTGATCATATCAAAGGCTCTCTGGCATTGAAGGAAGGTGGGAAGGGACAGTGTGACACCCATGCGAATTTTCCACTCCAAATTTGCATTAGGTCAGTTAAATATTTTTGCAGGTTGTAAATTAAGCCTGCAGCTCCTCCTGTCCATTCTCTGCACTTCCCACCTCAGTGTCTCCCACTAATCTGAAGGAGAAAACATAGAGGAGGAAGAAAATATTCTTCTTTAGCCTTTGTCCTGTTCATCTGTAGTTCTAGCTATTAGATGTAATGGTTATGCATACATATATGACAGAACATGTATACATGCATCTGTTTTGTCTGTCCATACATTGTGCATCCTGGAGGTGTAAGTCTCCTAACTCAGCTCTTTAGCTGATTTGCACAACGCTATGACACATGTACAGTACCACAAACAGGGTGCCCAGCACAGGGCAGGACTTCAAGATCAAGACATACGGAATTTAGGCATTGGTTCAGTGAAGTCACGTTACCACAATTCAAAGAGTAAATGGATCTGCTGAAGAATGAGGATGAGCTTTGTTCTTCAGTGGAATAAACCTAATGAGTTAAAAAACAGTTATCTCTACTTCTGATTTGAGCCATTCACCTCATCACCTAGACTCCACAAAATGATTCTTTCATTGTCATTTTCCCAGGTAACTGACATACATTATACCATCACTTTGCTGTAAGCAAAATAAAGCTTTAAAATATCCTTCTTCTTATCCATTATAATGCCTTGTTACCATTAAATTGTACTCAATAAAAGGTCTAAAAAAGATAATCTTGACGCTTTCTACTGTGTTGAAGTGATTTGACCTTCATTTCAGCTCAGCAGGAAGAAATCTTGGAAGAAAAGTTCCTTGAGACTATATTAACTGTATTCATTATTCAGTTCACTTCCATTACTCCCTCACTGAACACCTAAAATAACAGAAAGAAATGCAGAATAAGAGTACTGAAAAGTCTTCTGGCTAGATTTTTAATGGTGTCCTGTCATTATGAATCTGCTCATTTAATTATATGATGGCTTACAGTGGCTCAGTGGTTTTATGTGTTATGTGTCATTACACTTTCAAGGATTTCCCATGCCATCTAAGAGTAGATACAGGTAATAAGAACTCTACTTTTTACAGTAATATTTAAAAGCATCTACAGATCTTCTAAGAAGTCCTCAGAATTGTAGGAAAAAGAATATGAGTTAAAACTAAAAATTTATTTTCATATTTCCATTAATTTCAAAGAGCATAGAACTTTCAAAAGAAAAGACAATGCAATTCATATAATGCAGAGATTATAGAAAAAGTGAAAAGAATTGTATAGAGGTGTATGTCTGAGTGTAAAGATAAAAATAAAAAATGAGACACCAACAACTCCCATAATTTTTGAAAAGATAATAGGAAGTATATAAACAATATTGTCATAAAAAAACATTTCTATTAGGTCAATAGATTGAACTATGAATTCTACGACACTATCAATAGGATATAAATGAATTTATGGTCCCGTGTCACTGCAATTGCAGGTTAACCTGGCATGGATACCATCTTTGTACTATTTTTTAGACAAAATTTTGCACTGTCTTTCCATCTATTAAAGAAAAGTCTTCTGTCTCACGGATCCAAAACTCAAATGACTGCAAACTCAGTCTTATGTTTCCTACATGACTGGAACACAAACCTCTGTTGTCTGCTTAATCTTATCCTTATGAGCATTCATTTTGTTGGGTCTGAGACATTAACATCTTAGGTAGAATCATGTTTATCACAGAAACCTATAATATTCAGCTTTCCTTAGAACAAGATATACAAAGGGAGTAGCTGGGAACTTTGTGTTAGTCCAACATTTGCAAAATAACACAAGCAGACAGATTCTAGGAGAAAAAAAATATACCAGCAAATTAATGCAAAAGTCAGTGAAAATCAGTAGAAAAAGCACAGCTGTAAGACATGCTTATGAAAATCACGTCTGCGCCAGTAGCTCAGATCCTATTTAATTTATTTTGTTCCATCTAGTCCTGCACCTCAACTGCTTGTTTTTTCAAGAGTCAACCAACTTGTGTCACCTAGCTGCACTGAGATAAGGTATTGTCCAGTAGGTTCTTTGATGAGCACACAAAAATATTCACATTCATAGTTCTAAAGTGTAAACTGAGTAATTCAAAAGAGACCTACAAGGCAAGCTCAAGAAATGGTTTAAATTCATAGACACTTGCGTGTTTAAAGATTCCTTCTTCATGCCCTAAATCTGTTTCTTCTTTCCCTTCCAACAGCCAAACCTGTCATGCTTGTTGTATTCCTCCGTCTCCTACTCCTGCAGCTTCTCCTCCCCAGGGTCACAAATACACTTATTGCATTTCTTTGTATCCTGAAACAATGACATAGAGTACAAGCATAGTTTTTTATCTGTTGATAGGAAAGACATGCAGAAGACACACATACTGTTCTTCTTAAAAATATTATTACTGAAATGAACATCCAGTTTGATGCTAGCCTTAATCATCTAATCAACTTTCACTAATTTTTGTACTGCTCTTAGGAGTCAGCATTTTGGCTTCAATATTTGAAACCAGGAAAGACACTGATGCAGCTCTCAAAGATTTTCAGTCTCCAGAGTTATTGTGAGGAAAAATTGGGTGGAGGAGGGGGAACACTGTAAAAACACAAAATAATAAACAGCCAAACTGAAGAGGACAGGAGCATTTTAAACACTCCTCAACAACAGAAAAGGCTGTTGCAAAGGAGATGCAATAATTTGGGTTTGTGTCCTAAGAATTGCTATACTACATCAAGCCAAAGTTTTATTTCCTGGGATCACATCTCTGAGTGTGGAAATAGGCACCTAGTAGAGTAATGAAACAGGTATTGAGTAGCAGAGTAATGAAACAGAGTAATGAAAGTATATCAAAAATACTTTCCATAACTCCACTCCAACGCCTAAACATGTGCATCTTGGAGACTTCCTGACCTGAGCTTCCCTGTTTGCAGCAACAAGCCAGACAAGCAGCCATTGAGTTTTCTTGAGGAAGAAGTGTCAGCAGATAGAGTTGATACCAAGAAATTGTCCCAACAATAAGGACAGGGAAGCCCTGGAGCAGCCTGCCTGAGCAAATGCTACGCTTCGGTAGGGAAGAACAGAGCTGGGCGATGACTTGTGCTTCCTTCCAGGTCTTCAATTTGGGCATCTGAGGTTAAATGAAATTTTATTTCATCAAAGTTTGTCAAAGCAAGGAAAGTTTTCACTAAGATGCCTGCAAAGCAAACAAACATACATTTGAAAATAAGCATGCCCACATTTAGAATAGCCAGAAACATAATGATATACCACCTTCTTTCCCCTAAGAATCTGGTTTCCAGATGGAATGTGACCTGGCCTCTGAATTTCCCAATTTGATGTTCCACTTTTGGAGTAAAGTAGCACCATCACAAACGTAGAGCAGATTGTAGAATGTTTGTATATCGCCAGATGTGCCACAATTTGGTGTAGATACAAAATTAAACATGCTTCTATTTTAGTAAGAAGCAGAAGGAACGATGGTTAGACAATCTGTTATAGAAAGAAGATACTCTAAAAACAAGGACAAAATATGTGTAAGGTGGATCTGAGTGATGTGTATAAAATATAGCAATATACACAGTGATTCAACATATTCAAATATAATGATCCTTTGTTGAAACATACTTTTTCTTGGTATTAAATATATAATATGACAAATTATTAACTTAAAACCTGTTAGATATGTATTTTTTAATTTAATAAATGATAGCATCCTTCACTGAGATGTTTTTTACTGCAAAGCTTTGGAAAGGTTTTTGGGTTGCACAGATGAAAAATAAAACCCAAATATATATATGCTATTTATATACTAGAGAGAGAGTTAAATATCAAAGGGAGTTAACTGTCCCCTTGATGAAATGGAATTTATAGTGAAACTCTGAAGAATACATTAAAGCAAGGTTTGAATTCTCGATTCCCCTCTTCCCATTATTTCCATTGGCAGCATTTGAGCTGGGCTATCACTTTTCTATACAGTCCCAGAGTTACATAGTCATTACTGGAGCTGACATTTGCTCTCCTTCCATCTATTTCCTTAAGATTATTAACGTCAAACAAAAAGTCAGTGGTACACAGTTGATCCTTGACCTTCACTCACGTTCCCATGGAGCAGGCTCCTTTTTCAGCAGCGCCAGCCCCTGCTTCCTTCTGTGAGTCATCCAGCAAAGAAACACTTCTGTTACTAATGTTATCTTTCAGCTCACACTGTGATGATCTTTTCTGTGGCATGTTGTTTGCTCCTCTGTGTTTCTAATTATCTCTTGGAATAGCTGGGTCTGATGTACAACATTTGATTGCTTGTCACTTAAATAATTAAAACATTTTTGGAGTTGGAGAAAAACTAGTGAGAAATAACTGAGATCAATTTATTCTCCCGTATCTGTAAGACTCGCATACTGACTTCATGTCACTAAGGATCAACCTGCTCCCACTTAAGTAAACAGGGATCTCAGTCGGCACCTTCTGTGTGGTTTTGATATTGGTTTGATACGACTGTGTCAGGAATACAACTGGGAGAACATTATCTGTGTGCTTTTCTTTCCAATTCATAACGCTGCCTGAGTAAATAAACACATCGAGATAAGCAGCCTTGTTTCAATGGTTCATTTGGTCTATAATCAGTAGTCTCCAGGGCTCACAGGCAGTTCAGCGAGGCTAAGTGTCCAGTTGAGCCACTACAAGCACCAAGATTTTCTGACACCACCCCGAAACTTATTTTGTTCTTTGTTTTTTGTTTTTTTTTTGAGATATGAACAGGGCTAAGTGATTAGTCATACAGTCTGAACAGCACTGAAGAGCAACAGGATTAGCACAGTCCAATGTCTTCAGAATGTGACCTGGACTGGGGTTTTCTTTGCTGCCTTCACACAGAGTATCATGGAAAACATCTTAAGGTATTTTGAAGAATACACATAGTGTTTCAATATTTATCACAGAAAAGGAGTTGGTTTTAAAATTGTTGGTGGAGTCAGTGGTGAACAGTCAAATTACTGTGATACCTGAATTTCACATAATCATACAGCAGCTGGGTTTGGAAGGGACCTCTGGAGATCATCCAGTTAAGCTCCTTTGCTCTCATATCTAGTGGTAATTTCTGAAAGATGACAGAAGAAAGAGATGTGTGCTGAGGTCTCACTGCTGAGATTACTTTGTGCCCTTCTTGTTTTGCTCTAGCCTAGTGAAAAAATAAGACATTGGGAAAAAAAGGTTCTTTTTTGAGAAGAAAGAATAGAGAAATGAATCCAAATGAGGCACAGATACCATGTTATCATAAACTCTAATCCTCTTTAAAGAAATCTAATGTAATGCTGAACCCAACCGTACATTAAGAGGAATATGAGACCCATGATCTCAGAAAAGACTCTTAGAAAGTCTTTGTGCATCTTTTTGGTTGGACACACAAATATCAAGGTCAATAAGGGTAATAAATGAGCCCAAATTAAAAGAAAGGAGTGTAGCAACAAACATCTGACATGCTGCTAATGGAATCCAGTTGCCTGTCAAGTGGTAGAGGGTTGTTGATGTCAGCAGAGAGCTTCCAGGGAACTCCAAAAACACTGTCTTGTTTTTCATATCCCTCCCTTGACAGTGCTTTCTGTAAATGAGGAGGCAAATAGCACTCAAATCATGCAGACTGTTCCCTGGTGGGTAACAAAGCAGCTTCCAGATGCTGCACACTACTGACATCCCCTGCTGGAGTTTATTCTTTTAGTTCTGGGCATGGAGCCCCAGTACAGGCTAACATACCTGCGCTCTTCTTCCAATAGCTGGTGGGGGAATCATGCTTTTATGTGCACTTTAAGCACAGAGTGAGATTCTGCAGGGTGTTTTTCACTTTATATAGGTACTGAAATGCTTTCTCTCTGTAATCACATCTTCCAAAGACCAGCTGACACCTGGGTGACTGAGAGAAAAAAAGAAGAAAAGCAAAAAAATCACCCCAAGTAGCTTAGTGAGCTGCAAAATCAGTGAAATAAAGTTTCCCACAGATACAAATCCTTTGTATGCTGAGCATGCTGATTCCTTTGAACCTCTTCTCCTCCCTTTGCCCTCAGTGACCTTCCTACTTGACAGGACACTACATGATTAGTCCAAAATGAAGTGAGGGCTATTTGCTTGGCTAGACATATTCACTGCTTTGTTGACAAGGAGTTATGTATGCAGTTCTGGGCTTCCCAGTATAAGAGGAATGTGGAGCTTCTAGAGAGGGTCCAGCGGAGAATGACAAAGATGACGAAGGGACTGGAGCATCTCTTGTATGAGGAAAGACTGAGTGAGCCGGGCTTGTTTAGCTTGGAGAAGAGAAGATTGAGAGGGGATCTGATCAATATGTATGAATACCTGAAGGGTAAATGTAGGGAGGAAGGGGTCAAACTGTTCTCAGTGGCGGCCAGTGACAGGACAAGGGGTAATGGGAACAAGTTAAAACACAGGAAGTTCCATCTCCATATGAGGAAGAACTTCTTTGGTGTGAGGGTGCCAGAGCCCTGGCACGGCTGCCCAGGGAGGCTGTGGAGTCTCCTTCTCTAGAGATCTTCAAAACTCACCTGGATGCCGCCCTGTGCCCCATGCTCTGGGTGTCCCTGTTGGAGCAGGAGGGTTGAACTAGAGGAGCTCTAGAGGTCCCTTTCAACCTTAACCATTCTGGGATTCTGTGAGTTGGCAAGCAATTGATAATATCTGAGATCCCTGTGCTTTTCCCTTGGTGGGAAGTCTAGAAGTGACCTGCAAGTGATCTTCCCACCAGCTTTCAAAGAATCCATGGACACCACTGATCTTTGAGATCTCCAATCCTTTTATGAGCTGATTTAACTCAGGCAACAGGCTCAGGAGTTATTGAGAGAAAAGAGGAGAGAGAAAGAAAGAGAACATGATCACATTGATCATTATTTCCTTACAAAATCAGGCTAAAGTCTTAGTGGAACAAGAAAACCTGTCTAGGGGCAATTTGCATAGGGTGCTGTTCTTGTCTAAGAGAACTTGGTTACTGGGACTAGGGAATTAGGGCACTGTTTGCAGGTGGAGAATGTACTGAGCTGGTAGCAAAGTCATGAACCCAAAAGATTCTATAACCATAGATGTTTCTAATGTGCATTTTTTTCTGGATTTCCATCAAATATATCATCTCACAGCACTGAAATTTATTATAAATAAAAAGTTATAAATCAGACAAAACAATGAAAAAAAGAAAGGAGAGGAGGGGAGAGGAGCGGAGAGGAGTGGAGAGGAGTGGAGTGGATTGGAGCGGAGGGGAG
>JAUBOD010000001.1:9633105-9653068 GCA_032353885.1 Nothura maculosa
TATACTGGCCTCCTCACAGAACAGCTTGCAGCACAGAGCCTGGGAAGTGGATGTGCTATTCCATGGGAAGGAATGTGGCCCAAAGGAAATACGCTCATGATGTAGCAGCAAGTTGTCTATGCTAGGTAACACTCAGGAGTCACTTTAAGCTTCATACTAGGGATATTGCCTTGCTATAGGCAAGCCAAAAGGCCTGAAAAAATGAAGTCAGGACACTGCTATTTAGAGAGATTTAATCAACAGTGAAAGTATTGCACCTGGACACTGCTGTGGAGTTGGACAACAACTCCCAACCCAAGAGAGCTGCAAAAGTCATGACTCAGCTGACTAGTCACAAACTCGTAATTTCACTCAAAGGACCATGCCATAGAGTGACTGTCTTTCAGATTGGTGTCCTATGTCTGCCACCTCCACCCCTCTTAGAAAGATTTCAGAGAAAATGAAAATGATTGCATGAGTGAGCCATGTCTCAAGATGTGACTCACTTAAGTGACTCAAGATCTATTTTCAAGCTTTTCTTCACAACTATGAGGAAATGTGCTGTTCTAAAGGAAAGTTGAGGTATGCAGGTAATCATGTAGCTCACGAAGACCTTTCAGAAAACCACCCTGACAATGGACAATTCACTTGAATTAAGAGGCTTTGTCAGTCTCTGTATTGTTTCTGGATAGCCCTCAGAAAAATTGTCCTCCAAAAAGAATTACTATGTTAAACATCTAGCTTACTACCAGAGCAGGATGTGGTGTCAGGACAACTTTCTCATGTCACCTTTTTTGCAGCTAAGCCTTAACCAGTGCACAGTGTCCCAAAGCAGGAGCATCTCTGACAGGGCTATCAAGACAAGGTACATACCTGAATGTTCCTTCAGCAGCTCTGCTTTCAACTAAAAAGGTTTTGATACTTAATTGCACGAGTAGTGCCAGAAAGGAAGTGCCACAAGAACTTCACATCTTGGCTGCCAGCAAGGGAGACTCAGTGCTTTGCCTTCTCCTGAGCAAACCACTTGCCAGGTCTAGTTGGAGGAAATCTGTGGAATTTGGCTTAGCCAAACGTTCTCTCTCAGGTCTCTTCCACATTCTGAGCATTACTTCTGTCAGGAAGGATTAACAAAGCATTTCATTTATTAGCCAGAAACATTTGGCTTCAGTGAACTCGTCTAGCTGTTTACTGTTTTACGCACATTTGTTTTTGACAAATGTTTCTGTTTAATCTGTTCCTTTGCTCTAATCTCTTTCTTTATCCTTACATTTTTCAAGGTTAATAGCATTAATATTTAGTGTTTATGTACCACATGCTGAACTAAAAACACCTGTCCACAAGTATTACTTACTTGTTTTTCTTGAGCTACTTGAGATATTTATTTACGTGGCATCCAGCTGAAAGGGGAATCAGACGGCATTCAAGCTTAATACAGTTTTGGCAGCAAAGTATGGACTTAAAACATAAACATACATACATATATAATATACATAGACACTCCTATACAACAAGTAATTGTAACATACACATTATTGCATTACATGCAATATACTTATCACTTATACATAACCCAGATCCATAGGAGAGAAAAGCAGCTCTTTTTGAGATAATTCTGAGCTCTTGAATACACTTTCATCTCATTCCTAGTCATTTCTTTTCTGACTTTTTTCTTATTTTTGTGAAAGGAGGCACAGAATGAGAGAGTGAAAGAAGTGAGAAAGAGAGAAGTATTTTATTATTTTATCTGATTTTCAAGGGTACTTAAAATGTGGAGAATTTTTTTCCTTCTAATGGTCCTAAGAGGAATTGAAAAATAGGAAGGTGAGTTTATTGGATATACTGGACTGTGAATATTTGTCCATGTTTGATTTAAACAGGTACAGACTGTAGTGCTCTTATGTGAGCAGAAAAGGCCTGATGTGAACTGCTTTGCTAAATTTGCATACAGTATTTTTTACTTGTTTTGTTTTAGGTTTTCATATTTCTTGAACTGTCTTTCAAAATACACAAGTTTATAAGGCCTGAGATGTTCATGTCAGATGTTTGGGGAATCCATCTGGTGCCTAGACAAAGAAATAATGCTTCCTGATTATCTCAAGGAAGCAATGTCTCAAAGAAGCAATATCTGCTTAGTATGTGGATCTGCTTATTGTATTTGTGAAAAAAAAACATAAACAAAATCCAAAAATGAAAAGATGAGACTTTATATTTTGCAGCTGAGATTGTCAGGTGCTTATCCTAGAGTACGTAGTGAGCCACAGAAAGAGGCAACCACAGAAGCAGGTAAAAGCTGCCTGTAATATGGAACAATTGGCAAAATCTTAATGGCAAAACGTCATTTAGCTCTGAAGATCTAGTTGTTTCTGGCCTCTGACTGCAAGATA
Organism: Nothura maculosa; assembly: GCA_032353885.1. Classification (NCBI taxonomy): domain Eukaryota; kingdom Metazoa; phylum Chordata; class Aves; order Tinamiformes; family Tinamidae; genus Nothura; species Nothura maculosa. The sequence continues at coordinate 9,635,469 of JAUBOD010000001.1, forward strand.
ATTTAGCATTTTATATTTTACATTAATTAATAAATAGTCTAGCAACTAATTTGGGAAGCAAGAGCATTGCCCACGTGTACTGCCTCCCAGTGAGGTCTCCAGTCAGTGAAGTTAAAGTTATGTTCCCAGTCTTTTTCCATTGCAGTTCCTATTTCTGGATTTTCAGAATTCCCTTTGGAGATGCCTCTTTTGACAGGGAAGACATCAGGAGCCCAGAGTCTCTGAGTTGCTTCGTGGTGCACACACAGGCTTAACAGACGTGACAAAAATATGCAGCGAGGAAGGTCTCCGTATTACAGTATGTCTGTCTTGTCCGTGTCTCAGGTGGTTTGCCTTGCAGCAACAAGGTAGAAAACATTTCCCTTTCCTTTCTTTTTTTCGTGATATGAAAGTTTCTCACAGGACTCAGAGCTGCTTTGTACTAGTTGTGGTGCAAACAGCCACAAGACACCTCCTGCCCAGAGAAGCTCGGGAGCAAGCGGATGGAGTGAGAGCAGTTAGACAGGTGAAACAGCACAAAGAACTGGAAAACCTAGAGCACAGGAAACACCCTGTATGAGAACAGTGACAGGACAGGTCAGAGGCAAGCCTGAACTAAACTATGGTCACACATTTCAGACCACAAATTGGAGCTGAATAGAGGTAATGGGAACTCACTGGAAAGGGATTCAAATCTCCCATGGACAGTCCTGTCATGTCCAGCAGGATCTCAATTGTCTTCAGCTCCACTGTGAAGATATTGGCACATTGGAAGGTAACAAGAGGGGATTTCAATCTCCATCCCCACATGAGGCATTTCAGTGTCTCTGGTTCAGCCAGTGCTGCTTTCCCAGGAGCCACATGGAGAGCCCCGGGGTCTGGTATGGAGCACAAGCCTGACTCTAGGGGCCTGTGCATCCTTCCAACATGCTGCAGCCATCCGGGTTTAGGTACCTACATTTCTTTAATCTGCCTCAGATTACTAAGGGACAATATTTTGGAGGAAAAAAAAAATGCAGAAAATAATAGATGAATTGCCATGGATGAGCTGCCTACTTCCACCCTTGAATTTTTCACCTGTTTCCATTATATTCAGAGATCTGGGCACCTTTTTAATATCAAACTGTAAATTCATCAAAATATGCTGATTTTTTTTTTACATCAGAATGGGCCTAATCAGACTATATTGTTAAAAAAATAGAATTGTTTTTATATTTTATGTTATATTTTGAACTCAATTTCAAAATGATATTCCAAAGGTGATCTAAGACTTCAAGAAAACTGAAGAATTAAATTCCTCAAAATGAAATATTTTCCTGAAGACTCTTAAATGCAGTAAGTACTGTCACTTATAAGATGGAAATTCCCATGAAGAACTGGTACTTTTTTAAGTGTCATTTTAATTTTAATCAACTTGTATTTTCCCACCATTTACTGCCTTGTATTAGAACTGCCTCTCTCTAATTGAAAATATTCAGTTTGGTCGATGAAAGCAATGGATGTGATGCACCTTGAATTTAGTAAGTCTCCCTGTGCTGTCTCCCATAACAACCTTATAGACAAGCTGATGGATACAGATCAAGTGAGCAGACAGCGAATTGAATTGAAACCTAGAGGAAGATGCAGATGATTTTGTGACCATTTAGAGGGACCTGGGCAATATGGAGCAAAAGTCAGAGACCTCATCAAGTTCAGCAAAAGTAGGTGCACCTGGGGAGGAATAACCCCCTGTACCAGTACAAGTTGGGCCACAACTGCCTGGAAAACAGCTTTGGAAAGAAGGACAGGGAGGTTCAGGTGGACAGTAAGGCGTCCTTGAGGCAGCAGTGTGTCCATGTGGCAAAGACCAACAGGCCCCTGGGCTGCATTGGGCAGAGTTGCCATCAGATTGGGAGAGGTGATGCTCAGAAAGAGAATGGTTTACTCACTCTGAGAATAACTGAGGACTGAAGTATGTTGCCTGGACAGCCTTGAGAAGTCTCCATTCTTGGATATGCTCAATATCCCACTGGATACAACCCTGGAGAATCTGCTCTAGGTAACCCTGCTTGAGCAGGGAAATTGAACTAGATCATCTCCTAAGATCTCTGCCAAATTTGACTATTCTGTGATTCTATGATCTTTTCTCTGAACTCTTTTTATGCAAATATCCTTCAATCTTAAATTAAAATTCATTTCAGGTGAATATTAGGACACTTTTAGAGGTGCATTGGTTTGTTTAAACTCTGCCATCTTGCTAGGTAATATGTCCTTGTCATTGTGCTTTTAGCTTTATTCCACCAGAAATTTCCCTAATATGTACAACTGATTTGGAGTAATACATTAATCGGTACATATTAATTACAAAGAATTAGACATATCCCTTATTTTCACAGTAATTACTTATAAAGACCCTAAATGTGCATTTGAGTGAATGGATTGATAATGAGTTACTTTACGCTGACATCAGGTGGTGTCTCTTCAGTCAAAATACAGCAGCAGAGTTGCCATATGCTATAACCAATTCAGCATCAGCACAACAGCAAAATATTTGTGTTCCATGTGCAATGAAGGAAGCACTCAAAATTTACTTCATGGAAAAGGGCCACCACGTATCTGCCTTGTAAAACTGTGACTCAAAGGCTGATGCTGTGTGTTTTCTCCTGTTTTCTCCTTTGCTTTCCAACACAATACTAGGGCTTTATGCCCATTTCCAGCGCAGTCTGGCCTGGTTGGCATCAGTTGGCTGTGAGCAGGATGACTCCTATAGAAGCAAATTCCCACTGCCTCAGTCCCCATCACAGCTGAGATTGTTTGCTGGGTGTTTAAGCCACTTGGCAATACAGAAAGGACCATTGGCATCTTGCAAAATCAAGCTCCACGTTTCCCTTGTTCTCTCAATATGCTTTGAATGAGACTGGAGAAATTCTAACCTCTGAAATAATTTCCTCATTTGCTGATCTAATGGGATCAGCTCCCCTTATAATGGGCCAGGGCACAGTGGAAGTGGTTAATGAGGGATTAACCCAAGACTGTTTTGGCATTTGTGAAGCCCTCTCCCATTTGGCAGTTTTCCTTCTGTTTGGTTTAAGCTGTGAAGTGGGCAAGGGAGTTCAACACCCTGTTAATAGTGACACAAGGTGCTCAGCTGGAGAGAAATAGCTCCCTGTGAGTCAGACAATGCTTTGCATGCGAGTTCCTCACACATACAAGCTCTCTGTTCCACCACACATTTATCCAGCCTTGATAAAGCCCAACATAAAAGTAAAATCATTCATCATCTGTGATTAAATTAGTGCTCCTATAAAATTTTAATATGCCTTCTGAAAATCAGCCACATTCAAAAAACACTCTCCTAAATATTTCATCAAAGGCTTCCCACTGCATTGGCCACACAGCAATTCTTTTTTATTTACAAGGACAATGTTTTAGTTTAATTGCAGTGTTTAAAGACAATGCAAGTTCTCATGTGAATTGCCTATTCTGCAGTTGCTCAGAGACTGCAGCCACCCCTGCTATCTGACAACTCAGCCCAACTCTCGTACAGAATGTGCTTCATTGTGTTGTGAAACATACATAATTTTTTATGCAAAAGATTCATAATTTGGGGAAGTTATTTTAAGTCGTCTAAACAAGCGGCTGCAGGAGCAGCGTGGGGATGATTGGATGCGTTTGTACTTGGTACAAAGCTGTTGCTGAGGCACATCAGGCAGCCGCTCTGTTTGCAGCGTAGACTATGTAGGAGGGTATAATTCCTCTCTGTGTGTTGCAATGATCAGAACTCATGATTTAAAGTTAGGGTAAGGTCTGTTGCACTGCTCAGTGTAAAGAGAAGCATAAAGTTATTAGTGCAGAAGTACGATTGCTATCATTAGTGTTATTTGTTAAGCGCTAATTATATTTTAGGCTTAACACAAGCCATGAAATCACAGCTCCTGCTCTGAGAGCTGCTTACAGGCTTGAGTGATAGGCAGTTTATCCAGTACAAGTGTGCTGGCTCTCTGGTTGACCTGGTCCTTCCATTCCTGCTATGGGCTTTACTCCACCTGGGGCCATGGAGTGAGGCCCACAGGAGCTCTGCACTTCACTAGGGACAGGTCACTCCTGCAGCAAGAGTGTCGTCTTCTTCAGAGGGGATTAGAGCTGTGTTTTCATGCTCTACATGAGCCCAAATTACTGGACAAATTTTAGAACAGGGGTGTCAGTTTTCTCACTATACTTCAAAGAATCTTAAATTCATCCTCATGCAGAAGGGAAATTGCAGTATTATTGTCATTGTAATGATTCATGAGTACTCTGGGTTGGAGAACGAGACTGGAGAGTCTACCCTTTAATAGGGGTAAACTAAGAAATAGCAGAGGGGGGAGCTTGTGGGGGAGGGTGTAGGAACAACATTTGACCGCTCTCTGTTTAGCTTGTAACAGCCGGTAACATCAGTTTTTCTAAAGCTGAAAAACTGGGGTATTGATTTTATTTCAAACCTCTGAAGAGCTGATCATTCCTTCAGGAATGTCTTTGAAATCCGAACACTTTCATACTCTTCTTTTTTTTCCCCTTAACAGTATGTATGAAATTATTAGAGTTTTCTCTTCCTTCCTGAAAAAGTTGTCTCCTGAAAACCTCATTATTTGTTATACTCTGGAAAACACAAGTGCTACCTTGTTAACATTTTCTCTGGAAAACTCTGTTATAGAACTCCTACAAGGAGAAGTACTTTTAAATATTTTCATATAAATAAATAGATTCTTTAGACAAATTATGCTTCAACAGGTATCATTATTTCCAGTTGAAAAGAAAGACTCTCTGTTAAAAAACTAAAGGTTACATACATGACATTCATGAAAGGCAGACATGACACAAACAGCACATATTTTGGGGTGAAAAGTCAGGAAAATTACTGAACAACTGTAACGTGACAACAGGAGAACCTGGTTTACATATGCCATATTTTAACACAAACCAAACTCATGCAGGACTAGGTTCAGCCTTCTAATCCACAGCAATGTCTCAGATACTAAAGACCCACCTGCTATCAAGCCCTCTTAATAAAAATGCCTGCAGTCAAGGATAGATTGCAAACCAGACATTGCAGATCATATAAATATACAAGTTTCCAGAGCACTCCTGGTTTTGGCCAAGCTCTTCCTGCAGGAATGATGCAGACAAATACCATGTATTTGAAAATACTATTTTCAGGCTTTGGCCAGCTTACACCAACCTAGGTCTTGACTACTGCTGCCCAAGCATCTCCTGCTCTCCCCAGTTGTGTATTTTCTCCCTATTTCTTGTGCTCAGATTTGTGGGAGCATGTGGCAAGTAGGGCCAGAAAATGCTAACCAAAAGATCAGTGAGGCAGATCGTTCCTTTGAACCACTCCCTTAACAACTGCAGGGATGTCAGTGGTGATCCAAGAGGGAGCTTGGTACCCAGAGCTGTTGAGGAATAAGCTCAGCTCAGCTGAGATGGATGCTAGCCCCCAGGAATGCACCATCCAAGTGGGACGTCCGCATCCTGCAAATGTGCTCCAAGACTGAAGTGTCTGGGAAATGTGTAGAACGACATAACTTAGCCCAAGTATTACCTGGCAGATGATGAAACATCATCATAACTGTGCTATAGAGATCCACAAGGTCACATATGGGGCCCTTCTTCCACTGGCATGAAAAAGGCTCTTTCCCCAGCTACGGGATAATTGTGCTACCGACCCTCCAACCGCTGCTTGCTGGAAGAAGCATTTAAGTATTTCAGCAATGTTTGTGACAACATCTGCCAGGCACAATTCAGCTCAATCCCTTTTAATGATTCATTTTCATGGATTGTACATCTGTTGGAAGTGTACCCTCGTTACTTTAGAGTCAGTAGTGAGAGAAATTGAACATTTTGCATTTCTTATACTGACTTGGGAATACTGCAGGCACCCAAGGAGAGTTCCCTACCAGAATCCAAACATATTTGCATTGGAAATAATCCAGGTTATTTATTGTATAATTAAAGGAAGAATACATATTTGTGTTTCTTCACTTAAATGAGGAATATCCTTCATTAGTAAATATGTTTATGCTTAAGTGCTATTATTTAAAAATTATTTATTATTAGAGGTAGGGAGTGCCATCATTAAGTACACAATTACAAATCTGCAATTATAGGAAAATCTATGTAGGCACAGCCTGGAGACACAGCTGTCATCTAAAAAACTCATTAGAAGTTGCCCTGTCAGGTGGAACAAAACAGCTGAAATTCCTGTCTGCTCCTCATAGACTAACTGGGAGCCTTGAGCAGTGGAAACGCTCTGTGTTCCCAGCCGTGCTGCAGAGGAGGCTTCCAGCGGTCGGGAAGGACCGTGGCACACGGAAGCAGCTCCTCTCCCTCGACACTCACTGCTCTCCGGCTCTCCCGTCTCTGTTTTCTGCTCTGTTTAAGCTGCCAGGGTCAAAATAATTCTCCCTAAGGCAGATGCTGAAGGAGAGCAGTAGAGCTTGGGGATGGTTAATTGGGATAAAAATGACAGCTGCCAGCCTGTCCTGCCCTGTATGACACCGAAAGGCTTCTTTAACCTCTTTTCATCACTGCAGCTTGGTACTTGCTTAGTATCAGAATACCAGAATACTAATATACTTAAACCATTTAAACCTCAAAATTGAACTTCAGAGACTTTTTAAAAAAATGATTAAATGCTGAAACACAGATGGAAGAAGATTCCTAGACAAAAGGCAATGGTTGCTCTCCTAAACCTTCCAAAGATTTCCAGGGCTCCTTTCATGCCTTTTGTCCATCCAGAGCTGCTCTTCAGAAAGAAGAAAAACTAAAGATATCTGTGCCGCAGCACTTGCATCTTTAGCTGGCAGCTATTGCTCTGGCACAAAGAATCAGTCCAACTTCTCTAGATAATGTACCCAAGTCTTGTCTGTGACTAATGGTAACAAATGTGCTCACTCCTGTGAGTTTGTAGAACACAGGATTTATGTGAGCGTTCATATGCAATTGGAAATCAATGATTTTTGTGCAAACTTTGTCATCTTCTAACTGGGCTTCTCCAATTAGACCTCAAAAAGGTATTGAATATTTGTTCTTGTGTCACAAGTGTTCAGTCCAGATATAAACCCTTTAAATGTTTATCAAGAACAAATTCCTATTTACAGCGTACCTTTCAAGGCTAATCTAGCAGAGTTGTTCCAACTCCTGCTGGTTCTGTAGAATAAAGCTCAATTAAGCTAAAGAAAAAACACAGCAGAAACATGACTGTGAAGGGAATGTCTGAAGTACAGCCGAAGATGGTGTGTTCCCAATAATGAACATTCATAGCTCTTTTTATAGGCCATCAGCTTGTGAAAACTGGGCCATTGCTTTTGTACACATAATGTAAGGCACTTTCCAAGTAATGGGCATTAGACAGAAAAAGACTGGCCAATAAATATTTAAACAGAAGCCAAGCGGCTGTGCTGAGCTGAGGGCTGGGGGTGATCCCAAACCGGCAGCTCGGCGGAGGCAGCAGCGGGTGCTGCAATGAGCAGGGCGGTCGGATGCTCCCCGCCACCTACTCCTGTTCCCTGGTGCCTCTCTGGAGCTAGCAAAAGAGCATTACTTCATCATCTAATATGCCACGCAAATATGCCTTAATTTGATTCAGTGTCAGATCATAATATTGATTAAAGTTGGAAGGTAGCCTGGCTTCCCTGTGTGTGCAGAAAAGGAACACTTGGATGAAGAGGAGTCATTTGCAGCTACCCAGGGGAGAATAATCCTAACTATAAATGATGTTTGCCAAAATACATTACCTGGCATCATAGGCAATGGATATAAATTAATATCATGATTGCCTTCTTTAAAATCTCATAAGTTATCCAAGGCTTGCAGTGAGGTTTCCATTATGCTTTATCTGTATAAATGAGCTCAAAGATACACAACCCTTGCCCAGGTCTTTATAGCTAAGAAAACGTCTCTGAAATCCAGTCACAGAATATGCCTTAACATTTTTTTCCATTATTTTTCTATTCTAGGCTATATTTAGGATTATGTATGGAGCAGAACAAAATTCTCTTACTCTCATTTTAACTGAGACCAATTTTGTGAAGTTGTACTGATATACTTTAATACAAGGCTCTGGAAATGATGGGTTTCCGAGAAGACAGGTTGCTCCCACACACTATTAACAACTAAAACAAGTAAATTATCAGCATTGATCTTAGGAGAATAAAGAATTTCCTCTGATACTGCAGCTATACATTCTGAAGTGAGTCATCACACATGCTTACAATTTTTTTGAAGAAGCTTAAGGAAATGGAGAGAGAAGAGTAAGGGACATCATACACTACAAGATGGTTAAATACTTGCAACATTTATCTGCAGGGCAGTTACAGAATACCTCAAACAAATTCCTTTAATATTCTTTGATTTAAATGAAGTGCAATTTAAATAGCATCTGAAATAAAGGTGTGCAACTGGCTGAGTGTAGGTCATGATTCATAAGCCTTTCATGAACAGCAGGGAAATAATAGCTATTCTGACTGCTATTGCATACGTTTTTTGCTTTATAAACTCATCTACCGTGTCAGTTAATAGTAACTATTTGAGCCAAAAATAACTGTCACTTTTTCATTTTTAATTGCTACATCTGTTATCCCATTTAATCTTGGCATAACAACACAATGGGACACTGCCAGAAATAACTCCACAAATTATTTCCAGGCTCATGAAGAAAGTGCCGGTGGATTTGCCGAGGAAGACGACAGAAGCAGAAGGCTTCGAAATAGTGAGTGACGCTTTTCTGTGCTCGCAAGCATTGCCCTGGGGTTATCTGCTGCTTCCCTAAGTACATGTGCCATGGGGGCACCTGCAGCTCCTAGCCCTGCCGACCACCCCAGCTGGATGAGGTGGGCCGGGTGCTGGGGAGATACGGGCCAGGCCACGACGCTGGTCATGCAAAAGACACCTAAGGACTTGAGAAATTCAGCTCCCTTCCTGCTCATCCAGGTTGGGAACAGCAGTGTAGGGGCTGGGCACAGCAAGCACTGAGGCCATGACTGCCATGGGCTCCTCTTTCTTACTCCTCCTGATGCAAGTACCAGCTCTGGAAGAGGTCATGGAGGTGGGAGATGACTTCATCTCCAGCTCCCCAGCTTCACTCCAACAAGGTAAATGCGCATGTTCAGAGGGGTACACATACTGTAGTGTGAAAGATGCATTCAGGTGATGCTTGCTTTGCATGGATGTGGAGATGGGCTGGAAAGGCTTGTGGCAAAGGAGACAGTGCTGATGGCCCAGCCTTTCCCCAGGGCCAAGCCAACCAGTAACTGTGAAAGTGTACAGGGAAACGTCTCCTTTCCCTGACTGGCTGCATGAGACCCAATGGTCAGAGGCAGGTGGAGAAGTGGAGACCCTTGGATAACCATCCAAATGGCATGTGACAATCAAGGCAGTGCTGAAATGCCGCACGCCAAAGCAAGGTGAGAATGGGCCTCACCAGCCACATGCCTGCCCTACACATAGGATCTTGTCCCCCATGGCTGAGCTGGCTGGGAAAACACATCACACAGCTCCTGCAGAGATAGGAGAGAGGACTCACGACGCAGATGGTGCAGTGAAGTGCACTCCTTTGAGTCCTACATCATGCTGCTACTGAAGCTCTTTCTTTTTAAGCAAAATTTAGGCAACCTTTAGTCCTTTGAACTTCATCATATGAAAATGCAGCAGTGTATATGTCAAGCATAATAGCTATATTGTCTGGAAAGCTGAAATCTGTTTTGACAGAGTAACTACAAAAAGTATTATAAAATTTTCTGAGTATAGTTCAATTTCCTGGCAGTTGTTGGGTCTTCCTTAGATTTTTGTCATTTTAAATGAAAACATTTTTAGACAAAGTTATGACACTGACCTGTTGTTTTGCTTTGCCGTGGGGTTTTTGGAAGTTGACAAAATCATTCTGCAAATCTCAGTATATTTGTTTACATAAAGAGATGCTGTAAATTTAGATTTCTGGCTTAATATCTTAGGAACACTGTCTCAAATTGCTCCATTATCTCTCCTAAGCACTTCATTCTTGCTGAAAATTTCAGGTAAGTTCATGGATTTATCTTCATATGTCAATTATATAAGATAAAATGTTTATTTTCCCTCCTTTTAGCATAATAAATTCCATGGAGAATGACTGAAGCTGTTTTTTTGAGCTACCTTAGAGCAGAAGCAGAGTGGGGAAGAGAGAGAAGGCAAAACACCATGACACTGGGGGAAAGAGAGATTGAGCCTTCTTTAAATAAGTGGCTCCCAGTGGCAAAAAAAAAAAAAAGGCAAAACAAAGCCCTCCTGCGGACTATTTAAAAGTAAAAGCTTTAAGAGAGTTGTGCCTTCCTTTAATCTTCATGTAGATCCCTTTGTGCTGAAGCCAGCTGAATTATATGCTCATATTCCCCACACGAGCACTGCAGTTGTATCTTTTGCTGAGTAGTGAACTGTAAGCAAGCTGCTGTTGTATCTGTATGTGGGCTGCTGCAAGGTGGCAGTGCCACAGGAAAATAAAGCATTCACCAGCAACTGAGACTCATATGTCTGGCCCAAGCTTGTTTTTATAAATATTCACTATAAATTCTTGGCTTGAGCTGCAGCTATCTGAAAGCTGCATTTTCTATTCATCAAATGAAATTATCAGAAGGAAACTACTTCAGATAAATACATCACTTGAGATGCTGATGAGCGCATTTCTGGCATTCAGGGAGCATTTTAATCAGTTGCAAAAATATAACTCTTTGGAACACATTAGAAGAGAGATTACAATGCTCCTCTACCATATCACACCAAGAAGACAACTAACATGTATTGGATTATCCTTGAGAGTATCAACAATAATGTTATGGATGAGAGATTAATTAGAAAAAAAAATGTATTTAGTAAAAAACAGAGCTTGAGTTACATTGAAGAGAGGAAACATTTTAAAAGCGACAATATTTTACAGAAAGAAAATACTCAAAAAACTATTTTTGAATAAGCTAAATGGAACACCTGCTCCATTTTGCAGTGCAAAATTGGAAATGCTTTTAATAAATGAAATCCTTTTGCTCAGGCATGTTGTTTCCTGGCTGTTGGTGTGCTGGACGCGATATATATGCAAAGTCCTGTCTGTTCCCATAGGAATATAAAAAAGAGTCCACATGATCTTCTGCCTTTGCCATATATCAAGCAATATCTCTATTGAAATATTTTATGGAAAATTTTGGGGGCATGTATACAGACTTTAAGGAGTTCTGCTCCACTGTTATTCTAGTTCCTAATCCTAACTTGGTTCCCAAATTGGAAAAGCAGGAAGGAGCAAGACTTTTAAGCTGCAGGTTGCTCCTGTAACAACATTTTTTGGGTGCTTTTGTGACAAGACGTTAACCATGACTCTGAAAGAAGCCAACACTTAGAAAGTAAAAACATTAATAAACAGTAGAGAAAGCAGAAGATCCTTACACGTCTAGCAGCCAAGATCATTCTGGTTAGGGTACAGCCTTCTATCATGAGCCTCCATTGATTACTGGTTTCATTAACAGGTATTTTTCTTGGTGACATTCTTCATATTCTATCCAGTATGAAATAAATTAATCCAGAAGAGATGACTAAAAAGGAAAAGCTAACTACTGGACTCAAACTTAACTTAAAAATGTTTTAACTTAAAAATGTTTCAAGAAATTCTGCACTCAGAAGCTCAAACGATCTTTAAAATACAAAACTTCTGCCGTGTCCTTATCAAGGACCTATAATATAAATATTCTGATAGGTTGGCATTTATTTTGCTAGAAGCAGGAATAACAGTAGTGAATGTATATTTTTTCTAGTTTTTCACCTCCTCATCTTCTTCACGGATTCTGCCACAAACAAATCATGTTTACGAGACTAGATTAGCCCGGAGATACAAACATTTTAGCTTTTGCATTATACCTGATCCCATCTGTAATTTTTCTTTGCTTACATTTTTGTATGAGTTGTTTGAATGTGTGGCACTTGGCCTCCTGGTCATGAGACCTTGTTGCTTTCATCCAAGCAGCCAATTAGTCTCTGGTGAATAAGTATCATCTCACCACAATTGTCCACATAAATCACACTATTCTGACCAACAGTTGAGGGCAACGGAAAGAGGAGGGAGATCTCTGAAGCATCTATTAGCAGGAAGAGGTGATGGGCACGGTTTTTGGACTGTTTCATTTTCTCAGAAAACGCTGATGGTCAAAACTTTGATGTTTCCACATGTTATCCATCAGACCAGAAAACAGCCATGTCACACAGCGTGCAATAGTTACAATAGAAGAGTTGTTTATTATCACTGTTAGCAAAAAATAACTGAAAGGCTACAAGATAGGAGTCTGACTAAGCTGTAGTACTACAACTAAGAAGAGATTTCAATCAAATTTTAGAGGCAGCAAGATCACAGTGCCTTTGGACTACATGACTTCATTGAAGTGCCTTCTCCAGTTAGAAACCTTTTTCTTCTGTGGAAACATGTTCATAGCCTGAGGAATAGGGGGCTATTGGCTCGTCTGAAATGTGCTTCCAAAAATAAAAATTAAAAAACTTGTCTTTAATCCAGTGCAGGATATGAAAACCTGGGAAGACATTACTGCTCAGATTGTCACTGAGAGTCCCATGCACTTAAGCACCTGGTATTGCTGGGGAAAGAATTCACCCTAGGGACCAAAATACAGAAGTGAGGTGACCCTCTTCTTCTAAGTCATGTTCAAAGGCGGTCAGATATTTGTATGAATATGCAATGTGTGCAGCTGCTCAGAGGAGCAGGTATAATGCAACTCACCCAGGTTTTGAGAACACTAAGTTAAGTGAGCAGGATGAAACATCTGCATTGCATAGGAAAGATGAGGAGGACACTGTCTTTGCATACTCAGTAAGATTTATGAAGTTCTGGAATATCGGAATCTGTTCAGAAACTGCATTTTATGAGTCTGACAAACCTGAATCTTGTCAGTGAAAAATAGCATTCTTTTAGAATAAAGCAGACAATTCCTATGCCTCAAACTTACCAAATTAAGCTTGTCAAATGCTAAATGCTGTGCTCTAAAGTACTTGTAGTAGAACTCTTAGGAGGAGTAGAGCTCTTAGGAGGCAAGGCTGACCAAATACAGAAGGAATACGAAGGGTTGGAAGGTGCACACATTTCTGTCAAACACCAAGATGGTCTCGGTTACAGAAACTTTGCATGTTGTTTGTAATGACAGATCAGAATCATGATAAAAATCTTAATTTCTAAACTGATAGCCCATCTGCTGTTGCATATTTGTAAACAATAGTGAGTACCAACATCAATAAGAATAACCATGTTTTCCTTAAAGGAAGAACTTCACTCGAACAACAATAAATGGCAAAGCTCTTCTTCCTCCTGTCCCTTTGCCCACGTTACTTAGAAATCTGATGCCATAGTTCAATTTGATTATGTTTTAAGGATGACATGGCTGCTATTGCGAGAGATGCACTTCAGTGCAAATCAAAGAAAAGCTACTTTCAGAAAACTCACTTTGATTTGAACCCACAGGCTTAGCTAAAGCAAGCCAGCAGCGGGAGGTGTGCCTTGCAGCCTGCCTTGTGGTGTGCATCTCATCCACAGTAGCCAGATGAGCATCCAAATCACATTACGTGTGTCACCACTAGCAGCCAAAAAGTAGCAGACGTTTCAGTGCAATCCAGACAGATTGTTTTAGAAAGAAGATATGTATATTTGAACATGCATTCAAAAAATCTGGAATTTGCTATGGCTCAGTTAAACATCAATAAACGCGACCATAGCTGATCTGATTGCTTTGTCTTGAAGCAGATGGATTGTCATTTCCAAATGCAGGTGGCTCTTCTGAATATCTCTCTTCTTTTTCTTATCCATCTCTTAGAGTGATGATGGTCCCACCTATGCAGGACTCCAGATACCAACAAGGGCAGTGAGACAGGAAGGGAAGGAGACATTTGAGACTCAAACTTTGCCCACTCTCTTCAGGTGTATGGGCTTGTTTCCTTGTGCCCTGTATATGCCAGCCAGAGACCAGGCAGGTCTTCACGGCTTTCACCTGGATCTCCTGAATGCCTCTGCGATGGGGTTTTTCCTCTACAGGACCATCCCAGACTGATGACACAGTTAGACCCAAGACTAACTCCATCATCTCTGTGTTAGAAGCCTAAAGACAAACAGCATAAAAACTCTTCTAGCAACACAGGATATTGACTTATTTTCCTAAAATGAGGGAAATATATTCAAGTATTTCTTCACTGACCTCTTTCTCCTCAGTTTACTGTCTATCGTCATATTTTCAAACCAGTGCCTGGGGTCTTGGCTGTGCTTTTTCCCTCTGAAGCTGTTGGAGAGCACTAAGCAGCCTTTGGAAGGAAGCAGCTCAAGTGCCAACATCAACAGAGATGTAATTCATTAGTCTGTATGAATTCTCTAACGCTACTTGAATCTCACTTTGGCAAGACCCACAGGCAGTGGGCATGCTGGTAAAGCAAGGTAATGAGACAACACACACCCTCTACTTTCCCTCTTCTGCCCAGCAGTTTTGCCTGTACCTGTGCTCATGGAAAGCCCTCGAGTTGCTCCCCAGTGAGGGGCAAAGTGAGGGACAAAGCTGAGACTCCTCAGAGTTCTCTCATCAAAGCCTGCAGGGACTTACTCTCCAGCTCTGCCTTTTGGCACTCTTCATGCAAAGGCTGGGAAATGGAAATGAAAAGTCAGGGTCCTTCACTACTGTTTCCTGCCTTGCTTATGCATCCTCCTCAAACCAGTGTCTATTTTTCTTCACTTTAAGCTTTTAAAAATAGCCCTGGGAATGTGACTGTGCAGTGTTGTAGAGAGGATGACACAATGCAATACAGCGCGCTGCTTTCACTGTCTTGTAGATGACTAAAATAGAAGATCCAAAGTACTACTTACTATAATTTTAATCTCCTACACAAAGTCTATTTATTACTCTTTCCCCAAAGTAAATTACAGGGTTTGCTACTAAAATAGTGAATCAATTTGTAGAAGTACTGAAATCATTGATAACTTTGCTATCTCTTAACCTGGTTAGATTTCTTTATTTTCTTTAGCCCCACTTAATAGAGGCTCCCAGTTACTAGGCAGCATTCGACGTGACATATGCTTTGCAAGTCTTTCTTATTCCAAAATAGCAATACAATTTTTAGGGAAAATACAATTAGAAATATAATTAGAAATATAATTTAAATGGTTACAGCTCAGCATTCAACAAACTGATAATGATACATGAATGGAACAAAAATGGAAATGGCATTATAGATTGTGCAACATTAACAGTGAAATTTTATGACTTGACTGATCACGAAGCATGCCATCATCAGCTTCAATGACAATGATTTGACTCTGGTCAGAAGTATTTAAATCTCAGTGATTTTAACTATCAAAAATGGGTATGCCTGCAACTAACTGCTATAGAAATGTTAATTAAAGCTGAATGGCTTGAATAAGACTATAATTTCCATAATATACTGTTTTGTTTTAAATCCCATGGGATAAGTAAACTCTTCCTGAGCTGTTTAGTTATTATTGGTAAGAGACTAATATATTCAGAACAGGTTCTGAGCCACTGATATGTCTATTGTATCAAAGGAGGAATTAAACCCAAGGAGAAAGGGTGAATTAAAATAACCTTACAGCTGAATTTTAAGGAATCTGGTGTATATTAAGCAATTTACTCAAAAAATAATAAAAAAAAATCTTTTGGAGAACACTTAAGTCATTGACTATTATCTCTCCCTGGGCTCAGACCTCAAGAAAATGACAGACTTATTTTCCCTGCATCTTGTTTAATCACCACGGCTCCAGCACAGCAGTGGCAGGAAGGCTCATCCCTAATACACTGAATTCCAATAAGTGTCTCCCGTCCGTATGCACAGAAGTTTTCTTCGACAAGCCGGCTGACTAATGCGCCTTGGGTCCTACTTATGGTTTACATAAATACTCATAGAGCAGATATGACTTATTACAACATGTGCCACATGTAATGAAAATCTCACACCATCCAGGAGAGGCAGAAAAAAAGAAAAAAAAACAAACAATAATCTTATAAAGGAATTTATTTCAAGGTGCTCCATTTGGGGAATAATTGACTCCAAACATATGCTACATACAAGCATCTTATTTTCATTCATATATATAAAAAGCATTACTGTTTGAGGCAAGATTGCTTTTCTTAGAGAAATGTTCTAATAAATTGATATAAGTTTCTAAAAGTAGCATACTACAGGGAGGTCTGGTTATTTAAGAGAAATATAGCCCATCTGCAATGAACTGGAAAATTGGAATGACAGAGTCAGTGTTCACACCTCTGTTTTTTCCCTTATTATCAGTGTTGAACAGTAATGGTGAGGTGAAGAATGAAAACTGTCAATGTTTGAATCAGGAGCTCTCCAGGTTGTGTCTTTCATCAGTAGGTCATCTGCCTGCTTTCAGGTTTGAAACCATCAGCAATTATTTTAAGTTTCTGTGAAGGCAAATTGTCCCAGACAGTCACAGAACTGGAAAACTTTACATTTGCTAACACTGCATCGTATAGTGTTCTGGGTTTCTTGTACTCATTTTGACTAGACATCACATTTACATAATTGTTGTACAGCTGTTACAACAATAATTGGAAGAATGGCCTCTTTTTCACTGGGGATTATACACTGAGCTAGGTAAAATCTTCAGTTAAATATTGTTTCTTATTACGAGTTGTTCTGCTGCTACTAATTCTATAGTAGCGTAACTACATATAGTAACTATGTAAGTTCCACATAGGCAGTGCAAGTCTTCAGCCACGAGTTACAGTAGCATCTTCAGGTCATCACTGGAGAATCTGTGTCAGCCCTTTTAGCTGTGATGTGTCCAGTTTCTCTGGTCATTTCCTTAAATCTTGCCCTTCTAAATATTAAGGATTGGCAGATGAATATAGATATTAACAATCATCAGTTAGATGCTGAGTAGGTCTTGTAAATATTCAAAGGATCTTATGGGTTCTCACTGCTGAGTCTCTTCATGGGGATGCTGCCTGGTCCTCTCCTGCAGCTTGGTTAAGTTTAGACCCTGGATCTTCTTCTCTGGCCCTTGCTGCAGGATGCTGCAAGTGCCTCCTATTTCTGCAACACTCTGACATTCTTTAGTGACAATATCAAAGGTGCAAAAGCAACCTCAGAAGCTCTGATTGCCTTTTTCACCCATGTTTTGCCTTATTACATCTGCAGTTACAAGGACTTTCATTTACATTGCTGTTTACATAGCATATTTTATATTGGATTTTTTACAATATTAATAATTCTCAGTGACATTTTTTTTACCATCATTTCAGCAAGTCCAAATCCAATCATTTCTACCATCATTTCAGCAAGTCCAAATCCAATCCTCAAAGGAGCCGTCCTCTTATTAAAGTTCATTAGACATTTAAGTGTTACTTAGTCATTCTTTTAAGAAACCTGGATAGCCTATTAATGAACTTAAAGTTTTTTGTTTTTTTTTTTTGCAAAGTACTTTAACTTCTAATAGTCAAATCATGACTTGCTGCTTGCCATCACTGCAAGAGGCTTGTCATGCTAGTAAATATAGATTTAGCTCCTGAAATTGCTTGTTTATTAGAATATTTTCTGAAAGTTATTTCTGGAAAGCAGGAATAATAAAACAGAAG
>JAUBOD010000001.1:9730290-9745072 GCA_032353885.1 Nothura maculosa
ACGTAGTAGAAGCGCATGTGGCCGAAGTTGATGTTCCTCACTTCAGTCAGCATCCGGTAGATGTGGAGCTGCTCCACAAACATCCATGCAAAGGTGCTCATGTAGCAGTAATGCAGAAGGATGGCAATCACCGTGCACACGAACTGTGGAAGGGAAAGGGCACTGAAATTAGAGCTGCTGTGCTGAGCCAGGCACCTTGGTGACTCACCGTCTCCCCAGTGCAGCTCAAGGAAAGTTATAGTGGAAAGATCTGGCAGAGAGAATACATTGTCATTAATTTGCATTTCCAATAGCTTTCAGAAGTTTAGAAAAGTTGTTCATGATGTGAAAACTAATGTTCTATCAAGAGGCCTATGCCAAGGATGGTTGGGTTTGACATAGTCAGCTCAAGGTGCGTTGAGACTCTGCCCTGCAAACTCTGGTTAATTCCTCCACGCGTGTTTGCTGCTGACAGCGAGTCCAAACGCTGATAGCAGGTCCGGCCCTCACTGCCTCCTCCTCCTCCTGCAGGAGGCTGGTGGGTGGGCAGAGACGGTGGCCCCATGGGGCAGTGCTTAAAGCTGCGGCTCTGGCTCCTAGTGTGAAGCGGAGCAGAAAGGCAAGATGCTCCTGTGGAGGCTGGAGAGCCTCTACTCCGTCTCATGCCTCACCTCACCTACAAACTCACTCAGTGAAGGGGAATTTAACAGCCCTTTGAGGGCAACCTGAGCAAAACAGTTTCACAGACCATCCTGAGACTGGGCCTTTAACCCTGCAGTGACTCAGTGTCTCCCATTATCGAAGTAACAGATGTTCTGGGAGGTTTTCTGCTGTTTCATGCTCTCTACTGAGAGAGCTGCCTGCATAAGGAAGGTCGCATTTTGGTACAGTTTTGTTCTATTTGGTCACTGCTTAGGGCTCAATATTAATAAACAGAAAGTTCAAGGAAACTCCTGTTTCGAGGGACAGGTTAGGCGAGAGATGGGTCTTTGGCCTTCAGTTTAGGACCATACGCTGAGAAAGTCCTGCTGCCCATCTCGACAAATTTCCCTCTGGGGACATGCAGCTTCAGACCAGGAGTAACTTGCTGTGTATGAGCAATATATGAAATCTAGACTATAAGAAATCCATCCTTCCTTTGAGGTATTTCCTTGTCTTAAATGAAAGTTATGTTTAACAAAGAAAATTTCATGTGAAATTATGATCTAGCATAGAATCAGTGGGCTATGCTGTGCCTATATGGCTGTATCATAAAGATGTTTGATATTTAAGCTGGAATTCAGTGACAACTTGGGGTGACACTGCTGAGAGTTCAGCTCCCAGCGAGCAGGCAGGGCTTCCACAGCGAGGCAGCAGCTCATGAGTGAGTGTTGACAGAAATGGTATGAAAAGGAGACAGTGACACTGCAGTAAGAGGATTAGAAACAGGCTACAGATAAGATGGTTTGGCCATGCTACAATTTTGTTCAAAAATGGTAAAAAAAAAAAAAAAAAAGAAAAAGGAAAGGTCTTCTTCCTAGGAAAGGTTTTCTTCATTTAGAAAGGGCTAATGATGGAATGGTCTTCTCCATCTGCAGCTCATTCTCTGGGATTCTTTAAGAAGATTCAAGGAGTAAAAGCAAGGATGCTTCTGCAGGGAAAGGTGATGATTGATTGTCTCCTTTGTCCTTGTGTCTCTGTTCTTCCCTTATTAGACCTATCTAATATCTACTTAATATGTAATGTTAGATAGTAGATCTATCCCTGTAGACCCTTGGATAGCTACATCTCAATGATGGATTGCTGAGGACATCTGGCCATTATCACTGGACTAAAATTACACAGCCTCAAGTAGATTGCTGCCTACTCCCCAGATAAAAAAAAAAGTGGAACCTACATTTCTCCTGATATCAAAATGAGAATAATTTGACTAGGGAAGTGGGCAGGTGGGTCTAGGTCTAGATCCAGCCTGAGCAGGGAGGATTAACTTCCCTTCTCCTCCAGTGGAGCAAAACGCCAAACTGCTGGGCTGTAGGATGTGCTGGGTCCAGAACAATTGGACCTTGAGGCTGATCTACTTTGCAGTCATGCACAGACAAGGCACGAGGAGACAAGTAAAGGCATGAGCAGCCTGGCGTTGGTCTGTTGGTTCACACCTTCAGCTAGGAACAAGGTGAGATGCACCTTTAAATTCCAGGCCTAGCTTTAGTTTTTATCTAATAGCAGCAGCAGTGTGAGACTAGGCAGACCATCATCAGCCACTCTGAAACCAGTGAAAATGAAAGACCCACTGAAACCAAAGGGACTTGTAATTACTATGACTCAGACTAGCGTAAAAAATGGTATCTCCAGGCATCCCTGTGACCAAATGGACCCTATGACCTTCACAGAGCAGCATTTCTGTAATATTTGCTAACCACCAATTGCTCCTGACATAACTGTCTGATGGATGAAAACAGGAGTGACTATCACCATTCAACACCTGCAGTAAGACCTAAAAATTAACCTTCTTCCCTCAGAAGAAAGGCAAAGGATTCTACCCAGAATTTGCTGATAAGTTTGAATTACAATCACTTTCTGTAAGCATTCATTTTCTGTTTCAAAATGTTTTACATTGTGTTTCTGATCCTTTGTTCCTGTGTAGCACTGTCCAAGCTTTCAGTTTTTGGCATGACTTTTTAGTGCTTTTCCATGCTATAACGCTCAGAGCCATAAGCCATATTTCCTTGTTTAATTTTACACAGTGAAAGAATCATATAAAGACCACCAGCTTTCTGGATTCACTTACTGCACCAGCTTTATTACAACACCAAACATTATTGAAAATGTAGCTCACCAAATAAAAGAACTTTCCTTTCTCTAGGCATGCAGGGTTCTTTCTGTTCCTATCAGCACATGTGTATGTGTAGATTGCTGCCCTGAATATTACCTTTTTCAGGTAAGAAAAAAAAAAAGAAAATAAATCATTTTCTATCAATAGCACATGGAAAGATTAAAACCTCGCCCAGAAATGTGACTGGTAATTTACAGAAACCCATAAAAGTGAGGCTTGGTGCCAAGCAGCCCAGCATTATTTGTGCTCCAACATTCTTTTCCTCTTTATGTTCATCAGTGCATGACTCGTTAGACAACTCTCATTCCACACAGACAGATGAATAATTGTCTCAAGTAGACATAGCTTATAGCCCTCCACACTTCTCAAACTGACTGATTGGGCTGTAAAGAGCAGTCCTCTGTTGTATGAAATATATTCTGTAACTTAAAGGGTTTCACAGGTGGGTTAAAGGTTTGGGGTGTTTCATGGAATCCCAGTAATTGAACTTCAAGAATCCAATAATGTGAAAATGGGAAAGAGTGAAAGAGAATGGGCTCATGAAGGACAACCACTAGTGTTCATTGTATTGATGAAGTGAACAGTTTTACTAACTTTATATCTTATTTGCTTGACATGTCCTGATGCCACAAAATGAATTTGGAAATGAAGAACATTCATTTACTGTGGTACTTTCAGCAAGATCCTGCAGGGATCTGGGCTTGGCCCCTCAGTTTTCATGTCAGAAATGTGAAAAAGCATCAACCTCCTGCTAGTGAAACACAGTGAAAAATGAGTGGTGTGCTCAGGAAGGCATGGGAAAGGTCAAGTTACGCAGAGTGCTGGGGATCAACTGGCAAGGTGTGCTCATTTGAGCTACGGTTATTTTAATATGCAAACTCATATATTATGAAACAAAGACTGCAGGTCACATAGGATAGGAGTCTCTGGAAAGGACAGGAAGAGCAAGTAAAAGAAGGTTTTATGACTTTCTAAAATGAATGTTATAGCTCAGACAGGTGCTAGAAACCAAAGTGGAATTTGTAGGCTTCTGTTACTGAGCAATAGTTTAGGATAGATGGTTATGCACCATGACTTTACTGCAACAGTGTCTTTATCTATTAAATGTAGGAATTTTCCCCCATTTCTGTCCCTTGGATAAGGCCAAATCAGTGTGATTTGTTCTTTGGTGTTTTCATCTCAAGACTGTGCTTCTCTCAAAAGATTTAAATTGAAATATGTATAATATAGGATTTTTAGTTGCTCTAAGAACATTATTTGATGATATTAAATATCCTGTTTATTAAATTGTATTTATTTATTTATTTATTTAATGTCCTTCTCCATCTGTGTGTTGACAGGCAATGGAGACTCTGAGAGGTATCTGAAGCTCTGCAGTGACTGAACAAGGGTTTGCCTGTTTTTCTTCTACCTGTCTTCATGGCAAGTGGGCTTTATGAGATAGGTGCTAGTAAGAATTAATAGCAATATGATGTATAATGCCACACAATTAAGACAGCAATGATGTCCTGGGCACAGAACACAGACATATTATGTGTGCTGTGCATTTCATGTTGAGTTGCATTCATAGCTTGTGTTTCTTGACATGCAAAATGCTGCAGGTGCCTGTCTCAAGCTTAGATAAAAGGTATGATGGCTGAAGCCAAGAATTACTGCAGCTGGAAAGCATGAAGCAAAGTGACAGTTTTCCTCCTGGTCCTTGCATGTAGCAAGCTACCTTATGCCTGCCAAGTGGCTTCTCCCACATAGTCTTGGTATGTGGCCCCATGCATATTAACAACACAGTTGACAACCTACTGGTCAATGCCAGGAGTTGCTTGGGCTTGTAAGGTACCTGCTGCAGGAGAAATTGGAGAGCCCTCACTGAACAGCCAAAGTAAAGGGGAAAAAATCCATACTGACGGAAAAAAAAAAACCCAAAGAAATCACTATTCAGGGCTCAATTTCTGAGAGAAGACCTTAACATGGCTGCTGTGATTTGATCTCTGAAAACAACATATAATTAGATAGTCCTCTCTTCTGGCATTGCTATTCACCACATAAAACACAAAAGAACAATAAAAGTTTGATGCCTTTCAAATGACTGTTTAGGCCAAACTGAGGTAAAAAGGAGAGAAAGCAAAACAGACGGATGCAGTAAAAACTGCAGCATGAACACAACTTAGAGCTTGGCAACAACTTCAACAACCACACAGCAAGTGGTAAGCCAAAGGCATCAAGTCTTACCGGGTTTTCAGTCTGGTTGATTCCAATGAGAAAGACGAGCTCGGAGAAGAAAAGGGCAGCCACCAGGTTCTTGTGGATACTGTGCAGGTTGGAACGCAGCGTGCGGATGAGAACCAGCAGGATGAAGGTGATCAGCAAAGCCACCAGTGAAACGGACACGGTTGTGTAAGTGACAATCTTCAGAGGAAGCACCTCCCCGTTCTGCAGAACGACACATTGACAGGGCTTCTGAGTTCTTCCTTCCTTTCCCTCCAATCAAAGCTACTCCTTGCAAAGTCAGGTTATTATTACTGTTGAGCCAACAATTGGACTCTCTTTAGGATCAGTGGAAGTAGAGACAGTGGGAGTGCACCTCCTGAGTCACTCAACCTTTCAAGCATGTGAAGGAATCCCCAAAGGGACAGACAGCTAAGCAAGAATCCCAAGTAATGCAGACCACTCTGCCACATTGAGGATATCCTGAAAGGCTGAAAGGCCTCTGGGCTTTGTGTGTTGCTGTGATTCTAAATATTGTCATATGAAATGAAACACTTTTTATTAGATGCCAATGGCATCATGATACTGTAATCCTGTCCCACCCCTTCTTGCATGGCCCCATGTGGTGCAGCCTGGGAGGTTACACCTTGCTGGCTACACCATGCACTGACCAGGCAGAAGATTCCTTTTGGACAGATGCAGATGCAACAGTGGGAACCATTAGCTACGTGGCAAAGTGCTGCTGGCAAACTGTACGAAAGGACTGATCCATGGAGGGTGCTGTGAATCAAATTCACCCCCCCCAGAGGGCACCAGCTGGGGTCACCGACCTCTCGTTTCGAGATGTCCATTAGGACGGCGGAGCTGGTCAGATGGTTGCACTGGCAAGCGATATGGCTCTGGTTTCTGGAAAACAGCTCACACCCTTTGGAGGACCAGGCACCTGTTCCACCAATCCTGTGGGGCAGAAAAGGTCATTTCTGAACATCAGTCTGGGATCGCTGCCCTGCCTCCCACTGCTGTCACTCTGAGGCAGCTCCGAAACCTGAAAGGTCACTTAGTACCGGGGCAGACAGAAATATTTACAGCTGTTGCATGCCTTAAAGAAGATCTTCAACTTAAAAGTATTGAGCTAGAAGTAGGGTCTGACACTTGATTGTCAAATTTTATAGTTTTATAAAAACTTGCTTTAACAAAATCAAGCAAATAAACTTTGTGTTTGTACCTGCCCATTACCATACAAGCAAGAAGACAAAGCAACTACACAGTGCAGGTTGTGGAACTGGCCACTGCAAAGAACTGTCAGCTCTGTGAAATATTTTTCAGTCGTCCCTGTTTCCCCCAATTTTGACACTGCTTTTAACATGTTTATGCAAAATATGTTTCAATAGAAATATGATCTCTGTTGTAGAATTCTGTTAAAAGTAGACAAGAAAATGTTTAAAATAGTAGATAGTATTTTATACCTAGATCACTTGTATCAACATTGTGGAGGAACTGCTCCCTTAGAAATTCTTCACTGTTCAACCTGGTTTAACTTCATCAATTTAAGAAAGGATTTTGTATCAACAGTAATTATTTGATTCTGAAGTCAATGAGTAATAAAAATCCTCTCGTAGTAACTGAAGATTTTAATTAGACATTACAGGTGATCTTTTTCATTGAGCAATAAAATATTCACTCAGCTGCTTTAATATCTCTTTCTCTTGTAACATTCTCGCTTTTTAAAAACTCTTTTGTTACATGCTCTTTAACTGCACTTAAAGGAACATAGCAATGCCAGAGCAGCTGCTAACAAATACTGATGAATCACTTCAGAGCTAATGACTTATTCAAGCCCATAATATACTTAAAAAATAAGATAAAGCATCTGCCATTCCCTCATATTTGGTGGAGTCATCTGTACATATATAAGCAAACAGGATGTGAAGAAATTGCTTATCTAGCCTTTGTGGTGCTATGCTATATCGCTGATTGCCTTACTAGCAGGCAAATGGAGTAGTTTGTTATTGCTAACAGACAGCTGATAGATTTTGTTGCCTCGTTGATATTTTTGA
This sequence comes from Nothura maculosa, assembly GCA_032353885.1. Classification (NCBI taxonomy): domain Eukaryota; kingdom Metazoa; phylum Chordata; class Aves; order Tinamiformes; family Tinamidae; genus Nothura; species Nothura maculosa. Next base: position 9,737,341 of record JAUBOD010000001.1, read on the forward strand.
TGATATTAACTCAGTAAGGCTTTCTGACCAGGAGGCCAATATTTGCTTGTCTTCTTTTCTCGCACAGGATATTCCCTTTTAATGGATTTTTCCATAGGCTTACTAAAGGCTTTGGGTCACTAGGGAAAGCAGTAACAGCTACTCTTCCTTCACATAATATCATCCTCCCAGCAATTGGTTTATGGTTAAAATTTGCATATGTAATAGTCACAATATTGTGAAATTGTAATTTGCTGAGCACATAGTTACCTCTCAATAAATTTTCTTGTATCTGCACTCTTGAAATATATGCAATGGGATTGTCATGTTTTCACAGTGCCATAAACTCAACACAACACTTACAATGACAGGCAGTTCTTAAAAGCTCTTATGGGTCTTTCCTACTCTTTCCCAAATGCAAAAGACCTTAATGAGCTATTTGCAGAATATTTGACTACCTCTCTCACACCTCCCTCCTTGAGAGTCAAGTACTTCTCTCTGACAGTGATATTTGACAGTGTGGCACCAGTGAGATCTCAAAGATCCCAAAGAAGGTATTTCCCTCCTCCCCACTTTTTCAGTAAAATAAATGCAGCTGATAAATACAGCAGCTGATGGAAAGACAAAAACAAGTTGCTTCTTACAAACACAACTGTCTTTGGGTTGACTTTTAACTCCAAAATGATCTTTGAGATATAAAATCTCCAGTCTTACCATTTTATCTGAAACGTCTCAATCCTTTTTACCAATATGAAGACCAACTTTTGTAAATTTTTGCACGGGCCCTGGCAGAGGTATTTAGGTTAGCTACCTGCCTGACTTATATTCTGCCTATGGTCACTGGAATGTGACAGAAGATGCAGCCCACAAAAGATTGAATTATCCTTCTGAGATATCCTCCTAAAAAGAGAGCAAAGGGCAATGAGATTCCTGATTTATAGATATCAGGTGAGTGGTAACACATTTGAGCTGGACTCTGCCGATATATGTTATGAGCAAAGGGACATGAGCAAATATAAGGAGAATGTGAGATTTATAATCACTGGGTGAGAAAAAGTCATGTGAGAAGATGGCATTGCACAAATTTCCTAGAAAGCATGTGGCTAGTCCTTCATTTGAGGAGTTATGCTGATTTTATTTCGCTTGCTGATGGGAAGTGATCTCCTAATTCCATTCCACATGAATTCATGGCCTGGTGAATGAACTGAAGCAGTAGAGATCATGTTCTCCTGAATTAGCTTCCTTAGAGCTCTCTACTAGAGACAGATCCCACCCAAAGCCCTAAAGAAGGCAGGAGACGTACGGGATGGAGTGATTCCAGAAGACGCAGACGGGCTTTGTTCGCTCCTCCGTCTCCAGCATGGCATACTCCACAATGAGGGGCTTGTCCACCAGGTTGGGTGGCAGCTCCCCATCACTGTGAACAGCTGTGCTCACTACAGGCGTGTTAATAATGGGACGATTTGGCAATCTGTAGAAGAAGAAAATTTCAAAATGATCTAAACATTGAAAGAAGAAATTGGTAAGTGCTGCAAATAAAGGTTTCCAGATGTTTCCAATGAGAAAGTGAAGTAGATGCACAGCCAGAGCTCCACATAGCAGGACTTCTAGAAGGAACTGGCGCTACTGAAGTGGTCGTTCTCCCACCACGTGCTGCAGGATGATGAGGGACAGTCCTGCAGTGTGTGACATTCAAACAGGAAGGATAATCCCACCTGCCTCTGCTGTGCACACAGAGCAAGCAGGAGGGCTCTGCAGCATCTACAAACGGGTCCAAGGTTTACCTCAAGCTCCTTCGATCTGGATCATAATTCTCAGGTAAAAGGTGTCCTAGCGATCGGTATATGATGACCATGGCCACTGTATATTGGGTTGAGTCATCGGGGTGTCGCTTCCTTCGCTTTGTAAATGCGCTCTCAGGACTCAGCCCATCACCATTCACCTTGGAGAACAATCTCTGGTTTGAAGGTTTCATTGTAGGTACTGCTAAGAATTAACAGAAATACCATAGTCTTTCCATACACTTAAGGGCTACTATTTCACCTGGCTTTTATGCTTATCTGAGTTAAAGAAATGTTCCTGCTGTTGTAACTCTGGGTTTGCAGGATTGGGCTCACTCTTGATATAATATTTTATAGCCTCAGTAAAATTTTAACATATTCAATAATTATGCAAGTGATAATCTAATCATTGAAACATATTCAGTCTAGCTAGAAAATAAGACACTTACAAGCTAAAAGATCAAAAAAATATAAATAATCTGTGCATGTTTTAAGGGAACTATTAAAACAGTATGCAGGTTATTTCTTGGCCTGTACTCTCATATATGATAAAGCTAGTAAGAGTGATAAACATGACAACTGATAATATGGGATTTCTCTATGGGGTTTCTCTATGCTAATTCTGCCATATAACAAACTTTCACAATTCTGGTGATGGTTCTTACAATTTGTGTTCTGCTTTTCCTTACATAAAAGATATAGGTCATATAAACAGATATATTATTTTTGAGAAAAATAAAATCATACAGATATATTAGCTTATTTATTATTGTGTGTTATTTCCACAAGTGTTTCCCTATACACAGGAGACTCCTCTATGATATTTGCATAATTATTCCATTTTGGTTACTCTCTATCTCTTCACCCTAGGTGGCTTGTGGCTTCATCTCTGCCCTCTCTGGATATTTCAGAGACCCTGCAAAGCAGACAGACAGTTTCTATGCACTCCCAAACACGCCACCTCTCTCCCTGCATGACTCAGATTTTTTATTTGCTTCTTCTCTCTGATAATGTGGCTCAGTTCCCAAGGCTGAATTCTCCACCTCCCACATCAGGCTCTCGTTGCTGCCTTCCACTGCTTCTCTCCATCCGCTTGGCTGTCACCCCAGCTTCACATCTGCCCACATTCCTGCTGTGCCTTCAGACAGGAGCCCTGCTGCACCTGATACTGCTCCAATTCCCTCTGCTTTCTACAGGCTGCACTGAGTTCCTAAAGGGCTACAGCTGCATATTGCTGGTATCTTCTGGAGTGGATAGAAAAACAGGTCACACAGCAGGTAACTCAATACCAGCATTATTAGCACTGAGGCCATGAAGAACCCTGACTGTGAAGTCAAGCCTTGCATTATCTTCTTATAACTCCTTCTGAGCTTGTTTTCTGTTGACACAGCACAGGGAGCCCGTGAGGGCTCAGGGAGGTGGGAAGGGGACCCAAGCACAGTGTTTCTCTCATCAATGCTGCAGTTTGGGGGCTGTGAGGAGACCTGACAGACAAGCACAGCCAGTTATGCACAGCCAGTTATGCAGCCCCTCGTGCTCCCGGCACTGCCTGGCAGGCAAAATGCCTTTGGAGTCTGCACAGCTGCTGCCTCCCTGCGTAACGTTCCCAGCTCCCCTCCGCTTCAACAGGATCCATCAGGCTCTGAGTCAAAGCTGCCCTCCTGCTGTCAGCAGAAGGGTTTTACCTTTCCTCTCTGAAGGCTTGAACAAGGTATCAGGGAAGATAACAGATGATTCCAGATCTTTGGGGTAGTCCTCTTTAATCTCGTGAAATCGCGGAACTTTAGCTCCCGTAAAATTAGATTTGTTAAAGATGTCAACAGCAATAACTAGAGGAAAAAAAAAAGAACAGGTTCCCCATAAAATTAATTCCTTCAAATAGGGTATGACAGCAAAATAAAACATAACTGAAAGGCTAAAATATCTGCATGACACAAATAAGTGATTTGAAGCAAAAAATACAAGTATGATTTTTGACAATACCTTAAATCACAAATTTGACAATACCTTAAATCACAAATAAAAGTTTGTTTCAGCATTATGTCTCACTGATAAAATTACAAATATATACAAATTGTGCAGGCAGCAGAAAGTAATTCACAAGACAGTATTTCCTACTAGGAAAACAATACTACAAACACCAGTAATCTAAAGAGGACCTGTTCCAGTTCCAGACTTGCATCCTGTATGGAAGTTAAAATCTACTGCTTTAGAAACACACCCTTTACACATCAGTTAAATCGCAAAATCACCTAAATAAAGAAAATAACCTGGATTTTACCTCGGAATACTTCTTAGTCCTATGCTAGTTCTCCTTACTCTGCACTAGCAGCTACTTTCTGGTTCCCCTCATCAGCTCTGCTTGTTGCATAACTGCCAAAATATGTAAAAGCAGCAGAGTTGGCCTTAACTTTGCCATTTAAGAAAAGTCACCTGAGTGCTCATTTGTATGTCATAATCTAAGTGAGAAGCTGGAAGTACTGCTGGTAACTACACTGAAAGCTGTGATGCACAGCAAGTTTCTATGTGAAGAAATATCCAAGTTAAGATCTGCAAATTCCCATTCCTTCCCCAGTCTCTAAATAACTCCCAGATGAGCCATTAAGAGACTCCATCAATAACCTGTTCACCTGGAAAAACTGTTTTAAAGCAAAGAGAACACATTCAGTGCAGAACTGCCTCATCCCTCCAAAGCCAGCTCCTTTGTACTCAAGAAAAGCTCTCTGAGAAATCAGGATTTACAACCTGCAAGAAATATAGGGCTTTGTTTTCATCTTAATTGAGTTCAGCTAAACTTCTCTCAAAGTGAACATGAAAACATTTTGATTCTGCTAGCCCTAAATCAAAAGGGAACATTGTGTTTTAGTTTACTAAACATAATGGAACTATTTCAGTTTGGCTCACAACAGTAACAGTTCCCCTCTGGAGTAGATGCAGGACCTTATAAATGTTGCACTTTGAATACCTCATGTTTTTGCTTTTGTCTAGAAGCTAAGATATATATATATATATTTATAGATATTTATAGATATTTATTTATATGATATATATGATTGCCCATGCTAAATGGGCATGTAACTGTGGACATGAAGCACTCTCAGGATAAGGTTTGTATATAACAGCAATTTCCCTTAATATACTAACTCATCTAGCTAGGAACATTATTTAGATAGCTCTGAGAATCATAGAAATGTTGGTTGGGAGAGACGTTTGCAGGTCACCTCATCCCACCTGCGGCTCTGGGCAGGATGAGCACTAACAGCATCAGGTCCAATCCCTGGTAAGCTGGTGAGAAAATGAAATAAGGAGTGGGAGAAAACAGGGAAGAAGGCAGACCAGGCATTTACAGCCTGCTGAATGTGCAGAGGTTAGAGCCTAGTTGTCATAGAGAAGGAAATTATTATGTGCCAGAGCTCTGAACTGAATAGGTGAGTTTGGATCTCCAATAGAATTGATAATTTTAGACACTTGGGTCTGTGTTCTGGGAGGCATTTTGTAAGTTCACAGGTGACACAGCCCCTGCTTCCATCCTTCACTACAAGGTGCAGCATGGGCACATGTGGCAAAGTGCATGGCTCAAAAGGCGATACCTTCACTTAAAAATGTTGTCCTTAAAACATCACATGGAGCAGTGTGCCCATTCCCTGCTGGGTACAGCAACCTAAACTGAGCTTGGCCTGCAGACAGGACAGAAAAGATTCCACAGCTCCAAGGTTACTGAGAAATACAGATCAGTGCTCAACTGACTTGAAATAAGTGTATCGATGATACTTAAAAATACAGGTATTTTGTTTCTCAGCAGATATTATTATTTAAAAAAAACTTAGTGCTTCTTGAACTCATTTTTAAAGCTTTTCTGATACAAAAGGGCAATTCTCAACACAGATACTCACTCATGTTAGCGGCAACGATGACAAAAGGTCTCAGGTAGGTTTTCTTCATGTTCTGTGCCACATTGTTGAAATATTCCTCGTAGCGCCGGAGCAGGTGAGCGCTGCCGCCCTCCATCCGCTGAATTTGCTCCCACTGCTCCTTGTTGCTGGGGTCTAGCAGGGCACTACCCACTTTGATAATGTTCTGAGGAAAAAAACACAGGCCCAAATTAGGAGGCAAACAAATCCCAGGCAATCAAGCAAAGCATTGGATTTCAAGTGGGGAGCACAGCAAGTGATTGGCATTACTGCCTCAGGTGAGCATATAATGAAATATTTTAATCCAGGCATGTTCTACTGCAGCCTTATGAAAATATGCACACCAGTTACTCACCCTGAGGTTATTTTACATTAAGGAAATCCTTTCAACCCTTTTATAAGCAAAGTAAGCCAAAACTGGAGACTATAAAAGAAAAAAAGTAGACAGCTCTCTTAAGACAGGAAACCCATGAGGAAAATGCAGAGGGAAAACCTAATCATATTTGCTTTGTCTCAGAGAGGAGAGACAGGAGCAGAGCGCTTGCTATGTACACTAAAGAATGCACCTAGGTAAATGAAAACAATATGGTCAGTTAACATCAAAAGAAAGCCATCGACAGAAATATTACTTTCTGTCCTATTTTGATTTTTATTTTGTCGATTCTTGACTAATTCTAAAGAATGAAAAAAGCAAATATTAATTTGCATATATCAACTTGGACCCGCATAAGAAATTATGTTCTTCTCCTTCCATTTTTATGTTGCTCACAAATGCTGCTAAAAAAGAGAATCTAGAAGAAGACCTAAGCCCCTTCTGCTCTTTGCTGCAAGATTGGAAGGGGGCACTCGGAGGAATTCTTAGCTGGAATGGAAAGAAAAGACCCTGAATAAGAGCAGCAAGTGGCTTAAATGAGAATCATGAGGATTCTAAGACCTTTTTAATCTTAGTGTACACATACTCTATACTGCTATGCCAAAATTAAATTCACAACTGAGGTCAAATCTGCATAAACTGTGGTAGGTTTTGGCAGTAGCTGGGTCTTTCACAAATACTCCAACTAGGAGAAATCCCCTGGCCATGAGCAGCTCTACCTATTTGTATGTGCACGAACCAATATCAATACAACGGGGATTGCTTTTGCATGGGGATTGCACCAGCTCTCCACTGGATATGATTCAAATCTTTCAAAGTTTCAGCATTTCAAAATGTTTCTAAAAGGGAATGTAAAAATATCTGAACTAGTAACTTTTTTGTTTTTTTGTTTTTTTTTTAAAATCAAACAGTTAAAGGGTTATGAATTTCATGCACGTTTTCTGTAAGGAAATACTTAACCTGGAAATTATAGGCCAAGTACAAGAAAGACACAAGGGCTTACTCATTTTTCTCAGTTTTTTACAAAAAAAAATGCAAAGAGATTGCAGGAATTCCAATGTGAAATCACACAGAATAAACCAGCTCAGAATTAGTCATTTAAATGAAACTGATCAAATTAGGTAGGTTTTCCAACAAAAATGAAATATGGTAGCTAAGGCTATTTCATCCAGGAACAGCACATCAATTTTTATTTTTCATTTTGGGAAATGTTACTTTTGGATGCCAGTATGATGATGTGTATGACAACCATGCTTTGCATGTTATGTGTATTCTACACACACACATGCACATACACACTGTGTGCGTGGACCACAAATCCAATGAGCAATTCCCAAATAAGCACCTAGGCAGTGCTGCCAAGCTCAACACAGGCTCAGGAGAGCAGGCAGCTTCTCTCTTACTTCATTGAATTCCACGTCCCTGGTGGCAGCCAGGTCAAAGCCTTGCTGCTGGCTTTCATACTGCAGGACCCTCATCATCATCTGGTAAGCTGTCCTCACGTCATTCCCATAGAGGCTGCTGGTATATTTGGTGGCATTCTGCAACATTTTCACAATCCGTATGGTTTTGTCTCCATCCAGTTTGGTCTCGTTGCGGGAAAACTTTTCATTCTGGAGTGCAGACAAGAATGAAGAAAAAGCCCAGGGTTTTTAAGCACAAAACTAATAGAATTTATTTCATTCTCA
>JAUBOD010000001.1:9761500-9772128 GCA_032353885.1 Nothura maculosa
TCATGGAGCTGAAAATCTACCTTGAGCTGCCTAACCCTAAGGGCTGCCTTTTTCCCTAGTGCCAGGCCAGAAGGAGGCTGGGATTCAAACTTCAAAGACCACATGCTGTAAAAGTGACTAATAAGGAGCAGTACAAACCGTGCAAGGAAGAGAGCGGCGTCTCCTTTAAACAAAACAGGAATAAAATGCATTTATTGCGGACTCAAAAACACATGAGTCTTGCAGAGGACTGCCACCATCACAAAATTTCTTCCAACATTTTCTTTATCCTATATCCAAGCAGTATTGACATTTGTGTCAAGACTTTTGCTTGCTATAGTTAAATCCTGGTTCGCTTGGAGGAGAGAAAGAAGCAGCCCTGACTTGTGAAGTGTCTGTGAAGCAGAAGCCAGGGAGATGCCACTTCTTGTTCCCTTTGCAGGTAGACACAACCCATCCCCACACTCCTTTTTGCCTACCTTTCTCCCCATCTCTAAAATGAGACGGACCATATTTATATTCCTCAAACACTGGCAATTAGTACAAACAATTGTACAGAATGCCAAGAAACTTGACTTTGTCTCTCCAGGCTTCCATGGAGGAGATGAGCGGTTTTGTTTTATTTGTAGACAATCTCAAATTCTATGCCTGATCCATAGCATTCTCCCCATTGCAGAGACAGAGGCAGGACAGACTGTGATTATAGGGATGAGAATCTCCCATGGGGAGTTTCCTTCATCCTTCCTTCAGACCACAGCTGAGTGAATAAAGAGATGTCCCACACTCATCTAGCGTTGTTGGCTGTGACCTGGGAGAACTACCAACTTCAACTGCAATGATCACCCTAATAATGCCAACCTCATTCCTGGGAAATCCAAGCACGCAGCAATGAACTGTTCAGATATCTCCTCACAATTTCCACAGAAATGAGCACGTGTGTATTCTCACAGGTGCCTAAAAAAGGCTAAGGAATTCATCTGTTAACATGCATTTTATAAATGGAGACCAAGCAGAGGAAATAAGGTCATCAAAACACATCTGTTTATAGTTTGCAATCTCCTGTGCAAATCTACTGTTTGCAGACCTACTGCTTCCATCCCATTTAAAATATCAGGCACGGATATTCTGAGGCATCTCAGCTTCATTCAGATCCTCTGTTTCCTTATAGGAAACATTTAAACTGCAGGTGCCCACACAGCTGGTGATTAAAGATACAGATGGCCTAATGGTGCCTCCTGGAGAACACATACAGATCAGTGGATCATGAAAGCTTTCTCTTATATACTTAATGATTATGTTTCTGATTTATAACTAATGCTGTTTTCGAAAGACATGATGCCAACCTGATGGACAGGCAAAGCAAATTAAACAAATAACCCAATCATCGACAGGCTTATGTTGAATTAAACATGTAGAGCTAGATGCTGTACATGAAGGAAATATTACACAGTGCAAATGTTTGTTTAGTCAGCCAGCCACAATGATGAAATCCGTATCTCTGGATGCTCCCTCTTTACTTAATCCACAAGTTCATGTGGCTTTTCCAGTAGTTTGGCAAACACCTCCTCTGCCAGGAACACCTTTTTATCATGTCCCAAGTTCAATTTTCATATAAAAATGACCAAGCAATTTTCCTCAAGGACCAAAAGAGAGTGTGATTTATTTCATGGACGCTAAAACCTACCGCACGCTCTGCTCTCCAGCCTGCAGTGCTGTTGTGACCACTTCAGGCTGCTGTAGGCACCGCTTCGTGAAGCACTGACAACATGGGAAGTGATGCAGCAGCAAACTGCAGATAGGGCCAAAAGCAGGAGAAGGTTGAACGGGAACCCTTGCAACCCAACACAGCAGATCTTGTTATGCTTGGCCAGTTATGCTTGTTTTTTCCCAGGGACAGATAATGTTGGGCACTACTAACATGGCCCTTGCTTAGCTCCCCACCCACATTAAAAACATCTACTTTAGAAAGTTGCTCTTTCATCGAAACGCTTTGTATGCCATGGATTAACATGCACAGCTCGCCTTGTTTGCCTCCGTAATAAGTGCAAATCCGCGGAAAGGAAAGCCATCCCGAAGCCAGCGCCAGCCTCTTCCAACGTTTCCAAGGGTTTGCTGGCCGGACAATAAGTTACCCTTCTGTTTTTGTTAATCAGTAGCTAATGATTTATTGACTGTTTCACATGGTTAAAGGTTAAAAAGAATCTGTTTCCTAGTTATTTTTAAAACAAAACCGCATTCTTCTGTCTTCGCCGGCGCAGCCCCCGCTGCCCCCCAGCCCAGAGAGGCGGAGTGTTGGGATCCCCCCGGCCTCGCCACTTCCCATGGCGGAGAGCGGCCCGGGAAGCAGAGCGGGAGCGAGGGCGGCACGTCCAGGGCCGAGGGGACATGCGGGGGCCGTGGGGCTCATTAGGCCCCGCGCCAGCCGCCTCCTTCGTTAACCTGCTGGCCCCGGCACGGCCGCGGGGCGTGCGGAGCGGGCAGGGAGCCTCCCATTCCCAGGCAGTGCCTCCCTGCTCCAGTGGTCAAAAACGCTCATTAGGCCCCAGCCGGGGCTGGGCCCGAGTGGGAAATAAATAAATAACAACTGGGGCGACTGAGGAAGCGCCGCGTGTGCAAGCCGGGAAGAAATGAGGAACTGCCCGATGGATTTGTGGCCTGTTTTGATCAATTGGGAGGCTGGAAATCTGGTCTGATTAAGGCAAATCATTACAGTTAATCTCTGCTTTGTAAAATTTCCCCCTGGTGATTTCTTTTAAGAGCACCTTTAAAATAATGCGGGGTGTGGAGCGAGAAGTCCTTCACACGCTCCCATTGGATTCTCCCTCCTTAGCCAGCAGGGGAAAGCAGGAGGAATATTTCACATCAAATCCTCGGTGCTTTGATGTAGATACCCCTTTCACTCCCCCAATAAGATAATGACACTTCTTTGCACAGACTTGGCTGGGAGAAACATGAGAGCCTGTGACAGTGAAACGGGAAACAAAAAGCTTCCCATCACCAAGGCAAAATGCAAATCCTGAAAAGCCACCAGACCAGTTCCTTTTCCTAGAGAAACTGCGCTGAAACGCGGATCATCTCAGGCTCATCAGTCATGGACCAGGCCGGGCCTGGATGCGGAGCAAGTCTGACTGGACCGATCTGTTATCTCCTCCGCAGCTGCATCCAGGGGCTAAACTTTGATGTTCAAGGCAGCAGCTTTGGACACCGCAGGCGGCCCAGCTTGGGTCTCCCCCAAGCTCCTGCAGGGCCCTGAGCTTGCTCTGGTACTGGCAAAACCCGCCACAGCATCGACAGGAAGAACGGGATTTTCTTGCTTGCAATGGAAATTTTATTCTCAAATTTGTATTACCAGGTGCCTCTGCTCCTCATGGCCAGAAGCACCAGTTTGTGCTTCCAAACTGTGCCTGGCCCTCCTGGATGATGCTGCCTTTGTGTGTGGGGGACATGAGCATCGCGCCGGCCTCGTCAACCTTGCCCAGCTCCTTCCCTCCCTGCTCGGCTCGGCCCTCATCTTCTTTCCTGCTGCCTCCTTCTCCTCCTCCATTCGCTCTCCCAGTTCAGCAGCACCTTCTCCCTTCACCTTTTGTCCCTAGGCACCTGCCAAAAATACCGCTCCCAAATGCTTCCAGTCTTCTATAAATAGTGTAAGTTTTACAGCTTAACTTTGCACCTAAGACTTGGATGTTATCTCTGCCAGAGTCCAAACAATCCCCAGACGTGAGCAGGGCGACGCTCTCATTCACTCCCTCCATTTGGAGCAGTCCTGTTGTTCTCTCTGGCAAGTGAGCTTGGCAAGTGAACTGCTGCTCAGTGTGACAGAAGGGGTGACCACAGGGTCTGTCAAAGCCAGGGAGAGCTCCCTTCATCTGCTCCAGGAGCTACTCCTCCGGCTGTGTCCAAGTCTCCGCTCAGCTTCCCCTTCACATGGATCTTTCTGCACAGTCAGGTGCAGCTGAGGCAAGTGCTAATTCCCGATGGATGCAAAATACCTGGAAAGCTCCCCATGGATCAAGGAGTTACTGCAGATTTACTGTGTGATTAAACTGAGATAGCAGCTGAGTTCAAAGCCCCTGCACCAAATTCCTCAGGTGCCATTTCAGTGACTCTGCTCCAAGCCGCGTGCCACACTCAGCCAGGGCTGCAGCCTGGCCCAGGCAGACTGGAGCGGGGAAACCGTCGGCTGCAACCAAGGGAAGGACAGGGGCATTTTCTGGAAAAGGAACATATCCGCTTGAAGCAAAAGAACACACAAAATAACAACAGCCAGGTGTGAGATCTGGCTGTCTTTATAGCTATAGCTCTGCAACAACAGGGACATGAATCTGTAGCTGCTCAAGTTTGTCTTGTGTCTGTATGGACCAATGTTCACCTGACATTAATGTGGGGAAAGAGCAGAATCAGGATCACACCAAGAAAGCAATGCTACAGCCTCAGGGAAGGCAGAATGGGGCGCGTGTCCCTAACCGCCAGTGCCTGCGGTGTCACTTGTCACCTACTGCCCCATGTCCTCCAGCTACCGCTGTCCATGCAGGCCACTGCGTCGTGCTACGTGGGGCACGACTTCAAAGCTGCTGCACCAGCCTCGATGTGCCCATCATGTAAGAGAGAAGCAGAGGCCCTCAGGCCAAGCATTTAATTCCTGGCCCATTTGCAGAAGTGACAGCAGTGAGTGCTGAGCATCTTTGATGAGGATGAGGTCTCCAGGCCTCTCCTGAAGAGAAGGGCAGGTGCTTGGCATGGCTGCAACTTCAAGCCATGGTCCACGCCATCACTCGCTAAGTGCAAACACCCTGGTGTTATTTCTGAAAGGCTTTTGCTCTCATTTGAGCCCCACAACATCAATTATTTTCAGCTGTTGCTTGCAAATTCTGAAGAGCAATACCACAGGAAAAGCACACGGAGGACAGAGATATGAAACCATCCCCATCCTGCACTTGCTTGGTCAACTTCTTCCCTAGCAGGGTAACAGATTTCCCGAAGCTATTCACTATGGCTGAGCAATTCAGGGCTTTGGAGCAGGACACACTTTGCATTTCAATGACCTCTCAATGACTTTCACTGCTTTACACTTTCATTTCCTGAGACGCAGATTTAGAGGCGAGTTATTTGTTATTCTGTGTCAAGCCAATGGAATGTCACTCTACAGCCAGATCCTGATTTCCTTTCTCAGATATCAATCACTTTTCACTTACCCCTTACCAGAAAAAAGAAACAAAAACAAACAAAAAACCCCAACCAAATTGCTAATTGAAATCTGTGCGAATAAATATTGGTGAAGTGGCAGGCAGCTGTGTTTTCAAGTCCAGGTTTGCATGTGCCTGTTCTGCACGGAAAGACCAGCCGCCTCCACGGCTCCCGTTAAATCTGGCAGGAATCTCCATCCCTGTCAAAGCAGGGCCAAAAAGAAAGTGAGCATTAGCCAGGTTGCCCTTTGAGGATATTCCGATGTCAGGAGTGTCACGATGGGTGTCACTGGCCCAGAGCAAGGTCCACTGAGGCAGCACCAGAGGACTGTGCTAAAGGAGAAGGCAGATATCCAGCTCCCAGCCTTCTCTCCTCTTAGGAAACTGGAGTTTCACAGAGTCCTCCTTGCTCAAAGGGGCTGACACTGTCACTTCACGAGCCTTCAGTGACCCCAGGTGAATCCTGCCTTGTGAGCACTGCCTCCTGCTAAGCCAGAACTCTCTTTCAGGAAAAGAAACCTAGACTTGCATTAAAGACTTCAAAGGACAGTGAAACCACCAGAATCATGGGCAAATGATGCTGCTGCTCCTCCACCTTCACTGTTAACAGCATCCTATACTATTTCTAAATAGAATCCATCAAGCTTCAGTTTCCATCCATCAAATCCATGATGTTATCTAGACTAGGACTTCCAAAGACAATCCTCACGATTTGAGTGGAAGAGGATAAACTGGACCTCACTAAGGACTGGAGTCTCTGAATCTTGGACTGGAACACTGGGAAATGACTCATAAAGCAAACCATTTTTTTTTTGCACAGATTGCCTTTTATGATGGCAATTTAAAAAATTTAGTCTTGAGCATGTAGGAAATGACATGTTTTGCACTCAGACACAAGGAACATTTTATGTGTTTGACTAGAACAACATTTTGAACTTTAAATGTAAAATCCTGGCATGCATTCAGCAATGGAAAATCTACTTTTTTCCTTTCCTTTTGATGCCTATAATTTTAACTGCCACAGTTTTAAAAGGGCCAGGCCCACTGCAAAATACACAGTGAGGATAAATAATTCAAAAAGCATAGATATACCTTCCTCTAACTCAAAGGTCATATACATAAAACTTGCCTCAAGCACAAGCTACCATCATGTTCATGAGTCTGTCCACCAAAGAACACAGTAGTGTGCTGATAGACTTTTAAGATAATTATCTGCTTTTAAGAAAATTACCAAGAACTATCAAAGCTGTATCTGGCTAACAATTGACCTCTTCAGTTGGAGGATAAATTAAACACGCAAGTCCCTTAGGACTGTGGCAAATATTTTGGTCAAAATTAGCAAAGAAAGTGACCTTTTAGCTGCATCACTTGGATGGCTTTTCCTCTTTGTGTTACTAAAGTGCTCCCTGCAACTTTCTCTGTGAAAAGGAGGCCTCACATTTCTGCAACTAAGCACAGATGGGTTCTTTTCAGAAATAAAGTTTAAGATTCGCCTGCAGTCACACTGTATGTTTTTGGTGTCTTGTGAATTTTTCCATGTTCAAATTCTGGCAAAAAAAACAATACCATGAAAATTCTGTCAAAGAAAAGGCACCCACCACAACTGACAACAAATCTTGCAAAAACTATGGCCAGTGCCCAGCTGGAGGTTAGTGTTGTCCACTGCCTGCTGTGGCACCACTCATCGAAAAATCCCTTCAGTTATTAAATACTAAATGTTTGCAATGCTGTGAGTGGTAAGGGAGTGATCAAATCAAAGACAGACAAATCTCATGTAAGACCATGTAAAATCTGCTTTGTTTTGAAAGGAAGCACTGTATTTTACTATGTTTTCTGTGCTTTCTGCCTTACACACCTGATGGAGCCTTTAAAGGCTATATTGGCATTTCTTAAAGAGATATTATAAATCTAAATTTGAAGAAGCAGATGCACAAAAGCAGAGATTTTTTTCTGGTTAATTGGAAAAAAAAAGCCATAGAGAAGTATATTGTTCTTAAGTGAATATTTCCAGTATTTACAGGGCTGCTCCTCCCACTATTTCTCCTAGTATATTGCTTAATGCTGCAGTTAATGTCCTGCGTGCTACAGGGCAGTTCTTCACCACACAGCGCCAAGAGGAGCTGCAGCAGGTTCCTGCTGACTACAGATGCTGTAAACACAGCAAGTCTGAATAGGATCTCATTTTGAGCCAATAAAATTCCAAGTGCAGTGGGGCCCACATCTGATCAACAGTGGCATTATTATAATCTTCATCAACGGCATTGTTTGCTTAGAAAATCCTTCGCAATCCCTTAATAAATTAGTGTGGAAGCCACCGGGAGGATTAATTTCAGGAATTCTCCCTCTGACCGCAATTACGTCTCTTCAGATGTCGCAAATGGGAGATATTTATGTAAGTCATTTTGAGTCTTTACTATGTGTCTGATGACTTGACTTCTACCAGGCTTTGTCTTTACACTTTCTGACTGCTCAGACCAAGAAGGCAGCTTTCTTGGCAGCACACGGGCTGCTTTCAGGCCCCAGTCCTTCACCTAGGGCCCAGTGACTACAAGTTACGCTGAGCTGGTGGTGGCTCTTGGCTCCTATCCCAGGAGCCGCTCATCTCTGTTGAGCTGCGGGCAGATGCCTGCGTTGGGAATGGGCAGCAGGGTCAGCTTGGCCTGGAGGGCAGGGATGAGCATGTCCAGAGGGGTCTTCTCACAAAAACAGGGCCTGGATGCCCCAAGGAGCAGGGCAGCGCCTAGGGAAGCTCACGAGGGGCCTCTGTGCACTGCTCTTGTTTGCCAGGGGGCAGAGCACTGCAGAGGCAGCCTTGCTACTAAAGATTAATTTTCTCTCAACACAGAGCTTCTGCGGCTTCTCTCAGCAGAGTCTTCTGCTGCAGGTGTCACAAGCTGAGTTACGCTCAGCGGTATTGGGTATCTACCTGCCTTTGCTTTTCTTCCAAAGGCGGCAGGACAACAGTGAGGGGTGAGACCGATTCCCAGTCCCAAATAAAGAATGAAGTTTCCGTAATGGGTAAATCTGCTCTCACCAGAGCGGCTCTGTGTTTTCGGGAGGAAATGGGATGACCTCCTACCAGCCCCACAGCACCGGGGCAGGGGTGCCGCAGTCAGCAGGGCTTGCGCTCGCCCCTACCAGCACTTCCTACCGCTCATCCCGTCCCCTTCAAAACAAAGGGCTACATTAATCTCCCTGGTGCAGATACACAGCACAGCTCACTCTGCTGCAGTGTGTCCTGATGACAGGAGGAAGATCCTACCTTAGGGGCCTGCCCTGTGAGGAAAGGCTGAGAGAGCTGGGCCTGTTCAGCCTGGAAAAGGCTAAGGGGGGATCTGATCAGTGTCTGTAAATACCTCAAGGTAGGCAGTGAGGAGCAAGGGGCTGGTCTCTTTTCAGTGGTGGCCACTGACAGAACTAGAGGAAACAGCCACAAACTGAAGCACCAAAAGTTCCACAGGAACTTAGGAAAAAAAATTCTTAACAGTGAGGGTGCCAGAGCCCTGGCACAGGCTGCCCAGAGAGGTGGTGGAGTCTCCTTCACTGGAGATGTTCAAAACGCGCTTGGACGCAGCCCATGTCCCGAGCTCTGAGTGACCATGCATGTGCAGGGGGGTTGGACTAGAGGATCTCTAGAGGTCCCTTCCAACCTCAAGCATTCTGTGCTTCTACCTCCTTTGCTGGGGAATGCAAGTGGTGCTGAGCTCCCAGGTGCCCAAGAGTGTGCCTGCACAGAGGCCAGTAGTCTCTGAATTGTGGACACACTCCCAGAGACTGGTGCTGGATGGAAAGGATCTGGCCAGATCTTGTGTTTGGAAGAAGAGGTAGGCCTGGGATTTAAGAAGGAACCTCTGTATTCGCTTCCTGGAGCCCTTTGGCAGGACCCTGTCTCTGGCTGCTGCTATGTAGTTGCACAACATATGGTCCAGGAGCCAAAACTGAGGCTCTAGTAAGACAAAGGCAGTGATGAAAGTTAGAGATTTGCTATAAAGATAATCCTAAAAATAACCCTGCTAATGAGATGCAGCCATAACATTTGTAGCAGCATGAGAAAACACAGGGGTTGCTGAAGCCAGAAGGAGGAGGGCACTCAGGCCTGCGATGCTGCCGGCGCAGGTAGCGCTCGGAGTGGCTCGTGAGGTGACGCCCGGCCAGGTTCCCCATAGCCGCAGGGCAGTGCCATGCACCCCTTTACCGCAGGGTGCAACGGCCCCTGCACCTTTGCTGCTGGGCCTGGCTGGCCACCGAGGCCTCCCCATTGCCAGCATCGCTGCAGCTGCATCCCAGAGTTGTTGCTTCTCTCCTCAGGTCTCCCGCGGGAGCTCGTCAGGCTCTCTCATCATGTCTGTGCTCTTACACATCCTTCTTCCTTCGCTAGACCAGAAATCTACCATAGGATGGACATCCAAGATAGATCTGTGCAAAAGGCCTTTTCAGCAAATGGTTTGATGTTTGACTCGATTTAGAACACGAGAAAAAAATCCCACTGTATCTCCAAGGTAGCCAGGTACAGGTTGTCTATTTTATCTCAAGGCTCTTGCTCCTGTCCACTATGGAAAGTCTTTACCTTGAAGATGCTAAACACAACACAGACACAACAAAAACTGTACACAGAGATAGACAATGTGCATGCAGTGAAGAGAGGTAGACTGCAACAGATCTGCAGATGCTTTTAATTTTATTTAAACTAATGACACTGAAAGATGTTATCTCCATGTAGGTAAACCCTTAATTTATGCCTCTTTAGACATCTTTGAATAATGGGCAAATAAATGACTGCTGCGGAATGGCCAACTCTAGCAAGCAGAAAGAGAAGCTGAGGCTGCCAGAAAACATGAAAGCCTTCACGGATGGGTGCTGATGAGAAGCTCCTTGAATTCTTCTACAAGTCCATGGTAAGATGCACGCCAAAATAAACAACATGGTAGAACATCTCAAAACACACTTTTCTTCCTGTAGCAGTACTGATTTCTCATATGTTCTAGACTACACCAAAATAAGCTGTTCCTCTGCTTTTCCCTTTCTTTTTTTTCCCCCCTGAGGTGCTGTGTTTTCTTGGGATTGCTTCCTTGAACAGTCAAGTGTCAGAAGCCACAGCAGAGAGATGGGACTGCTTTGTAGGCAACCAGAATCACTGGTGCCCAGTGAGGCCCTCATTCCCAACTCCCCGCAAGTTTGGTCTACCTGGCACTGTTTTTTACAAGGAATCTCCATTGGAGGCTTTGATTCCACCCTACTGGAGTCTATTTGGAATTCTCCTTGAGGACTGGTGGACCCTGAGCTGACCAGGACAGTGGTATGGCCACCACATGGCTGGCAGGGCATGCAGAAGCAGAGGGCAGTGGTGAGCAGGACAGGTTCCCCTGGAACCATGGTTGCTGTAATCTGTTCTGTGTTCTTGGATGAAGGAGAAGCAGGATTTCACCAGGGAATGATGGTGTTGGGGGAGACAGTGATGACACAATC
>JAUBOD010000001.1:9800565-9810887 GCA_032353885.1 Nothura maculosa
CGCCCTGTGAGGTACTGGCATTTTTACCTCTGTCCACACCTTCACCCAGAGCTCACTTCACCTGCTTCTGAAAGATGTACAAGATATAGAGCAGGAGAAAATCATCTGCTTTGCACAGTGTGCACTGTATTTGTTTGCTTAACTGAACTACATCCTCCAGCCTCCCAGCCATGCACGTAGCTCCCTGCACTCAAAGGCACCTTTGTTACTGTGTGCCACTCACCTAGGTGTGCACATTCGGGTAAAACAAAAGAACCTAATGTGGTCCTTATTCTGAAAGAGGAGATTAAAAATATATGTCCTTGTTCACTCACCTCCTTACGCCACAGGAAGTGAAGCTAATTTCAAGTATCCAAGAACTAGTGAGTATTCAGATTTCAAAAATACCTTGTAAAAGCTCAGTTTACCTTTGTGCCAGTAACAGAAGACTCCCGAAGAAAGAGAAACTTTCATCGTGTATAAATGACTAACAATTACATCAAAACAAATGGAGAGCTTCAAAGCAGGATGGAAAAATGGGGGGAAATTCCATCCGATTAAGATCGGACATAATTATCTTCTACAGGAAATAAATACTATATTTTTAACAGGTGACCAGTCAGATAAATTCAGTACAGGGTTATGATTGTGTAGTGATTTATCATCGACTTTCAGCATATCTCACCAAGTAGATGACAGCTACTAGTATTTTCTTACAATTATTTTTCTACATGGGCTCTTAATTGGGAACCTGGAATTTCAGAGTTTCCAGGACAGGCTGCATTTCACTGTCTACTACCACTCATATTTCATCTTTTACAGTTAACTTGAAGATTCATAAATGTCTCATACTAGTCTACTAGTCCTACATGGAGTTGTAATACCACTACAGTGACTCAGCTGATGCCATCATTCCAACAATGTTCTACTCATTCTCATATACTATCATTATATTATATAATTCAATATGCACTGATGTTATAAAAATAAACTACACTAAATATTAAAAAGATATAAAGTATATCATTTATATATATATTTTTAGTATAACTCGGAAAGACATCATTATGACTAACAGATGCAAATTTAACTTCTAAATGGCTATGAGACTATCTCAAGAAAGACAAAAATAATGAGTAAAATAGAACAGTTCTTAAAAGGGATTGTGACACGATTCAACAATGAAGCAAATGCTTCATAACATATTTCTGATAACATATTATTTCTTGGTAACACTTTCTACCTCATTTGGTAACAGAGATTAAAAGCAACTGCCACTTAATGGCCACCACATGTGGGTAAGTGTGTCAGGCTTAATGTGAAAACCTTGTCATGCAGTGATGAGCCTCAAGGCACTAATGTAACATCAGTGAACCACGGAGGAGATACTACACTTCAGCTGCCTGTGTTGGCATTAAACCAGGAATATTTGATAATATTCCTATCAATTTACAGGTCAAAAGATTCCAGAGTGCTCTTGAACGGGCCTGGGGTTCTTTCTCCCGGTTATCCTGGTTCTTGGAACTTCAGGATTTGCCAAGTCTTGGCTGGTGAAGCTCCTTGTTGAAGGAGCCCAGCACGTTGCCCATGGGGCAGTGATGGACCAAGTCCTGCTGCGTGTACAAATGACACAGTGCATTGGCCTCACATCTCCAAATGTGCGCCTTGCCTATTCCGAGTACTGTGTTAATTATTAAATGTCCTCATGGTTTATTTATATGGAGAAGACTACTCTATTTGTTTAGCATATTCAGCCTTTTCTTTCCAGAGATCCTCAAAACCTGTCAGATAGGAATAAACATTATTCCAGTACCTAAGTCATGGATGAGTTAAGTTTATGTATAGGTATCTTTTTGTTTAATGAGACTTGCTACTCCAAGCCATTCCTGTAAGAACGAGTTAAATGGAATGAACTGGTTGCAAAATCTGCATTGTGGTGCCCACTGCTGCACAATGTTTGCACCAATTCCTCACAAGGGAAAATGGGCTTCACAGCGTGTTCTGTTGCATAAGTCATCCATGAGAAGGCTGGTAAGAAAACTGGCAAAGTGTGAAAATCGCAGGCAGATCCAGGACTTCATCACCTGGCAGAAGGGTTTATTCTGTAGCTTTGGAGGATCCCGCTGTCCTGAGGCCCTCTCTGACCTGAAGGAACCCTCCTCCTCCTGCCCCTCTTCTGAGGAAAAAGCCTCATTTACCTGTGGCCACCATGTCCCCACTTGCCACCAGCTCCCTCGTCACATCACTGAGTTATTAACTACCACCTCGATTCATGAAAAGTGAAGGAAAATCCTTTCCCTTAAGGGGTTTCATGCATCCCAGCAGGCAGACACGCTGTGTAGCCGTGTTTAAAATTAATAATTTATCTTTTCAATTTTTTATAACTTTAGGGGCTAAGCCAGACATTCCTGTGATTTCAGCATAAATGACAGCTGGGCAGCCCTTAGGTGCTCCACACTTAAACACGCATATAGCTTCAAATACGAAAAATCCCTCTGACTTTACTGAAGTATCAGAAAACTTCCAGCTAATTTTCTTCCGTGGCTTTTCAAGAGCATTTAGGAAGTGGCACTTTGACCTTTAATAGTCATCAAGTAAACTACAAGGCCAAGCAGCTTCATCACCAGGCTGCTAGATACAGGTCCAGAGCAGATCTGCAAGACCTGAATATTGTCCCGCCTGGGAAGGTTGGGCCAACACTTGGTCCTCACAGTTGCATGTGTGGGGACATGTGGGATTTATCCTAAGCGACGTGTGACATGGAATTGCCTCCACCAGATGCTACTGCCAGGAGTATTTCTCCCTTTGAGTAAGAATGTCAGCAATTTCAGCATGATACGGAGCTGGCTCAGTTGACAGTGTAACTTATAAATCACGGGTAATAGATAAGATAAACACATACCAGTGTAGTCCTCGTAGCACTCGCAAGTGTAGCCCCCTTCTCGGCTCCGGCACAGCCCGTTGTTACCACAGGGGTTGGAGTAGCAGAGGTCGATCTCAGTCTCGCAGTAGTCACCCGTGAACCCCGGCGGACACCGGCACCGCAGCCCGTTGATGGGGTGGATGGGACGGAAGAGGACGGTGTTGGAGCTGATGAACGGAGCAGAGCTGTCGAACTTCAGCACGGACACGCACTTCATGTAGTTCTCACAGGGCTCCCGCAAGCAGATGTTGTCGTCAAAGGGCAGCACCCTCTGCGTGGAGATCATGGTCAGCAGGGTCCTGTTGAGGTAGATCTGCTCCTGGAGGTCCTCGGAGGGGAAGAACTTGTTTCGAATGCCCCCTGGGAGCAAGGCCGAGAAGGTCACGTTGAGGATGTTGGAGCTGACGTCCGTGTCATTTTGGATGTTGAAAACGAAGATGCTGTCCTTGGCTGTGGACAGCACGGTTGCCACCCCCTCCACAAAGAGAGAAAGGAGCGGAGAGAGGAACTTCTCCTGCGACATGTTCTCCAGCCGCACCGTGATGCTGTTGGTGAGCATGTCGTCTGTGATGATGGTGACGCGCAGGGTGCAGACCGCCGTGACGCTGTGGACCCCATCTGAAGGGAACAGAGACAGAAAACAGGCTCAGCCCAGGGACATGGAAGTCAGCACTGTCCTGTGAATAAGACAGACCTGCAGGGGGATGTGTGGAGGGGACGTGGAGGAAACGTATCTACCTTCCACAGTGTAAACCAGGGCCTGATTTTGAGCGTCAGGAAAACAGCAGCAATGACTGCAACTTAAAGGAGCAGAAATAGCCTGACAAACCTGGAGCACATCCCAGGCAGGCACCCGGAATGGCGAGCAGGTAACGGGACACTCTGGTGCCCACGACATGGCTCATGGGCAGGGGAGAGCTCTTGATAGGAGCTACGTGTATCTTAATACAAGCCACAAAATGGTTGACAACCAGTGCTGGGCAGCTGTCACTTTTCACAGCACAACACCAAAATTATCTTCTCCAGGAGCGGTCTCAGGATTTAGGAGGCAAAAATATGCAGAGGCAGAGAACTGTTACCAGAGCTTTAGATAAAACTCATCTAAGGAAACAATTCTTCACATTTGAACATTTGAACTTCTTCATTCTTCACCTCTGAACTTCTTCAAAAATCTTTATGGAGAAGGTGACCCAAATCAAATAAGCCCATAATGTCCATACACACTTAAAATCAGTTCCATTTATTCCTTTAGAGAATTTCTGACATTGTCACAGATGTTTTGCAATAAAGAAATTAATACCCGCTACCAGACTGAGAGATGCCAGTGTAAAATTTTGGTATATCCCTAGGATTACAGTGAATGTACAAACTAGAGTGTTCATTATACAAATTATTAAACACAATAATGCAATTTAAACAAATTAAATCTGAGCATGAAAGGGGAAACTCCATCATCACTGGAATCAAAACACCTCGTTTCATCCTGTCTCCTTGATACCATTGAGGCTTCATTTTTTTTTTCTGATCTGCTATATTTAACTGAAAAAATACAGAGCACATTTCACAAAGCATGGTTAGTATTATAGTAGCATCCAGAAATCCCAACAGAGCTCAAGACTGCAATGGCAAGAGGGAACGTACAGAAGAATAAGAAAAGCTCCTTCTCAAAAACCTTGTGGTGTAAAGTGTAAACAAAGGACCCTAAGTGGGGTGCAGACAAATGACCTGATTTTAATGGATTTAGCTGGAAAATATCTGGCCCATAGACATGTTAGAATCTAGTTCTCCCAGGTCTCAGCTTACCACTGTATTATTGGCCCAAAGCGCCCCTGAAATAATATAGCTTCACATATGACTTGCTATCGTATTTTTACTGACTTCACATGTGACCTACTCTTATATTTGTTTTTAAACATGTGCAGAATATTGTTTTGTGTCATTCTAACATAAAACTGCAGCATTAACTGCATTTAAATCAAGCTAAAATCAACGTTTTGAAATGTTACGAAGGAGCTTTCAAGAACAGAAAAAACTCAGGGGCTCCTTTACTATCACTGGTGCACCTGAAGAACTGGTACTTATTTTAAAAATAAATGCCTTGGGACAGATTTTTTTTTCCATTAGTATAGAAACCATGGAATAATTTGGAAGAGCACAGTAAACCAAATGGCTTTTGACTCCCAATCGGAGCGTCCGTCCCCACTCAGCTGTTGACTGTTTTCCTTTCACACTGAAGCAGCTTCTTGGCAAATAGGAGGATTTTTCCTCCTCCGTGCCGCTTTACTCCTGCCTTGCTAAAAGCAAACAGCAATAAGGAGTCACTGTTTGGGGTGATCTTTTTGATGCTCCCATCTGACCAGCTCACTCGACAGCTTTCACTTCCTCCCAAGTTTGCACAAATCCTCCTCCTCAACCCCATTTTAGAAATCTGTAGTCTCTGTGAAGACACGACACTGAAAGCAAGCTTTAAAAATTAGCAGACATGAAGCCTTCGTTATAAGCCTGGATTTCTGGACAACAGATAGCACAGGACACATCTTATTTTCTTAAACGACCAGTTTACCCACTTCTGTCAACCCTGTGGCTCATTCCACTGAAGGAACAGAAGCAGAACAAACTATTCCCTTTCTTTTTTTTCTCCCCAAAAAGCAATCCACATTTGCTTGCCTGTTCCATAGGATGCCGGGGCTTTTTTGCTCTTTCTCGCACAATACGCTACACAACTTCTGTGCGCAAAGAGGCCTCTGGACAATGGGCCCTTTTCTTAAGAAAACACTATGAGCTATAGCCCCTGGTATGTATAGTAAGGGGACAAAATACTCTGCAGTGTCTGACAACACACTAGAGTCTACAAGAGTCCACAAACTGTCATAATCAATATCAACTGTCACCGTCTACAAGAGCTTCCCAGCATTCACAACCGCTGCTCTGACACAGTTAATAAATCACTGGAAAAAGCCCAGCGTCGGATACCACATAGGCTTGTTGTTTGGGAGGCAGCACAAAGGAAAACCAGGCTCAGGCGCACAACTGCAGATCCTCCAAAATTAAAGGGTGGTTTAAAGGCAAATTTTTCTTGTTGTGGCCCTGCTGCAAAGCATTAAAGTAAAAGGAGAGCCAAAAGGAGCCGAGCGAGGCTTCTATGTGTGTTTGTGCTCTGACAGCAAGAGACTGGTGCAATTCCCCAGTTTACTGGACAACTCTCTGTTTCATAGCAGCAGAGTGTCTGAAAGCAGAATCAGCGGATTTGCTCATTTTATTAAATCAGAAATCTCCACAAAAATTTAGAAATTCAGAAATTTTATTAAATCAGAAATCCACAGAAATCCTTAAAAAAAAACCCCAAAAACTGTGGTTTTATGTGGCCAGATTAGTATCGATTCCACTTTCAATGGAGAAAATTTGCTTTGAGGACCTCGAACAAGTACGATAAAGAATGGGGAAATTTTTTCCTTTAGTGCAAATTGAATTAAGCCCTAAATACACAATAATACTGTTTTGAGATTCACAGCTGAAATTCTCCATCAAAGTTTCACATGTTTATTGTCAGAGATACAAGAAAAATAATATTAGAAAGTAGCATTTTATGGAGCAGCAGCACTTTCCATCCCTTCACAGTCTGACATGCCTACCATATGCAGCTAAGCCATATAAATACACAACCAATCTGTTAGTCTGCCGAGAAGCCGTTAACATCATCTGTCTTTTCAAAGGTCTTGAGATATCGCTACAAAAAAAGAAAAATCTTTACCATGTTTCTGCAGATGCAAGATGGATTCAGTCAGGGGTGTGAAACCAGCTTCAAATAATATTACACAGGAGAAACTCAGGAAGTCAGGATACACGCTGCTCTCTGGAGTCGACCTTACCATTCACCAATGTATGTATGGATAATGCATAGAGTATTACAAGTACTCTGGCATCTCATACTTCTGTGTCTGGCCAAACATCAGTATCCTGGACAGCTGGGTGACCATACAGAAGAGGTGTTCGCTACAAATGCAATCCATGCCCACCAGCTTTTTATCCCAGCAATATTATTCTTCGTATGATTTCCACAAAATAAATATCCAGAAGGGAGAAACCCAAGCAATGGGTTGTGATTTGTGCCACTGTCACTGATGAACAGACAGAAGGACTAATCTTAATCCTCCATCAAACTAATGAAAAGATTTAATAGCAACCACATACTCGGATGGATTACAAAGACAAGAGAAGACAGCAGGGTTGACAAAAGCTCAAACTTCCCTAAAGCCCCCTAACAACTGAAAGTTTATTAAATAGTCATTGTTTCACGATCACTTTTACTTTACGACAAATCCAATCAAACCTGAGACTTTAATCTCAGCTTTCTATCTTCTGGCAGTCCATAAACCAAACAATTTTATTATCTAGAAATGTAAACACAGCAATGTTTAATTGAAATGTGTATTTGGCAAAGGCAGTACCTGGCCAGAAAGAACCTTTTTGTTTGTTTTTTATGTTGCCAGAAATAAAATAATTATCACTTCTTTTTTTTTTACTTAATATATACAAAGATATTAGAACTAATTATCAAAGCTACATTTGCATAAAAATGCTGCATCATCACAAGTTTGTTTCACAAATACCCTAGTCCACACTCATTTCTGCTAAATAACAGACACTAGAGTTTACAATATGCAAATTCATTGGCTAGCATTAGGCAAAGTAAGGACACTCTACAGGTTCAAGTAACCTCCGAGTTTTCCTAGGTCAGAAGAAGCAGGTATGTCCGTGAGCAGCAGGTTTCATCTGTTAACGGAGCTTCAGATGAGTGTTTGATGCCACTGCATGCAACCACGTCTTTAAAAAAAGGCAGTGAAAATCATGAGGAACAAGGCTGTGCCAAGCAGAGTTGCAATTCCCTCCCTACAGGTCCACAGCAGAGAAGAAACCAAAGGGTTGACGTGGCTACAAAGAAATAAGGGAAAAAGGCCTCAAGATTTTCAGCTCTGTGTTCAGTACTACCTGCTAGTCCTGCAATAAACCTTTTTAATGATGAAGGCTCTCATGAGACTTTTAATGATAAGGAAGATACTTCTGGTATCTCTCGGGATGCTCTTGGGCAGCAGCAGTGCATAAGCAGGAGCTGCTCCTGCAGTGAGGCCAACGGGCAGCACCTGGCAAAGTTGGGACCCGAAATGCACGTCCTGCTGAGCAGACATCAGTAGAAGCCAGGAGACATCCACTAAAGTGATGTAGTTCTGCACTACACAGGGCTGGTCTCACAGATACTGAACATCCTGCATGTGCGTTTCAACCACCCTGAAAGAGGCTGCAAATGCACAAAATAACAGCATGGTAAGCTCATTCCTTCCAAACCGCTGCTGTAGGCTACGTAAAACTGCTCTATGATCAGAAATGGGAAAACTATGAACATCCATAAGACAATCTCTTTAAAATACTGCCCGCTTTATGCAGAAGTTTGAGAGTCTACAGCTCAGAGAAAATAACCTAAAAGAAAGTAAACAGAACAGAGTAAGGATGGTGGGAACCTAAGTAAGATGTGTTCAGCAAAACAGCAGAAAATATGTGTTAGCAGAAGGAAGAACAAGCCTAACTGAGGAGGGCTGGGGGCCCTCGTCCACCAACGTCTATGCGGCCCAAAGGTCCCTGGCCAGTGATGGGAACAGCCGAGAGCACCAATTTCTCTTTTGCTAGAGAAAAGTGCCACTGAACGGTGCAATAAGAGAAAAGAGCACAAAGTAATGCCTTTAAGATATATGTTTGATCTTTTCTTTTTGGAAAAATGTGAATGTATTTTGTGTGAACATCCTGCCATTTCCCAGAGCAGCACTAATGGGAGTTGTCAGAGACTGCCAGCTCTGGGATCCCAAACGCTGCCCAAGGGCAACTCCATCTTTCCAGAAAGCTGGATGGAATGACAAGGGACTGGTTCCCACCAGCCACATGAAGCTCAAGATGTTCTGTCCCTTCCTTCATCTCAAGCCACCAGTCTCAGCTTTGCACATACAGAGGAGCCCTGACTGCCAGCACAGTCTGAGGGCTTTGGAAAGGACAAGTGATAATAATTATCTATTATCCGCACAGTGCCAAATGCAGAAGTACTGCCCTGAAGAACGTGCAAGCCAAGGTCTGCTCTAAGGGCCAGCAGGAAGAATGGAAGCCACCAGCTCCAGAGGGCCCTGCAAAGCCTGGCTTTTCTTCTGTATTCTGACTAATACTGCCTGGCAAATATATATCTTGCCAAGGAAGATATAAACTTTGACATGGGGGAATCTTAGCACACAGCGAGAGGATCTAGACTATTGTGATGTAGCTCGCCACACCATTTTATTTTGTTTTACAAATATTGCTATTACAATATATTTTGGCATTTCCCCAAAACAGTGGAAGCATAAGCTATAGGAAAAGCAGCTTCTTTCTTCTGATGTTCCACATCAGTAATTGTATTGATTTTCCAGTCAGTCATGTGCATTTTAACTCTTTGCAGGGGGCCAATTTAAAGAAACTGTAAAATTTCCCTGGAAAACCCAGGTCCATTCAGAGATTTCATTGAAATGCAGGAGACCCTGCGCTCAGCAAAAGTTTTTCCCAGACCACCATGGCCAGTATTCGTGGATGATTTTTAATACCAATAGTGATTATTGCAGATATGTTCAGACACGGGTCAATATATTAAACATCCTGGCAATTTGTAAAGAAAAAAACGTGGATGAAGTCCCCATCTAATGATGTCTAACAAAGCCACTTGACCGTCAAGGCCTAATAGACGCAGTTAAGTATTTGGGTAAATGGGATAATCACTTGTTCCTGGTGCCTGAATAGCAGGACGAGGCAGCGTTTTGCCATTTTAATGAAGACTCCTAGCCCTGAGAATCTGAGCTGATGGGACATGACAGGCTGATATCTCCAGAAAGGAGAACAGGCTCCACAGAGGAGCCCTCTGGGCTGCGGGAACAATAACCCATTACCAACCCCAACAGTCACCGAACTGCCATAAGGCCTTTCACAGCCCAGCATTGTTTTAGAGGGAAAAAAAAAAGTTCTGTTTTGTTCTTTTGCTGCTTGTTTCTCCTTTGTTTTCTTCAGCAGACTGGGTGACTTTCCCACCATTCGCAACATGGCCAAAGGATGGAGTGTGGCAGGGAGCAGGTCCTAAAAATGCATGTTCTGACTTGGGAGAAAGATTCAATCATAGAAAAGCAGATAACAACTGGGCAGGACAGTCAGGATGCCCCGTGCATACGTCCAAGTCCCAGGACTTGTACATAGTAGTGACTCGCATGAGAGTGGAATGTGCTGGAGATAGCAGGTATCTTGGGGGAAGAGAAAACACCTGGGATGAACTGGCCCAACCAAAGTGGTTGACTCATGAGGACGAGCTACAGGTCAGGACAGCGCGTGTGCATGACCAATGTAGGTTGGCTCTCTCTAA
>JAUBOD010000001.1:9877687-9891710 GCA_032353885.1 Nothura maculosa
TTCTTCATGTTGATGCCATCAAGGTTGGCCATGTAATCAGGGTACAAGGGCTCCCTTCGAGCCCGCCACGTGCCTTCAAGCTGAGGTTTTCAGCATCCCTTAGGCTGAACAAACCAAAGTGCAGCCTAGAGACTGGACCCTGCTCACCACCATGAGGGCACCAAAGGCACCAAGATCTGCTGAGAGGATCCAGGACCCATCCCTCCAAAGGGAACGTCTCAGATTCACATGTCTTCCGAAGGGCCAGGACCCTTGTACGACGTAGCCTTCGCCTCTCCTTGCGGCAGCACATCAGGCAACTTGCACCACATAAGGTCTGACAAAGGAAAGACATCTCAAAATGAGGATGAATGTAAAGTGCTACTGATTTTAGAAATGTTTCCTATTGGTTACTTACATGAAAACAAGCACGCAAAATAAAAATAAAAAGAGCATTATTGCCATTGCAAAGTCAAGCACTCAAGAGTAAAGGGATGTCCGAATTAAGGTGTGCGTGCTATATGGCGACACCCTAAGTAAAGATATTATGATACAGACGTTTTCAGCCTCAGAGCAACTGCAATTGCTCACAAAATAAAAGCCAATAACCAAAGGTTACAATTACAATGAAGGGCTCTTTGAAAGCTTATGTACTGAAGTGCAGTGAAGATGCAACCTTAATCCCATATTATACTTTTACTGAAGGACATGGGAATATGTTGCAATTTGTCAGTCAGTTGTACATGATGGACTCGATCACAAAAACAATTTTTGCTTCCTCTCACATATAGTTGAGGCTTTTCTGGCTTTTTCTTCACTGCTATCTGGACCCTTTAAACTAACAGCTCCTATTGAGTTTATAAATAAAATATAGTGGGTTATATGCTTTGGCAAATGCTTAGTAGACTTTGGGGCTTTCCTCTGATGTGGAAGGTGCTGGATTTGAGTAATATACAAAATTAAGAAGCAGATTAAAGGGCCACCTACCTCTGGCAGGAGGCAGTGGCAGGTCCTGCAGGAAGAGCACAAGGACAGGACACTTCTAGGCAGGGATGCTTCCCCAAAGTGTTCTCAGGCTACAGAGGTTGGTTCAAAGTCTTCTTGGCCAGAAATGACACTTTGATTTTCAGTAGAGCCAAATGGGCTTGTGTCACACACACACAGCCCGTTTGTCTGGCTGATTTCAGAGTCTTGTTAAAACCGGCATTTGGTTTGTATTTTTGGTTCCTGTTTTTGTCTCTTGCAAACTCATATGAGGGTTGTCCCTCTTAATCCATGAGCTTTTTTATGACTTACCCAAGGCCTTTAGAGAATCAAGTTGACTGTATCTGCTCTTTTGTCTTGTCCATGTGCTTGCTAATGCTTTCAAAGTGCTCTCATAGACATGTGAGTCACGACTGCCCTGTGTAGAATCTGTGGATGACTCTAACTGTGATGCATATATCCTATTTATTCACATGTCCACAACATCTGTTCTTCCCAATAGCATCTTTGCCAGAATGTATAATGGGGAAAAACAGAGTCCTGAGACTGTAATAACTTAGAATGTTCCTGAAGTTCTCCTTCCTGCCACTAGGTAGAGGCAAAAGCCATTACAAAACAAATATGCAGCCAACAATATAATAGCATTTCCAATATGCCAGCGTGATGGACATCAAATGAAAGTTTCTGTCCAATTTATCTTCATGCTTCTTAAAATAGGTCTGGGCAAGTTCAAATATAAAAATTAAATTTGAATCTCATTAGTTCTGTAGCCAATTAGCTAATTAGAAAGCAGTTGCAGACAGTCGGTACGAAGCACACTCTAATTATCTCTTCCTGCCCAAGACATAAAAGATTAATCACGGCAGCGTTGTTCTACCTTTTAAGACAATGATCAAAACAGTGCAGCAAGTATTAGATATCTCAAAGAACGTTCAGTGCAGCATTTTAGAAGGCTTCTTTTCCTTTTTAATAGAAAAACTTAATCATTTGCTTATTAAGAATTTTTCTAAATCATAGTCTTTTGAAATGCTGCCTTATGAAAAAAGAGCCATAAAAACATCCAATTCTTAGAACTCAAAGCTCAATTCTTAGAGCTCAAAGGTACTAAAAACTAAAAATATGCAGAAGTATTTGTGATCTGTTCATAGACTTTTCAGGAGCTTTCTAGGTCTTTTAAGGAGAAGAAAATTAAAAGAAAAAAACTTTCTTTTTTTGACTGTGGACAAAATATATTTATATAGTTTATTCTCCATACAGCAATAGCTTCAGTATCTTTAGACTTAGACTTATGTCCAGTTTTATGAACCAACTGCACCTATTATTATTATTTGCACTTCTGTGGCTCCGTGGAGCTCTTGATGTGAATCAGGAGCCTATTATACTGAAGACAATGTGTATAAAAATGTGAATGAGACTGTTCCTAACATATAAATCAAACCGAGCTGTTAGTCTTGGAAAGAGTTGGACTGTGGATGTTCAGCTAATAACTCTCCCTCACAATTACAGCATGTACAACTGCTCATTCCTCAGAAAAACATGTCACCTTTGGGTGTACATTTGAGCATGGTGTTTGATAGCCTTGAAAATCTCTATTAAAACTGCAGTTAAAGTACATCAATGTTCCAGCTGGGGCAATTGATGGATACTTCAAGTGTTTAGATATATATATATTATATATACACACATACATATATATATAAAGGTTAGATAAGGTTTATATATATATATACATACACATACACACATACACACATACATCTAGCTATATAAAATAGGATTTGGGCCCTAAAAGTTTGAATAAGAGCTTGAATAAGAGTGTAATGCTTGCTGATTTCCTAAGATACATTGGAGAAGCAGTTTGCTATATGCAAACTGAAACCTCCAATAATGAATTTTAGGTCAATGTTATTACAAATGAGCACAATGTTATCCCAAACTAGCAGTATAATATTACAGATCCTGGGTAGTCTCAATGGCCATGGGCAGCAGGTTGGGGCAGAGGCTTGGGGAGCTTCTTGTCCCCCAGGGCGGCCTGCTCTTCTCTTCAGCCTGCTGAGAGGGGCCTGGTGAGGGGGCTGAAGCTCTCGGGGCCCTTCTCCTGAGATTTCCTCCTGTCTGAAGAATTTGCTGGTTTCACTGTTTGGAAACTTAAAAGCCATAGGTCAAAATCAGGAGGGATTTGGGCAATAGGAGCAGAGAAACCTCTCCCAGAAAAACAATATTCAAAGCCCAGCAGTTCTTTGGGTCACTCCTTCCCTTTCCCAGAATGATTGCAGATGGAAGAGTCAGTATTTGGCAAACTTTGGCCTGAAAATGCTCTTCTGAGCAGCAGGAGCAGCCCCACAGAGCAAGGTGCATAAATACTTAGGCTAGTCCCCTGTTTGGGAGAGTGTAGGATGGTTAGGGACATGTACAGGGATGTCTTCAGCCACATGGGCCCATGGCTGAAGCTTTAGCTACATTTTATTCCATTTGCTGGTCATCATTCTGAAATCCAAACTTGTCTTGCAGATAAACTTGGGCCAGCCAATACGGTTGTGTTCATGCTCTGTTTTTACAGTTTGATTTAATATGTTGTCCAAATTTTTCACCATGTGATGGCTACTCAAGAGAGAGGGAACTTTGTCATCCAATTGCTTAGGAGAGAGAAAACAGAAAATAGCTCAGTGAGACAACCATGAGTCAGCAAATGTCACCTGGCAGTGGGAGCAGCGATTGGATTTCAGTGGCACGAGGTAAGGCCACCAACACCTTGGCATTTCCAGGTCCATCCAAAGTATGGGCTTTTTCAGTTTTAGCTTTTGTTGAATATTTAATTACACAAAAATAATAGCCTGCATCTAATAATACCCCCACAATGAGGATACTGTTTCAGACACAGTACAGTGGTGCAGACTAGGACTTGGGTACCAAAGATCAATACTTAGAGTCTCAGCTCCTGGAAAGTTTATGAGCTTTCAACATTCAAATCTTCCTTACATTTCAAAGGAACCCCCTTCCTCTTTTGAATGGAAGAGCGACCTTCAGGACTTGCTTCTCCTGACATGAGATGGAAGCTCTGTTGTTCCATCTCCTCTTGATCCATCTTGCTGGAGGAGATATAGAGAATTTATCGCTTATAGCTGAAACCTAGCAAGTCTGAGAAGTAAGTTGTGTGGCAAGGTGAGCAGCAAGAGTCAACCAAGAGCTCCTGGGACCTGTGAGGAGCTTCAGCAATGAAGCTTGTGAACATGGAGGCCTGGGGAAGGGCTGCAGAAGGAGAAGGCATGGAGATGCCAGAGACAGCTGCCATCTCCTTGCAGAGGCCCCTCTGTGAGGCAGAGTTTCCTCGCAGTAAAAGCCCCATGGGCCACATCACGCAGTGGCTTGCTTCGGTAACAGGGCTGATACCCAGCTGCCCCATGTAACACGAGGGTAAAGAGCAGTGAACAGTTGGATCAGCACTGAACCATGGCAAGGTTATTGAAACTCACCTTGCAGATGTCCAAACCTGATCAGTGTTGATCGGTGCCAGGCCTGGGTAGATGGATGGGCTATCAAACAGGGTTTTGCCTTTGCTTAGGTATTTTAGAGTTGATGGCTGTGTCTAGCCCCATCTCCATATATCTGACTTACCAAGAACAACAGTGACTCATCCAAGCTCCACAACATCTAGAAATGTTCCAGTGACCAGAAATAATGAATTGCTTCACTACATCACCTGAGTCATAGAGCACTAGCGAGGGGGAAAGCTTCCCAAGACAAGCAAACCGGGAGGTCAGCAGTGCCTGAGGTGCACCTGTGTTCTTTACTGGTACTCATAAATAAAGTGCATGTTCTCACATTACAAGGCTGTTATAACCAGTCCAAAAAACAGTGCAGATTTTATTCCCGTGTCTGCTTTCATTTGTTCCAAGAGCAGGTGGTGTCAAAGCTGTCAGAGCAATGGAGGAGGAAAGCTGGAGGAATCTGTGCTGTCCCTCTTGCTACACATAATTAAAGAGAACAAATATTTGTCATTAGCCTGTGACTCTCCCGAACTCCTTAAGGAGGAGATTCATACTATTCAGCGAATAACATAATTAAGGGCTACTAATCCCCAAAGCTCCCACTATATTTGCATCATGCTAATTTTAGGGAGAGTTGCAGCATGTGGTATTCTGCACAAGCACATTGTGAAATAAGTTGTAAAATATGAAATATAACTTGTAATAAAAAAAACTCTACCTCAGAGGGCTAATGATAGAAGAAGGAATACAGCTTGCCACAGGAGGAAAGCTCCATGCTCGCTGTGCTAATGGAACCTAATCCAGGGTCATGTTGTGCATTCTATCACACTGGTACAATGAGAGTAAACCCTGTAACAACAAGAACAGTGTTGTGGACTT
The DNA here is from genome assembly GCA_032353885.1 of Nothura maculosa. Lineage (NCBI taxonomy): Eukaryota > Metazoa > Chordata > Aves > Tinamiformes > Tinamidae > Nothura > Nothura maculosa. The sequence continues at coordinate 9,883,018 of JAUBOD010000001.1, forward strand.
CAAATAATGTTCCCTGCTGTCTCTGTGCATGTGCATGGATCTATCTGCCTTGAGGAATTTCCAAAACATGCATTTCCAAGCCATACATTGAGAACACGCTCAGGGCCCAAGCAACTCTTGGCAGCTCCCCTGACCCTGTGCCACTCCTGCCATTTCTCAACGCGAGCGAAGCACAGCCTGGTGGCTGAGGGGGTCCCTTTTGGTATCAACTCTAGACCACGGGCTGCTGAAGCTGCTGCTTCTGGAGCCCAAGGCTACTCTTAGGAGCTGTTTGTCCTTACCACCTCTGAACAGCCGAGACAAGACCTCTTCTAGAATGGGTTTGGAAACCTCCTTTCTGGCCAACTCTGCTGGCAGGAAAGAGATGTGACCAAAGTCGGGTATCTGCAGAGGTTGCCTGGAAAACTCTTATGTTGTATTTCCCTTTTTTCCCTCACAAGTTGATTTGTCTTGCTTTCCATGGGACTTGCTATTAAGTGCTGTGCTTTTCCTTTACACCTAGTGCAGGGACGTCAGGGCTGCCACTCCAGTTTTGAGGGTGATGAGGAGCAGGCCCAGCAGGTGTCATCTTCTCAAGGGCCTGCTGCTCTCTGAGAGGGCACAGGCCACAGCTCTCACCATGCTGCAGTTAGGTAACTGGCTCCTGAGAGATGATGGAGACAGAACGTATGCCTTAAAATATAGGAAGATGGGCCTTGTGAGGGTGATAAAGGGTAGCACGGAATACTAGGGGCTTTTAACCAAAGTTTATGGGCCAATATACCCTTCCTGTCTCCTTGCAATCTTCCTTCTGGTTTCTATTCATGATCGCTGTGTGCACACATGGAAATACCACCGTCTCCTGGAGCTGCCCCTCACGGTGTGTGCAGGTCTTATCCATGCTCTAGATATCAGAAGCACACAACCCATACAGGGGCTGGCTGTAAGCAGCCTGGGCCCAGCAGCACTGTGCAGAAGCAGCTCCATGGCTGGGGTTTATGCTCAGCCTCTGCCAGCCTACCCATGAGGTCCCCGCCGCCTTGGTGGCACTTGGTAATAGAGGGTATGAGGAAGGTCGTCCTCTTGGCCAGTGAGAACAGTCAGGGAGCTGCTTCCCTTGCCATATCCACAGGCTGGGCTGATTCCTTTATCAGGAGGTACAAACTGTGTGTGTTGCACTGACATTGTATATAGCTTTTGGAGCTCAAACAGACTGCAGATGGATCTGAAACGAGTGAAGTTCTCTTGTTTAACCTTCCATATTGATCCCTAAGGTTTTTTTTTACACTCTCTCCATTGTAAAATGAGGCAAAAGGGCACTTTGAGGGTGTTCACTTCATCCCAGTGCAGTTCAGATGGATCACACCCTTGAAATTCCTCAATTCCAGTATAGATGTTGGCATCTATACTAGTCATGAACGCACTTGTAAAGTGAAAAGGGGTGTCATGCACATGTCTAGAAACCATCAGAACCTTTTAGAAAGTGGAGTAGTCACTAAGATCCTCTGGGGGCATTTGGTTTACTGCCTAAATCCTTTTTGAAAATTCCTGAAGTTTCAGTGCTACATCAGAAAGGATCATCTCCCAAGGCTAACACAGATGTAACTCCATATTTCCTTTGGCTTAAGTGGTAGCTACAACTGTTTAGTTGTAGCTGTAGTAAGAAGAACTAAACTGTTCTTCCTACAGTCTGCTGCTTTTATGGAAAAAGAAATACAGAGGCAAAGGTCATGGACAACACTCGATAGGCTTAGTTCTGTTTAGAAAACATCCATTTTGTCTGATGCCTAGCAGATCAAGTTCTCAGGCATAAAGCTGCACTATCTAAAGTCACCTACAAATGTCTGCACAAGGAGATATCACAATAGCATTTCACTTTGAGCTGGGGCAGACATAGGCTGAACTGCACTGAGGTGGCACCATGAGCATCTGCTGAAAACTGAGCAGACTGCGGAGTGCCCACAAAATGCAGGGCAGAATAGGGAGTCTGGGACAGGCTCCTTTTGCATTCCTGGTGCCCAAGTGCCCTTTTTGGTCCTTCTCCTCCAGGCCATTCTGCCAGTCTGTTCCCTGTGTGTATGAACGAGGTCTCTGGAACAGAAATTGCTTTCTGTGCTCTTACAGACCTCACATTGGAATTATTTCAGCACTGCTGAAATACAGATAAAATAATTGGGATAGATGATTTATTCTTTTCAGTTTTATTTTAGTGTTGACACAAATTGGCTGAGTTTCAATGAACTGGTTTGTACTGAATACTGCTCTACTACATCCACAGCTTATCATTATCTACAAGAGTGAAAATTGCTGTCAGCAGCAGGTTTATGTCTGCTCCTGCTGTAAAAGGGGCTGGGAGAAGCTGTGTATGTGTTACCCTTCAGGGTTAGGACTTCAGACTGCATATTTGGTGTGCTCAAGGCAAAAAGAGCTTCCTGTGGCTATCTTGGGGATTCGGCTTGTCAGTATGGTATGTTCGCTGTCTGCAGCTCAGGGCTAGAAACCAAAATGGCTACTCAAGGATTTCTGTAAGGATAAGGCACTGCCAAATGAGGTTTGACTCAGCATCCACATGGATGTCTTGACTAGTTGGCTTGGATGAGAGAGCTGACTTCAAGAGGATGAAAAATGATTTTTTTCCACATTAGAAAAATTAAGCTCAATTATTAGTGAAAATCAGCTCAAATGTATGCTGAGATTCTAAGTGACATTTTATACTGAAACTTACTGACACAGCTACCAGGCTTGCAGCAAGACACATAGGATGCAGAGCATTATATGGTTTGGATAATACACATCCACATCAGTGTCTGCAAAAGCTAGAAAGGTATCAGTAAAGGAGAAGAGCGGTCCGTCACAGTGAAGCCAAATTTGACATGTGCTATGACAAAAAATCCCACGAGTGATCAGAGATATCAGCTCAGCCACATGTCTTCCAATAAATCATTTATAATACCCAGGCATACCGCATACCTGGCTGACTGTAGGGGACTGAAAATACTGCCTGAAATTGCAGCAAGCTCATCTGGGTCAGTCTTCATCTTGACAAGTGCAGGAATGCAAAGTAACCATGACACAGAGGAGACTGCTTGCTGGGCTAAAGTAATCCCAAGGCATTCACTGTCCAACAGCCTCTAGGGGCAGGTGAAAGTCTTAGCTCAAAGAAGGATCATCTCAGAGCAATAAATAGTGTTTTGTAAAGGTCAATAATAATAATAATGATCATTCATGCTGCTAATGTCAGTGCGTGGATCTTTGGGGCCTGAAAATTTCTGCTTTCAGTTTGGAAAGAGAAGTGAAGACTGGATTTCTCCCAGTGTACAGTACTTAGAAGTGCTAAAGAGAGGCACAGGGGATTAAGTAGTTCTGCTGTGCATAATTTCCAAGGCCTTTTCACCCTTGCGCCCCAAAATTGGCCCCTTATCCAAATGAATAGGAAGGAACTGGAAGTGCTCCTCATGCTGAGCCTGGAGGTGAAAGCAGTCAGTGGAGAATGGCCTAGAGCTGTAGGCCACTGCCTCCTTTTCCATTAAACACTCAAACAGCATTTTTGAGGTATTCATCTGTTATTACTTACTCCAGAAAGGCTTCCCGCTTCCTTTATTTTCCTGTGATTTATTTTCCAAACTGTAATGAAAGAGACGTAAAAATGCACGCACCTGATTAGCTGATAGGAGTAACTTTGGAGCTTTAGGTGGGGAATGGGTAGATAGGTGACAACTCTCATGCTCTTCCCAATAGCTAGCAGAATTGTTTCAATCCCCTGAGTCCTAGTACTCCAAACAGAAGAAAGAGAGAAATCAGTCTTCTCGAGGGGTTGAGGAGCTTAATGCCTTTGCTAAGACAGCTTGCTATAGAGTTGAAGCTGCTCAGCCTTGTGCAAACACCCACCCTTCGGTGTCTCTGTGTCTAGAAGCAAAACTAAGCTGATGGCACATGTTTTCCAGGTTGACTTCAGACACGTTGCCCACACAGGGTTTTGCAGATGTATGTCTGGGTGTAAGTCTGTCAAAGTTGTCTACAGTGGGCTAAGTCCTGTGATTCTGAAATAAACATAAAATTGTGATCTAAATAGAAAATTACCAAAAGAAACCCCAAAACATTCCAAACTTTGAAAATTATTTCTGGACTACCTGAACTTACTTCTCACTTGAATAGGACAATTAAGGAACAAACTCCATTTTGCCTCTAGCTCAGCAGGACCCTTGTCAGTGCTGCAAAGTACAGGCTGTTCCAGAGGGTCCAGCACCGTCCCAGTCCCACTGCAGTGAGTGGGATAAGGCAGTGGGATAAGGTGGGACCCTCTGTTATCTCATCTCTCATGAAGCTTTCTGTAAAGTAGGAATGCTTTGGTTCCTGGCAAATGTGCATTAAGTGTTTCATTATTAAAATTCTTCTTTGCCCTCCCCACATTTCTAATCCCTTAGAAACATCGCTGAGCTCTTGGTTGCTGCAATACTCTTTGGCACGGAGGACTTCATGTTCAATCCTCTGCGTGTGGAGCTGCGTGCGCTGAACCTGCCTCAGCCCCTGCTCGCTGCCCTTCGTTGTCCTGCCCTTCATTGTCCTGCACTATAAATGCAAAATGCGAGGGAACACGTGGCTCTTGCAGCCAGAAACAGATAGTGCATGTGGCATCCCGTGATTCCTAAGAAGACATCTATCTTTTCCATTTAAAGAATCTTTAATGCCAAAAACAGCACTATAGACATATGTGTGAGGAATTGACAGAATCAGGGGGGTGGGAGATCTTTTGTCCCCTATATTTAAAACTTCAGAAGAGGCGTGATGAGAAGAGGGACAAGATGCCTGTGTCTAAGCTCCAAAGGCTCCTTTGTGCTGAATCTCCCTGGCTAAAAGCCAGCTCTGGCGCTGCCCTGCTTGGTGGCCAGGGACTGCCCATGGCCCTGGGGTTATGGCTTTTGATACCAGCTGTGGCATGAGCTGTCTGAGTGCTCTCTGCATGTGACGTCTGCTGACACACAAGGGGAGCTGAGTTTTCTTCCCTTTTCCTCACATTTCTGAGTTTCTCCACTGAGGAAGCACTTAGTTTACTCTGATTGGGGGCCAGAGGGCAAGTCAGCCTGTGGCAGCACAGGCCTAGGGCAAGCCCAGGCTGAGGTGGCTGCAGATGGAGCAGGGGGCATTGCAGGAGAGGAGACAAGGGAACGCTGCAGTTCCAGGGTCATCCCTTCAGTGTGACCTTTTCTCACCTGCAAGGTGGGGAAAGCAGCTGTAGTATAAATGTGCATCCCAACAGAGTGACCTCTCAGCAGGAGGATCACCGTCCTCCTCCTGAATTAGCTCCTGCTGCAGCAGGTCCTGACACAGCAAACCTCAGCAGCCTCTTTCCATACAACCTGGCTTTCTGCAAACCCTTGAATGCTGCAGGGCTCCGGGAAACAGAAGACCTAAAACTGAAGCCTTACATTTTCCTCATTTTAGTGAATCTGAATGTGATGCACTTACCTTCCTTCCTATTGCTGGTCTTCCCAGGCAATCTCAGGTGGGAAGAGGAGACTGAGCACTTATATTGGCAGCACTCACTGCTCTCCTGTCAGTAGCTACATTCTTCAGGCTGAGATTCATCAGAACATGTCCTAGATGATGGGCCAGGTCTTTACTTATTTCAAAGGTTATACCTGGACACTTTTTACAGTGGTGACAGTACAGAACTTCATATATTACCTTGCAATATAAACCTTGTATTCCCACATCAGCATAGGAGGAGGTTTAATTCACATAACTTGCACACAGAATGAACATTCTCTTCCTGCTCCAAGGTTACATTTAAAGCAAATAGAGGATGAGAAGCTCTACAAGCAGGTAGAAATAGCTAGGCAGATACCGTGGACACCAGGTGGGCAACCAGGTGGGCACCACTGAAGCTGGTGGTGGCTGGCAGTCACTCTAGGCAGTCCCCAGGAGCAGGCAATGATGCTACAACCTTGTGTAACACTTTGGCAAACTCAAGGCAACATCTTATAGCAGGGGCAGGTGATTTTATTTTAAAACAGAGCTGATTTGACTCACTCGTGCTCATATTCTCACACCCACATATTCACAGGCACAAGGTGGAGTATCTGCACCATCTGTCTCATGCACACACACCAGGATGCCTATGTCCATCTTTGCAATGATTTGCAGGACAAGAGATGGTGCCTATCAAGCTATCATCATGTCTCTTGGGTTCTCCTTTGATCAGTGATCCAGTGCTGGGTTTAGATCTGCTTTTCGGACCCTTCAGAAGCTGAGAGTGGCTGTTGTTCATGCTGTTCCATCTCCGTGAGTCATCAGGAGTCACCATCCCTTTTTTCCTAATGCAGGTGTCCTGAGGAGCTACCGGTGGTGTGTACTGGCATCTCAATGACCTTCTTATCTAGGACCCATCGGCATCCATCTTTCTTACACCTTCTTTTATAATTTCCTCCCTTTTGCTCCTTGTGGGACTTTTCCAGACATTTCTATTCATCCTCCAGTCTTAAAATTTCAGTTGCAGCTCTCTTAACAGATGAAGTTAAATCTGCAATAGATTTTTTTTTTTTCTGAATGAATGTTGTGAGATATTTTGTAAGAGATTTTGGGGGATATTAGGCTTATGGACATTAAAAGGCAGGGAAAACGAACAGTTGCTTGGAGGAGAAAATGAGAAATGTTTTTGAGAACAGCTTTCCTTTACATGGGAAAGCAAAAGCCCCATTCCTCTCTCTCTCTCTCTCTCTCTCTCTCTCACACCATCTGTGTTTGTTAACTCTAACTGTTTTAGAAACAAAACATCTCTTTTTATGTAAGCCAAGCTAACACAATCCACATAACCATCTATATATGTAGAGGAGCTGCACAGGAAAAAAAGAACAATAGGAAGATTTAATTTAAGCTTCTCTAAGCTTGAGAGGCCGAATAAAACATTGTCAGAATCTCTCCACATTTCATGGATAGTGCAAGGCAGGTATTACATGAACATATGAAAATATTTTGGATGTCTTGGCCCAGCTAGCCCATAGCCTGTTTCCAGCTGTGGCCATATGAGAAACCCTGTAAGAATAGCAGGGATTGCTCCTCATACTCTAATGAGTCTTTAATTGTCCAGTCCAGTCTCTAATTGTTCTCAGCATATATGCGGAGCAATTCTTAATAGACTTCTTATCTATTTATTTGTCCTTAAATGAAGGATTCCTTCTAACATCTCTAATATCCATTGGTAAAGAGCTCCAGGGGTGAACCACTTGTTGCATGGAATGTTGCTTCTTTTTATTTTAAAACTGCTTCTCTACCAGTTTGTTTTGATGGTCTGAAGGTCTTATACTTGATTCTGCCAATAGATTAGGCCATGTGGTAGCTGTGTGCCAACTAACGGTGCTTGAAATGATATTAGCCTGATAACCCTGGCTCTGTGTGGCCAAGCACAGGTTGAATCTGCGCATCCGCTTGCACACCTGACCCTGGGTGTCCACATCCCCAAGCTCCTAGTCCTGAGTAACTCAGCCTCCCTTCTTCTGTATCTTGAAGGAGGTCAGTGCTCGTTAGGCTCTACCTCATCTCTCCTGGTCTGGGGATTCCCAAGGCCCATGTGTCGTCTCTGGCACAGAGATGCTTTATGGGCACTGCTCCGCATAGGGATATCAAGTGGAAATCAACAGAGAAGACAGCTTTGCTTTGAAGAGAATAATTCCCACCTCAGCTAGTTACAAGCACTGCTTTTCTCAAACCACATTAAGCCTGTGTGCTTCTCCTTAGCCTCCTTAAAGACTGAAGAGAGTCTTCAGCTCCCATTTCCACTGCAAGTCTGAGCTCGTTTCTCCATTATGCAGCACTTGGCAAGACGTGTGTTTGCCACCCCAATGGATGCACTACGAGGTGGGTGTCCAGCAGATAAGCTTTCAGCTGAATATAGGTATTAGTCACTCTTCAAAAGGAAGCTCTTTTTATCTTGGGGTTTCTGGATGCTATACCTTACGCTATGTTTGCTACCTATAGACCTATCATAGTCCAAGCAAAGGTGTTTCCAGTGGCAATGACAACTAAACAGAAACACTAAATGTGTGTGAAACATGTTTCCAACCCCCAGTGCTTCAGTTTGTGCACATTAAAGTGCACAATTGGAATTAAGCAATACCTGCCATATGGACTGCACCGCAAAATAGAGATTTGGGTAAGGACGAGTTGCCAGCTACACAGGTAGCCACACAGCAGTACGGGCACCCTCTGTGCAGTCCTCCATGGCGAGGAGAGCCACATTTAGCCTAACTTCTGTCATTGGCAGAGGTGCTACTGCGTCTTGGGTGCCAAGCATCGACACCAGCAGCACTTGCTTTATCATAACACTCTTGTTTCTCCCGTGCAGCAGGCAGGGTGAGTTATACATGTGCAGAGCTCTGTGTGGTATCTCTCTCGGGTGCCAGGAGTGGCTGTGGGAGGCAAAGCCGCTTCGTTGCCCTCCTCCTTCTCCTGCTGCTGCCGACCCCACATGAAGGGTGAGTCAGAAGCCTCGGGCTGCGCTCCAGCTCGGCCTCGCCGCGGGGAAGCTCCGTGGGAGCGCTTGAATAGGCCCCTGTGGGTCTGGTGATGATCCCCACGGTGATGACAGCCCTTGCATTGACTCACAGCCGCAGTCTGGGCCTGTGGGCAGAGCTGCCCCCACGGCAAATGCAGGGACAGGAGGCAAAGCGGGAAAAGGGATGCGAGGAAAAGTGGGAAAAGGGATGCGAGGATGCGAT
>JAUBOD010000001.1:9895045-9908453 GCA_032353885.1 Nothura maculosa
GCACAGGTAGCTCAGATGTCTGGGCCACCCTGGGGTGAGCAGGGACCCACACCCCGTGGCTGGCTCCCCTGGTGCTGGCCCTATTGCTGGGCTGCTTCTTTGAGAGGTCTCCTGCAGCCTGGTCCAGCACAGGCCTCCTTGTAATCACTATGGGTGCTCTGCAGTGGGCACCATCTGCTGCAACCTGGCCTGTGGGAGGGCAATGAGATGTGCTGGCCATGGGGAGACTTCAGAGCCCACGTCCCAACACTGCGCGTGCATCCTGTGAGTGCCAGGCATGGATCTGCTCCAAGCACGGAGATGGGGAGGAGAGCACAGCCTCCTCCATGTGAGATGGGGAAGCAGAGGCCTCTTCTGTCTGTGGCGTGATGCACAAAACCCACAGCGTGTCCTGACAGGAAATCAAGCCCACGTCCAGCTCACCGCCCCCTCGCTCAGGAGGCAGCTCCAAATGCCCATGCCCAGCCCGCAAGCTGTAGTAGCGGTGGTGACGTTTCTCCGTGCAGCAGCTGCCCCCCGTCGCCCCTCTCCACCTACAAGTCTCAATGGCGCTGAGCGCCTGCTACTTGGAGCTGGTGTACTTGGTGACGGCCTTGGTGCCCTCGGACACGGCGTGCTTGGCCAGCTCGCCGGGCAGCAGCAGCCGCACGGCCGTCTGGATCTCCCGCGAGGTGATGGTGGAGCGCTTGTTGTAGTGTGCCAGGCGCGACGCCTCGCCCGCGATGCGCTCGAAGATGTCGTTCACGAAGGAGTTCATGATGCCCATGGCCTTGGAGGAGATGCCGGTGTCCGGGTGCACCTGCTTCAGCACTTTGTACACGTAGATGGAGTAGCTCTCCTTCCTGCTCTTGTGGCGCTTCTTATCGCCCTTCTTCTGGGTCTTGGTCACCGCTTTCTTGGAGCCCTTCTTGGGCGCAGAGGTGGATTTGGCTGGCTCTGGCATCTTGGAAGCTTTCTCCAGTGCTTAGAGCTGCTTGGAAAGAAGAGCAAAAGATCAGATTCTTTTTGATTCTCCCACAGTCTGATTTTACTTGACCACAGGAGGCTGATTCAAGGGAGGAAGGAAGAGCTAAAAGCAGAGATGAGAGATGCAACGACATCTCTGACGTGTGAGATGAATGTCCTGCGACTCACTGCAAGCATCTGTGGATCGCCAATGAGAACTGCTCTGTTTTGTACATGTTTTTGTGCTGTTTTCTGTTTAAATTCTCATCAAACTCAGACTGTAGTAAGTATTGCTGAACTCAAGCCTGCTCAGTATCTACTTGGTAAATATGGGCTGGGGATGAGTATCTTTCTGACTCTATGACAGGAACTGGTACTTGAGAAAGAAAACAATTGTTACAACAAGGATTAAATTATTCTGGAGTGGCCTGGATACAGCTATGAGAGATTAGTGCAGCCACCTTTATATTAGATTGTTTAAAATTATTTCAAAAGTTATTACAAACTCTAGTAAACCCTGTTTGCTGCATGTGGGCCAACACTTATCTATCTTGTGCGTGTTTGCATTTCTGTGGCGAAGGTCTTACAATATATGTTACAGAAGAACAAAACAAATTCAGCTTTAAGCTGGTGAACTGAAGTAATGGAAACATGTGGTAATGGGAACAAGCTGAAAACCAGGCAGTTCCATCTCCATGTGAGATAGAACTTCTTTGCTGTGAGGATGCCAGAGCCCTGGCACAGGCTGCCCGGGGAGGCTGTGGAGTCTCCTTCCCTGGAGATCTTCCAAAGGCGCCTGGATGCCGCCCTGTGCCCCGTGCTCTGGGTGTCCCTGCTGGAGCAGGGGGTTGAACTAGATGATCTCTAGGGGTCCCTTCCAACCTCAACCATTCTGGGGTTCTGTGAAACTCCCAATACTCCAGTTAGCTAGCAGAAATACCAAAAGGTAGAAAAGTTGAAAGGAGGGGGCAAGAAGCACGTGGCACAAAACCAGAAAGACAGACAGGAATTAAAAAAAAAAAAGGTGCTTTCGGGCTACAAGTTGATTGAGAGAAACTACAGTGACTGAAGCAGTCTCTGCCATTAGTTTCTCTCTGCTTTCAGGAAAGCAGGTCTCCTTTGTCCAGTTTACATCAAAAATGCCTTACTTTGTCCCTGATTTTTTCTTCTCTAGGTCATAACTTGCAGAGCCCTGACTGCTGTAATCCAGAAGAGCAGTAATAAAAGACATTACATAAATGATCATAAAAATGAATGCCTGTTCTACACTATGGATTTACATGAGCTTTACAACATGGGGGTCCAAGGCATGACTATGCTGTAACCTGGGCTTTTGATATGAAGGGTTTGGTGTTTTGGAGGACACTTCGATTGTGTCATAAAAAAAAGGAAATCTCCAGCCTTTTGCTCACAATCAGTTTCCAGTCTCATCTCAGGTCATCTCCTTTGAAGAAGGCCTGTGAATGACACTCTGTTGGCTACGAGAGGAAAAAGGCAGCTTGATGGTACATGTGAATGAAAATGGACAGAGTAAACAGGTGAGAGGAATCTAGAACGTAGCGTATGGGCTGTACACACAGACCCAAATGGGCCCCTGTCCTGACCTGCGCTGACTGCTGGTTGCTTAGCTCTGCTCTCTCCTCTGGTGGGGAACGAGGTGGTTGCCTTAACTCTGGCCAGGTTTCAATCATTATTGACCACATTGGAATCAGTGAGACTAGCAGTTTTTGGAATTAAATGCAATCTCATGCAAACAAAGTGCATGAGAAAGGTCCCCTTGCTATCTGAAAGAGCAGATGTCCTAAAGATTGGAGTAGGATTTCTGTGCCCATGTCTGCATTGACATCATGCCCCTGGGTCCAAAATGTGTGAGGAACCTCAGTGGCTACAAATGCTCTGCAGTGAGATGCTGGTCAGGGCAGGCTGAAGCGAATAGAGCAGTGCAACAGCCCCAAGGATAAGGATGAGTGCAACAACCTTGAGGATACAGAAACAGCCTAGAGCTCCTCCATGTCGTGAGTAAAAACTACCCTGTCTGTTCTCTGCTCTTGTGAAAACCCTCCAAATTGCCTGCTTGTCTAAAAGCTAACATGAGACACTGACATCCTCAATATTCAGGTTTTACTCAAGTGAAGCACTTTCTTCCTTACTGCTAGTAGTAGCTTTGCCTTTTGAGATATGAGACATATTTAAGTTTCCTTTGCTTCATCATGCAGAAAAATGAGTATTTTGTCAATCTAACATGGGATATTTTGCACCTAGGCAGAAAAGGGCAGGATATAGGAAGACATCAGGTCACGAGGATAGCACAAACTCCTCACTGCACCAAGAATCTCAAATGCTCATGACAAATCATGCAAAACTAAAACAAACAAATATTCCAAGAAAGGTAAATACATATAAATCATCCTCAAGTCCATGGAATAGTCATCATCTTAATGCATGGAGGATAGGAAAGAAAATAGACTGGAGGCTGTTGTAGCTTTCTTTTAATTGGTTTTGCTTTATGAACATTATTGCAATTACTTCTGGGAATAATTGTTTCAGGAAGTCAGTATTTTTATACAGATACAATCTGTATCTGTTTTTATCTGTATGTGGTTATGTAAGCTGGTGACCATAAACAAATGTTTTACTGACTCTCTTTCAAGTTCAAAGCCAAGCAATTTGATAGAAAGAGAATGCAGATGAGCATATCCAGAGAGCAGCTTTCCTCCAGGTAAGCTTTACCAAGGAGGTAAAGACCCATGCCTCAGTCTGAAACACATGCAAAAATATGGGCATGTTCCAGTCTGCCACTGAGAATTTTTAGAAGAAAGGGATTCTCAGGCTTAAAACAGTAAAACTTCTTTTGGAAAACAGGAAATGTGCCCAGTAGGACCCTCAGGAGCTTCACACTCTAGAGGCCCACTTTTGAGGACTCAGTATCTCTAAACATGCCCTGATAGACTAATTTCTTCCCTCTTCTTGAAGACCTCCAAAGATTTGGTTTTCACAAGCTCCTAAAATCTGGAATGGACCCAAACTATTTCTTCACCTCTGCCACCTCATTCCCTTTCTTATTTATTTTCTGGCACTGTTCACAGCGGAGGGATTTGGCATGTTAAATTCTGAGGTGACCTGAAAGCGCTGAATATACTTTGAAATGCTGCAACCTGCCTACCCACAGTCCATTTTCTTCTATGTGGAAAAACAATGTGGGTAAAAAAGAAATCCCTTACCAGTTTCACTTGCAATCTTGAAGATATCCTTTCCAATGGAAAGGCATTTTTCCAAGACAAGAAATAGCTGTGCATGTCTCTTCCTCCTGAGCTAGATTCTTGACAGAAAAATACTGCAACTGCAAAATGTAAATGACAGTTTCTTAGGCTCTTTAAAATATGCATCAACTGCTAATTCCCCAAATATACTGCAGCTTTCTAAGTGAGAACAGCACATAAGAGGCACCAGAATGGTTTACCTGCCTCCAGGAAAGTTTACAGGACATTTCTGTCCATTAAAAATGCTAAGACCCTTGTGCAGTGCAGTGAAGAGCTCACTTGGCCACCTATGGCTGCGTTGAGGGAAATCCTACAGTCCAAGGGTTGCTACGAAGGCCTGCGTGTCATTGCCTCCCTCGTGCCTTCCTGGCACCTATTTCTCCGCCCCTTGCTGTTTGAAGGGCTGGGGAAGGTCTTCCTTGGGAGCAGGCTGTTTTCCTCACTGCTTGTTTGGGCAGTGCCTGGTAGGAAGAGCCCTGATTGAGGTTGGCAAGTGCTCAACAAATCGTGTGGGGAGCGGCCTACAGCTGCTCTGGAGGGCCTATGCTACAAGGCCCTCTACGGGCAGGCCCTGCTCCAGTTTAAAAACAAGATGAGCAGGATCATTCCCAAACTGAACCTCAGGGGACTTGACTGAAGGAAAAACGGGTTACCTTAAAAAAAAAAAAAAATTGATGAAAACACTTGTAGTTCCTTCCTTCCCTGAGCAACTTGCTCCCGCTGACCCTGCTTGAGCCTCAACTGTGCTGTGATTCTGTGACTCCTGGAAGCTGAAGCAGGGTAACTTACACCTTGAAATGCTTTAGGATGTTTCTTCTCCCAAAGGGACCTTTTCCAGGGCATCCTCAGCCAGGGATTCTCCCAAAGATCCTTACTGAGACCGCACTGCACTAGGGAAGATGTGGTCAGTCAGATATCCAGGTCCCTGGGAGGCAGGGACAATCCCTGCAAGATGAGGCGTTTTGAAGCATCAAGGTGATAACTGAGGTTTTGAGCAAAACATTTTGCCATGTTTTTGCTTTACAGCTACTTCTTGTGCTGTGAATCAACCCAATTATCTATTTTGGCATTTCTTTTTTCTTCCTCACAAGCATCCTCTGAAAAACCTCAACAAAAGCAACAACAGCACCTTTCTAGCCAGCTCTATGCGCTAACCAGCAGCCTGTCTGCTGCTGTCTTCCCACCTAAGAGAATCACAACGCATGTCAGATGCATCTTGCTTCATGTTGACTCCCTTTTCTTCAGCACCATTAAAAGCAAAATGAACTGAAAACATATTTATAGAAATAAATCACTGCAGACTCACAGATCTGAAATGATCTGCTGCTGAGAAAGCTCATGTGAGGGCTGCTTCTACCTCTGCTTTCTCTGGGCCTAATATATTGACAGACAGACAGACAGAAGCTTCTTCAGCATTTTTTCCATTATTGGCCTTGCTGCTAAGTCTTTATGACCAGTGCCAAGTTGGTGGCAATGGTGCATGCAGAGGGCAATGGGAGGACTATGATGTGTCCTTTCAGACTGCTTGTCAGGCAGGGATAGGAATGACATTATTATTATTGCTATTAAAAGCTGCCCTTGCAGTGCTGAGCAATGTTGTCTCCCCTCCAGGCCTCATTATTTGTCCTTAAATAAGAATGTCCTATTAGTTCTGTCTGATTATGGTCCCTTTCTTTCATTTTTCTTGCTGTATAAAATAATGAAAATCTGGATTTAATTCTGCACATCAAGAAAATTAAATTTGCTGCTATTCTTTGTTTTACTATTTCTCAAGCACAAAGGGCAACAAATGACAGAATGTTTCCATGGAGAAGAAAGACCTTTCTAATGGGTTCTTTCATCTGCTCAAAATTGTTTCTAAAAGCAGAGACAGAAGATCTATTAAACAGAGTTTACAAATAGCCAGATGCCAGCAAGTGTTGCTTTTTGGAAGAGCCTATTTCTGTAAACTGCAAATTCTCTGTTATATAAATGTGTGGCAATCTACCTTAAAGTTCTTAATTGAGAATTCTCTCAGCCAATCCATGTGATTAAACAGTGCTAACTGAGAAAACAAGCAGGTATTTTATGGTTAAGCTTAGCCTAGGTAATAAAACAGCTGAAGTGGGATGATTCACAGTGAGACAGACACTGGTGATGCTTCCCCATGTGAAAAACCTGACACTCATATTTTGGACTGGAAGGAGTTTTTATCTGTGCTTGCTGTCTAGCATGTGCTGATGAGGTAATATTTGTTTTCTTCTAAAGTAACAAGTAGCAGCTACTGGTCTGAGATAAACTAGCCTGAAATGCCTGTTTTCTTCCAATGATGGGGACTTCATGGATCGATCTTGGAATTCCAGGTTTCTTCGCAGGTAATTAAACTTTAATAATAGCCCTACCAGCCACAATCCTGTGTATTCTGCTGTATTTTACATGACTGATCTTGTAAAGTTATCATTTAGATCATAACTCTGGAAGCATCCATGCCATTCTTACAGTGAAGAGATTTATGACTATGAATTGGATCACAAGAAGAGTTAGAACTGAAGGTGCCTTCTCTCCCTTAAATTATAAAGAAATGCTACAGATTTAGCCTCCTCAGTCCATGTTGACGTATGGTTTCAGAAGCAGAGGCAGAGCAGAGCACTGTCATGGGCTGGTGTCCTAACTCTTGGACTGCTCCTTAGTACCACTGCTTGAATTAATACACGACCGAGGAGTTCAGCACTTACAGTGAGCTCTTCTTTGCTTTTTCTTCTGGGTTATTTGCATTTAAGATTTTAAAAACAAATTTGTCAAACACCAGCCCCAGCTGCAATTCCTCGTGTTACTTCTGCTAAAGCTGCAAATACTTGTCAGGGTTGTGGGACTCTCAATCTGAGATGCTTATGCATAAAGCAAGTAGATCAGGAGTTATCTGCAGGGAATATACACTGAGGTTTTAAAGAAAATAAAATCTTATTCATCACCCAAGCAAAGCAGCAGAGAGCCATGGTGTTGCAAGAAGAATGATTGCCAGGAGACTAAATATTCCTGCCCTTGTTCTGATTAGTCAATGATGGGGTTTAACCTGGGTCTGTTAGCACAATTATTATCTTCAGAGATTGATACCCTTTAAATGTTTTAAGGAATACATCCAATACTGTAATCTGCTAAAATTACACAGCCTGCTTTCCCACATAGACTCTGCTAGGCTTTAAGAGAAATGTATATTATCATAACTACACTCTGAAAACCCTCAGTACTAATCAGTCCTATTGGAAGCAAAGGAAATGAATTTATATCCATGAGAATATAGACAGGCTAAATGTGTAACTCAGCAAAGAACACAACCAGGTTCTTCCTGGGACTTTACAAGCAAGTCACAACCTTAACACAGGACAAACTTCAAGGCAAACTCCAGCATTTCACAGCTACCAGGATTTGCTGCTTCTGCCACAATTTTTTTTCCTTAAACAACAGTCTTCTTTCCCTTTACATCACACTTGGAGCTGTCTGGAACTCTCAGTCAACCAGTGAGCAGTGACTTTCACTCCTGTCCTTGCAGTAATTCAGCAAAGTTGCTCCAGACACACAGCAAGATCAGAGCCTACCAGCCACGTGCAGGGGGATGATGTCAAACGGAGCCAGCGCCAGCCTGCTTGCAGGAAGGGCCACGTGGCATCAACCAGCCCAGCTACGTGGCAGCAATTGGTCACTTTCGAAAGTACAGATGACTGGAAATGGGTGCCAGAGCAGAAATCAGAGGCAACTGGTTTCTGCAATATTTACAGCACATATATTAAAAGAGTGCATTACTTATCCCATGGTACCTAATGCAACTGAAAGAGTGCAGATTCAAAAAAAAAATGCTCTATGCTTTGCCAAGTATGAAAATTGCTTCATCTTTTCAGTTTCTCTGGGAAAAGAGCAGAACATGCACTCACTGAGTATGCTATATCTAAATATCCCTTTTTACAGTGGAGCCATGGTTTCTAAATTAAGAAATAATAATAAGCTTGAAGAACTGCTATTACATTTAAATGAGTTATTCTTAGGAATTTTAAGGAGAAATAGAGAGTTACTCAAATCTTAGCGATTGTTTTCATTGATGCTGAAAAGAACATCCAATAAAGAAGTGCTATTTCAGCCATGGTCAAAAATATGAAGAGCTACAGATCAGCACATGCAGGTCAGAGGGGGAGCATGGATGTAAGAGAGATGATGGGAGACCCCAGGAAATGAGATTTCCTTCTGAGATGAAAGAGGATCTAGGTGAGAACTACTAACAAAGACACCTCATCCTCCTACAAGACCCCATTCCCATATTTTGATGAGTGTCTGTGACTTTCTACACAACTGCAGGTCATTTGTGTAGCAAAATGGAGGCTACGTCGATGGCCGTACCCCAAAATGTGGCTGGGAATATTATGTAATGGATATAAAAACATAAAGTGGAGACTATGCTGCCAAGTTAGACTGGAGATAATACCAAGGTCACTAAGCCTCTTCAGAGTTGTTGTAATGGGCACATCCCAAATGAGTACAGGATGAAAAGCAAGGTTTTCCAACAACCTTCTTGCCAAGCACCCTCAGCAGGATGGGCAGCGCGTGTCACAAACTCACTCTCTACATGCAGGACTTGGGGAAGAAGGGCCAAGTGTGACTGGGATGATCTGATCATCCTGACTGACATCTCCCCAAAAGGAGAGTCTCTGAATTTGGATATTCAGGAACATTACCTATGTCTTCCTCCCATTCAGAAATCACTTTTTTTTTTTTAAAGCATCAGAAAACATGCAATCAGTGAAAAAGTCAGGAGTCCATGAAAGCTGCTTTCTCACTGATGCACAGGCGCTTGGAAATGTAAAATATAAATGCTGGTTCCATAGGTTGATTCTGTATATGCAAGACGGGTATATCCAAACGCACTGCAGGCCACACCACAAGCTAAAAGGAGGCGAACAGCAGTGTCCAGTTTCATTGCTGCAGGATACTGAAGATATTCTAACATGTATAACAATAACAAATTTGGCATTCTTGTAGCAATTTTACTGCAAGCATCCTGAAGTAATGAAGATACCTGACTATTAATGCGGCCTATGTGGAAATAAAGAAGCCCTTTCCCACACATCCAAATCATCTAATAACAGAATCGGGAATACAACCCGGGACTGCTGACTCCTTTCTGCACTGCCACCACCAGATCACATTACCCATAGCAGGAGAGGCAGCGAGTGCCAGAGGTCAGCTCGGAGGCACAACGGTAGGGAAAGGCAGCAGGGAATATCGTAGGGAAGGAGATGAGGGAAGCCAGGCTTGCACAGCCAACAGAATAGCTAAAAGGGGAGTTAGCTGCTGCCTACAAATAGCTGAGGGGTGAACACGAGGGAGACAAGAGTTGCTTAAGATAAAAGTTAGAACTGACAATTTAAAATGGTTAAAATGTTTATGGTAAACTTACACTAGAAATGAGAAGGAGGAACCTAACTTTTGTCCTTCACTGCTGGGGAGCGAGAAGAAGGCAGGAGGGAATAGATGAAGAAATTGAAATCTTCCACAGCATAAAGATAACATCTGACAACCTTCTGCAAACATTTCTACTCTTGCAATAGCAAGTAACTGGCCTACGTGCACCAGACAATCCCTTTCTGCTGCATTTTGCTATGCTACCAAAGAAGCCCTGCCAAAATGCACAAGGGTCCTGCATTTTGCATTTCTTTTTTTTTATTCTTTCTGTTTCTGCTGTTCATTCCTCCTTCCAATGCCCAGTGCAAGTGCCAGGAGGTTCTAAGCCCCGGGAGGTTTGCTGCTACCCGGGCTCATTGAACATGTGATACTTGTGCAGAGAGGAATAAACAACTGATTGAACAGCCACAGGGTTGCAAAGCTTCTAGTTCCCACAAACTCTGGAAAAAAAAACCTGGGTTTCAGTCCAGTTTAGCCCATGCCCAAATTCCAAGCCATACAAGCTGTCTGTGAATGCTGTTTTAATTCAGCTCTAATTATCATTTGTATTGTGATAGCACAGCAGTTACTGCCATTATCAAGAGCAGCTAGTGTGGTAGTTGCTATACCAATATGGGCTAAAAAAGGCAATCTCCCTTCCACAGAAATCACAGGGTAATTAGGGATACATCAATATTTACATCAGGGAAGGGTGCAGAGAGCTCTCTGCAGAAGACCTGCTTGCAGCCAGTCAACTAGAGATGAAGAAGACAGGGGCTGCTGGACAAAGTGATAGCCTGGAGACACGAGTCCTTGCTGGTGCTAGGAACTAGCAATTAGACAACTAAATATAGGCTCCGTTTTTGAAATATGAAAGGGTTTTCAGAGGCAGCAGGTTTAAAACATTGGTTGAATGCCAGATTATTGGTGCTACAGTGTTATTTCAGCCCTCAGTGGCACCATCCTCCTACACTCTTTTCTCTTGAGGCTGCAACACCTTTAGTTTCCCCCACTGTTACAGCTCCCTGACTTGTTCCTTCCTCATGTTTCTCTCTTTTTCCTCTCTGTTAGTGCCTCTGATTCAAGAGATCCATTTTCGGGTGGTCTTTACTGGTGACTCGTACCTCTTTCTTCTTAATTTTAGGTTTCTGCCCCAATTACCAGCCAAGTGCAGGGGACAGCAAGTGATCAGAGCTGGTCTGAAGATCTACAATGCATGAGAAGAGCAACTATGGGAATTAAACCTGGCACAGGAGAGAAAGATGCGACAGGAAGGGGCAGCAGCATCTGTTTCTGCATCTTCAATGTCTTTTAAGGCTTATATACATAAAGAAATAACCAACATTTGGGTATGTTGAGCTGACTCATTCCAGACTGTGTGTTCCTGTGCTCCCAAAGCCATGGAGCTCACAGCCCCATGTCTTGATGCTCCATCATTTTCCAAGTTCCTCAGAGAAAAGGTTCCACCTTTTCCTCTCTGCCAACCTGTAGCAATGTTCTTCCCCTTCCTTCATCCTTATTTCTATACTGTTAACTTAAGATCTTTTGCTTTTCCTTCTTCTTTCCCATTCCTTGAGTCTGACTAACCTTGTAACAGAGAAATGAAGAGCTTCTTATCAAATGTATTCGTTGTCTTCACACTGTGCTAAAGATCCCTCTAGGCACTGAATTGCAGAGTGGTCTCAGCTGTTCTTCCCCTCTGCCCTCTCTCTGCCTCATTTCAACAATTCCCTTTGTAAAAATGTCCCCCTCTCTGCTTTCCAAGCTTTCTCTCACTTTCTAGACACACTCATTTTGTGTCTCTGAATAACTTTCTGAAGATGCATTTTCAGTTCTTCCCACTATTTCTTTCATTGCCTCTTGCAGACTCTATTTATTGTCTTGCCATCTTTGTATTTTGCTCTCATTCCTACCTTCATAGCCTTTTTCTTGCAGGATTTTTTGCTTGATAAACTTCTGTCAGCTGCATACAGCCCCTTTCCTCATAGGAAAGGACATGGGGTTTATATGCAGAGATTTTATGTGCCCAAAGCTCGTCCATGTTTTTCTAGTTCCATTTGTTGGCCTAATACAAGTGTTATCTCTCCGGACAAAACTCTTCCTGCCTAAATCCTTGACCACTCTGGCTGCAGCCCCTCATTCCTTTCCCAGTGCACGCCTCTTGCATGGACATCCTTGGGGAAGGTCCAGCTGATCCATCTTTTCTGTGCGAATGGTAGGTCTCACGTTAGGGATGAGTCCTCTACAAATGAAAACTCTCTTCCTTGAGCTTGGAGTGGGCTTTTCAAACAGAATAAACCCATAAATTTTTAATTCAATGAACCACCGGGGTGTTTTCATTGAATTTGAAAAAACAAAACAAACAAACAAAAAAAAACCCACCCCAAATTACCTAACTCTACAAGGATTTTAAAGGATGGTTTGAAAGATAAAGCATCACCCTGACAGTCCATATCTTGAAGAGGGTCTGCGAAATAATATGCCAAGAGTGGTGATTAACTCTCACCACAAAGGAAAATGTTGGGTTGCTGTGGGTGGCCTGTAACCTCCCCCTTCTCTTTATGAGTCAGGTAAGAAGGTGGAGGTGGCGTCTGTGGGATGGACCCGTTTTCATTCCAGCCGGCTAGTGGTATGATTTTACAAAAGAAAAAAAATGACTATTAAAACTATTTTTTATATTAAGTTTTACTTAAACAGCAAAATCTAGCATTTACCTTTGATCCACAATGATACCCTTTGTAGTCAGTGATAGTCAAGGAGAAATAGTATTAAACAACTCTGTCATCCTCAAGGTTAAAATAGTATTTTGGGGGTAATACCTTATTACCTCCATACAATCTTCTGTCTCCCACCCAATGCATATGATTCTACAGTCACATCTCTGTCTCCAGAAAAAAGGAGGCAGCTGAATAGCCAAGACCCCAGGCTTGTCCCACACAGAGTCCTTTTCAGAGCCAGAGCTTGGCTGTCTGGGGAGCAGAAAAGCATTTCTTTCACAACAGCTGCACAAAAGTGGCTTAACAAATGTATAAAACAAGACCACGGAGAAGAAGAAAAGCACTTTCTGTGCTTTCTTTGGATCAGGCCTGCACACAAAGGACAATTAAAACAAAAATAAATAAAAATAAAAGTGGTGTCTGTTACCTAAAATTATGGCGTTTCCCTTGCCAAAAATCAAAAATTCAGAAATGTGAAGAAAACACCATTATCTCAAAAATCCATGGGATTTGGAGTTTTGCAATCATTCCCAGGAATGAATTTTCAATGGGAAATTTAAGCCTGAACAAGCTGCTTTCTGGAGTCTGCTCAAGAATTTCGGGCTGTTTTCCATAAAGCAGCTCTGTGTGTCAGAGGAAGGGCAGAGAGCAGCATATCTCTGGTGCTGAGAAAGATGCAATGGGATCAGACTATCAGTATGAGTCACTTCACTGGTACAGCTGGAGAATGGAAGATCTGCAATAGAAAATATATTTATGTAGAGAAGCATGTAAAGGTAGGCCTTTATGTATATGTAAAGGGGTGTGTATGTGTGTGTATATATGTATATATTTTTCATATATATACATATATATGTATATATATTTTCTCCTTACCGCTCTCTATATGTATACATATATATTTTGTGCTGTGTTTCATTACTCTCTCTCTATGTATATATATAAAGGTAAGGAGAAAAGATGTAGTAGGACAAAAAAAAACAACAAAAAAGTGTAATAAGACAGTGATTGAAACAAGATTTAAAGAAGGAGAAAGCAAGGCAGGATAGAAAAGAAAAGAGAAGAGAAAAAAAAACA
>JAUBOD010000001.1:9932176-9945984 GCA_032353885.1 Nothura maculosa
GGAAGATCTCCAGACAAGGAGACTCCACAGCCTCCCTGGGCAGCCTGTGCCAGGGCTCTGGCACCCTCACACCAAAGTTGTTCTTCCTCATGTGCCCTATATGTCTATTCAGAACAGCCTGGGTGCTGAGCTAGAGGCTATAGAAAAATTTAAAGGCCTGGGTGCTAGTTTCTACAAGAGGGCAGCAGTTATGAGATGGTAGCTGAAGATGTTGCCTGGCAAAGCTAAGGTTTTGGGCTCGTTATAAAGCTGTATCTTCCTGTGCAGTTGTGTTGTGCTCACTTTCTTCAAGCTGCAGGGCCTGTACAGCCAGAAAGCAGTAGTAAGTGAACTAGTGTTTCTGGCTGGTTACATAATGTCAAGTAAGCTGTCCTGATGAACTCTTGGAATATAATTTAGTTTATATTTCTCTGAAATCTGAGAGAAGGAGAAAAGAGCAACGACATCAAACTTGTTATTTTGCCCTGCCTGAGATATGTGGAATTCCAACGCCAGTAGGATTTTGGAACAGGGTGGAATAGCTGCTGTGTTACAGATGCTGGAGCACACTTGTGTAAGGAAGGAGGCCTCAAGTACAAAGTTTGGGGGATCAGCACTTAGCTCTGCTAGACATCTGTCCCCTTAAACACTGCTGCCCATCCATAGAAGGAAGGGAAATGAAACAAATCCCCTGCTATGCAAGGATGCCATGAGTAAGAAAGTAATAGTTGTGTATTTGAGTGAAGAAAGTATTTGTACATACAGATGTACTTCCATCTGTATTTGAGTAAATATTGATGAAGTGGCAGAGTTCCCATGAACAGAGAGGTTCAGAATAATGTGGCCCTTTCCTGTTGAGATCACATATTTGAGTAGTGCCTGAATTGATTTTAACTTGGTGACTAAGATTCAAATCTAAATTGTTTATATGGAGTGGCTTTCTTTCATGGGATCTCTAAACCACATAAATGGTTGCCTAGTCAAGGATCAGGAGGAAAATCTAGTATTGTTGGTTTCTTTCCATTTAATCTCTTTAGGGAACTGTTTAAAGCCTTCAAAAATCAATGTATGGTCCAATCTTGCATATACATCCAAGTCAGACTGCATGTCTTTCACCAAGAGGTGAAAATGTGTGGTCCAGGCTCCTGACTTGCATCACCAGTCATAGATCTTTTTGCTGCTATCAGCCATTCTCTTGTCTACATGTAAATAAGTGTGTGTGTATATATACATCTACATATATATTTAATTTCTATTCTGGTGTATTACCCATTGGCCCCTTAAATCTTGCCCTGTTAAAACTGCACAGCGCAGTTGTAGGAGTGAAAAGCTCGTAGGGAGGAGCTGGGGGTTCCTCAAGGCACTTAGTGTTCATTGATGAACAGTCCTGTGCTGCTTGGGATGGGGTAGATTGGCTCTTGGGTAGATTCTGGGTAGATAACACTTAGATTTCTGTAGATACTTGTATACAATACCTATATTGTTGCCTGACAGTCTTGGTTAACAGATGACATCTTTGCTAAGCATCTCTTTCAATTCCTGAATGACTTCACGTGTTTAAAAATGTATGACAAATGGGGAAGGAAAGGGAAAACAAAAAAAGTCATACATTTTTTCAAGTACGGGCATTCAGCCCTGTATGCAGTATGGATATTTCTGCATTATTTGGCAAACCAACATAGCAGAGTAGTGGGAGAGAGGAGTAGCCACTTCATTCTAGCCTCTGGAAGTGGATGCTGATGTCCGTGGAGTTGCGGCATTGGAAATGGGTGTCACGTTGCTTGTCCATGGAGATAGAGTTCCCATTGCTCAGTGTTCCTGGTTTCCTTTTCAGTTGGTGCGGTGCAGATTGCCCCGTGTTAAATCAGTTCTCCCATGTGCCTGTACTTTAAAATGCTTTAAAACGTTGCTCCTGCAGCTTGGTTTGCGAAGATGCCACGTGTTGGAGGAGGAGGTTTCCCTGAAAATCAGTCCTGCTGGCGCTGGCTCGCTTGCCTCCTCCTAAATTGTCTTGTCATTTTGTTTTATGAAGTTATTTATGCCTGATTTGCAAAATGATTTGTTTTTAGAACAGTGAGAAACTGTTCAGCACTGTGTACAAGCAGCGTGAACCAACTCTGTACAAAGAAGGCACAAAGTCTCTTTGGGGAAAGGGAGAAAAGAACAAATCTGTGTTCAAACCCGTGCAGATTAAGCAGTCAGTGCGAATTGCAGCCTGAAGCCCTCTCGTACCTGGCATGTTGTGCTGAAAGCAGCCTGCTCTATTTATGTACGTTCCCTGCCCGTGTGCTAGGATTAAATCTGAGTTAATGTGGTACTTAAATTAATTGATGTTCCCGCACAGCCTGGCTCTTCCCGAAACGTGTCATTTTAAGCCTTGAACAGTACTGTCTCAGTGACCTCGTTTACAGTCATTTGAAGGTACAAAGTATTATACTCAGACTGCAGTTAAATTAACGTATCTAAACATGACTAGTGCTTAATTTTATATACATTTTTTGAAGTGGATCTAATTTTCTAGGATGTAGATGTCTGAAGATGATGATCTAAAATGTAGGATACGCTGTGGGCATTCCCTATATGCGCTAGAGGGGAGGGCTCTGGCTGAAGGAGAGTGTTGTTAATTTGCTGAACTACTGGGCTAGGCAAATAGCAATTAAAATAACCTTGATTATTACTATGATTAGTGCCCCCTTGGTAAAAATAATATTGCTGCATTTGAGAACTGCAGCTCTTCAGTAGGTTAATTACCACACTGAAAATGAGATCTTTACTAGGACCGTGGCGGGACAGTGTGTTTGGTGCTCATGGCCCCAGAGAAGAAAATTCCAGGGCTTGCAGGATCCTGCGGGAAGGGGGAAGCCTCTCCGCTTGGGAAGCTGATGTGGGAAGCCTCAGCTGGAGGAGGTTTAGAAACCCATTTGCATGCGGATATGTGATTTATTCAGCTCTGGAGCTGGATGTGGCTCGAAGCAGGAGCTCTGAGCTCTGCTAGTGGTTTACAGCAATCTGCCATCATCAGAAATCCCCCTTTAATCCCCAGCTCTGCCTCTTCACAGGCAACTCTCGTGGCATTTTGCTACCTTCCCAGGCCTTGCCAAGTCCTGCGCCTGGTCTTCACTAAGTAATAGTGATTGCCAACATTTTAAGAGGGCTCCTGAGTCCAATATTGTCAAAGCTGGAAAGGCAGAAGGAAAAGCAGAATTCAGTGGAAGCCTTTAAGGCTTTTCCTGTGAGTCATACAGAAGTCAGAAAGGGCATCTCCATAGTACGGGTTAGTTAATCTAAAGTGAGTGCCAGCAATATCCTACAAGAACAGCAGAAGAAACTCACTCAGTGCTGGAGTTATTGCAAGATAAAGTGTTCTTAGCATGAGAGTTGAGCCTCTTAGGACTTTACTTCAAAGGTGGTACTTTCAATTCATAGGCAGAAAACTAACCTCCAGCAAAGCGACTGCCTATCATTTATTTCCTATCTTTCTATTTTACTATTAGACAGTACTTGCATTATTTTAACCCTAATTATAAGTGGGAATTATTCTTAGGAAGCAGCCTAATGCTTAACTTAGTGGATTTTTTCCCATAACACAGAAGGTCACTGTAACCTCTCTGAATTAGTGTAGTTTTGGACACAAGCTGTTTTTAGCAGGATGCAGCTAATGTGTCTACAGACAAATTGAGTTGAATGCTCTAGCAGGTCCATGCATTTGGAAACTTTCAAAATGAGTCAATATTGGTTTGTCTTCAGTTTTTTGTATCTCTTGGTCTTTTTCACTTCATAAAATTAGCAGTTCCGGTAGCCTGCGCTTTACTCCAGTGATGGTTTAATGCCAAGGAAGAAGGGAAAGCAGAATTGATCTGTCTTGATGCATTTCTGAAATACAACCTCTCTTAGGGTGAAATACCTTTTTTGGGCACCGACTTGAGCAGTAACTGGGGTGCGAGCTGGCTGCTTCCTCTAAGCCAGCAATTCTCTGAATTACACAATATAAACTGACATTAAAACACACAATATGGGTTTCCTCACAACTCAGTGAAATATAGAAAAGTTTGTCTTCAGCGAGACTCATTTCATGTGAAATGTTGCATTGCCCTTTGAATGGGAAGAGAAAAGGGACCATATCCATTTGCCTTTAAATCAGCAGGAGAAAGGCAAAGCGATGGTGCAGCAGCACTGGGTATGGGCATTTCTTTGTAAACGCTGAGGTCTGCTCAAGTGCATTTGTAAACCTGCAGGGAGCTCCTGTGGATTTGATTAGCTCTTGTTTCTTCATTTTGGTGCTTGGATGCTGGATAAGAGGCACGGTGAGTTGTCGGTGCTTGCGCATTTTTCAAATGGCTCCAGGTTTGCTGCCACAGAGGTAAATCAATGTATATAAACGATGAAAAAGAAAAAATGCCTCTGAGCTGTCAGTGTGTTCTGGCTTTCTTGTAGGCTGGTCCAGGGACCATCATCATGGCTTCAGGAGTCCAGGATTTTAACAGAACGGAGTCTGACAGACTGAATGAGATCAAAGGGCACCTGGAAATAGCCTTATTGGAGAAACACTTTCTGCGTAAGTATAAAACAGTGCTCTGTGGACTGGAATGGCTGAAGCCTATTGAAATAAGACTGAAAGTCTGTTCTCTGAATCTGCAAACGTTGGCGCTTGAATTCTGAGGTGTTTGATGCATGCATAAAACACACGGGCTGCCTTTTCTCTAGAAGTAGCATTTCCAAGGTAACTGGGTGATTTATATATGCATATATATATATACACATATATATAAATATATATCTGTATTTCTGCATTGCACTTCCTCACCACACACTTCACTACATGAGAGAAGCTGCTAATTTGAAATCTTAATGTTGACATCTCTGTGTTATCATGGAATCAACTGAATTCTTCATGGTGACTGAGTGGGTGTTTTTGTCTGGTAGTAATTGAAGGAAGTAAGGGACTACTAAAGGGGCAACCAGTTCATTTCCATGGAAGCTGTTCTAAGAAGTAATGCATCTTAAAATGCCTTTCTAACAGAATGGAAAATGCAAATAATCAAGGAGTATTTGTAGATATTGAAAGTTACTTGATTAGTATATGTATGTGTGTGTCCATGTGTATGAAAGTATTGCTCATGGGCAGAGGCATTCGTAAGGTTTTTGAGATTGTATTTTGGCAGGTCTGAGCTACTGACTTGTAAGACAGGATGGTTGCAATCACACCCAGTGAAAATGGAGGACAAACATTCCTTTAATTCTTTTAAAGAAGGAAATCTCTGTAATAAGTAAACTACAGATCTTGCTCAATTACTTCCTTAAATGGTCATTTTAATGAGTTGTTTCTGAATTTAGGAATATGAAGGTTGTTTTTATGGGATCAAAGCGTGTCAAGTGTTTTCTTAGGGTAGTGTACTACAGTTATTGATGAGAATCTGTAATCTAGTACTAATAGTTTAGGACTTGTGTTGCCTTCGATGTATTCTGAAGTCCTTGAAATTAATTTTCTGTGACATATCTATCCCTTTGTACTATTTCTTTGATGTTTTTTCCCTCTGTGTGAGGAAGGTACTCAACTAGAATTTATAGTGAATGTATCTTCTGATCCCTGAAAGAAGTGTCATGACTGGTGTATAGAGCAAAAGGAAATGCTTGGTTTGACTTGCCTCGTTGCTTTAAGTGATTTACTTGACTTCATTATTTAACTCTGTGGTGCAAACCTACCACGTACTCCCTTCATCTCCAGGGATGTTATTGTAACTCTTTTTATTTTTTAAGACTAGTTGGGACTTCTGTGACCTCCTAATGTAATCTCATGTGTAGCAGGAACAGCAGTACTTTCCAGAATTGATTTTTAGCTTGAAATTGATTTCTAGCTTGAACTTTATTAACCAAAAAAAAAAAAAAAAGCATGCCACAAGTAGCCATTTTAACCACACAGAAAGGACTGGAAATGAATTCACCAGCAACAAAAATGTCTGAGAACTATATATATAAAAATAAAAACAAAAAAAGTTCAAGTTCATTTCCTCCTTTGACTTCATGCTGTAGTTTGAAAACCATCCAATCAGTCATTTTGCCACCTTTAGCAAATCTTTTCTTTTCCATAGGCCTTTATTACAAACTGTAAGATTAGTGGCAATGAAAGCTCCTTGTTCCATTTCCACAGATCTGCTTTTTAACATAGCAGCTTTCTAATCAGCCTGATCCTTTAACTTTCTACCTTTACTATACCTCTTATTTATAGGTACATTTTATAATATAGCTAGTAGGTTGAAGGAGAAGATAATTTTCTCCCAACTGCATAGTATGTATAGTAAACATATGCACTACAATACAACCACATAGTCGGTATCTGACTTAGTCAGAGGTGTCTGGCTTAGTCTTAAACTCCAGTCAGGTTTTGGGCTCAGTAGTTTAGCTCTGTGGGGTTTTCAGTAAAACACATCCACTCTCAGAGTGAAGAGGAAGTCTAGGGTGAATAGTCAGTGGAGACAAAAGGAGATTGCCCAAGATGCCAGGTGAATTTCATCATTCAGGTAAAGAGTGGGTCTAAAAATCTGAATTGGAACAACTCTGGTGATATGTGAAGGTTAGTAGCTTTAAAAAAAATGTAGTCTATGCATAGTTCATTTATCTTGCTCTCCTGTGTTGTGTATCACGGAATGCAACTGAGCTGCTATCCTGTACAGCAGGCTGTATGACAGTTACCTTCCAATGCTTGCATTCAGATATCTGTTTGTATCTAAACACCAAGCAAACCTGCTGCTATTACATTTGAAAGACAGAGCAGTAAGTGATCCCTTTCTGTTTTCTGCTTCCTTACATGAAATGTTCCTCTTGTGTTACAGTTTATGACTGTTTATGCAGGCCAGTTTTGCAGCTGGCCTCCTAACAGCTGATATCAGTGCTCTGGTGCTGCTGGAGTGTTTGCAGACATGCGGGCATCCTACCACTTACACGGACTGATCTCTATTTCTCATTCAAGGCTGCTTAAGGCTTCTGCACTGCTAATTTTAGCAGCTCCAGGAAAAGGAGGTGGTGATAGCAGCAGCTAAAAGTAAAGAAAACAGGTAACTGTTGGTGCACAGGGTTAGTTGTGAGCTGCCAAACTGCTGGAAGTCTCTGCATGAGGATGAGGAGTGTTGGGAGGCAGAGAAGTCCTCTCCAAACAAGAGTTTCGCATTCCAGCTCTGCACAGCAGAGCCTCTGAGGACTTACAAAAATCCTGAGTGAAAATGGCAGTTCTGTAAATGGCTTTAAAAAAGAAATCAGCATTATGCTTTCCCATTAAATTTCACCTGAGCTTCTCTGCCTTATGATATCTCTTTATTCTCATATTCTTTTTCTCTGTCTTCTGGTGGTTTTTGTTTTGTTTTTGTGGGAGGAGGAGGAAGGGAGTATAAATGCCCTGAGGATCCTTTATGATGGGAGCTAATGTAACACAGACCTTAGGAAAGGAGAACTCTGCAAATCTGGGCTGTTAGCAAGTGGCTTGGCCTAGAGGGCAAGCACCGGGTGGTGGCAGTGACCAGCAGGGACCTCTGCTGCAAGGTCTGGAGCAGCCAAGCTGGGTGAGTGTGACAGGAGGACTCTAAACCTGAGCCACAGTCCAGCTGCCAGCTGTGTCCCAAAACCCCTTCTGTAAATATCTTCTAGGGAGGGCCAGGTACCAGGTTTTACCTGCCTAGAGCTGCTGTCCATGATACCCTGGCACCCTCCCGGAGCAACCTCAAGCAACCAGGGGGTGTCAGAAAAGGGCTTTCTGCAAAGCACCTGGCTTGCAAAGCGCCTCTTCCCATTCTCAGGCCTGCATTAAGGCGGTCAGCTCTGCCCGTGGGTGAGTGCTTGCCACTGGTGAGTGCCCCAGCTAACAGCACTCTGTGGCAGTAGAGTTTAATCATGGCCTTTTCGCCTTCCCTCTAAGTCTTGTTTCTTTCTGCCTAATATTTGGGAGACACCCATGGTGGCTGGAGGATTCCAGGGGAATCTCTAGGTGTCCTTGGCACCAGCCGAGTTCCTCTGGCTGGGACTGTCAGTGTGGGGGTGGCTCTAGGGGAATGTTCCTGAACAGAGAAGCCATCAGAGAAAGAAAAAGTTCAGGCTTTGCTGCAGAGCTAGCTGCTCTCTAGAAACTCTGCTTTTTTTGTTTTTGTTTTTGAAAGTTTTCTGAGTCTTTCTGACTGAGGCTTCTCACAAAACTTCCCTAAATTTCTGGGAGTTTAGGAATGGTTCTGCTTATGCGTGGCCTTGCTTGTAAAGTGCTAGCAGTGTACGCAGTCCTTTGCTCAAGCTTTTGAGGACACTTTTGACCTTTTGAGAATGAGAGCATGGGATACACTGATGTAAAATAACTGTAGGTACTGAATAGTTATGCTGATCGAGTACATGAAGATGAATCTGCAAAAATACTCATTTCCTGTACGTGGTCTTCCTGCAAGTAGCTTAGCCCCCAAAACTCTTCCAAAGTGCACTTGAGCCTACAGCTTTCTCTGGCGAAGGTCCCTCAGGCTCTGCAGCTGCCTATTCTGCCTTCTCAACAGCGAACGTAGCTGCAGGCTTGTGCAGAAGGCTCTTCGGTGAGATCTGATGCACGCTGTATATTGAGTTCATGTCTAGGGGGAATGGAGGAATCCTGTGGCACCCTTTGCCTGGAAACATGGTGGGAAGAAGAGATAAATGAGCACATTAGAGCGCTTGTCTGGGGTTGGAGATGCTAACTGAGCTGAGCTCAGCGTGAGGAGGATTCAGACCCGCCTTTCTCCTCTCTGAGGTAACTAGTGGGGGACGAGTTGCGTTCCTGTAGTTCCCAGAGTTGCCTTCCTCACCAGGAGCCCTGAGACCAGGGAGAGGGTGGATGCAACTGGAACCTGGTGATGGCAGCAGGACAGAGCCCTGGGCTGCTCCTTGTTCCAGGACCAGCTTGAGAAACCTGCCTTAGTCCCTGGGCAGTAGGTGCTAGTGGTGGGTAGAGGCCACAACCCTGGTGGGCCCTGCGCAGGCCCTGCGCCCCAGGGCCCGGGCAGACACAGCTCTTCATGGGCCGATTAATCCCAGTGCAGCTCAGCGCTGACAAACACGTGTTATTTCTGGTTCTGAAACTGTCACAAGGCGAGATCGTGTGACTGAGTAGGTTTTGTGACAAATGGTACTTAAAGAGGTTCTAAATTTTCTGTCCTCTAAAGATCTGTCTATAGATCCAGTGCTTCAGCTCATGTGTAAACACTCTTAACACCCCTATCTTATATAAGGAGGCTTTTTTTGATACCTTGAGGTTAAAAAAAAAGGTAAAATAAAAGTATCTTTTTAGAGACAAAAACCTTTCATGCAGCTCTGAAAGTCACCCAGGAGAGTAAAAGCCCAAAGGGTAAATAATTTCTTTGTAGCTTTGCAGGTGCTTGTATGGTCTGTTTTACACAAAGGGAATGTGTGCACATGTTTGTTAGGTTACAGTGGAAAAAAAAGTGCATTGAGGAAGGGGGAAAAGGCCTTTTGTTCAACAGCACTTCAGATACTCCAAGAGGAAGAATCCAAGAACAATATACCCACGAATGAGAGAATTTAGATTCTCTCAGTGTACTTAAAAGCACAAACAAGCAAAAGCTCCATGAATGTATAGGTTTCCTGGGCAGGAAAGAGAATATGGCCATTGTGTTGCAGTTAGATTTATAACTTCTCTCTTAGGTCAGAGTGGACTTGCTTTCATTTTAACTGCTCGGTTGTGCTGTACAAGTTGCAGGCAGGTCTGTCTGGAAGCTCATGTCAAAGGCCTGAGTAGCTCTGCTGCACCCTGAACAGGCAGCTGAGTGTTTGGTTTAATTTCTTTTTTAGGCATTTTTTGTGTCTGGCATCATGTAGGTCTCTGAGCGGGCACTCAGGGTAGCAGTAAATAATGCTGTGCATGGCTCCCTTCTGGAGTTGGGCTTTCCCTCTCATCCCCGTTGTTGCCAGAGTATGAGAGCAGCACCTTACAAATAACCTATTTCTTTGTGCATGTTGTAGCTGATATAGACTAGATACATGGTTTAACTTGATATTCCCAATAATATTCCCAAGAAGTTCAACTTCTTGGGAAGAAAATAGAACTTTGCTTTGTGACTTTCCGATTTTCCTTGCTTCCTGTCATAACCAAAGCCAGCAAAGCAGCCTGAAGATTGTTGTGTTCTGACAGTGACAGCTAAGTGTGACCATTGGCACCTCAGATAGAAGCATTTTGCTAGCACATTGGTATTTTAGAAAGCATTTTTTCTTGTTCACTTTCTGGAGAAAATCACTGTATTGTGGTTAACGGAAGCCCAGAACAATGAAAGCTAAATACAGCTGTATTAGCTAGGAAGCAGAAGGGTGTCCTTTGTCCTAAAGTTAAGTTTGAGTTGCAAGGATGGATATATGAGATAGCCCTGCCCATGTGTCTGTTGGAAGAGTCTTTGAAAAAACAGACACAACTCTGGTTTCACCTGGACCTGCTGCTGGATTCTCCAGCATGACACTGTGTGATTCTTGTCCTTCCAACCTTGTTCTGAGCTACTACATGGCCAGAAGCAGAAAGTGGCTGCCTTCACATCCAAATTGCTCTAGTTTGAGGGACAAATATCCTACCAATCAACCTTAGGTGGGAATAAGCTTTAATGAGTAATATGAAGGCCTGCCTCTGTTGTAGGTACCTCTAGATGGGTAGCAGTGAGTGGCTGGGAATAGTTTCTGAAAGTCATCTGTAAATATCTTATAATAGTCAAAACACTAAGTCTTCTACATTACAGCTGTTGTCTTCTGCTCTGTCACCCTGATATGGGGATGGAAATAATATGAATAAAAAGTTGCTTGACCTCTGTTCTGTTGTAGTTTGGAAGAAAGATGTGCCTATGGGATGCTAAAGTGCGTAACATTGAGCATAACACTGGAAACCTAATTCTTCCCTTACCTGAGGAACCCAATTCTACAGTGACATAATAAAGGACCGCTGCAAATACTACAGATGTTTAGTAACTCATCAGTTTTTAGTGTGTCTGTTTTGCACACACCATGTTAATGCCATCCTAATCCTAACCTTACCTAATTGGACACTGGGAAGGAGGAGAAACAGTGATGGGAGAGAAGCCTTAGGCCAGTTTACACAAAGGTGTTGCTCTTCCAAGTAAGATTAGCTTTTAAACTGAATCTACATTATTGCATGAAGTAGAAGGGGATTTTACATGAAGCTCTCTGATGCAGAAGTGAGGAAAATAGTTCTGGTACCAGCAGGATGGTGATTCAGGCTCAGGCTTCCCTCCAGTCAGGTGTAACCACATTGCTTCTAAATAGGAATTGGGCTCTTTCTGATCTGTTTAGAGCTCCCTCTGCTCCCTCTGAAGTCCCTATGGGCATGTGTTAGGAGCCTGTAACAGTGGTTAATCTCCAGAAGCTAAGTTTGTTATAAGCAAAGGAGCAGGACTTTGGCTTTTGAAAAAGACAGAAGTTGGCTTATCAGAAAGGTAGAAAGAGGGATTATTTAACTGCAGACTTGTGCTAGCTTTTCTTTTAGGCAGACACACATGGCTTTCTGAACGTGACAGGTCACTTTTTGATGTGTGCAGATGAGCCAGAGTGAGCTGGAGAAAGGTTAGGGAGACCTTTCTCTTCACATGCCAGCAGTGGGGAGTTTCCTTGCCATGTTTAACCTTTCATTTTTCCACTCCACAAAATACCAATGTAAAATTGAGTAGGAGGAAGGAAAGATATGCATTAGATAAACAAATTTAGTTGGTTTTTAGTGTATCCTGTATTCTTTTCTGCCATTCTTGACACCTACATCCCGTAAGAGGGAAAAGGGGCTTCTATGTGAAAGACTCAAACAGGAAACCTGACAACAGGGAAAACCATTCAATTGACCAAGCAAGGGTGTCTCAGTGGTGAAAAGCAAATAAAATGAATAGTTTTTTCTTCCAGTTATCAATTTACTGACTTTTTTCTTTCTTATCTCATTAGCTTTGAATGTCACTTTCTGTCCTGCTTCCCTCTCACCCATCCCTAACCCTCTTATAGACTTGTCAGAGTAATGAGTATCTTCAAATGTTTTACTATATTCTTTTTTTTCTACAATTCATCCTTCCTCAAGTTGAACCTTGGGTGAGGTAAAAATTAAAGCATGTCAATGGGACATTAGCCTTAAATATGGGCTGGGATTCTGGGATTTTCACCCCTAGCCCAGCCATCTCTGTGACAAAATTTAAGTCTTGCTTCGGTAAATTTCATTTACTATTCACTGCATTTACTATTAAAGGTTACAGAGACGAAATTGGACCTTTAGACAACTCTGCTTTCAATGTGATTAACACTTCCACTGGAACCTGGAGCTGTGCTCTTAAATTGAGGAAGTTGTTGGAAATGGTTTTATATAAAAGTCTTGGTGAGGTGGTGGTGGTGTTTGGGTCCTGAGCTGGCAGAGAAAGTCCCTGAGCTGCAAATAGGTGGTGGCTGGGAGGGTGCTGTGACGAGCTCCCTCCTTGTGCCTGCTGAAGGGTGTCTGTTCCCAAATCCAGGCGGAATTCAGTGGCTTTTTAGTTTGGCTCAATAGAGCTTCTAGGTATTCTCATGCAACATGTAGCCTCCTGAATTCTGCTTCACAAAATACTACAGGCAAGATAGATAGAGGACAAATATAAAAGAAAGAAAAAATAAATCTCCTCTTTGTGTCTATGTTGCCATGAAAAACATCCTCTTGGTCAAAATCTGAGTTTCTGCCTTCAGTTTAACAGGGCATAATCCCTTCCCTCAAGTTTTTATCAAAAGCTAAATGACATGGTGTGGGATCCGTGGACACTAAATATGCTTCACAAATAAAATTCTGAAGAAGGTCTTGGCTAAAGAGGGATCAGCAAATCCGAAACCCATCGTCACTCTTTGCCAACTTGAGTCTGGCTTTCTTGATGTAAAGAAAATAAAACCAAAAATCTAGAGGAGTAGCATAGGTTGTTTTCAGCTTCTGTGCAGATACAGCATTGAAAATATAAATAGATGCTGGACTTTAAAAGAGAAAATCACATGTATTCTCTTTGCAGCAAAGGCAGCATCATGAGGGCAGCATTTGGAAGCGTGAAGAACTCTCTGTTTGGAATTGGGTCATTTTACAGTATTGTACTGAGTCATTTGCTCATAGTATTTGGTATTGTAGTAGTAGGCAGGACTTTGTGACCAGAGAATGTCACCGTCGTGCAGCAGTTCCTGTCCTCATTGGCACTACAGAATTGCTGTGAAGGATAAAAAGGTATTTTCTAGCCCGCCTTAGAACAATAGTCCTTTTAACCACATCAGCTTCCTTCTTCCTATGCAAAGTGTGAAAGTCCAGGCATGAAGGAGAGTGTGAACTTGGGAGGTGACTTAAAGGAGAAAGCAGAGCTGGTTAAAAGGGACTGCTGCAGCAAGCCCTTCTGCAAGCATCTGCCATGCAAAGAAGAAAAATCTCTTGCCGTGTCTGTGATTAGAAGTATTTTATTATTATATTTTGATGTCTTTTGCATAGATCTATGGCAATTTTTTGGTGGTCTCTGTGCTTCACAGGTCATTTCTGGTGAAGGCAGAACCCTGGGAGAGGGGAGGCAGGGCTGTGAAGAACAGGACATGATACACAATGAATCTATAGGCACTTGTAGTTAGGAATTGCAAACTTGTCTGTCTCCAGCAAAGAACATCAGTTACAAGGTAACCATAAGCAGAAAAGAAGTTAGGGTTTTTTTTTTTGTGGTTCTTTCCTCGATCACTTCATGGTGGTCAATGTTCTCTGTCCATGTGCTTACTTCATGGCCAATGGTGGAGCTGTTTGTGCTGTTTGCAGCACTGCCATTTGCTCCTGGTGTTTAGAAGAAAGAATGCAA
>JAUBOD010000001.1:9959026-9975292 GCA_032353885.1 Nothura maculosa
CTTTTCTAACATTGTAAGTTAAAATAAAAGGTTTAACAAGGTTTAACTTCAAACTCCAGTAGCCTTTTTTATATTGCTTGATTTCTGTAATTTTTGCCTGCTCTAAGGAGTTACTCCTGACCCTGCTGACTGCTGCACCTCATTTCCACAGACGTGGGTCATCATAAATAATATGCAAGTTCTCAGACAGATACCTCAACATTTAAAAATTCTACCACAAAAGCATTTTCCTGCAGTATTAGCTGGAATATGTCACCTTATTATTAAGACTTGCTACTTTTTCCTAGGGAAAAATTTCACCTGGGCCTAAAATTGCACTTTAATTCTTCTCGGGACTCTTGGCATATCTGTGTTCAAGCATCTCATCTCTATATCCAGTCCCCATTTAAAATGAAGATGTGTTTTAATAAAAGGCATTTTTTCTTGTGCTTAGAGGATACTTACAAAGCTGTTGTAGGCTTGCAGCATTTTACCTTAAATTATGGGGAAAAAAAGAAAAGCACACTAGTGCATATTATGCTCAATAATTAATAAATTGATACTTGCTGACTGATACTTCATTCTTTGAAAAATTTCCATAGAAAATAGGCTTCTGAATAGCTGAAACTGTTTTGTTTGCTTAAAAAAATTGCAAATCACAGTCATTTACTCTGGGCATGCATTTCACTTTTATTGCAAAAGCCCCAAGCAGAGTACCTCATTCTGCTCATTCTCTGCAGTAGCTTTATAATTAAAGCCATTTTAAAATAACTTAAATATTTTAAGTTGTTTTGTTGTAGCTTTTAGGGGTTTTGTTGCTTTATTTTTTAAGTAGAAAATGCCTTCTAACCTATTACAGATAATCAATGTTGACAAGTGGAGAAAAAATATCCTCTCTTTAACTGTTTCCATTACTTTTAGGGGCTGGAGAATACAGTGGAGCATTGTGCCTGAAGTATCTGAACCCATGGTAAGTCCTCAATCAGTTTGACCTGTATACCTACATTAGAAGTTGCACTTTCTAATTCGTAGTTCTAACTTAAATCCTTACATGCCAATTTAAGAAGAGTGAGATCCTGTGGAGTCACTTTCAGAAAGTCTGATCTGTTTCTTTGTACCATTTTGAAATTACTCAGTTGTCCTTGTAACATTTGGAAATTAATACTTATATACTCTGTTTTAAGGAAAAGTTGGACTAGATGCCCTCTGAAGGTTCCTTCCTACTAGAATTGCCATATTATCCTAACTTTGATATATTCTTTTTCTCTACTAATTATTAATATTGGTAGATTTTTTTGAATTTCAAACCTTTTCCTAAGGCTTAATGAGATTTTTTTTCCTGGATAATTTGATTACTCCTAAAAGACCAATAATATTTGAAAAAGTTCTAGATGTACAAATATTAACTGAAGTGACAGTTCTGTGTTAAAGCAGAAATAGATCAGTTTAAGTGTGTGGTCTTAGACTGAAAACCATTAACTGTGTTGCTCTAAAGACTTTTGGGGTCTTTCACAGTTTCATATTAGCATGCATGCATAAGCTATGGAGGAAAAGCATTTATAAGGTAACCAAGAATGAAAGACACAGACAGTAGATCTAAAACAGAGCAAGAACTTGGTAAGTACTGAGGCTGTTGAAAAGGAGATTATTATTGCCAGGAATGTTGAAGGATTTAAAGGTTTGAGTTAACAGCAAGAATTTTATAAAATATCCATTTCGTCTGAACCGCAGATTAATTAATTGTCCTTTTTTCTCTTTTTTTTTTTGTCAAAGGAACCTCCCAAAGAGGACCTGACAGTGTCAGAAAAGTTTCAGCTTGTCCTAGATGTGGCTCAGAAAGCACAGGTACTGTACTGCTTTCAGACATCTCTTATTGCACCCTGAAAAATGGGGAGGTTAATTCTCAAAATACCTTGTTGTGCCACAGTACAAACAGTACTTTTCATATATTCTTACCTTTTCTTCTAAGTAATAGAAGTCTCAGTAAAATGCCCAAAGGTTTTTAGCACCACATTAGTAACACCAGGATCAATTTTCTAATTCCTTTCTCTGCATCAGGAAGTATCATTGCTTCTCGTGAGCATCTTCTGAGTCTCTTTGGGGAAAGGAAACTTCTAGGTATTGGAACAGCAAGAAAGATACTGGATAACCTTGTTTGTCTTGAGCAATGGCTATTGCATACATAGTCATGGGGGAATTATGTACTTCTTACATAAGTATGTAAGAGAATTTCTTAAAAGTCTGTAAGTGATGTGTTTGAAAAGATGATGATAGTCCCACATTTGGACTCAGTAACCTTGCACACTTCCTGAAATTTCAGTGTTCAAAATCTTTGAACAAACTTCCCATTTTGCTACCTACTCTCAGAAGCTCTTATAAACTCTGATAACTTAATAAAAAACTTTTGCAATAACAACATCAATAAATACTTTCCTGTCCAAACAGTGATGTTGGGTAAATACTTCCTTTACTTCTAATAAACAACAATAAATTACAGAATAAAATGTAAAGCTGGATGGAAGTCTTTTGAATATTGCTATTCAATTCTGTATTTATTCAGTTGTGGACATGACATAAAAACACTTCTCTATGGTAACTCCCTTGTCTTCTATCATGTGGACAAAAAAAAAAAAAAAATCACCAGAACTTGGACTTAATTCTCTCACTTCTTATGCAGAACCTTTTTGGCAAGATGGCAGACATACTGGAAAAAATAAAAAAGTAAGTTATCTGACTTGAATAATTTTTCTTCATAAAACAAGACTTAAAAAATGCTGACAAGCTGGTAATAAAACTCTGTTTTTTTGTTTTCAGTTTGTTCATGTGGGTCCAGCCAGAAATAACACAGAAGCTCTACATTACTCTATGGGCAGCTTTTATTGCATCCTGCTTTTTGCCCTACAGGATTATTGGTCTTGCAATGGGTAAACACAATAAATAATTGACATTCCACATCTAATGTTTTACAGCGTGGCATGCTCTTTGGAAGGGAAATTTTGGAGTTTAAGAAAGAAAACTGCATTAATAAATAACGCAGTGTTTTAAAGTATCATCATTGTTCTTGGCATTTTCTGTCACATGGAGTTTAAATCATCTCTAAATACGTACTGCAATAGAAAAAGACAGGATAATGCATTTGCTCCTTGAGGTGGGTTAGCTTATGATGAGCTGTTAGCCTTCAGACTGTCAGCTACAAGGCTGCCAAAAAGTCTTCTGTTTTGAGGATTTTGGGTCACAGTTCCTTCCAAATGAAATCTGTGGGACAGCATAGAAGATATGAATGTGATAAGGTTGAACAAAGTGGAGGGACTAACATGATTACTTTTAGAGGATAGGCTGAATAAAATAGTAGGGGTGAATTTGCAAATATTTGAATTTTTGACTGAGAATTGATAAAAGGGGCTTTGCTAATGTATGAAACCATCTTCGCTATGAGGCCATGTCCTGTGAGCCAACAGTTCTCATATCTTCTCACTGAAGATATAAAGAGGTCACACAAATACTAATTTTAGTGCTGTTGAACTTCAAATTGCTGTGTTAACTCAAACATATATGTAAGTTTGCTTGGTGTGGCAGTTGAATATTATGTGTGAGGAATTTATTCTTCTAATTCTTAGAATGAACTTTCAATTACATTCGTTACAGTCTTGAGAGAATATTTGGGCCCCTTACTTTCTAAGCAGCAGAGGAAGGAAAATATATATAAGATAAGAGCACAGGCTCAGCTGGAAGATGGAGTTTAATATAATGCATGAGAGCCCTCTGTTGTCATTTAAATTTATGCAGGGAACTACAAGGTTGAATCCTCTGGAATATGTTTTTATTTCGGAAGTATATTGTGATTTCAGAATGCTGCAGACAGTTATGGAACTTATGTTAGAGCTACTTTAATTTTCTTTTATCTAGTAAGAAGCTCTAGAAATAATGAAAAGAACTGTGAGAGGAGAAAGAGTACTTGTGTAGGGAAAGGAAAGGAAAATAATTTCCTGCCCTCTTTGTAAGAAGAATCAAAATATTAAAATGAAGAGAATGGATTAGCATTGTGATACTTACAGAATCTGTCTCGTTTGTGAGCTCGTTAAAAAGTCATAAAAACCATGGGGTTCTTAACACCAGTTAAAACATCCCTTGCTAAAGTGACCTCTTTTTTCAGGTCTCTATGCTGGAATCAAGTTTTTCCTTATCGACTTTATCTTCAAAAGATGTCCCAGGCTTAGAGCTAAGTATGATACTCCTTATATCATCTGGACAAGTCTACCCACAGATCCTCAGCTCAAAGAAAGATCTAATGCTACAGTGTCGAGACGGGTAACAATGATACTTCATTTTTTCTTGTTCTTCTTTTATTCCCTCCCCTCTCTCTAGCGTCTGAAAATCAGATCCTTTTTTCCCTTCCCCTTCTCCCCAGTGACTAGAGCACATTAAAGGAAGGTTAATTAAGTCTTAATATTCAGTGTTTGTAAATTTCTTTTTTCCCTTCAAGATTCAAAGCTTTTGTCTTGATTCTTTTTCTTATAATGAAAGGCTCTTTTTATTCTAAAATACTGGAAATTATATACAAAAGTACAGAAATTACTATGAAAATAGAACCATCCATATTAACATTAATGTCTGTAACATACATTTTATGTGATTTTCGTATCGAAATTTTAGTCTTTTTGTATTCACCTTTGTTCTCATATGTTCTATTTAATGAAGATTCAGCTGCTTATGTGGATTTAAGAGCAGTTATTAAAAAAGATTTAGTACAGTAGGTATCTTACTAATGGGATCAGCATTAGTAGATATAGTAAAGTCACTTGCAGCTTTGGGTATTATGTGTTATGGTTATTAGTAATAGATGACCTTTTAGTGTAGTGATGAGTAATGACTTTTCACTACGTCAGTACACCTGAAAGTAAATTTCTTTTTGTTAAAACAGATAGTTAAATCTTTCTTAAATAGTCTGCTTTGAAGTCTTAAATGGTAACTTAAAAACAAGTCGTGCTTTCCCATATCCATGAGATTGTCAGTGTTTACAGTAGTAAAACTTCTATTTAATCCCTTTTTTTTTATTTGCTTAATACTGCTTTTCACAGTGTCTAATTGCTCTCCTAGGGTATTTGAATGCTGTCAAAACTCCCTGACTAAAGTGTGATGCCCTTTACCAGTAACTCAGCCTGCCTTATGGCTGGACAGCAAAAGGGCTAAACACACGAGCCCGTGGCTAACCTGCCAAGAGGAAGAAATACAGGATTTGAGGGGAGATAAAGCAGGTAGTAGGGGGTTGCTGAGAAGCACAGCACAATTTGATTTTTCAGAAGAAAGTAGAAAATATTTGAAAGTGCTCATGTTTTCCAAAGGATTAGAGAAATCAGTGAGCTGTTGGACAGGGCTGTAGTGTCTGTTGCCTGCAGCCAACATTGCTGCTGCTTCAGATGATAGGGTTAAACCTTTCTGGCACCTCAAGAGCTTCCAGGTTGGCATTCACATTCTGTGATCGTTGTGGCCGTTTCGTCATTCAGGAAGGTTATTCCTGGTTGTGTCAGTGATGTGCCTTAGGGTTGGAGAAGCTCTAAATTGCCGAACTGGAATCCATGAACTAGAGAGTAATTGTCCCTTCTGGCTCTTCCTTATGGCTGAAGTTTTGACAAGTAGGCCAGGTTTTTGAGACTGCTGTACCTGACGTGTCAGGGTTGGCTTTCTCCCCAAAAAGGATGTGCAGGAATTCAGGATCCACCTCAAAATGTCTTTGAAAGCATCATCTTGGTCTCAATTTTTAGATCAGCATTCTTACCCACTGAAAGATTTCTGGGAACCTAGTAGTATAAAAACATCTCAAACAGGTTTTCTCATTTTTTCATGTGAAAGACAGAGTCCCAAAGCGTACAATGTCAGTATATGTGCACTGGCTTCAGTTTCATTTCTTTAAACAGTATGCTAGATACTGTAAAGTCTGTAAATTTAGTCCCCCTGCAGTATTTATTGCCCATGCCACTTTGTTCTCCAGGAACAATCCTGGCACAGTATCAGATGGGTAAAGGTCATATGTCAAAAGCTCAAGATCAACACATCACCAAAAGTAGCAAGGATCCCTGTTTGCCAGTCTCCAGATTACTGGTGATTATTACTGAAAATACTGATTTATATCTAAATTAACTGCCTCTGTTAAGAGGAAATCCTTTCTACTTTTTGGAAGGATTAGTAAGGGCAAACCTCTTCATTCCATCCCCTGTCACAGGAATAGCTTCTGATGCTGAAGCTTCACTATTCCTTCTGTCCCTTTACATTATGGATGCAAAGGAATTAGAACAGCCAAAGGAGGAATACACTTTGTTCCAGAGCAAAAAGCATTAAATCCCTTGCCTAACCTGCCGTATGTGCCGGGCTATGGAACTTCACCTGGTTACTGGCACATGGAGCCAAATCACTCCCTTGTCCCAGAAAGCCTTCCAAAGAACTCAGCTGGTCTTCACTTGCAGACAAAAAATTGGAGAAACTTTTTTTCCTTGATTCCAGGGACTTAATCGTTGCTAAAGGGCAAAGCAAAAGGCAGTAACTGAGGCAGTAGCACAGCCACCATGAAAGATTTGCTGTCAGCATCAACGTTCTTGATCTCTTTTCCCCCCTGCCGCATCATTGTACTACAGTACCCCTAAAAGCCGGCTGATAAATACCCTTTGTTTGGCCTGGTTTGTTGGCCTGATTTATAACCAGTGATGGCAGCCCATATTTTTCATTCGCTTTGGGCTTCTTTTGTTAGAGCTAAATCCTGTGAAGTGTTGGGTGCCGCCAACTTAGGCTGGAAAAACACCCAGCTGAGCTGGTCGGCCTCCAAGGGGCCTGGGCCTTTCCACAGGAGGGCTGGGCCTGAGCTCCCCCTTGTCGGCTGCCAGTTGTTTAACAGGGCAACGCATGTGTGAATGCCTTCAGAATGGGGCTTCTATCATTTCCATGACAAAAAAACAGCCTTTAGAGTCATGTGGTGCCACTATGAAGAGTAGAGGAGCGAATGCAAGCAAGCCAGGGGAAAGAAGTTGCCTCCTGCTGCCCTCCCATAGGCAGGAATCAGTCTCCAGTGGCTCAGGAGCTCGTACAAAAGTAGATTTACACTGAACATTTACTGTTCACGTCTTAAGGCTCCACGTTAC
Organism: Nothura maculosa; assembly: GCA_032353885.1. Classification (NCBI taxonomy): domain Eukaryota; kingdom Metazoa; phylum Chordata; class Aves; order Tinamiformes; family Tinamidae; genus Nothura; species Nothura maculosa. The sequence goes on from JAUBOD010000001.1 coordinate 9,966,136, forward strand.
TTTTTTAAGGATTCTGAGAACCATTCGAGCTTTGTTTCATATGCCAAACACTCTTAAAAATCAACTTCAAAGATCAGTGCCTCTAACATAACCTGAATAAATTGAACTGGTGTGCTCTAACCACTGATATTATTATTATTATTTTATAATTGCATTCATTGTGTATAGTTGCTTGGTGTGTAAGTAGTAAGATCTTGCAGCTTCACTCAGTTCATGTTTTATTCTGTGTATTATACTGTTAAATAGATTTCACTTTTTTCTTTTGTCACTGTCACATTTGTGTTGTTTGTTTCTTTTCCTGCTAGCTGTCAGGGCATGAAAAGGTATGGATCGCAGCGTGGAAAACTTCCTTTCAGTTTCAGCATTTGTATTCATAATGAGTTTATGCAATTTTGTGTGACTTTTTTCTTTGTTTGCTCTTTTCTTTTTTCTTTTCTTTTGTTTCTTAATTTATTTTATGCACTATGGGCTTGGTCTGTCTCTTGAAGACAAGTTGAAGTACTGATAATACATTAACTGTTGGTAGTACTGCTAGTATATTAATGTGACTTGCGTGCAGTGATTTAGCTGTATCTAATCAGATATATTTTTTTGGTATCATAAAAAAGTATTTTAATATAGATGCTTCTAATCACATGCCCTCACCCTGCAAAGGCCATCAAAAGGTAGTAGAAGATTATTTTCAGATGCCATATTAGAGCATTTTGGTATAGCAGCTGATGAAAATTGTGATTTTACCTACTTTTAGGAAGAACTGTTAGCCAAGCTATTCTTAAAGTTTAATGTAAATGTTGCTGTTCAAATTTTGGAATCATATTTATTTTTCTACAGCTTCAAACAGCAGCATCAAGAAGTTACGTAGGCTCAAGCGCTCCAGCTGGAATAAACAAGGATGAAGACAGCAGTCGTTTTCATACCACCAAGAGAGGCAATTTCCATGAAGTTTTTAACCTGTCAGAAAATGAGCGCCCGTTAGCAGGTATTTATACAATTGGAGACCACATTGGGAGAATATTCTTTTCTGAAAAGCTGAGTGCACTTTAAAGATTACTTCCTCTTTTGCATTAACTACAAAAATAAGCTTTTGTTTAAAAAAAACTTGGCTTAAAATTAGAATGATTGGAGAAAGTTTTCTTCATTCCAGATCCATAGAGTTCTTTGGAAGAAGACACAGCCTAGCATGCCTTCCATTGTAGTACGACTGTGTCAGTTATGTGATAGTTGAAAAAAATATTTTTAAGTAGTGTTGAAATAAATATGTTTGTATTTAGAAATACTTTCTTTAGATTTGCTTTGTAGATATTTCTTGTTGTAAGTATCTCAAGTTTCATTCTCAGTGCTTCTGCTGTTTCATAACATAACTTTTTGGAGTAGTAACTGTTTCTTCCCTTATTCTTTTTCTGTTTGTTTTAGTGTGTGAAAATGGCTGGCGCTGTTGCTTGATCAACAGAGATAGGAAGATGCCTACAGACTACATCAGAAATGGGATTCTTTATGTCACAGAAAAGTGAGTCATTATATTTAACATCTTCCTTAGGAAGGAAAGGCAACATCCTTATTCAAAAAGTAAATCTAGAAGCAGTCATTTAATAATATTTTGTAGTTACACTCCTCCGAACCTCTGATAAGAAGATATAAAATGTCTTTCCATGGTGCTCAGAGAGCACCATGTGAGGGGGAGGACTAAATCTAGAGAATACTAAAGCTAAACAAATTTGTTAGTGTCTTGGAAATGTATGCACAGGAATAAAGAATAGCTTTATATAGTCAGCTGTGAGTAGCTGCTGTTCTTGACATAGAGAGTGTGTTAAATGTGTGTGTGTGCGCGCAAATATATATATTCACATCCATATTTTAAATTGAAAGAACTGTATTTTTGAGAGCTGTACTTAAAGAGTATTTGCTAAATAACCGTTAGTTTATTTTCCTTGAAATTATGCGCAACAAAAGAAAACAGAAATTTATGTCTTCTTTCAAGACCTATTCTTGATTTTTATTTTTTAATCTTTCCTCTCTATTTCCTGTTATACTGAATTAGCAATACTATTTGGGCTCTGTACACTGAAATGCTTTTGGTATATAATGAATGAAAGTGAATCTAATCTGTATGCAATGCCATCTAGTGATGGAGAACACTTTCCAACATTTAGAAATCTGTGCTTTTGTTCTCATCACAATAACATGAAACTAATGCAGTATTTTTCATCCTTATACTTTAAGGAGAGTAAAAGATTTATAAGATTTATAAGATATGCTATTGCAACTATTTCAAGATACAGTTACCTTTTGTATCTTTAAAATATTTGTCAAGTTTCAAGGTTTAAACATTCAATGAAGTAATATAAAAATAAAAATTTTGTGTGCGTACAGTATGCTATTAGACTTTTAAATTAGCCAATTAATGAATTTGTGAATGTTTGTTCTGATTTACAATCTATACCTGAGTTGAAATTTCAATTGAAATATGAAATTTCAAAAAAAAAAAATTGGTTTTAACCTGCGAGATTTCAAACTTCAGAAGTGAAAGGAAGGATATTAACAGCTTTGTTTTAGAATACTGTATGAAGATGAGCATTTTATTTCCTTTTCTGCAGTTACTTGTGCTTTGAAAGCTCCAAATCTGGTTCATCTAAGAGAAACAAAGTTATAAAGCTAACAGATATTACGGATATTCAGAAGGTAAGTTTAGGTTTTGCTTGTTGTTATTGTTTTGCAAGTAGAGGCAAAACTTATTTTGTTTAAATTTTGCTTTTGTGTTTATGCCATTTCAAAAAGAAGCATGACATTGGTAACTCTTATAAAAAGGTGTGTAATTTTTCAGTCAAGGTTTTGCAAATTGGCCTGCTTAGTCATTTGGACTCACCACATGCAAATGCCTGTGAGTATAAAATTTTGTATTCGTATGAGTATAAAACAAGGTTTACTGAACTCCTGATTTATTTTAAATTTAAAATTGCATTGCACCTTAGCACTTGTGTTAACTGGAGAACTGTATGCTTTAATAAGAAACACTGGTTAAGCAGGCATTTTGTATTTTTAAGTTCTATTCAGTTGTCAGTATCTATAGATGCTTCATGTTAAAGTAAGTGTCTCAGGATTACTGTCAATGGAGAAAGGTAAAACACTTTAATGTTGTTTTTTTGTTACCCTCTCTGAACTTGTCTTATTTAAACACAAACCCCACTGCTTTCCAGTACATCCTGCAGCAATGAGGGCTGCAAATTGAATTGGCTTGTACAGAAGAAATACATGGGTCCAGTTTCAGCTATTCAGATGTCTCCAGACTTATTACTTATATCAGCTCTCTCTAAAAGAGGTAGCTTCTGCTAAAATTAAGCATCTTCATTGGAATTCCTAATTCAATCTGGATACGTTTTAAACCCCAAACTTGAAGTAATGCTGGTTTGCTGTTCAGCAGACCTTTACTGCGATAAAGAACCTCTTATGTCTGTAGTTTCATAACGATGACAAAACAGATCACACAGCCAAGCACAGAAATGTGCAGCTTTAGTTGGCTTTTAGTTATGGTTGGACAAGAGCATGTCAGGCGGTTCCCCTCTGTGCTGCACATATGGGCACACACTATTTTATACCCTACTACTCCAGTTCCCTGGCCAGTTGTTACCCACAGCACCAAGCAGCCAGTATAATCCATGGCAGTCTTGCCTTGAGCCACCCTTGGCAATAGGCTTTTAGCAGAGAGCCCATTTGAGACCAAGGGCCATTCCGGTGCACAAGCTCCTGTGTATAGGAGAAGCTAAACTGGTAAGATTTTCCTCCTGCTATGTACCAGGATGTGCCTAAGATGCCAAATGTAAATGAATGATGCTATGCCCATCGACTTGAGGATTCAAGAACAGTGTCTGGGTTGCTCTTTTTCCTCATAAAGACACATTAATTGGGGGTAGGAGCATCTACCGTTGATGAACTGCGTAACATTCTCAGCACCTCTTGCAGTTGTTTACCACCTGTGATAACTTTGGTCTGTGGGTTCTGTTTTTTTTTTAGTATAAAGTACTCTCTGTCCTCCCGGGATCAGGGATGGGAATTGCTGTTTCAACACCATCTACACAAAAAGTAAGTGGCCAGCTCTATGGTATTGCTGGGCTTGGCTTCCAGGCTTTTTTGTCTTTGTGCTTAGCTTTAAAAAAAAACCTTTTATTTTTCCCTAATGCCAAAGTTTGGCTTTTTAAATTCAATTCTGATTGCAGAATTTGAATGAATTAAGCATTAGCCTGTGCAACTGTCCATGGACTGTTTCACTTATTTATTTACAGAGCACTTTGCTTCTTCCTTTCTGCTCCATTATTTCACTCCTCCATTGACTGGTCCCCCACATGCTTTATGAAGAGCATGATTTGCAGTGCAGTGCAATCTGAAATTAAAACCAACACTGTTTCAGTATGAGGAGTGGTTTCCATAGGTGACGTGCTTTGGGAGAACTGGCCTGATCCTCTGATCCATGATTTTCCTGTTTCAGACTTGCTCTGCTAAAGACTTAAGCTTCTTTAAGCCCTGAATACCTTTTTGAGAAGCAAGCTCTTCTTAGTAAGCCTGAATCTTATCTTAAATGAATCACTTACAAAAGTTGGGGTTTTTTTTGATTCATATGACAGTTGTACCAGGTTTTCTACTCAGTTTGATACTGAAAAGTACTTAATTAAAAGAGATTAAAGTTTTAATATGCTTTAAATGAATGTTCTGTGTGTTGGAAGTAATAGGCACTGATTAAAATAATTTGAAGACCAATTGGGAACACTTTGTATGTTGAGTGCTTGAAGAGTAAAGTGGAAATATTTCCTGTTAATAGTATTATATGCAGTTATATATATAATATATATTATATATCATTATGGAGTTATATTTTAGACCTTGTTTTTAGAAGTGGAAATACTAAAATATCTGACATCCACCCAAGGATTTAATAAAGGAAAGGATTCTTTGGCTTTTATCAATGCACCTGGAGCACTGCTCATCCCCTATGATGAAAGACATACCTGGAGAAAGAGTTTTCTTTTATACACTGACGTAATATTTTTTCCCCTTTTGTTTAGCCTTTGGTGTTTGGTGCCATGGTACACAGAGATGAAGCTTTTGAGACCATTTTCAACCAATATGTGAAAATAACCTCTGCATCGTCAAACACTGAGAGCTAGTATCTTATCTTAGAAGATCTAAAGAAACTTTCTCAATTTACAACTTGGCAGTGGGAGAAAAAGAACATCCTCATCTATTTTGCAATAATTTTTCTTGTCTTGTGGTTTTTATTCTATCTGTTACATAAATCAAGTGTATTTTTTATATGCGGTCATGTTTGTTTTTAAGGTTTTTGTAAAAAAAAAAGAAAAAAATGAAACAAAACAGTGAAAGTGCTATCATCACTATTAGCCTTGCACATTAAGCACTTTTAATGTTTATTTACTGACATTAAAAGCTGGGAAGATACTCAGAGATCTGACTGAATAATGGACTGAAACAGATTCATCCCCTTAACTATACTGATATCACTAGAGATGTATTTGTCCCATAATCTCTCTTTTTAGCTTTTTTTAGTTTTTTTTTTTCCTGAGACCTGGCAATTGCAGTAGCCTGCAGTCTGTCTTTGGCTCTGAGTTCTCAAAGGAGTTCTTTGTTAAAACTGAAAGCAACACCAAGGAAATAACATCTTAGAATTTCTGTATTGATATGTGCACTTAAAATAACTCCTTTTTGCTAATTCTGGCATTGCAGAAGGGTGTTTTAGCAGTCTGATTTGGTTCAGTTTTTCCTGCATAGAGAGATTTAAATTGTTTTGTACAATGAATTGGAGGAAAATGTTTCTAACTTTATCTTCCTTTCCTAATTAACCAAAGTAAGAGGGAGGAAGGCAGGGAAATACTTTTTATAAAAGAGGGCACCAAAATGTTGTTCCTAAAGTGTTAGGCATTATATATTTGTATTTCTGTAGGTATTTGTCCTAGAAGGGCTCAACCTATTGTACATGTGTGTACAAGGCATTTGTATGTTAGTGCATAAAAGACTTGCTGGCTTGTTGTGTTGGAGGTGAGAATAATTTATACTCAAACTAACCTTTGAGACATGACTTTTAATTAGGCTTTTTTTCTTGAGTTTCCTCGCAATAAAATAACTCTATAATGTAGCAAGTGAAAGCACTATTTCCTTTCAAAGGATTTGAGGGACACTGTTACTTTGCTGTGTTTCCCCTTGCAAAATTAAATACTAGCAACAACTGAACCAACTGCCAGATACAACAGGAAGGCCATTCTCCTATTCTAGACTCTCTCAGGCCTTTCTAGCAACAAAGCACATACTGACCTTTTGTCTTCAATATTAGAGAGCTTTTATATTCCATATGATAGCACCTGTCTGAGAGATTTAGAATCTTATTTGCATTTTCCCTAAAAGCACAGTAGGAGTTATGGTAAATCTTCCAGTAGGTCTTGTTCCTCACCATGTCTTTTGAGTTGAGTGGTATGAATGTCCCCAGACCTTGTAAGAAAGACCTCAAAAAACAATGGAATGTAATCTCATCTGAAAATGTGACCTATTTCCATGATTTTTTTATTTTTTAAAAACAAGGGATTTTCTTCCTGTATAGGGGAAGGGGAAAATGAAGGAGGGAGATCAGGGTCAAGCAGCAAAGGGACTTTAACTCTCAGCAGAGGTTTTAAGGTCTCTCCATAAATGCATCCATCATGAAGAAGGTCATAGCCAAACTGTGATTAATTTCCAGTTTAGCAGTGAAGAGCTTTAAATTGATATCAAGAAATACTGTCAAATACTGTGTCTTGTTCAGAAAGAGAAACACTGATCCTAGTAAAGCTCAGTGCCCTAATGGAGTTGTGAATAAGTATGGGGGAGAATCTGTCTTAATGAGCAGCATGTCAAATTTTTGAGCTGTCCATTTAGAGTAGCACTTGAACGTGTTTTTACAAGCCCTGGAAAGAAGTGGTGGATCCAGGTTATAAATCCTGGTGGATTTCTAACACCTCCTTACGTACCGTGAGCCTCAGGGCCTGAAAAGTTAGGATGTTAATTAAACTTGTAGAAGATCCCTTTTACCACTGGCTAATATGGACACAGTTCAACAATTTATACTTTCTTCACTTTGCATGTGCAGGTTTTATGTTTATATAAAATTCTTGGATTTAGAACTTTTTCATCAAAGCCTCTTCAAAAGAATTCTTTTTTCCTTTTGCAAATTATGTATTACTGTTAGATTTTTTTCCTTTCTAGAAGCTTCCTTGAGTACAGCTCCCAAATAGACATTAAAATCGCTTAATGTCATAAAACTTAAATAGATTTTCGTGGCTCATTCAGTTTGTCTTAAGAAAAATTGGATGTGTTTGCAGTTATTGGTTTTTTTTGAAGGAACAGAAAACTATATTTTTTACAGAGAACATGCTCTTTTTCTTATTTTTATATCATTTTTCAAGTGTAATTTATACCTTCACTCTGATCAGAACAGTGGTTTTGGTGGGAAATCAGCCGACTTGCACTTATTGCCTACACTCCCTCCCACCCTTCATTAGTTGACTCTGTTATGCAGGGTTGTCCCAGGTTTTGGTTTTTGAGGAGCTAAAGGTGCTGTGCTGAGGGTGCCAGGAGAACTTACCACCCCTGGGCATCAGAGGAGGAGAAAAGAAACCACAATTATCCTTTTTGATAACTGAAATGCCTCATGCATACAATCAATACACTTAATTTTTTTTTTTTTTTGGACTAGTAAGTTGGAGTCTTATCTTAATTCGTTGGCGTTCAAAATTTAATCCATGCTTTAACAGGCTGAACTGAAAAACTGGTAACTTCTAAAGCAGTAAGCTTGCTGCAAACTGCAATGCAACGTTGTTCCATTCTGATATAGAGAAAACAGGCTGGATTTTTTTAATATAGAGTTGTAATATAACTGACAAACATCTGTGTACATATTTTGCAAAGTTCACTTTACATTAGGTTGTCTGAATTACTGCAAAGAAACTACTCTTGTGTTGTGTAGACACAAAGACACTAGAAAATAACTTCAGTGTGTTTACTTGCGAGTTCTCCTGTGCTTTTTCAGCTCCTACAGCCCTGCGTACTGGGAGGGTGGGAGAGGAAGAAAGGGCAGTGAATAAATAAATGCTTTATTTGTGTAATTACACTGAAGTTAACCTGAATTTCAATTCTGCCTGTGTAGTTTTGCAGTATAGCCTGCTTCACTTCGATTAAAGTCTGGGTAGTACCACTTAATGTAAAGTGTTACTTTTTTTTTTTTAAAAAAAAAGAGTGATATTCTTGTCATTCTGTTTGTCTCTTTGCTGTTTATATTTGCAGTTCTGTTGATGTATGTGGTTCATTGCTGGATCATTCAGGCTTAATTGGATTTAACTTCTTTAGTAGAAGTGCATTGGTTAGTTTGAGTCCCTTTTAAAGAATAAAAGGGAGATGAAAACTAACCCCCTAATTATTTATTGGTGATAAATATTCTTAAATTCAAATACTTAAATTCCAAAGGCAGAAAAAGCTGAAATATGAAATCATGCCTTTCTGTACACTGTAGCTTTTGTGAGGCAAGATTGAATAAAACAAGCCATTTATGAGTAGTAACATCACACAGAAAGCCAGCAGCAACCCCCTATTATTGTCCCTGTAGACACAGAGGAAAGAGATGAAAGGATGTACTTTTTTTGGCTACTTAAACTTATATTGAAAGACACCTGTAGTTTTTACTGAAATCTGTACGTTTTGGCAGATGTTTAATTTCTACTACTAATCATTGAAATATGATGGATGTTGAAATTTTTATGTCTGAAGTTCGAGTCTATATTTTGAAGTTGTAAATAATTCATTCTCAGTGTAACTTTTGTTTGACAAAAGACTTATACTGTATGAAGAATTGAAATAATGAAATTATTTGCCCTGTACATTTTTAAGAAAATCTTGTTTGTTTAAAAAGTCTTGTATAAATTATAATTTTTATTTAAATAAACATAATGCTTTGTGCTAACATTTCTTACAAACCTGAACTTATATAGAAAAACACACATGATATCTTGGAACAAGGTGAGTTACTATTTTTTGACCCATTCATAGCCACATCAGGTAAGTGGGAGATGGATTTAGGGAGAGCATTTCACATCTGACTTTCACATCTATCCTGCTGAATTTGTGTCTCTCA
>JAUBOD010000001.1:9978302-9988576 GCA_032353885.1 Nothura maculosa
TTTAATCTCTCCCAGCTAAGTCAATAAGAACACAGAAAATCCTCTCCCAGGCTTTGTAGGTCAGATGAGTGATTAGGAAGGGCGGCTCTTGCTACAAAGTCTGTAGGCCAAACAATTACATATGCATTCAATGTTGCCTTTGCTTTTTGAAAAATCTTCCCCAGTCAGCAATGCTGTTAGCCAATGACAGGTGCTAACCAGGCATGCAACTTGGATAAGGAAAAAGACTCCAAATGAACTCTTTGTAAAACCATAAATCTTCAAAAACATCATGCAAGTCTATAATATTTGCAGAACCTGGAATTAGTCTGAAAAATATTTGGGAGAAAATACTTTTGAGGAAAAGGAAAGGGAAAATGATTATATCTTAGATGCTATATGGGAAAAGCAGGGGGAGTTAGAATTGGTGGCAAAGCATGAAGCAGATGCAAATTCTATATTTCTTTGTGGAATATATAATTTATCAGGGCATTATTTACCTATCTTTGCTTTCAGGCTCATGAGGTCTGTTATATTAATACAGCACCTTTTTTCTTTCTTTCTTCGTGTGTGTGTGTGTGTTTTGCAATACCTCGGTGTTTTTCTTGCTTTCAGGAAATGCATGAGGATAGTGTGGCTTGGTGGACTTGCTCTGAGACAGCATCTGTAGTTATATCAGACATCACTGTTGATTGCTGCACCCACATGATAGGAGAGCCTTGGAAAACTGCCCTCCTGATCCCACACTGAGCTTCTTTTTTTCTCTCACAGTGCCCTGGCAGCTCTGCAAAATGAGGCTCCTTGATCGCATGGCTTGTACAGCAGTGACTGGGGCTGCTCCCAAATCTATCTGCAAGATGGGTCACTGTGGGCACTTCCTCAGGAGAGGGAAGGGAGATGAGCGTGGGCTAGTAGGCCGTGCCAAGAGGGAGCTGGTGCTGGTGTCCTGCGGTGCCTGGGGACTTCGAGATGAGGGAAAGGGCCAATGGGAGCACTCATGGCAGCACCACAGGCCTCAAGGTGCCACCACGAGCCCTGGCTGTGGATTCTGCTCTTGCTGCTCTGCAAACCTTGTAGCAAGGAGAGAGCGCATCCCAAGTGTGGATCCAGGGCTGTCACTGGCCCCAGCTCCCTGTGAGTGATGGTTATGGTTTGAAAGGTTTCATTTAGATTCCTGTAGTGGAAAAAGCATATTTATTAAATATGCAAGCTTTTCTCTTAGCTAAGCAGAGTTCATTTTTTATGCTATTTTCCTGGTCCCTACCCTAGTCTTCCACGTTTTATTGTGTCCATTAGGATTTCAGTGGGTCAGCCTTCATGGGAGGCCTTCACCACGGGAATGAGGAGAAGGGCAGCACCACAGCGGAGAGCTGCTCAACAGCCATTCTGCGACACTGGTCCTCTTTCATTAGGTTGAGTCCTGTACTGTCCCTGTACTGATCTGTGTTGCTGAAGTGCAGAAATGAGTGGATCCCTCCTTTCTGGAGGCTCAGGCTGCAAACTAGGAGCGAGGCTACAAAAGCCACAGGTTTTCTGATGCCTCTGGTTGCTGTAGGCTCAGGGAGACTTGTGGCCCTTGTATGTTCCACCAACACTCATGTGCCTGTGAAGTGGCCAAGGCAGCATAGGAAACCTTCTACCTCTTAAACTGTGACTGAAATCTGGCCAAGCTAAAAAACTTACATCTTCCTTCAAAGCCCAGAGGCAAAAAGCTGAACTGAGCTCTGCCTGTTGCTATTTTACAAGGAAGAAAGAAAACTTGGAGAGACTGCATAGCTTTGACTATGTCATCTGCAGCTTATATGTGCAGAGCTAGAAGTAGCATCTGGCTACAGAGCAGGTCTTTGAAAATGTCTCTGTACATACTGAACATGACAATTTAACCTGCATGCACCACTGTGGTTGGGAGCTTTGCAAGGCAGTTTTGGTGGGAGGTCTTGCATCTCATGGAAACTGGACCTGAGGCCTTTCCTCCTGATTTTTAGCTTGGACTTGGAGCCTCCAGGTCACAGAGCTGTAGTCACTGGTGAAGGGCTGTTGGGAGAGGAACATTGCAGCAGCCCAAACCAAGGCCAACCTTGGTTCTCGCAGGAGTTTTCAGGCATATGGGCTGATCATGGTTCAAATCTCTGAAAAAGAGAGGTTTAAGCTGTTTTGTTATGCCGCTTTGAGTCAGATTGCTGCTTTCTGTGGCTTAAGTAAGTCTAGGCTCCCAGAAAACACTTTGGGAAGAGCGGGAAGGAGACAACAGTTAAATATAGTTGATTCTTTCCCTCTCTAACTGAAAACAAATCCCATAATAATAAGCCTTACAGTAGTAATGAAACCTTTTCACATGCTTTTTTCCCCTCATTTCTAGCTTGTCTGTAATATAAACAGCTTCAGTTATGATGTCTAAGGAGAGAATGCAATAGCAGTGTTAGACTATGAGATATGCCCTGCCAGGTCACTTTAAGGGTCCTTCGATATTTGATAAAGGAAGGAGGAAGCAGAAGCAAGAAAAGCAGCCATCAAAGCTCTGTCCAGGAGTCAGAGGTAACACAAAATTTGTGCATTCGTCCTTTCTCTACTTTCACAGGCAATATCTTGCCTTTCTGTCACCAGAGCGGGTGATTTACCCCAACACATACTTAGATCCTTACTAATTCTTTCTCTTTCTTCTATTCTTTCTTGTCTCTTCTTACTAATTCTAGTTCTAATTCTTGGTTGCTTCTATTTAGGCCCCCTGAAACTGTGCTTCAAATAGAAAGTAATGCATATTGACAATATTCACTGCTTTGATGGAAAAGCTCTTTTTTCCACATTTTTTTTCTGGTCTGATCTGTTTCAAAATCAGAGCCCCAAGTTTCATTAAAATATGTGTTAGGAGAACCCTTTTAAGACTGCAGATTCTCTTAACAGTAGTTCTCCTGACTGCTGCTTTGTTGCCATGGTGATTGCTAGCCCATTTAAGCCACTTTAAAATGGTAATGACAAATAAGAAAACCGGATTCGTAACCATGTCATTAGCATAGCTATTTCTGCCTGCTTCACAAAATGAGGAAATGGTCAAATTCACAGGAATAATAGGCTGATTTATTTTCAATTTTTATGGGCCCCTAATGACTTAATGGAAAACAAATCTGATGCCGGCTACTATCAAACATCTCAATCCGAAATTGGTGGTGATGAAGCTACTGGACTTCTATGATGATCTCTTACTGTTAGAATAAAACACCTTGAACTAATCAAAATGCCTCTAGGGACATGCAGCATCAAACCTTTCCTCGGTGAAGAACCTGGCCCTACTGCTGTGGCATCAGGGAAGAAAAACCTCTCAAGAGGAGTGAATTTAAATTAGTTCCCAAACTTTCTGGACTAATCAATGTGCCCCAGCCTGCACCTTTCTTAGTGGAGCTGCCTGTACCTTCACCACCTGCATTTTAACCAATGCTCTGCAGGGTGATATGGTGCTTGTGGACCAGCAGCTTTAGGAAACCAAGCAAAGGAGGTGAGAGGATGCAGGAGAGCTAAGGGACAGGGCAAAATCCCCAAACACTTGCCATAGGAGACATCTCCACCTGTCATGATGTTCCTCTATGCTAGGAGACGCTGAGATCCATAACACTGGTGTGGAAAGCAGTCGATTAATTTTACTGAGTAGATGGCTATGGAGGATGCCAGAGCCATCTGCCTCATCCCGACTGAGCAGGGAGGTGCCTTTATGCTGCAGTGAGGGAAACCCATGCGACATGTTTATCTCTTAATAAAATACAGCTACTACAAGCATTCTGAGGTACCCAAAAGGTAAAAGACTGTCACGAGAAAGGGAAAACTGTTTGAACTTAAATATAAGAACATCACCCGCTATTCAAGGACAAATCCTTATTTATTTCTGAAGTAGACAAAATGGGGATCGTGTATTCCAGGTCTCCCAACAAGCAGAAAGCTCTAACTTCAGAGCCAGGAGCGTGCTCCTTATCACTACTACAGTGGCCTTCACATTACAGGACTCAGGCTTGGAAATGGTTTTCACGGGGCACCTCTATAGGTGCTGGACTCACAATTATATTAGTTAGTGGTTCTCCCTTAAGTAAATGATGTGAGATAGAGCAGAGTGGGAGGGAGGGAAGGAAGGAAGGAAGGAGAGAGACTTTGACCTTATGGTATTTTTTCCTGACCTTCCTTTATTTGGAAGGCCAACAGCCCCCTCAGCGCTGCTCCCAGCCCAGTGAGGCCTTGCGAAGGCAAGACTGTTGCTTGAATGTAGGGCTGAGACTGCCACTTCTGCCTTAGTTTGCCTCTGAATAGAAAGTGCTGTGTATGAATCAATGAATCTTGTCCAAAAGTCTCCTCCAGATGTCAAAGTCATTTCTTGTAGCTCTAGCGCACAGGTGTCCCTCTTCCCCCTGCCACTGAAGGAAGTCAACATCTCTGCAATCCTTGGGGGCTTCCATTCCAAGGAGGGAAGTCAGGATAGCCTAAAGATGTAGGACAAGTGATGGCAGGACTGTGGGAATGGGGAATTTTTGGATGAATGATACACTGCATCCTTAGACTAGATACCCAAAGTCATTGCTGCTTTCACTGGCCAAGATAAAATTACCCTCAGATAAAAATTACCCAAGATAAAAATTGCACTCAGAAAAGTGGAAGAAAAACAGAGATTTGTAATATGTGTTCCTGCATGGCAGAACTGGGATGGAGAAAGGTTTCATTTAAATTCATCAGCCTGCATCACATGATATTTTCCATTATCTTTTCCATCCATGTGCAGCTTCTGTGTGAATGGCAAAATAGGAGCACTACCACTGAAATTAAAAAGAAGGCAAAAGGTATTTTTGACTACTGAAATTTCATCAGATCCTTCACCATAGAAGTGACTGAGCTGAAGACAGACACAGCAGCTATTTTAGATGCAGGGAAAGGAAAAGTAAATGAGAAGACTAAGAATGAAGGTGTTGGGTCGCTATCTGTAATAGCACATCTAAATCCATCTCTGGGTTGGTCTGGCAAATCTGTTGAACTGTGAATTTCTGTACATGTATAAGACTGATGCTTCAGTGCACACTGCTGATTGCTCATTGGAGGCCTGCGAACAAACCCGTCTCCTGCAGAAACTCAGTCCTCCTCACATAATGAGCTTGTCTAAAAGAAATAATAATAAAAAACCCTATTAAAGCCAGTAATAAATTGTATGTGTTTTACTTTCTATTATAATCTTACTTTGCAAACATCTTCAGTTTCCTCCTTAAAAGTCAGTACAGGTAACTATATAATTTTTCTCCTTTAAGAATAATGTCAGATGAATCCTCTTTTTTACACTCATGGAATTATTGTGGGAATGAGCCCAAACATTCACTGGATGGTTATTTATTACCTGTGATGCTTCAATGAGGAAAGTATTCCTGCTCCAAATTGCCAGCTTTGTCCTCTGTGTATTTGAGTAACAGATGAACAAGTCAAAGTGCAAGAATTCCTATATTTCTTTTCCATAGTGTGTCAGGACACTTAGGGTAGAATGAACTTGTAGGGGGTCTGCTAGCTACAGCAGTGCTGTTCATGTGAAATATGGCCCAATTTTTTGTTGGGAAATTCAGTATAGCAAAGGTAGGTTTTTAAACGGGGCATTTTGAAACCATTGACAAAAATGGGATGAGTTTCAGAGCAGTGGCATCCCTAAGGGTTTGACAGGAGCCATCTTCAGTTCCTTGGAGAGTTGAAGGACGCTGCAATCATCATATTAATGATTTCTTCTCTTTCTAGCATGTGCATTAAGGAGAGCCAAAACCGATTCAGTTCTGTAAACACCAGATTTCTCTTTTTTTGTGAAACAACTTTTCAAACAAATGATGGTCTTCTATAGAAAGGTCATAATAAACAATACTTTAAAATAGAATTTAACTCTACAAATTCTGTAGAGTAATTTCTTTAAAACCTTGACCATATAATTTTTGCTACTGTGTTTTCCATAGAATGACCAGCTTCATTGCTCAGAACTACTTCCATTCCGTAAAGCAAGTATGGACAAACCAACATAGATTCCTGTTCTCTGTTCATCTAGTGGTGGTGACAGACTTTATTTCCACTGTCTCAAAAGTAGTCCCATTTTGTTTAATCACTAGGTCTTTACTGAGGACTCATAAATTCATGCAGGTCTATATATCCTACCTTACTGAGGTAGGATTTGCCAGACTGTGTATCACACAGTGTTTGTCTTGGACTTTTTTTTTTTTCCAAAGGTGCCCTCAGTAAAGAATGGTGTCCCAAAGTCCTGCTGCTGGTCAGAATGATTTTTATATTGATAAGTTAAATAGTTTTTTCTTTCTTTCTTTATGACTGTTCACAGAAGCCACTAAAAGGTCAATATTTGCCAGTTCTTACTGAAGGTATAGTCTCCTTTTAACCAAATCTCTAAGCGACTGTAGAGTATTTACTACAGCTAAGCAGATATTTGGTTTTTTGTTGTGGAGAAAAATTAATTCTTCAGCATTTGCTGTTTTGTCCTAATGCAGCCTGGAATATTCACATGAGCTCCCATAAAAATCAGAATGTTCAAAAAAGAGTAAGAGTTCAAAAAAAACACTAACTAATTTGGAAAGCAGTAGACACTTTTGCTTCCAGCTGTGATCTGTCATGTGCATCTGTCTCTGGTGCTGCAGCCGGTGTGAGTACAAATTTACATCCTCTTTGCTCCTGTTTTCCCCTGTGGCATTAGACTCCAGGCTTGGCTGCCTCATGGGTAGAAATCCTGAGGCAGGAATGCCAATTAAGCAGCAATCTCCTTTGCTTCCTCTCATTTACCTCTCTGGGACTGACTTAATCTCCCAGGAACACATGCAGCATCTGAAGGACTGAGGCCTGGAGGAGTTGCTCTTTGGTAGGATTATATCTCCCATGTTATACCCGAAGCTGAGCTAAATCAAAAAATCATTCCAATAGAAAGCTCCTGCTGAGCTGCCCTTTTCTTTGCTCTTGCCCTTGCCATTTTTTCCTGTGTGTTTACCTGCCAAAAATCATTGCACATCCAGGAAAAATAAAAAAATAAAAGCATAGAGAGAGAGAGAGAGAGAGAGAGAGAGAGAGAGAGAAAGGTTGACCTCTTGCACAGAGATGCTAATACTGCAGGCAAAATGCAAAGACAAGAACTCCAAATCCTGGTAACCTGAAAAGTCAAATGTTATTCAGCACAGAGGGGAAGACTGGGGGATAATGTCACAGCCAAGAATACTCCCACGTTGGTTGATATGTAAGACCATTCTTCAAAGACCACAGGAGAATAAACTAGCATGCAAACAGCCAAATTGTGACAAAAGGTGACAGAGGGAATGGTGGAATTACCTGGTAAAAGAATGTGGTGAAACACCAGCAGTGCAGGTATCCAGAGCACATGAGATGAGACTGTGCTCTGGAAGAAACAAGGCATTGAACAATGCTGTAAAGTTCCGGTGATCATAAAAGGCTAAAAGGTCTCTTCTTGCCCAGTTTTGAAGATGCTTGTGGGAGAAAATCTCATTCGTCTCCTAGCACTTGAAAAGCAGACCTATTTTCCATGGTTAAAATGCAGTTTCAGCATTTAGAGTGTTATATGTTCTTTGCAATATTTTAAATATGCTTAAGTAGCTGGTTTCCTATTTAGACCAGTGGACAGAATGATATCAAAGAGATTTCACATCTCGACATTTCCTCTGAGGTCAGTTTGGGCCAGGCTAGAAAGAAGAGCATCATTTTGGTGTAAGTGGAGCAAATCGGAGGGCAGGGCTGCTGCGAATCAAGCCATAGGATCAGCTCTATATGTTTACTTTTCTAAAAAACAGCAAAAAACTGAGCACCCTGCTCCTCCCCAGACTTCAAGCCACTCCTTGTATGTGTATGAGATATTTTTTAAAATATAGGTAGAGCTCGTTAAAAAAAAAAAAAAGTGAAAAGCTGTATTTTTCTGTTCAAGATTTTAAAACTACAGTCTATGAGCAGAACACGTTGGTAGTTTGTTGTTAGAAAATTGCTTTTTACCTCAAGTGTATATATATATATGTATATTTTACCACTGGAAAGCTTAATGCTATTACAGGGCCTATTATTCTTAGGAAAATCAAGACAATAGCTCCTCAGCTCCTTGCTTGTGAAATCAAGACATAAGAAAATGAACCTAATGAAAGGTGTATGAGAAAGCACCCAGGATCCAGCACCCAAGGGGATGGGTCGGTCTCACATGCAGATTTACTGGAAAGCACCTTCCTAAGATCTTTGTGTTTTAGGTCATTTGTTCTAAATTGGAGTGTAAGTCTTCAGGATTGGAGCATTTTTGTTATTTTGGAGGAAATGGCTTTGCATTTCCCTGCCATCCTTGTTTAAGGCCTTTTAAGGATGTAAAACCATCTGGAATTAGAATCAATTGAAAAACAAAGTGAATCAGATTAAACCTCTTTTAGTCACTGCTCTGAAAGAAATGTAAAATTAGAAAGAGCAGCAAAGGAGAGATTTTTTTCCTTCTTTTTCTTTCTAATGATTCAGTTGACATTCTCTGTGTCATGGAGATTAACTGAGGCAAAGGTTTTTAATTAACCTGATTTTCCTTAAGTAAAATATAATACTGTAGCACAAATTTTAATGCTAAAACATTGTGTTAAGCTTTTCCTCCGAGTGTCCTGCTTATACGTGACAGTAGCTAAGTGAATGGCAAGCCCTGGCAGTGCAGCACTGTGTACAGCCAAGTGGCTATCCAGACTTTGAAGGTGACAAAAGCTATAAAGGGTTTTTTTCCTCCTACTTCTCAAGGAGAGAGATTAGGGAAAGGAGGAAAGCTAGGGGAACCATATCTATGTGGTAAGGGGAAGAGAGAGATTCTCTGAGTCCTATGTGAATATTTGTAGGTTAGGAGGTATGAAAGCAAAGCCTGATTAGGAAAGTGTGAAAACAAACAAACAAACAAAAACCTTGCAAAATAAATAAATAAAAAGAACTAAAGCATTAATCACATACCAACAAAGTAAAACATTGCTTAACATTCTTATTATATTAGAATCAACCTGCAATGAAGCTGGGCACACGGAGCCCCGCATGCAGGCCCAGAAACTGGGGTGCCAGCGATATGAAGCTGCTGTCAATGGGCAATGAATGTATGGGCTTATTTCTGCAGCAACCCTGCTAACGACGTGGGGGGAGCTGTAAGACACCTAGTATTCTAGCACTGGGTGAGCTCTTAGCAGGGATGCTGAGGAAATACCCCCAGTAAGCACTGGATGGCAGTAAATGCACAGCAAAAGCAAGGCACACAAAGGCAATTAAATAAAGCAAGGTATGGGGAAACTGAAAACTTCAACTGCTTCAGTGATCAGTTCTTTACAAATGGCTATTATATAATATAATAAGTAACTGTAGTTTTACTTATTCATTAGAGGGTTTTGTGCCTGACTGCAATCCATCTGCTTTAAATGGCTTGAGAGTGAAATCAACTGTCTCAGATGTTAGGGGAGTTGCCAAATATCAGGCAGAGGTAAAAATCTTTCTGTTTTCAGGAAAATTGCGAAGAGGATCAGCTACAGACATTCCTTTGAAATTTCAAATAACTGACTGTATTTTCTTGCTTGCTGAGGCTTTGCAGACTGACTGCTTTCTCTGTGGGCCTGCACGTGCTGGTGCGTGCAGGGCCGTAGCGCCGCCAGGACTGATACTTCTTTATTTTTGAGGTTCAACTCGGCTGATTAAGGGGACAAGCACCACCAAACTCTGTGCTACCAGACCCCTTGTTTGATAACCTGGTACGTTCTGTTAAAAAAGCAATGATTTCTGTACACTAGAAATGCAACCTGCTCCAAAGGCACCCAAAATGGCTAGAGCTGCAGCATGGTTATACCTGTGGGCCCAGTGGGGCCATGGGGGAGCTTGGGCAGGGTGAATAATGCACTTCTACCACCATGCTGACCTGCTGGGGACAGTGCTGCATATGCTGGGACACGGCTGCAGGCACCAGTGGCAGCATTTTAGGCTATTTCAGCCAGGCCTGGGCACAAAATGCCTTCGCTGCAGAAGGCCTTGGGGTGTAAGCACCTGGCTAAGGCAATCCTGGACGTACGGGAAGGTGGTACTGAGTAGTAGGAAAGGAAGGACATTATCACCCCAAGAGGCCTTTGCAAGGGCCTTACTGGAACAAACTGACCAGTTCTTGGATCCCTATTTTAAAGAATGTGCTGATAAATTGGAAAGGGCTCCTAAGAGAACTGTGGAGGTGACCTGTGGAGGTCTGGAAAAGCTTAGAGAGTGCCAGGAATTCAATATAATTCATCCAGAAGCAGTGTAAGTGCCTTGGTCATTGC
>JAUBOD010000001.1:9988676-10018476 GCA_032353885.1 Nothura maculosa
ATACATAGAAGCAGATTTTTAGCCTGCCCTTCACCTCACAAACTGTAATGTTTATATGTTTTTGTAGCATTATTAAAGCATAAGGGACTATGTTGCCATAAAATAAATTGTGTAGTGCTGAAAACAACATACCATAAACAACAACGTCCTTGGGATAAACATATATTTTTGTTGCAAATACAGCTCTGCAATGACTCTTTTTATCTAAAGAAAACCAGAGTATATCAGATAAAAGCCTCAGTACATAGCTAGATAACAGACCATATTCAATATGTTTTCTAAACATCTTGTCCTGTCTGTCAGATCTAATGATGACTGGTGACTAGACACTTCAGCGAAACACTGCTTTGCTATTTATTTCTCATTTGTTCTCCTGAGAAATCTCAAAACATTTCTGATTTGATTTAAGGAAGTTTCCCGAAGTCAATTGAACATGCTGCAGAAAGCAGTTCACTTTTGTGGTCAATATGCAGCCTATAAAGAACAATAAAGATAAAGTAATTCCATTTTGATTACACTAACCTTGTATATTTATGCTCTGGTTGGATTTTAATCCCCCTGTCACTTGCTCTGAAACTTGTTTTATGTTGAATCCTTTTGACACATCCTGATCTCCACTGCAATAGAGTAGAACGATGCTCCTCAGCTTTGCACGACAAAGGTGCTCTGGTCAGTGCCGAGGCAGGAAAGGAAGTACCTGCAGTGATGGCATCGGCACCTCCATCCCATGCTCACGAAGTTGGTGACCTGTTCAAGAATTCCCTGGACTTCCACGTGAATTTCCATGTGAAAATGTCAACCAGGTATTTGACTGTTTTGGCAAGGAGAATACGACAGTAAATTGCTTTCTACCACAAGCATCTAAGTCTCTAAAGCCAGCATGGCCGCTTTCACATCATCAACAGGGACCTTTTAGATCATCAAGTCCATACGGGTTGTTTGAATTGCGGGTGTGTAGTTCTGATCCCAAAATCCTGACTGCAAACCTCAGGCATTATTATGGCTGCCTTGTAGAAAGGAGAAACTGTCATTCAAGAACACAATATTCAGGGTTGTTCAGGGAATGCTCCTTAGGGATATTTGATCTGAAGACAACCTTGACATGGGATATAAACTGGTCTTGATAAACATAGTCTGCGAATTGTCTAAGGGTTCCTAATATATTGGAGGAATAAAGATCATCTTTCTCCTAACTCAGGAAACCCAATTATATAAATAACTTTAAGGTGGACATGGATCAGCTTTTGAGGGTAGTATTATGTGCTAGCTGTGGTGGCAGCAGCTGAGCTCCAGGATAAGAGAGTCCTCTGAAGGCTCATGTTTCTCAATGGCTTATTTGGATTTTTTTCCTGGGCTTCCAAAAGCCTCATGCAGTGCAGCAGCTCCAGTGCTTTCAGATCCACTTCTTCCTCACCATGTGTGTTCACACAGGGGATAAGAAATCTGCAGTCTGGTTTTCAAACACATTCTGGTAAAAAAATAAAAAACAAAAACACTAAACCACCAAGCAATAGTTTCACAATGAATTTCAGGCCTGCAGAACTTGTCCAATGGCTTGTTGCCAGATTAAACTCTTTTTGTTTTGTTTTTAACATCATTAAGTGTTATAATTTCATGGTTTAATAGAGGGAAATTTGTATATGTGGACAAGCCAGCTCTGCATTTTAATGATACTTATGTATATGGCATTTTAATGATGAGTGGAATTTTAATGAAGATTGCCTTTGGTGAGCCATTTGTCTAATCAAGAATATGTAAAATGCTTCATTTTCTGCAGGTTCTGAATAGCAGTAAGAAGACGAACATTGTCCTGACATGATGCAGTTAATGGTGTGACATTTTTGCATATGAAATGGGCATGGGGAAATGAGCTGCACAGGTCTGTGCAGTGGAAAGGACAGTGTCCTTTTTACCTCAGGAAAGGCTGTTTTTGCCTAAAGCAGGTGGATCTGAGAGACTCAAACTGCACTGAGCCCCACAGATCTGTCTGCTAGAGTTTCTTTTCATATCAAGTTGAGGTACAGAGCCCGCAGGGACACATGATTAGCACCTCCCACCTCCACTTCTATTCCTAAGTAAAAAGGAAGTAATTTCATTATGATGTTCATGGAGGCCCTCACATTCACATGAACACTGCTGCCACAGTGAGAAGTGAGGCACCCAGGGATTTTTCCCCAGAGGCATATTATACATTCTGCTTAATATTTATGTTTCCCTGTCCTAAGAGACTTTTGGAGACATCACTGGGGAGGGAGCTCTTGCAGTCCGTGGCTGAAACCACCTGTGAAGGTGGTAGGTGGTTGTGTATCTCTGTGTTAGCTGTTTGGTTGAAATTCAGTCTAAGTATTAAGGGTTGGTACCACACCCACTCCCTTTCCTTCCTTCCTTTCCTCCCTTTCCTTGTCATTTGCTGGCAGTTAATGGAGAGCAAACAGATATATCTAACAGAGATTTTCCTCATTTTTATTCAATTAATAATCAAACCTCACTGCTGTTAAATTCACCTGTGAATCCAAAGTCTCAAGGGCTGATCCTGCAAAACACTAAATCCCTTTTTAATGCCACTGAGAGTCCTCACTCCTCCCTGCCACGGGAATTGATGCTTCCCAGCCCCTGGCAGGGTGAGCACTTATTGCCACGCTGAGGCAGAAACAGATTTATTGCAGAAAGGCCAGCACTGAACCATCAGGGGATGGCTACTGCCAAATCATTTTAATGCTATTCCAAGCTAGTCATTCTCTAGATACTGTGTTTGGCAGCTGAGGAGTTAACAGCGGCAAACCCAAGCATTGTGATCGAGGGCTGCAAAACATACTTTTTAGCATAACAGTGCCTTGCCCCCTGAGCAGCATTTGGAGATCAATCATATTTCTATTTTAAATTCACATCCTTGCCTCAACAATATGCAATGCTTCTATCTCCATGGAAATCCTCGTGTTGTACAGAGTTTGCAACACACAAGGAAGAAACATAGCAAAAATGTTTTTCCCATGTCAGGAACAGGATCAAAATCTCAAGTAGCTGTGGAGAGGCTCCCTGCTGCCATTTATTCATTTGGTAGAGCCACTTGTCCTAAAATGTTTTTAAACACCAGGAACAGTTGGGCTTTCCAGCCTTTTACTATCTTGAAACACAAGGATTTTCAAGGCACCGTATTTCAGGTTTGATTTTTGTTCTGTGGGAAGGCTCTGCAAACTGGTGCCCTGCACTGGTTCACATGTCTGCAAGTTGGTAAAAGAGCTAGTAAAGGAGATCCCTGAGTGCATGAGAGTTCCTGTTGTCCCTAATACAGGAGAGCAAATGGGTTACACTTTCCTCCGCATACAAGACTTTTTTTGATGCATGTGCATCACAAATTTAAATAAAATAAATTCCTTTTCATATGCACCAGGCTATTTTGCTGTTCCCTTGAGCTTGAGCTCTGGGTCCTGTTGGAGCACATCTGCTTCTAGATGCTATTCTTGTCCATTTAGAACTAATCTCCATCCCAACAGAAACTAGATGGGTAGTTGCCCAAGAAAAGGAGGTGGTGGTGGGGGGGATACACAGCCAGGGTAAGCTGCCTCAAGGCCAACATGTGGCCAGTGGCAGGGGGAGGTAGGAGGCTGGCATTGCTCCCTGGCCCTGGCAGGATGTGCTGCGTGAGCCTCCAAGTGTCACCTCCTCTTTCTGGAGTTTGTCCTTTTGTGCAAATGCTTTGAAATCTGCAGATAAAAAGCCACTGCATAAAGGCAAAATATCCTTATTGTTACTTCTATTCATACAGTGTATACTTGAAGCACTCTCCTACTGCTCTCATTTTTAATATAAATAGAAAGTAAAGAAAAAAACTAGATCTAAGAGGCTGGCTAGCCTACAGCAGTCTATCCTATATGTCATTAAGGTTATTTGAACAAGGCAATGTTTTGCTAGGGCCTACTCATGCTCCCACTAAAGTTGGCCATAGTTTAGTTACTGTCTTTCATGTGTCTCTGATCAATTTTCATGCTTGGAAGGAAAGGGCAAGGACTGTGGGCTGTGGGCAATAACTGCCTGGCTTCTTCTGAAGCAGGCAGGAGAGCAGATAGCCCTTCTCCCTTTCAGTAAGATACTATTTTGAGATCAGGTTTCTTTTAAAGTGTCATCTGTGACCAAAGACTAAGACATTGGACCAGCTGTAGATGTTAGCAGCATGGAGCCAAAGAAATGGCTCAGAGCTTAATGGGTTTATTATGTGTGTAACTGAGGCAGCAAGCAAGCACGTTGCAAAGTTTTGTTGCAGCACTTGTCTCAGGTCATATCAACAAAGATTTGGATTTTGATGTAAATCAGTGTATTTCTAATAAGGAGCTGGACTGCATTTTGTGGCCAACCCCAGGGCCACTGCTTTTTGCTTCTGGAATAATATAATGTACTGTAAACATTAACCATATACTAATCCTTTGGCCTCCTGAAATGAAGTGTTTTTAAATAGCTGCACTGTCAGATCCTATAGAGTGGTGCAAGGAGATACAGTTCACAGCAAGTCTCTTAGCTGTGCTGTTGTGGGGAATGATGGCATTTCCTAGAAAAGGCCAGGCCTGCAGAACAAGCTGGGGAAAAAAGCAGGCCAGAGCTGGGTAATCAGTAATAATGAGACATAAGGATGCTTGCCTTGCATTACCTGACTTTGCAGCAAATGCTGCAGATGAAAAGGCTTAACGGGCTTCTGATGGAGAGGAGAAAGACCAGGTTTTTAAAAACTGATAGGCAAGTACGAGCTAATGCTTAGCAAGAAAAGCTGATTATTTGAATATAAATATAGTATCAGTTATAACAAGGAATTCTTAGTTTTATTTTAAGCTGATTTATTCCAAAATAATTTTTGAGCTCCTGAGGAGCTATATAACCGTATTTAATACTATTTTACAGCCATAGTGAAATATATGTTTTTTTTCAATAGAGCTTAAAAGTTGCCTCCAGGCCCTGCTGATTCCATAGGTCTGCTTGGCATCCAGTACACTCTGTCAATCCCAACCCAAACCAAAGCAGAAGTGACTTGTAAGCAAGTGAGTGTATATTGCAGAATATTTTTTTACCATTTTCATTTTGATTCACCTTATAACAATAACAGATAGGATTCTCTCCACTAGGAAATAGAGAAGAGAGTTTCTTGGGCTCAGAGACAAGAACAGGGTTCATTTCACCTGACTTCGGATGTCCTTGAAGTCAAATGTTTGCATCTGCACTAGCTCAACTGATTCCTAGAGAGTTGAAAGAGAAAAAACAGGCAACAGATTCATGTCAGCCTGCAGGAGACATGTAGAGTGATTCAGATGTCTGGCATACCTGAAAGGTCACCTACAGGTGACATTGGCACAGAAGAAAGAGAAGAGAGCAAGGAAAGGACCCAGTTTAAACAAAATTTCTCTGCAGACTGGGTGTTTAAGCAACTAGATGACAGATACCTCTTTAAAGAAGGGGAATTGTCCCTGTTCTCCCTGCAAAGAACAATTCTAAGAGATAACGAGGTCTCTTTGAAACTTTCCATCTTGTTAGGCAGGACTGATGCCGCCAGGAGATTGAAATTTGAGCAAAATCTTTCACAGAGAAGATCTGGGCCAAGCTTCCTGGCAGGAAGGGAGCCTAGAGAGACACATGAAGGTGGCCAAGGACATCTCTAGATCCCTTGAGCTGCTTCCTGCCTTGTGAAGCAGGAGATGCCAGACAGACACCGCTGCAACATCCGCAGCCTTGGTGCAGATTTTGAAAAGTCTGTGGCTGGTGAATCTCAAAGAGAAGCTGACTTTTACCACTGGAGCTCTTTACACATGGAATCAACACCTTTCCTGTTTTGACTTGTGAAAAATCTAATTGAGTTATTTTTATAAATGAGTTACATATTTTTATGGGTTTAACCTTTTATCCTGAAACTTTTCAGAACTGTTTTATTAATGCCTGAGAGATGTGAAGTACAGATTACTCAGTTTAAACAGTGTAGAAAATTTAAATTATAGCTAAGCCTTGGCAGGAAAATTAACCTCAGGTCCAGCTGCAGCTTGGAACAAGTGGCCCATGGGTCAGGTAATCTGCCACTGACTATTTGGCTGAAATACTATGCATTTCATGTGTTGTTAAAGCTTTCAAATGAAGATGATTTTGTAGCTAGATGATAACCATTGTTTTAAGCATTCACTAAGTGTTGTTTATAATTCCATTATCTGCCTTCTGTCATTTTGAAAGTTTATATCCTCTGAGTAAACTGACCATTTGATATGAAATTGATCTTTCTTTTGTGCATAGTTGCACAGGTGCTGCTCTATGAACTCCGATAAGGGTAAAGGATGAATCCGCAGAGGACAAATGAATTTAACTGCTGTGACAGACACTAGAGACTAATTTCAGGTCCACTCCAAAGTACTGCTGTTTGATGTTTCATTTTTTAATTATGTTTGAAGTGTTTTATTCGTTTCTAACATTTGTCTTAAGTAGTAACTTGATAGGTAGAAGGCACACAAAGTCAAACTCTAAGTGACCTTGCCACTTATTCCCCTGAATATCTGCTGAGTGGGAACTGAGTGAGAGTAAAGTGTGATTTGGAGATCTTCAAAACCCACTTGGATGTGACCCTGTGCCACATGCTCTAGGAAGGGAGAGCAGGGAGTTGGACTAGATGATTTCTAGAGGTCTCTTCCAACATCAACCATTCTGTGATTCTGTGATTATCTGGATCACGTTTTGGTTTAGTTAAGGCCTGTGCAATTTACAGATTAAAAACTGTATGTCAGTGAATCCTGCCAAATATGCTGCTCTTAGATGAATTTGATGCCATTAGCATCAGGCATATTACAGTTAGGCAGTTAACAAATGTAGAACTCCTGTGACTAAAATGCTTCTATGGTTGCTGTGTCCTGCAAAGCCCATTGTGGTGAGATTAAATGCAGAGCTCATGAGTCATCATTTGCTCTAGGGTTGGTCATGTTTCTTCATTTGTTAGGAGGCCAGATAGATAAATACAAGGGTAGGTTTTAGAATCAAGCTCTGAAAAATAAGATTTTTTTATTAACACCAAGCAATGTGTTGTTCAACTATCACACTTAAGAATAACTCTGATCTATTGGCCTCATTTCATTTCAGCCTTCATTCTTGCCTGCAGTCACTGCAGAATCTCAGTTAAGCTCAGAAAACCGTTTCTTTCTTATACTTAAACACTGTCTATCTGTCCCACTGGCACTAGCCCTCACATTAACCTGACATTTATTGTTGTTTCCTCCTGCTTGCAGAGGATACTTTTCACTCTATTCCCTCTAAACCCAAGGTTTAACCACTCAGAGTAGTTAAACTAGAGCCTGTAAGTGAACACAAACTATGGATCATCAACCAGCATGTTTGGCAGCCCCTCTGTGGGGCAAGAGGGGCATGCCTAAATGCACCAACTGATGAGTATCCAACTCAGAACTCAAACTACAAAGCTAGTCCTATTCTGTTCATCAGCTAGTAACTAATCATAGTCCATCAACACATAACCACATAATCATGAATCTTAATTGTAACTTGTGCTATGTTACAAGAAAAGAAGTCATTTTCTCAAAAAAGCTTGTCAGTATATGTAACTTCCAGTAAACATCAGTCTTCACTTTACCCCTGATAGCTTGAGATGTTCATCAGTGAAACTAGCTAGCCATCTCTGAGACCATTCCACTATGCCATGCATTAGCCCTTGCTGACACGGGTCTGAAAGAAATTTGAGAAGTAAACACACAGCCTCCATGTGAGAGCTGCACAATGTGGGTACATACCTGGGTCCCAGGCAGTCCTTTGACCTTTTCACCCATCAAAGGTGAGTGAAAAACATATCTGCACTGCCTTGACTCAAGGTGCAGTTCAAGGCCTTATAGCCAGCTCAAGTTGGCATTCCTCAGCAGTTCAGTACAGAGGCAGATACAGATATAGGTGGCACCAGACTGGGAAAAGCAGTTCATAACTGGAGGGAAGGGATGTCATTCAAAGCCCTGAGCAACCTACCCTGCTTTGAAACTCGGTTTCCTTTGAGCAGGAGGTAGGACCAGAGACCTCTAGACAGATGTCATTTCTAACTTAAATCATTCAGCATTTCTCCAATTCTATCCTTTCAGCCCTCAGAACTCAATCCCCAGAAATAGTCCCAATGTTCCCAATGGCTTGTCAGACATTGGGAAAAAAATAATTATGTATTGCTTATCTGCATTGTATTCTGTGTTGTGTCCTCCAAGTTTGCTGTACTGTAATGAGGACTGGGACCTGCAGAACTGAATGACTTGTATTTTATCTTGCAGAGATATTGCTTATAGCAACTGTTAGAGAGGGAGTAAGATTAAGAACATTTTTTTTCTGACTTGGGGGGCCTGAAGGCCATGTTTATTACTGTA
Organism: Nothura maculosa; assembly: GCA_032353885.1. NCBI lineage: Eukaryota > Metazoa > Chordata > Aves > Tinamiformes > Tinamidae > Nothura > Nothura maculosa. The sequence goes on from JAUBOD010000001.1 coordinate 9,997,043, forward strand.
CCTCTGGCTATATCTATTCTTGTTTGGTTATTAACACTCCCTTGACATGAGACCGGCCTAAGTTAGCTGCCTCAGGCATTGCCTGGACACAATCTGAGACACAGCACAGGCCAGGGACTGCTCTGCAGGAAAAAAACTTGACATCCCTAGGGATACGGTGAACGTTGTGCTAATGGGGCAGTGTTCTACAGTTTCTTCTAGTCTGGGACAGGTCATGGAGCTGTGATTCAGAGAGGGTTAGGACCAGAGTTATCTGTGTGGAAAACTGCATGTGAAAGAGGTGGGATGAAGATCTAGAAGACCTCAAGTATTAGAACGAGGGCTGGTTCCCTTCAGGAGTTGACTTTTTGCTGGTTTTCTGCCTGGCTTAAATATAAGTTCAGCCAAAAGTCAGGAAATAGGGTAGTGCTGTATCCTGTGAGATCCCAAGTAACAGACTGAGTCTGGTCCTGGCATGAGTAAATGAAAAAAATCTTGTGCCTCTTCCTGGGATGGAAAGAGACTTGGACTTGGTATGGCAGGATATGCATCCTGCAAGAACTGCCACTGTAGGATAAATATAAATAAAGATGAAAATAAACAAAAAGGTAAAGTGGGGAGTTGCACAGTGTGACTGCAGAACAGAAAACAGGGTGGTTGGGACAGCAAAGCAGAGTGTCAAGGGAAGCCTGCCCAGGGACCCTCTTCTTTAGCCCCATGTGCTACCAGAGTACAAAATCCAACTCGGAAGGCAAAGTCCTTTCCTAACTGAAATTTCTGATTCTGAAAGAAACAATATGCTTTTGAATAGGGACAAGATTTAAAAGGACTGACCTTTCATTTGTGAACACTCGGCAGTATATTCCTGTTGGGTGTAACTGCCCATATACAACCTTGATAAAAGGATGAAACAGAAGCCTTCATATGAGACCCAGTGTAATTTTCCTGACCATGGAGGGCAGTGTTTAATATTCGTGCTTTGGATGTATTAAAAGATAAAATATGAATCAAATAGCATGACTCGAAGCTTATTTCTTTCAGAAGAAAGTGGAAGTTAAAACTTTTATGCATCTGCACATCAAAGTGTTATTACTAGCTAAGGTTTCTCTTTATAATTTAAGCCCATATCTGAATTGAATTTCAAGGGGTTGGCTGTGCAGTGTATTCCAATCTCCATATCAGTAAAATTTGATGAACACCCCAAAGCTCACTGCCTGAGAAAGAGAGAAGAAAAAGCACGCTTAGGAACATCAAATGGGAATGCAGGCCTGATATCTTTTGTCAGTAGAAAGATTGTTTTAATACCCTGTCGGTCACAGTAATAACCTTAAACAAATAGATCACTTGTATTTACTTTGTAATATCAGTGCTTTTACAAGATTGACTACCTAGTGGGATTGTCTGTACAAATTTCACAGTTGTCCCCAGGCAGCTCTGTGAAGAGGACACTTTAACTCCATATGCCATAGAAAGATGCCTTCAGTGACGCCCCATGAATTAATCATATCCCCGGGGTCTGTGGGAGGATAATCATAGGAAAACCCTGCTGAAGCGACATGAAGAGCTCTGATGAGCTGTCACAGCACCTGGCCACTTTGTGCGGTGGGGAGCAGGTATATCAAATAAGCTGCTGCCTGGATGAGGAGATAGCACTGGACCTCTCACAGATACCTGAAGAGCAAGACAGGAATTGAGTTGAGACCGTGCGATTTGTGTTACTGATCTGGATGGGTTTCCTGCTGCCCGAGGCCAAAGGGGTTAGGTAAGAGAAGAGACAGTAAACATTTGTCTATTGGATTCCTCGTTTTCTTCTAATGCCCACCACTGCTCTTATGTTACAGAGGTGCTCTAAGGACAAGCTGTACATATTCCTTTTGTTTTTAAAAACTGCTAGGCAGCAAGCTGAAGGTTTTGACGAATCAGCAACATTTTTCTTCATCATCTGTTGGTTGCTTCTTCTCAACTTCTGGACACCTTAGCCTCAAATCTGTGACCACGTCCAGTCTTTTCAGAAACACAGCACTTAGGCAGTATGTGCATTCCAGGAAGGAAGTTTGGCTGTTTGCAATATAAAGGTGAAATTATCACTGAGAGAACCCTATGTTTCCTGCTCTTGTGATTTCCAGCAGGCTACGCCAGATCTAGTTTAGTTTACTGCGCAGTGAAAAATCTACTTGTATATAAACATAAATAAAAATTGTTCAGAATAACGATATTTACATGGAAACATATTAACCTACAGATGTATGAAGCTGGTTTACATTCTGAGAACAGCATGTGCATCAGCATTATCTTCCCCTACCTCCATGCAAGAGTTTTTCCTCTTTTGTTTCCCTCTGAGTCTAGTTCCAGTTCAGTACTCTCAGACATTTAAAAAATATCAAGTGCAAGCAAAGATTCAGATTATTTTTCTAAATGTTCTTCAATTGTTCTATCTCTGCTGTATTTTGAGTCTATATTTCCCCTGTTAAGGCAAATCCTGCCTATATGAGTATGAATCTATGATGAATTTTTCTTTGTTTGTTTTTTTTTTGTTTGTTTTTGGTTTTGATTTCCTTGCACATTATTCAAGTTATAGGATCTGATTAGCCTCTCCATCTTGGCAGAGGGTTGGCCAGGACACTAATGGAAGCAATCCTGATTTACAGTCAAAGGAGAATGTAGAAGATCAGACCATTGCATAAAGCTTTAAGTGTTAGACCACACAAGACGTTTGTATGGAGAGAAATGTAAAGCAGATCTAAAAAGGTCCAAACACCACTGTGCCATAAACACACCTTTCTCCCAGCCAACGTAAAGGGACCCTTGGTGTGACTAGCTTAGATGCAACCATCTGCTCTGGAGACATCTCAAGTTAGAAGAAATGAGTTTCTCCTCTTCCCCTCAGATTGTCACTGTTGCAATTTATCTATATACAGCAAACTATCTTTTAAATAATTCTAGGGGAAAAACAGGCATATCTAAGGTGTAGCACTATCACCTTAGAAAGAAGTTCATGAAATGCCGTTGGCTGGTAAACTCCAGCCAATGGGTACAAGACTGAATGGACAAAGAAAAGCTCATTATTTCCCTATGTCAGACTCCCCACATCAGGGTATAGGTGTCAGGTCTCCTGGGAAGGAGAAATACCTGTTCAGAGATTTAAGAGTAGATTTCAGGCCCGTGGTTGATAAGGAAGCTCACCTCATGCCTTTATTTTCATACAGCTACAGAACAGCATGCTCATCTGCAAAGTACAACTGATGGCAGCACCTAACTCCTCTAACTGGTATTATTCTTTGCAGATATATTATCCTTTGCAGTATATTCATGCAGGTATGCATGATCAATTTTACTTCCACTGTGAATAAAAAATTTAAATTGTTTAGTCAACACATGACTTCTCCAGAGAAATGCCTCATTGCCTGGCTGTTTCATTTCAAAGCCCTGTAGCCATGAAATCTGTTGGGAGAACACAAACAGTTGTGATTACCTGACAGTTCTAGGAAATGGCACAGAGACAAGATATATCTTACAGAAAAGAAATGGTGATTGCAGGAGAAAGCTGGAAGCAGATCTTTGAAATTGTTCCATGGCTTTTAGGATCTCAGTAGCACCAAAGTAGGGGATATCGTGCCAATTTACCTCAGGGAACAACAGCAGTTACCGAAAAGCTATTGTTTTGGTTAATAAGATTATGGGTGTCTACATGTGATGATGCCATTATTTATGTTCCATGTGAGTGCGATGCCATTATTCTTGCTTAATATAACCACGCAGAGGCTCCTAGTGAGATGGAGCTCCCTTGAGAATCCCCTGTTGTACATTCCCTGTCTGAGGAACAGGTCCTCCTAGTTCATGTTCTTCCTGTCTAATAAGGTAGAAAGGGAAAATTGCCACCTTTTACTGTGCAAATAGAAAAAAATATACAGAGAAATCAAATAGTTTTCACCATGCCAAACCCAAAGTTGGTCTGAAGGAGCCGGATTTTGGGGTGCTAAGTCACAGATTCTGTCCTGCAATTATGACTGGGATATACTATATTTGTGCTTCATTTGTTTGCTGAGCAGTTCAGTGGAACCCCAGTGGGCACTTTTGGGTGCTGCTTTAGTGGGGAGAGCTGCAGGAAATGTGTTGATTTCCTCAAAATCTCAAAGCAGTTTTGGAAGTACCAAGTTATGACATCCACCATTCCGTTTTTTCTCTCTCATTCGTGACAGTCTTGCCTGTGTATTTGGACACTTTATGAGAACTTCCACAGGTACTGAGCAGGACACAATGTGAATTCTGAATTTCCTTGCCATAAAGAACCCACTTTTGGGTCTATTCACTCTTCTTTGCTTCTGAGTACTGCCCCTTACCCTCCCTTGTGCTTACTTACGAGTCCGTCTTCCTCTTCAGATTCTTTTCCCTGTCATTGAAATTTATCAGTGTCCAAGTTGTCCTGCTGCCCTTGCTTAGAAAAAGACCTTAGCACCCTTCTTTTCCCTTTCCCCTTTTCTTTCCATCCCTTTATTTTCCCTTGAAAATAACTTTCAAACATTAGAATTGATGTGTGCCATTGGCTACAGATCCTTGAATAAATCTTTGTGTATGTGACCTTGTCTCTGCATCCTTTGAGCCATAGACACATGGGAGTAGAGGATTAATATGTGCTGGAAACTCCCTCCTTGAAAATTCTGTAGGAGCATGAGCAAAACCCCGAGTCTTATTATAGACATATAATGCTATCAAATCTAATGGTTGTATATTTTAATATTTGGTTGTTATGTAACATCAGAGAGTTTCTATTTGCTTGTTTTGTTTTAAAAAGAAGTCACATTCTAACTGCTGTAAGACTTGGGCAGAAAGCCAAGGCCAAAAGTATGTGTCAGTGACATGAATCCTGCTCAGCACAGTTGTGTCTTACAGGCTGTGTTTGCACTTCTGTCTGCTGCAGATCCATATGGAACCAACACGCTGCCTTTTCCCAATTGCATCTAACCAGAGGGGAGATTGTGGAGCTGTGAAAATCAGGGTCAACTAGCGGAAGTCAGCTGCTGAGCTGCTGCTACACCATTGCATGCCACTGGAGAGCCAAGGCTCTGCTGTGCTTGTTTGCTGTGGTGGTCAGCGTGATTTCCTTTGTATTCAGATTCTCCTGGCAGCCCAGCACCCAGCAGGGATGCCGGTCAGGGAGCACTGCTCGCTCTCACTAGCTCACATGATGATTAAAAAAGCAAAAAAAAAAAAATTTCTGTCTGAAAGCTAACAGTAGTAGCACTCGCGTTTCGGTTCAGCTCTCCTGATGAGATTTCAAACAGGAATATCAGAGATATTGCAATATGTATTGCTCACTTGAGATTTCTACCATTTCTGGGCAAAAATCCCTCGAGAAAGGTAGTTTTTGTGTATTGTGAGACTTCATCTGCATCTGAACAAAGAAGCAACTCATTCCTAAAGTGTTAAATCTCTCTATCAGAATCATAGAGGTGTACCTGCAAATTCAATTCTAACTCTTCTCTAAGACTAAAAAGTGAAGCTGATTGAGCTGTGAGAGCCTTTCTTTGTCCCTTGTTGCATCCACAACATCACCTGTGTGTGTCCACTTGGAGAAAGGCAACATGTGGAGAGGCAGCCCAGCCCATGAATAGAGTGAAGGGCTACAATGGTCCCTCAGGAATCATCACTCCTGGCTATGGAATGGATGTGACAAATCATATGGTGCAGGTGGAGCAGGTGCTCTGTTTTTGTAGAAAGGGAAATAAGTGTGCTTTGGTCTCTGCTGTACAGAAAGCATTAAGATATCTCAGATCCTGGGACTGACAGGCTTTTGGGTACCACCATCAGCTTCCTTCTGCCAAGAGGAGCATGAACATGGCTGCTTCATGAGGGCAGTTTTGCTAAGCACCTCAGAGGACCCTGGTGCTGACCATGCCCTCGCTGCTGTCACCATCCTGCAGCACTCAAGCAGGACAAGCAGGGCTGAGTGGTGGCAGCAGTAGGTCCCATCCACAGGCAGCAATCACCATCTAGAGTCAATGACACAGCAGCCCTAGGGATGTCACCAAGGGGGTCAGTGGCTCAGGGTACAGTCGAGGGAGCTCACCGTCTCTTGTGGACCAACTGGAGGATCTGAAAGATCCCCATCCTCATCCCTACTGCCCTCCTCTGGATACTCCTCATTGCAGCTGTGGCCTTGCAGATATTTCCTGCATTCTTGTCCCCACTGGGCAGCCCCTCAAAGACACATCTACCACTGGGATGCCTTTCACCAGCCCCCAGGCTGGAGGAGGAGGAGGGAGGCTGGTCCATCGACTCCATCCTAGATGGATTGCTAATCCAAGATGTTAGGTGAAAAGCAACAACCAAGCCCTTGTTTGCACCGGGGACCAAATAGTCTGACTTAGGTCATGATGCTGTAATCCTCATCCCCTAGTGCCTACAGCTTTGAGGAGACTGTTGCCACCTGTGTAGCACATCTGCATTATGGTGCTGCTTGCAATCTAAGTGTAGCACTTGGTTACACACATTGTTCCCCAAGGGCAAATCCCCAAATTCCTCATTCATTTTTCAGGGAGTGAGTGGATGAGAGCTGCTTCTCCTGGAGCAGCAGTTAGGCTGGGGCAGGAATTAAAAGGACTGCTGTTTACAGCCAGCTTAGATGTCAGACATTTCAGACTGCTGCTATGTGAAGAAACCAAGGATTGTAGTTTGCATTTGCTTTTCATAAGGAGGCTGGATATGCCCTGAGATATGCAAATTCCTTCTGATGCAGAGAAAAAGATTTCAGGACTGTGGAGGTGTAAGAGTTGGCAAATTGTATAGCATTATAGAATAAAACTCCATTTTTGTGCAAATTGAGGAACAACAGCTGTTACAGCATGTCAGTTTTTGGGGAGGTTAATTCTCAGAGCAGAAGAATAAAAAGCAGTGCTGTCATATACACAGAAATGAAAGGAAGTGGATGCAACAACAAACAGGTGAGAGAGTCTCATAGTGTTATCCATAGGAGGATAAAAGTAATAAATCCATATTTAATCCTAGCAGAGCTATTTAAAATATTAAAAGTAGTGTGTCTCAGAGGGGATTTAGAACAGCTATAGAGGGTTAGTTAAATTAGAAAGAGAGCATTTGAGTTTTTCAGACACATTTGCAAGAATAAAGAAAACATTTTTTATTTCATCATCGCTTTTGTGAAAAAGAAGGGGGGGAATTCACAGCACATACTCTTCTACCAGTACGTGTATTATTTAAGCACTGAGCATAGTGCATTTACCCTACCACCTGCCTGACATGCCAACATTGACACTTGCAGATGCTCCCAGCCTATTTACCTGAGCCTCAGCTCAGCTTCTGCTCAGCCCTCACTCATTTTGCAGATTCTGTCAGCCTCAGTCTCTTCCCCTGCTTGTCTTTTTCCTCTCAAAGTGTAAGCAGAGATCTAAATTTCCATCTCTGTAAAGATTGCACTTGTCTCCCCTGCTCATTGACCCCACCTTCCGCTACCTGATTCTCTCAAGTTGCTTCTTCTTCTCTAAATGCCTCCCTTGCTCCCTCCCAGGCTGGGAGGGACCCCCTTGCCTCCTGAGACTGCTGCTGCTGAGGTTGCTAATGAGCCCTGGAAGACACTGCTTGTCTGCTTTCATTAAGCTGCTTCCATGCTGACAAATCTCAGATCTACTTATCCATGACAATCCAACACAAATTCCCTGTTTTGGTCTGTGGATACCATTTGCGAAAGCCTATTGAGCTGCTGTAATTCTTCGTCTCTCTCCCTTTCTTACTGTTTTGGTCAGGGCTGATACAGTCTGTGTTTGGATTGCCCATTATAGACATTTTATCAGCACCTGGGGCAATAATTTGATGTCCCCGTTCACTTCTCACCAGCAATTTGCCCAGGATCGTAATGCATTCGCTGTTTAGAAACCAAACACAGGCATCTCTGGCTAGCAAGTGATTTCAGTCAAGCATCAGGCTTCTGAACAGGACACATTTGTAGCTGAAATGTTTGTGACACCCGGTTTTGGTCAGTTGCCCTGCACAGATACCTAGCACCATCTGAGATGATAGTTTCTGCTGGTCTGGAAACATAGGGGTCACAAAACTTGAATTTGACTCTAGACGCTCCAAGATGCTTGAGACATTTGCTAGCGCTGGGGGATACGGCAGCACGGGATGCCAGCAAGGTGCCTAGAGCATCTTGATGTCTGTGCTCAAGCAGCCAAATCACCAGTGACAAAGCAAGCTGAATTGCTCCCTATGCTCCATCAGCTCTATTGACTAGACTTCCCTTCAGTATAATGCAACCTTGAACATGTAGCTTAAATGTTGACATCTGCAAGTAGATGCTCTGATTTAGTCAAGCTGAATTCCTCTGACAATCTGAATGTAGCCCTGTGGTTTTCTGCAGTGCATCTAGCACACTTTACGAATTAAAAATCTTAATAATTATGGCAAAGGAGTAATATGAGTGTAATAATGTCATATAATTTGCTTATAATTAAGTTGCGTTGTTTCTTCAATTTCTATGATACTGTAGTGAAAAAAGAACTTATCTGTAATTACATTATCTATATCTAAATGTCATTTACATTATATATTTTAAATGGTGCGTTGTCTGCATTAGAAAAAAAACAAATAACCAGTAATAGAGACAGAAACTAGAAAAATAAGACCTACAGTCCTAGTGGAACAGTAAAAGCACAGAGCCATTTTGGAACAAGACCAATTTGTTTTCTGTCCTTCATGTGGTACTTCTAGAGCCACAGAGGGATCCTGCTTAGTGCTGCATTACCCTGTTTTGGCTTCCTCGCCTTCCTGCTCTCAGGTGCTCAGCATTGAGCTGAGCTTTTGGCTTTGCTTTTGCTAAGACTTGGCCAACAGCATTTGTTGGTCAGGATCTATTAGCAGAACAAGGTCTGAAAGCTGGGGAGGCTGGAAAGTTTGGCTACGTCCATGCTCTTGGTTAGTCTGACAAAAGTCATTCCTCTAGGAGCCCAACTGAAATATTGTTTCTTCAATTTAGTCTCTGCCAGCTCTTATTTCTCATGTTCCATCTGTGCTATAACTTAGTTGATGCAGCAGGTGCTTTTTAAATAAAGGGGGAGAGATATTGCTTTCCTGCTTATTTAGTGTCTGATAACTTCTAGTGGATACACTCTGGCTATGCCATCCTTAATAGAACCAGGGCTGAGAGACCCACTGTAATATCGGAGGAGCAGGTGTTGAATGAAAGCCTAGTCTTTTCGGCAGGCTTAACCCTTCGCTCGTCAGGCAAGACGGGTCTTTACATATATGGGCACTCAAGGCATCTCAAACACTTTAAGCCTCAAGCAAATGATTATATAGTAGGAAAGGAGTGCTTCCTTCCAATATCTTATTTACTTGTTTATTTACACTTTTTAAAGAAATACTGATCTACTGGAAAACATGGAAAACTTGCATCTGGCTGAGCTACAGCCAGTGCAATGATCTGTTCACACGTTGCTCACAGTTTTTTTTGTGGTAGTGTGCAGGAGCAGATGGGGATGCAGGTTATTTTTCTGTGGTTATGCAATGGCAGAGTTTGCTGATATGCAGTATTCCAATGTCACCCGTGGAGTGACATGGGAGTGGGCATGGGAGTGGAAAAAATATAAACATGTGTGACTGTTTCAAAAGAACAATCCCTTCATACAAGCCAAAGGGCTCTCTCCAGTAGTGGTTAGCAGTGAAGAGCTATGTACTTACCCGGCTAGCTCTGCATCTGATCCTTCAGCTCAGCCAGAGAATTCAAGCAAATGATATTTTTGAAATAATATTCTGTTGGCTAGAACCAGACTTGGGTACAGTTTGATTTTTACTGAGCTTTGGTGCTCCGGTTGCAGAGCTGATGGGGAGGAGGTTCTGTGCTGCAGCTGCTACCAGGTATCAGAGCATCTCCTTGAGCCCAAGATGGGTAGCAGGATGCTACTGGCTGGTCCAGAAGTTCACCTGTGCCCAGGAGAGACCTTCAGAGGACACTGTTCAGTCATGTCCCTGCCTGCCTGAGGTTTCCCTGGAACAAGTTAAGCTGCAAGACATTGGGAGGAGCTGGGACAGGACTGAGCTGGGGCCCCAGGAAATGCACAAGTTGTACAGAATTGTATAGGTTGTATAGAATTGCATAGATTGGAAGGGGAAGTGTCAATCCATTACAAACCATACTACAGTCTTATAGATCTCCCTCTCTGGTCATGCGTATGCACTGTATGACAAACATAGATCCAGCTCAAAATGTTTAATTTACTAAAACGGCCTAATAGCTCTTAATGCAGAGAAGCTGTACAGAGGTATGTTGGCTTTCTCCAGGACTGATAAGCTGCAAATCATTTTCCAGCTTTCCTTCATAGACTGGGAAGTGAGAAAGTGTTGTTTCCTTTTCCTCAAAAACGCATTTCCATATTCAGTATCAAGGGCTCTATCTTAAACTAAAGAAGGACACTGGTGCAGTTTTCATTAATAAAATATCAATGTGCATGGTATATAGGATGCTACTGGCAAGGAGAGAAATGACTAAGCAGGAGATACACTTTTATTTTTTTCCATACTTATTCTAAAATTGACCTGACAGATTTCAGATGTTCCTCGGCAGTGGATTTCAAACTATTCAAATAGATAATTTTCAGCTCTTGCATTTCTCTTTGAAAGTTTATGCACAGATTCTTCCACAATATTTAGCATGTCAAAGACTGTCTAACAGCTCAGAGCCTTGCTTGTAAAACATCATGCACACACAAAAATGCTACAAGATCGTGTTTTGGCAATAAGCTTAATCTCATAGAAATGTTCCAGCACCTTGATTAATTAAGACAACCTATGCTACCTACAGCCTGCAGTTTTCTAAGCTGGTACATCATTAGGCAGCCTAATTAATACCAGGACATACTGAAACAAGAAAGGTATTCTGGATTTTCAGTTACTAAGGGAAACCTAAGTGCTGTCTATTAAATGCTTTGGCCTCCTTTTCTTGTAGAAAATGTGCTTTGTAACTTCCCCATATGCTCCTGCTGTTCTCTTCTTGATGGATGTTGCTATGGAAGCAAACTGGGGAAAAAATCAAACAGCTACTAATGTTTCTGCAAATGATTGCACAGGTGGAGCTGAAAAGTACAGATGACACAAGTTAGTTAAGCAGTGGGTTTGAGTTGCAGCAACAATTTGAGGCCAAGCATCAAATGATTCCCATTTCTTTTTCCTTCCTCTTTACATCTCTTTATTGAAATTCTGAATCTCTGCAGGCTGTTGGGATTTAGTTTGCTCGTTATTGACTAAATGTATTCAGAAATATTCAGAGATACTCTAAACCTCTGGATAAAATGGATGGAGTTTTAGAAGGAGGACAGGAGGAGGACTGGATGCATTGCTCACACAAGAAGGATGATCTGAGAAAATATGGGTCCTTTGAGATTTGGGGATTGTGAACTCAAAATGCAAGAGCAATCCTCCCATTCCACATTGTGTTTAACTAGGGTTATAGTACTTGGGGCAGATGCATAGGCTGGAAGTTGAGGAGACAAAGTGACTTTTCCCCTTCAGAGCATTGATTTTGATTTAAAACATACCCAAGAGTATATGTGGGTGGGAAAATGCACTGCTGTGTCCAGATAGGGCATCTAGTTAAGCACTGAAAATGATCACGCAAAGAGCCAAGACATGAGAGAGATACAGGTCCTTGCCAGGGATTTCTGCCAGCTCTTTGCCAAGGCTAGTGAGCTGCAAGTGTGTCTCCAGGGTACCAAATAGGTAGCTACTCAACTTATTGCTTGCTTGATTTTCAGTCCTGTTGGCTGCTACTTTCTCTGTCTCTGCAAAGCTGACTTTTTCTTGAACTTTTCTGAATCTTAGGAAATTCAAACATATGGCTCTGCTTTCAGCTGGTTCATGCTACCTAGGCCTGTGTGCAGATGTCCATCTCTCTTTGCTAACAGCCAGCAGCCTGTTATTTCTTTCCCAATCCCTGTCAAAACTATTTTAAAGTGTATTTGGACCAGCCAAATAGTCTAGAATGGTCTGATGGCAGCAAAATTCCAGGTCCTGAGCAGGATGTGACCACCATCCCTCTCTGTCCTCATGAGTCCATTCTGCAATGTGATGAGCAGAGAGTTGATTGTCAAGGGCACAGCTAGCCAGAAAACATCAATCCTTTCCTCCCATTTTGTAAGGTTTATTGGTTTTGTTGCACACTGTAACATATGCTATATTAATGTATGGTGTGTGTTTTGGATGCTGGGGCCATAGACCTGGAGAAGTCTATGCTGAGCACCCTGCTCCATGTGTAGCTTTTTCACAGCAGATTGCCACAAAACCTGGTAATCTTCATCTCTAACATACCAAAACAGAGACCCATGCTTGCCTAACTTTAAGAATATCTTCTTCCCGTCAAATTTCTTACTGAAAAAAATCAGGGAAAATGACATATCTCCCAAAGCACTATGATTCAAATATTTGAACATCTGTAATCAGGAGGAGTTAAAGCAGCAGAAAGGTCAACACAGCTACTCAGTCCTTGTCTAATTCAATGGGAGCGAAGTGCCCAACTGACTCCTGCACACCCAGACTGCTGCTGCACAGCACAGGGATGAAGCAACAGAGATTAAAAGAAGTAGGAATGCTCCAAAGCCACCTGTGGCTTGTATATGTCTAGAAGGCCCAGAAAGAGAAGCATAGGTGATGGTGCAAAAGTGTGAGCTGTAACCCTAATCGCACCTGTCTTGGCACAAAACTCATCCATGTGGAAGTGGGTCATGAATTAACCGAGTTAGGATTAACTGTCAATCAAGTAACGAAGCTATGGAATCAGGCTGGATCCAGACTGGGCATTTTCATGCAGCTGGTGTCCCATCACTGTGCTCTTGCTCAGTGAGCAAGAAGTGAGCAAGATCTGGCAAGCACGGCCAGATCCACGTGTAACTATTCCTGGCAGTGTGTCTCTGTTTGAATATAGTATGTATGTACACTGCTATATGTACACAAGAATATATACATAGTCTTCCATCTGTATGCATATGTGTTGTAAGGGCAAACAAATCCACGTGTTGAGAATATGAACCTACACACACACGTACCCAAATGCACAGTGACGCATTGACTGAAGTAGTTCAATATACACCGAAGTTGCTCTATCGTGTTTCAGTAGTTTGCACTTCCAGTGCTTTCCACAGGAATTGAGTGGTACAAACCAGATCATACTGAACCACCTGAGTCATCAGGACTCTTAACTTCCCCTTTCAGCCTTGCTTGGATGCACATGTTCAGTCAAAACCACGTGTGATGCCACAGCTGCCGCAACAGACTTTTCTTTAGAAAAAAAGAGTAACTCACTCTGTACAGGCAGATAGGGGAAGGGTCTGCAATGCAGTCTGTACTTCCAGCTTTGAAATAAAACTTCATAAAGCCTCCTGGGCTGCAAACCAGGCTGTCCTGGAGAGTAGGCCTAACCTCGGATGCCCAGTCCCTCCTGCACTGCATTTCTGGAGGAATTGCTTACCCCTCCTTTTATCTCAGGAAGGAAAGACTTCCCAACTGTTTCCTTGGATTGCTTCCTCTTTTTCTCCCATATGTGTAAGAGGGCCGATACCTTGTGTGCAGCCGTAGTCACTTGGTATTCAGGGGAAGCTCAGAGTCAGCGAGGCGCCTCTCCAGCAGCTGCACAGGGCCCAATATAAATAGGAAGAGTTGCCGAGATTCATGATTGCACTGGCTGTCCTGCTGCTTTACAGCCACTGCAAGTTAATTCTGTATGCGAAGAACTAAGTCAAGTCACTTAAACTAGTGGCCTCTTGCTGTCCTCTTAGGAGAAGATATAGATACTTGGTAGGGCATAGACCTCATCTTGCGCCAAGGGAGTCACCAGCTACTTAGCTGCTACCTCTAATGGGTGCCAAACAAGCCAGAGAGGAAATTTCAGCTCAACTCCTTTATAATTCTTGATAAGATATTGGTTACTCTTCTCTGGCTCAGTATTCACAGATCAACAGAGATAAATTGTGGTCCTGTTCCTGCTTCCTGGTAGAGCTCCAGGCCCTGCAGAGCACAGAAAATTTCTTTATTTTTTCCATTTGCCTCACTGGAGCATGCAGACTGCATCTGGGACAACAGGGAACCAAAAGGATGTAGTCAGTTCAGGAAGGGACATGGCACAACGTGGAAAAAGCTGCTTGAGAAGCTGCCACTGAATATCGAGTTCCACAGAGCTCTGCAAACATCACCTTAACCAGGGTATGAGCAGGGCAACACAGTTAGACCAGCTATGGGCCGTACTGTGTGCTGCATGCTCCCACAGCAGATGACAGCTTCAAAATTGCATTAAAAGTTGCACAGAGATACAAGCTGGTGGCAACTGCAATCTACCTGAAAAGGGCTGGAGATTGTACAAGGCCATACAGATGAGCACTGAAAATTATATGCCTTACTGGATAGTGTTGATGGAGGGATCACCCTTGTTTGCTACCTGAAACATCTGATTTATAGACATATATATCCAAATCACCGCTGAGGCCTTGTGCAGCATGACAGTATTTGTGGTGTAGTATATCTAATTCTTGTAATATATGCAAAGCTTTCAAAATGCTACCTTTTTATTTCGGTCTGAGAAAGAGAGAAATATATTCTGTCTGCACTGGAGGCATCATTTCAAAGTTAATACTCTGAAATAGAAATGCTGTATAGAACATTTCTATGGAAATGTTAATAGCAATGTGCCAGGTGTGTTTCTGTCCCATGCTATGCTCCGGGGTATTCCTACTAGGGGAGAGAGGCTGCTCTGCCAGCCCCTATGAGAGGATTGCTACCTGACAGCCCTATTGCTTGTGTGAGCATAACTGAAAAGTTAGCACCTCTCCAAAATGCTCCAAATGCCTTGTCCTCTAGGTCAGACTGCAACAGCTTACTGTATATTGCTATTTCTTCAAATATATCTTTAGAGGAGATTAATAGCAGAAAACAAAGAGGAATTATGAAAGCAAAATGCAGTGTTAGACTGTGCCACCGAAGTCTATGGTAGTATAAGACATGACTCAAAATGAGCTTTGATATCTGGAACATCTCACTGATCTTATATGAAATCTTCAGCAAACGCTACAAGGATCTTCTTGTATGACCTGAGAGCACCCACGTACTGTTGCTGGTTGTGGAGGAGCACGCCTGCCTCAGCACAGCTTTTCCAGTACTCACTGTCTCTCAGCAATGATAAAAGCGAAGGAGCTGAGAAGGCAGAGAACTAAAGCAAGAGAGTCAGACAGTGAGATAATGAGGATAGGTAGTGAGAAGAATTTGGTTCCTTTCCAGAATCTTTTTCCAGGATTGTTGAGAGGGAAAATTTCCAGTAATCTTGGTGAGTGCGTCAATGGTTATATCTCCACATGCTACAGCAGTTTAGTTACCTGATGTGATTTGTGAGCTGAGTCCCACACATAGAGGGCTCAGGACTAGACCCCAAAATGACAGCTGAGTGGTTACCTGGTCCTCCCCCTGGCCAAGGTAGACTCACCTCTGCTTAAAACATTCCTAATTGATACTTTCCAAGACATTTAAATGAGTCATAATGTTTCATTAAAATGACTCTGTAATACCCCTGGATGGTCTATTGCAATGTTCCACTGTTCTTACAGTTAGGAAATTTTCCACATCTTTAACACAAAACTTCTTTGCCTCACACAGAGGTTATTAGTTCTTCCTGGACTTGACAAACTTGCCTCCTCCTTGTTTGCAGCCTTTCTTGTATTTGAAGTCTGTGTGCTCTCTTTCTGCACCATTGACTTTGACATTTCTGTATGAGTCTCACTTCAAGAGGAGAAACTGAGTGGGTTTTCCTTCAGTCCTTCTTTTCTTCAGGAGAATTTGCTATTAAGGAAATATTCACAAAATCCCAGAATGGTTGAGGTTGGAAGGGATCCCTAGAGCTCATCTACTCCAACTCCGCTGCTCGAGCAGGGACACCTAGAGCACAGGCCGGTATCCAGGCAGGTCTGGAAGATCTCCAGACAAGGAGACTCCACAGCCTCCCTGGGCAGCCTGTGCCAGGGCTCCGTTACCCTCACAACAAAGTTCTTCCTCACATGCAGATGGAACTACCTGCGCTTCAACTTGTACCCATTGCCCCTTGTCCTATCACTGGCCACCACCAAGAAGAGTTTGGCCGCTTCTTCCTCACATTCTCCCTTCAAGTACTTATATGGGGCATGGTTCTTGATAAGACAGGTCCAAGAAGATAGTCTCCCTTCCTTAGGGAAGATGGTCCCAGGGTAAAGAGATGAACAAGGCTTACATGACAAATATGACCATCACCTGTACATTAATTGTCCTGTCCAAAAGAGTTTGGATGACTGCATGAAGGTGCCTCAGAGCTCATATTGGTTCCCTATGGCCTCAGTAGAGTTAAATGGTCTCCATATTACTGGAGTTACTTTTTTCCCTATAGATGTGCTTACCTCTCTTCACAGTTGTCTTAAAAGCCCTGCAGAACAACCTTCACCATCCAGAGAGGGGAGTCCAGGCTGGCAGTGCCCAAACTGGGTTCTTGGATGCAGTAGACTTATTTTGCCTGAAGGATATGAAAATGAAATTGAATTTTGGCTCCAGTCATTGAAGCATTATGAACTTAGTTCAATACACAGTGCTATACACATGTGTTTATTTCTTTTAAATGCCTGTGGCAATCATCTTCTGCTTGATGTGGGAGATTCCTTTATTTGCATGAGTAAAAATGGTATTATCAGCCATAAAATTATTCAGCCCTTTTATTCACAGTTGTAGTAGTTTAAATGCTTCACTGACTTTCAAGGATATAATCAAGGAGGTTGTGTGAAAACAGTAAATAAACATGTTTTGCTACTCAGATATAGTTTGTCTGTCAGCTGTGCGGCCAGCATGAAGTTATTTGTGTTACATGTGGCCTCTATAGAAACTTTTCCAGGACTCTTAGACAGTGAATTCTGCAATCTGCCTTCTGTGTGAACAAACAATTCCTTCATCATTTCTTAGTCTCTTTGATTGGAACCATACTAAATGCAGGCAGTAGTGAATTTCGTTGTAACAGGAAGTAACTTCAAAATCTTTAAAGAAAATCTCCTATAATTTTCTGAGATAAATTATCCTTGTCTTTCAACAACTTCATCAAACTGTCCCCTGCCTTGTAGGAGTTTTTGTGTGATGATTATGTGATTATATGAACTGTGGGGAAAAATGTACAGGGGATCCCCTGTTCTAGTGAAGGATGGAGCATTGACTACACATCCAGCAACACATGATATAGTCTAAAAATGTATTCTCTTACAGCTCTGCACTTACATTCTCACTTACACAGTGGAATCAACTTTGTAAAGCAATCTTATAATTAAGGGTTAAGGAACTGGAAATTTCATGTTGGATTTTTTTTTCCAAATATGCTTATCACTCAGAACACTTCTTTTTCTCTCCTATCTTATTTGATATTATTAATAGGAAATTGTTTGTCCTCTATTTCTACATCATGCAGACAAGCTTTTTTGCCAACTTGTGGATGGCATGACAATAATACTGCTCCATTTACATTTGAAGTTCATTTTGATATGACTACAAAGAAATGAAAAAAAATCTCAAAGAAAGCAATAATAAATGGTCAAGCCATAAGGATGAAACCCAAATTTCTAGAACTAATTAATCCATTGTCTTATCCTAACTCCTCTAATGACCATATTAACTCCATCCCAGTTGCTAATGACTGGGACAAAGGGGTGATGTATTCTTGTAAGAACTGAATGCCAAAACTTTTCAACTTCTTGTATTGGATAGCTGTCCACAAATAGTCCAAAATACTCCCACTCTTGCTCAACATGCAGAGTTCTGCAAGTAAAAATAAATAAATAAATAAAAAGGAAATAAAGAGAGAAAAGAAAGAAAAGCAAGAAAAAAATCACATTTTTCAAGCAACAGAAATCTGAATTTTACTTGTGATAGCTGATGACCTTACCTGTTAGCTCCAACTCCTCTCGATACTCAAGGCATTGAAATGAATACAACCACACATGGTATTTGTATAAAATTTTCCACTGAATAAATGTGCTGTCAGGCATTTTATTCAAGTTTCCATGTCTCTTTACAAAGCCATTCCCTGCCTGTTAAAAAGCAAGATATGTAGCATCTAGTCATGCCTTGCAAACTTCATTTCTTCCTGCCTGTGCTGCTTCTGGGAGGCTGCAGCCATCAAGGCACTGAGGATGCTGGAACGCTTTGGATAAGCTCCAGAACCATCCCTTTTCCTCCCTCTCCTCTCTGCTCCAGAGGAGGAAATCTGGGGACCTTAGACTTATCTGATGCCTCTGAAAAGTGAGTAAAAGTCTGATATTTTTACTGTAAGAAACCCAGAGCATGAGAGATTCAATTATCGTAACTAAACTTTACAGTTAAGCAGCCGGAAGTAGGTCAGCCTTGTACTGCTTGCAGAGTGTTCTTCTAGAAATGGAAATTCAGGCTAATCATTGACAGCGTTAAGGTTAACATAGAAAGGTATGGTGGGTTCTAGCTCTTTGCTTCCTACATAGAGGTTTGTCTGATTTTTCCCAGTGAGGCCTGTAAACTCTCAGATCTTGTTCTAAGGAAAAGCCCTACTAAGCACTTCTCTCCCTGTGCATTTCACTCAGGTGCATAGCCATGCACTACTTATTTCTTATATCCAGGGCAGTCCCCTGTAGTCTATATCTCTCTATTAGGCAACAGAAGTCTTGCAAAATTCATATTTGGGCTCAAATCTGATTTGATTTAATTTATCTTCATAAAAGAAAATTTGTGCTTACACTTTCTTAGTAGTCTGAGGCCAATATACATAGGTTTATGTGTAGTGTTGAAGGCTTACATATAGCATGTACTAGCACTGAACCATATTCAAAGTGCCTCCTAGAGGCACTTTCTAGGACTCCTAGAGTTAGGACTGGAGTGCATTTTAATTCAGGAAAGAGGACAGTGACTCAGGTAGCAACCCCACCTTGAGTCCATCCACACACAGTGAAAGAAAATAGCAATGCCTGTAAAATAAGGAGCCTTGGCTGACGGTTTCATTGTGGCCCTTATTCTCTAAGACTGATAAGGAAACATCATTGCTGTGCATGGGGAGTTGCTGAGAGTACAACCTGTTCTTCCCAGAATACAATTCACTCTGAACCAGATCCCAGCTGCTTTTGCAGGGCAATCTTGCTGGGCTTGGAAGAGGGGCCTAAATGAACCTAAATTTGGCATAAATGTTGATGTGATAGTACTCAAAATGGTTGAAATGCAGTCGAGTGTTGGTTTTGGTGTTGTAAGGAATTGGAGTTTTGCAATGCAGTAGACACAAAATAAGAAACTCCTCACTCCCAAGTGTAGCTGGCAGATGGCGCATTATTCTCTACAAATTGATGCTATTCCACTGTTGATACTAACTTTGTGCTTTGCTTTAATTTGTTATTTTTTTCTCAGGTGTCACTGTCATGTGTGCTTAAATAAGATCCCGGTTCCAGAAAGTTCATTTATAGGATATTCGTATGACAGAGACATCTTTCTCTTTCTTTTGTGAGTCTGTATTCTGGTTTTGATTTAGTATATCAGGTCCCTTTAGTGCCAGGAAAACACTCTGCTTCTCTCTGGCTGATAAATTCTGATGATTGCCCTCGTTCTGTTTTCTTATGTGAGGAGACGTTTTAATATTGCCTTCTCATCCATCAAACCTCTTCTTCATCTCAGGGACTCAAATGACTATCTGTTTGGGAAGTGATTTCTTGTAAGTGTCATTTTCTAAAGGTGAACTCCTCCTGGCCACCACTTTTAATCATATTTTAATGGCAAAGGGCTTGCTGAGGCATTATGTAATCAAAAAGATGGCTTTGCACATCCTCCTGAGGGATTTTCCGCAGTTGGACTCAGCCTATTTTCCCCCCTTCCCATGCCTAGCAATCACAGTGAGGAAGGAAACAGGGATTTTCAGTTCAAACTGTATGTTTTTCAAGCTCAGAGCTGGCCACTCAGCCAAAATGTAAAGCTGGAAAGAATTCCTGTATTTTATTGTGGATCTCCTCATAAGAAGAGACATTCATTTACATTCATAAGTCCCAAAAGTATTTGATTTCTTCCATTGCATCTGCAGTTTACAGTAAATAGCTATTTGTCCTCATGTCCAGGGGACAATAAATTGCATTTGTTTTCTGCTGGCAAGAATCAAAGATCTTGCTTTTGTCAGTAGGTTTTGATATGCAGGGACTGCGATCTAGGCAGCCAAAGAAACATTATAAGAATTCTTTGCATCTGGACCACATTACAGGGTCCAGTAATGATGAATTAACATCAGGGTCCAGTTTGAGACCCTCAAGAGACCAGTGACACCAAGCACTGCTGTTCTTAATATGCAAATGAGGAATAAAGAAGCTAGGAAGAATAAAGAAGGTAGGCAGAATGGGAGATATGCTTCAATGCAGTTTGCTTCTGTGTAGCATCTGTTTTCCTTCCGTGATACCCTATTATATATCCCTCAAGCAAAGCATCCTTTGCAAGTCTTTATGGTTTTCAAGCAAACAGCATGTTTAGCACAGAAGACTGAGCTGGGACTGGCCATTGACCAGTATTTATAGGTAATATAGCTGGTGGATAACAGTGGTCTTTAAAAATTATCAAAGAAAAACTAGATTTGTTTCTGAATCTTGGCACTTTGTATAGTGTGGTGTATGGAGGACAATTCATTCTTCTCCAGGTATTATTTTCTGGTAGATTATGCGGCAGCTGAGCAGTGCATCCCTTCTTTCTCATCATCTCACAGTTGCTGGTGAGAGTTAATGTCACAGATGCATTTGAAATATTCTGCTGCTGCTTTTGCTCTGTTTTAGTGGCTCCTTTCCAGCCTCACTTCAGGTGAATTTCTAGACTTTATCCTTCTTTCAATCCTAACCCTAACTATGAGCTGAGCATTAGATAAAGCTCCCAACACTTTGATCAAACTAAAAAGTTCTTGCAGCCAGGTATGCACTGCAGCCTACTCTTTCCTTTAGTAGCTCTTTTTCAATCCACTCCGAATGGAGCACTAGTTTTCTCCTTCTTTAACTCTAACCTTAACTCTAAACTTTCCTGGGAGTGAAGTCTTGTCAGTATTGCCCCAGGTAGTGCCCATACAGACTATTTCTCACAGCCAATATTCCTGCAGTCTCCACTTTCCTTTGGCAGCCCTTTGTGGTTTGAGGGTTTGTTTCAATCCTAATCCTAAGCATGGGCTAAGAACTAGGCAACATGCTGTGACGGATATGCTCCTTTCCCAGCTCAACCTGACCCGTACCTTACATGCAGCCCTGTTCAGTTGCTAACCACCAGTGATTTATCTAATCCTGGCAGGCGTCATCATTCTGAATTCTTCTCCCACTTAGACTCAACATAACAGTCTTGAAGGCTGCATCCCAAAGTGGAGTAAGGCTAATACACTAGCCAATGATCCTCTGAAATGAAAGAATGACTATAAGTCAATCATCTTATCCTATAAATAT
>JAUBOD010000001.1:10018576-10075603 GCA_032353885.1 Nothura maculosa
CATAAACCGTTGACCAGGTCTGGGACCAGGATTGGATCCAGCCGCACCCAGACTCCTCTCAGAAGGAGCCTGGAAAGCAAGGGGGTCAAGTATGAACCTCGTAACCCAACGGGAGGGTATCCCCAGATAATTGTGTATTATCTTGAGCCTCCATGCAGTGATTAATAAGTGACTTCGCAATAGAATCTCCTGAAATTATTGTCCATATTAATAAATCCTATTATTATTTATTTCATACAAGTGAAGTGCATTTTGTCACTCAACCCCACCACCACTCATTCCCTGACAAATGCCCCAAAACTTGCATTAGACTAAAATTTGTCCCTTTTCCTGTATAGGATAGGGCTAGCTTTGGAGTTAGAAATAGTGTAGAATTAGCATCAGGGTTTGGATTAGAGTTGTCATGAAGAGAAAAGTCTTGCCTTGCCTAGGGAGCTAGAGTTTTTGAAGGCTCCCAGGTGGTTTTGTGGCTCCCAAGATCTGCAGGGAAACCCCTTTCTCATCTGTAGCAAGGAGATGACTATTCCCTAATAAAAATGAAGCAGTGCATTCCCGTAAAAAAAATAACCTGTTTCTTGGTTTCGTTCCAAATTTAGATGAAGCAGAGACAGATTTATCATGCCTTCTCATAAGACTTCATCTTAATCAAGCAAATGTCGGTTACTTCTTACTAAGCTATTTTTCTTTCTGCAGGCTCCCATTTCTGAGCCCAGGTAAGGGAAGACATGAAGCACCAAGACTGAGAGCTAATCTTCAGCCATAGTGAGGCCAGGGAAGCAATGCTTTCCTCTGGGACTGTTAGGCAAGTTTCTATGCTATTTGCTTGAGCAAATGGTCCAGTATGGTTATTCTTGGCCAAATGCTAACAAGAATGATAGACCAAATACAGTAATTAGGAAACCTGTGATGTAGCCTCTTTATGGTATTAAGATTTGTCTCATGTTATAAAATCCTTCTCTGAGCATGAGGGCTGAGAAAACAGCAAATGGAAATATGGAGGTTGCATTAATACAGCCAGAGCAATCTCCTTCTCCCTGCCCATTGCATAAAGGAAATCCAAGAGGAAAGGACTGGATTTTGATAGATCATTTCCCAGTGGTCTTGTGTATCTTCCCATCTTTTACATTTGGGCAGGCATTTTTTCCCTTCTGCACTGACAAATGAGTGCACAGATCTGACTCTGGATGATGGAGCATTGTAGGCAGCACTGAGAAAGAAGTTGTTGTCACGTTACATCTCTTTCGCTTCATTCTCAGAGGCCAGCAGATTTGCACCAGGTTATATGAGCAAGTCTTTTGTTTTGTTTTTTTTTGTTGTTTTCATAATACATGAACTCTTTGGTAAATTGTCACTGTGTTTTTTCCACTTAGATCATAGTTTTTTAATACTTCAATTCTGAAGTACCATAAACCCCAGAATAATCACATAATGGGAATTTGAAGTGCTGTAGGAGTCCCTGAAATACAATTACAACACTGAGCTAATCAGCACAGCATTCAGCTGACTACATTCTCACCTTTTAATGACAATAAAAAGTTCCACATTAGAAAAATTAAGAATGATGTTAATGTGGAGAAAACTCAGGCAACATCCACTCTTCTAGGGCACGATGCGTCTGTCCTGCTCTGCAGATGGCAGGTGGGACTATTATTGTATTCCTGCTTGTGCTGGTTGAAAGGCTCGGGTCACCAACATAGAGCTCCAGAGGGAAGCAACAGGAGTTTAGGAAGGGAGGAATTTTAGATTTCTTTTGGAAAGTGGGAGCTGTGGAGCTGGCAGGCTGGCTGCTGCACCAGGAGGGGAGTTTTAACAGTGGATGGTAGCCAAGCTGAGCACACCGGGTCAGCTTGGTCCGGCTGAGGGTCTCATCACTTCATACACAGGCAGCCACTTGTGCATTTGTGCTCATGCTTGAGGTTATATAAGAATTTGAAAGAATTTGAAAGATATGTGGCCATCCAGAACCCAGCAAGATGCAAACATTAAGATTTCCTGACTAATTCACTTTTACTGCACCTTTATGGAAGATGAAAACTGATAAATTCATTAACAATTACATTAACAAAAACTGCCAAAACCTCAGCACCCAGACAAAGACACAACCCCGCTAGTGAATCCTCCTGGGGCTTCGTGCATTGACTGCTTTGTGAGAACCATGTCCAGACCGAATGATCATCTGAGCACTAATTTCCAATGTGAGAAGTCTTAGATTTATTTGGTTATTTCCTTGTTTTAAAAGAAAAAGCCGATACGCATTCACATTGTGACCTCCATTAAAAGCTGATGTCACGCCACGTTTCACCAGGAGAATATTAATGTCATCAGTTTTCAGCTTTCCTCCTTTACTTTCAGCATGTCATGTCCCTTCACATCCAGCGTGTGCAGAGGACCTACAGGAATAGGAATTCAATTACCGCCTATCACGGTTATTTATATTGATTTATAGATTATCCACTCTGACAACTTCGTCACAAAGCTTTAATAGACCTTAATAGCTTTATTGTTTATTAATGGTAATGTGCCGGTGCGTGTTCAGGTGCCGTGTTGAATGTGAGATGTTGAGTTTGGTGGCAGAGGAGCACTGGGAAACTGTGCTGAGGTGCCCCTTGGAGGCAACACATGGAAAGGATGGAGATTAATGTTCGGAGTGGTGTGCATAGCCAAAGCATGTAATAAAATCGGGGCAATTACAGAGTACATAGAGGTGGGTAATGTCCATCACAGGGTTCCTTTGTCATGGAATTTTATAATGAGGGCGGAGTTCTCTGGCAATTTTTGCCAAGGAAAGTTACCACTGGTGGCTATTTTTTTTTCCTTTGCCAGGCAGCTGTTTGAAATATCCATTGGATTAACACTCCTCAGAAGCAGGTGTCCCCAGGCATCACAGAACAGGAACATTTCAAGAAAGAGGAACCAGGCTGAAATAAAATGTGCCAGTTGTATGTGGGGAACTTAAGCTCTTAACACACCACTAGGCTAAGGGATGAACAGCAGCATATTTTGGATACTGCACATCTTAAAAATACGCAGGTCTAACATCCCAAGTAAATCTATAGCTCTTCTTTTGTGTCCTGTTTGCTTTTTGCATTCCTGCTGTAAGCTGCCTTTAGCACAGTTTATTGTGACCCTTAGTTTATTTTTTAGGATTTCTTGCCATGGGAACATAAGGCCAGCAGAAAGTCACATTAGCACCGAGGTGCACGTCCAAGCTCCTACGTGAGCTGGGAAAACACTAGGTGCAAATTCATCCTCAAGCTTCATCTTGGAGTCATTGGGGCTCCTTGGCACAGTGAGCTGATCACAGCAGAGCCCTCCGTGTTTTCACAACCTTTCCAGAAATGTTCTTCCTTCCTAATATTTCTCTCAGCAGCGCTGAGCCCCTTCAAAGGAATAAAATTATGTGTTCATTTGTGTCTTGGTCTGCTGCGTTTCCCCAGGAGCATTAGTTCATATATTTCTCTTGCCTTGAATAAAATGATGAGAAATGGATAGTATCTGTACTCCTTCTCCCCACCCTCCCACCACCTCCAACATCTGTGTATACATTTTTAAAGAGAGAGCTTCAAATTTAAGTTATAGCCCAGGAAAGAACAACTGAAGGGTTTTTTTTTCTCTCCCTCCAATTCCATTTTCTAAGTGAATTCAGCAGAGTTACCACTCTCAATGATGAGATGTGACCTGTTTTAATCACTGCTGTCCACTGTCAGGTATGTCAGGCAATTTAGCTTCAGGTGCATAATGGCAAATTATTATAGAGATAGAATCATTTTAAGTTTCTAGACAGTGGGAGCATTCCCAGAATCCATTACTGCCTGATTAAATTACCCAGATTTCTGTGTGTGAAGGTTTTGTACAGCAGCATGTAATCCACGAGAGTAACTAATCATATCATATTGATTTAGATGCTGCTAGAATGGGAAATCTAATTGTAATACTGTGAAAGCTTCTCGGGGAATCTGCACTAATGATTGCATTTGTAATCCCATTTGAAGGTGAAAGTTCCAAGCCGTGGCCGTGCGCTGCATAGCAATGATGTCGTTTTGGACGGAGCGCAGCGAATCTGGCAGCAAAAGATGAGGCTGGCCGAGGTTATCCCGACCACTTAGTAAAGCAGCAAGTTTACATCATTCCTGTTTTCTCCCTCAACGTTTTCTGTGACACATACAGGAAGGCAACACGAGTGAAGATTGCACATAAATGCGAGAAGATTCGACCTTCAGTCTTGTTAAACTTGAGCATTCGTCATGGGAACGGTCGCTGCGCTTTGATATCTGTCTTGGCTTAGCCAGCACTAGCTCCTCGGCTTTCTCTTGTCCTTGCATCTGAGAACAAGTATGTCTGAAAAATGCATTTTGATCAGGGAAACAAAACGCTCACAGTGTTCACCTGCTTTTCATTCAAAGTCTTTGTTGCAATTTTGTTCTCTAAATACAAATTTCTATTGTGTTTCTTCTGTGCTCAGTGGTTTCCAGCAACTCAATGTGCCTTAACCTTTTGTGTTTGCTCTTTAGTAATGTTGTCCTTTTTTGTCTTTTTTTCCCCTCTCTTTCTGGAATAGAGGAATTAATAACATGTGAGATATGTGAATTGCTTTTTGTCTTTCTTCTTTGTGGTACTCAGGTGAGTATCTTACACAATTGTGTGTGCATATATATATATAAAATTGGAACACAATGAATTGTTTAGCTCCCTTACTATCATAGAATTATTGTAATTATTATTTTTTACTCCTATGACCTGCTTATAAGTATATACTGAAAAATCATAGCAAGCTGACCTGTGCTTCTCTCCTAGTAGCCAGAGTTGCTAAGTTAAGAAACAGTTTTACAGGAGAGAAGACAGGAATGACTGAAAAATCAGCTGTGCAGCCCAGTCTTTGGTGTGGGTCTGGAGAACTGGCAGAGATTTCACCTGCAGCAAGGCCAGCTGCAAACCTGGTGCATCCCTGTGGCAGACAGGACCTCCACAGTATTTCCTGAAATTGCTCCACCACTATCAATGTCTAACCCTGGGCTGAGGTTTTACTTTTGCTCGCTCTCCCCAGCTCTGCCAAAGTTGTCACCTGACTGGCTGTAATCTGAATTATCCTCCTTCTGTTCTGATTGTCACCCCTTCTGGTCCTTGGTCCACCACGCGATCTTAGCTGAGCTAGTTTCATCCTATGAAGGGGAGGAGGGTTTCTTCAAGAACCTTCTCTCTGGAGAAGAGAGGGCTGAGAGGGGATCTGATTAATATTTTTAAGTACATGAAGGGGCAATGTAGGGAGGAGGGGACCAAGCTCTTATTGGAGGTGGCCAGTGACAGGACAAGGGGTAATGGGTCCAAGATGAAACCCTGGCAGTTCTATCTGCATGTGAGGAAGAACTTCTTTGGTGTGAGGGTGCCAGAGCCCTGGCACAGGCTGCCCAGGGAGGCTGTGGAGTCTCCTTGTCTGGAGATCTTCCAAAGGTGCCTGGATGCCCCCATGTGTCCCGTGCTCTGGGTGTCCCTGCTGGAGCAGGAGGTTGGACTAGATGAGCTCTAGGGGTCCCTTCCAACCTCAACCATTCTGTGATTCTGTGTGATTCTGTGAAAGTTTATTTGAGAGCACCAAAGTTTCAGATATCGTGTCAGCCTCCTGTGTTTTGCTGGCTGCTGGCACCAGCTCAGCTCTATGACTTGCCACCACGGTTGTGCCTTGCAGAGCTGTGAACCATTTTGCTTCATAAAATCTTGGATTGCTGCAGGAATTCCTAGCCTAGACATGGGAGCTGTGCGGCTCATGCCTATGAGTGGCAGCAAACAACCAGGATTAAGGCAAACAAAACATTTACCTATGTATGTTTAAATTGTTTGTAAATATAGCAAGCGTAGCATTGGAGGTGGTGTTGAAAAGACGATCCTGAGCAATCACCCTACCCACAGAGCTGCAGGTCCCCAGCTGCCAGGAGTAACATCTGCCTGTTTCTACGGGCCTATCCTGGGTTATATCGGATATATCTGCTCCCAAGTTATCCCAGATAAGTCTGGGCTCTTGAAGTCAAATCCTGGCGAGGACTGGGGTATCTTGAATCAGCAGTCTGGAAAAAAAAAAACCCACAAACCTCTCTCTATTTAAAAAAAAAAATCAAAAGGAGACAAAATCCTATAAACTGCTGAGTATTGCAGTGCTCTGCTTTATCCTACCAGAAGCAGTGATAGTACTGCAGAGAGTTCATGTGCATGGGATGTTGCAGCCTGCACAGTCACAGCTCAGCAAAGACACCCATTTCCACCCTTCTCTGGAGTGATATTTCATCATGAAATTTGCTGTGATATTTCACATACAAATGGGATTACTCACATTTGTGCTTAGTTTCTTTTTTATTGTCTTGTTTTTTGAAAAGGAGGAGGGGATGGTGGTAGGGATTGCACTAGGCACTCTGCTGTAATTAATCTCTACCGCAGTTATACACTTTCTTGACCTGTATTTCTGTCTTCTAGCATATTCAGGTTTTATATCTCAGTCAAGATATTGCCTCCTCCTTGCAAAAGAATTATTTCTATAATCAGATTAGTGCTGAATTTATACTGTGACTGAAGTACAGTTATACTCACTTTGATATTCAGTTTGCTATAAAAGTTGGGAATAAATTCCAAGATAGAGAATAAAGCAATTTCTTTTTTACTGCTCTAATATGTATTTCTACTTATTTACTATGTATCTTTACAACACTGACTACAGTTGTTCAGAACAGACCAAAAACGCTGTTTAGCAAGATCGTAGGATCTTTCCAAATGCTAAGATAATATCTTTAAACAATTTTCCACACAGCAGACTCCTTACGTTTCCTGTCAACTTTCTTCTAAGATAAGCTTCTGGAGTATAGGATTGCTTTATTTTTTTTTTTAACTCAAATTGCTTACCTGCCTGGAAGAAAAGTTATGGCAATGAGCAAATTACCTCTTACTTTGTCAGTAACAGCACTGGTTCACTTGCGATTCTGTGATTCATCTGCCTACACACTAGTCCAACGTGCCTGGTGTCATTTGTTGGGATCTATAAACAGATGTTGCTGTGAGTGGTACTGTTAAAATCTCTTGTTTTGGAGTGGTTATAAGGCAGCTGTATGATATATGATAAACATCAACTCGGAAGATACAGAAACACAATTCTTACAAATTCTGAGAGGTTTCTAATTTCAGAATTTAGAAGAGGACTGTTTCCTGAGTGCTAATGAAATTGTTAATAAAGGTGGAGCTGCAAGGTGCCAAGTAATTTATTTTCCATTCAGAAATGGGCTGCTCGGAATTGAATTACACAGCTGCATAAGTGCTTCCCAAGAGCCGATGGCCAACATTTGATCATAGAAATATAGATGAGGGTGCATACAGACCTTACCATACACACTGCGGAAGGCAAAGGCACTATGATGTGATGCATCAAGGTTGCCCTTGGGGGGACACACCATGTTGTTGGTGCAAGTGGGATGCTCTGTGCTGGGACACAGGAGAGGCATCCCATGGTGCCCACACACTCATGCGCTCAATGGCCAAAGGAGCATTGGCCACAGGAGCAGCAGCTTCCCCAGGCTTGACCCACCATGCTGCGTGTCCATAGCAGAGCTCAGAGCATGGTCACCACAGGAGAACAGGCTGCCAGACAGCTGTGAAGAGACTGGTTTTGCTGGTGAATAAGCTGTAGGAATCTGATTAAATGTACATTTACTGGGTAAAGATTGTGGCATTGCATTGGTGATAAGCTATTTAACTTGTTTGCTTTGTATTTTATCAGTATATAATTTTTGATGGGAATATGTGAAAACAATATATGAAAACAATACTCTCAGTATTATTTTTTCCTACATACACAGTTCTTTTAAGACTGGTAGATGAACTTCTTTCTTACAAATTTCCATCAAAAAACAGTCAGACTTTCAATAGATAGCTAACTCATAGAACTCTTCAGTTAACTTCTCGGTTACAAGGAAATATATACTATTCCTTCCTTCTTCCTAGTGACAACATAAAGATCACCTGGAATTGAAACAACCCCCTTAAAACACTGCTAGAGATCCTGAGAGAAGTAGAATTTATTGGGAAATAACCAGTGGACAGTGTGATGTCCTAAAAATGTGTCAGCAGTGACTTGATATCTTTCCCTGCCCAGCAACATACTGAGTGGCAGAGGCTGAGTTATCTTTGGGGACTGGCTCCTCACCTGCTGCAATAGGTTGTACTCATGGTATTTGTTTTTTGTACAATTTAAATCCCTCTGAGAACACCTGGAAGATGGAGTCTCTATAGTGTGTTTTCCAGCAGCTTTCGTGGTCTAGGCTAGTTTTCAGCACCTCAAGGGATGAGGTTGCCAGTGCTGCCTTTGGGAGACTAGCAATCAAATCAAATTTCAGTGGCGGGAGGTTCTCCTTCAGTGTCTCTGTGCTTCCCTGTTCTTACTGTTCTCATTAATTTCACTCCTAATAATATCCTTGTGCATAAATAATTCTACTCTCTTTTCTTTTTCATCAGGGATTTGCAGAGAGAGAAAGAAGCAAGCCATGACCTGATACTGTAAACTGGGTAAAAATACACTATTAGAAATACCATATTATGCTGTCATAAGCCACAGCCAGCCAGACAGCTCTTATTCATGGTGATCCAGAAAACCCACAGCAGCACAGTGGGTAACACCTCTTTCTATATGCATGACAGGCTGCCCAGAGAGGTTGTGGATTCTTCTTCTCTGGAGATCTTCAAAACCTGCTTGGACGCAGCCCTGTGCCACGTGCTCTAGTTGACCCTGCATGAGCAGAGAAGTTGAACCAGTTCATAAAACGCTTAAAGTTGAAGGGACCTCCAGAGGTCCTCTAGTCCAACCAAGATTATCTTTAAAGGACCCCTCTAACCTTAAGGATTCTATGATTCTATGATTCTATGATCTAGTTCTACCTCTCTGTACACACAGAGTTACCTAGATATGTGGCACAGGGCTGCATCCAAGTGGGTTTTGAAGATCTCCAGTGAAGCAGATCTCCAGTTGCGAGTTGTTGTTTAAAGTGCTTGAGCATTGGAGGCAGTGTGGCACCTTTCAGGGGGAAGGGGGAGAGCTTGAATTATGACTAGTAATTAACACTAGCTAAATAGACTATCCTTGATTCAATAAAGTTGATTGATTGAATTGATTCAGTAATCCCATTCAATAATGTCCTTGGAAAAATATAGACTTGCACATATCTTTGTATTGAGGGGAACGAGCTGTAGCAATCCAAACCTCCTGATTGTCTCAGGGAATTCGCAGCTCTCTTCTTGAGTAGCAAGGATTCACATGTATTAGTCCCATCAGGCAGCAAAATTACCCTGTTAGGTAACATCTAGAAAGCCAATAATCTTCATAATACCTTCTTAGTGTCTGTTTTATAAGATCTTTGCAGTGAAATTGAAGTCCTAATAAAAAGTACATCTTGCTTTTCCCTCCCACCTGAAGATCTCAAAGCTGTATCGCACACATGGACATTTAGCATCTTGATATCAAAAATGTTGCCACCTCTGTTTCAGCAAAGGTGAAGCAGAAGCCCAAAGCTGGTGCTAAAAATCTGTCATTGGTCACGTAGGGAACAGAGTGCTAAGAACTGGGTTTGCCTTAACTAAGGAGCATCCTCCCGCTCTGCAAGCCAAGGGAAAGTGCTGGATCCTCCTGCTTAGTGTCAGCTCTAGAGGAGTTGCTGGCACAGTGTTTTACGGCCAGGAAAGCCACAGAATAGTAATTGAGGACACTGCACTGCTCAGGGAGCTGCAGCATGGCTCCTTTCCCAGAGCCCGCTGGGGACCCACGTGTTCCCAGCCAGCAACACTTCCCAGGAGGGCAGAGGTGGCTGGTCACCGCACAGGTGGTGACACGTAGGTCACACCGGTCCTGCAGACAGGCTCTTCCAGCTGCTGTGCTGGTTTCAGGGGGTTATTTCTATTTTTCTGCCCTCCAGAAGAGGACAAAATTGACAGCCGTGACACAGAATCTCTTCCCCAGGCTACTCCTCCAGAGCTGCTTTTCCCAGCTGCAGTTTCAAGTCATTTTAAATAACTCCTCAGCAGCTCTAGCACATAGCAATGTGATTAGGGCACTGACTTATCTGACCATATTGCTTCATATTGCATTTCCGATGGTAAATGCATTCCTTCTCTGGGAGCTACCTACCTCAGCTGCCCCAGGTGCTGAAGACTTTTAGAGCAGCATACGAATTAATCACCGTGCCCCTATGGCAACAACTGCACTTGTAGTCACCTTCCCTCCCATCACAAACAAAAGAGACTGGGATGATTTGCACAAATGGGAGGATTTGTTGTTTCAGGCACAGAAATAACTCCCCTGATACCTGTGCCTATTCTTAAAAGTGGGCTGAAGTTACCACCAGCAACAGAGGAAATAAAGTGAGAATGAGCTCCTGGTAGGCAGGAATGGCAGACAGGACCAGCCTTCACCCCTGTTACAGAAGGCAGTTTTCCATGGAAGTAAGACTTGAGCAGAGAATACAACAATTAAGCAAGATGTTCTGTTTCCCAGTACACATGATGTTTCCACAGACCATAACACCTCTGTGC
Organism: Nothura maculosa; assembly: GCA_032353885.1. Taxonomy (NCBI): domain Eukaryota; kingdom Metazoa; phylum Chordata; class Aves; order Tinamiformes; family Tinamidae; genus Nothura; species Nothura maculosa. Next base: position 10,029,131 of record JAUBOD010000001.1, read on the forward strand.
TTAGCAGCTGCTGCAAAGCAGCAGCCCTTTTCCGTGATTTAGTGCCCTTGGTACTGACAGCTTAAAGTCTGACTCATTTTAAAGGTAACTTTAGGCAAATCTCCAAGAAAGTGGATGGAAACTTGAGTGCTTACAGAAGGACAGCCCGGGTTTCCTTCTGCAGAGGAATAGCCCTGAAACTCTTAAAATAGCCTCTTCTTAAGACTGAGCTATCCAGCTTCTTCAGCCTCCTCTCATATAGCATATGCTCCAGCCCTTTAACCATCTCACTGCTGCTGCACTGGACTTGTTCCAGTTTATTAGATTTTCTTACACTGAGGTAGGAGGTGAAAACTGGACAGAGTATTCCAGGGGGGAAGTATTTTCAGAGACATGATTTCTCCCATGACCCTCCAAAGACTTCCACCAGGTGAAGATTTTTCATGCTAGCGAGGAAATGGAAGCAGGACCCAGTACCCAGCTCCCTCTTGAGGGAGGTGATGACTCAGAACTAGCACTCAGCTCTCAGACTTGGGCTTTGTCTCCCCAGATTTGGGGGTTCTGACAAGAAAATTCCAATTCAAACAAGGCTTTATTTTCACCTCATGGACCCAGGCCTGAAAAACATTCTTCATTAAAGGGAATACTATGTTAGCTGCCATATCCTAATGTCTCCGTATACTGAGGAAAAGGAGAATTCTTGTTACCCCTGTCACTGCTATTTACCTAGTTGTGTTCTCACTGCACGTGTAGATCAAGGCTCTGAGCTGCTGGGCACTGTGGAAACACTACCATAAAAGTGTGTCCCTTGCTCATAACACCCTCCTCCCAGGCAGCTCTCTTGCTTTCTGCCAGGTGCAGCTCTGTGGATATGATAGCAGTGTGGGCAATCTTCTTTTTTACAGAATTTTGAAGATTTGCTGCAATAAAGAACTTTACTTTATGGCTTTTACTTTATGAGTCTTTTCTCAGCTTCCTGCCCTTGGAGATGGAGAACTAACTCCGCAGGATCTGTGCTAATCAAGACCACCCCCTGCCAGCAATAGAGAGCGAAGAAGGAGGCAGATTGCAAGGCTCAGACCTCCCAGTTCCACCTCTACCAGTGCCTGGGCAGACATTTATTAATTTGTACACCTTATTCATATTCTCATTCTTTCTCTTATATCTGAGGATATTCCAGGGTGCTTTCGGCAGGGCTGTTCATCAGGCTTTATTAATGTGCTTCTGAAGAGGTGTATTCTGAGCCATGGAGATGATGCAGAAATATTCCCCTGCTTTATTTATATGTTTGTTCCTTAGCGTGAGGATAGGAGCTGGGCAGGACAAGGCATAAGCTCAGGCTGCCTCTTAGGAGAGATAAGCACCTCCTGAAGGCAAAGTTAGATCCAACCCACTGCCCACAAGGCAGCAAATCTAGAGAATCAGAAAGCCCAGACATTTCAGAAAGATGGTGGTATTGTTGTATATTGATCACAGCTATCATTAACTGTAAAGATCACGGAAGATTACACTGAAGAGTAGCACTGGGGCAAGTAGGTCAGGGAAAGCTAGCCAAGATAAAACTGGGTTTTGTAAGGATCAGGGAAGCCAGGCAGGAAGGAGATATAATATTCTAGTCCTTTCTTCCAGCCCTCTGTCTCGATAGGATTGTCCTTTGCAAAATATCATCATCACTGCTGCCCCTAAAAGAGGAAATAGAAACAGAGAGAAACTGAGTTTCAGGGTGATGGCATTAACAAAAATGAGTTTGGCCAAACTGGTGTAGGGAAAGGAGACACATGGTTCTTTCTTAAAGAGAAAGCTTAGCTTAATGTGAGGCAATGCTGCAGTACTGGAGTAGCAGCCCTTGCTCAGTTTCCTCTTGTTCGGATTTGTCCCTTGAGCCCTGTGGCTCACGCTGGATACACAGACCTCTGCTCTTCCACTAGGCTATAAAAGCTTCCACTTCCTTTTAAGAATTACAGCATTTGCCTGAGTCTCCTTAAATCCCCACACAATCCTTGCTACTCGGCTCTCCACAGACCATCCTGGTGGGGACGTGTCTGTCAAGCCCTCTGTCAGCTGAATTTCCCTGATGGCAAATTCTCTTCTTAAAATTCCTGACAGAAATGTCTTCTGAAAGCTTTCGTTTTATAAGGATCTTTCACTTGTTCTCATGCTGAAACCTTGTGGAAACTGGATTACCTTCCTCTGGATGCCTACGATGGGTGCTCCTGTCCCCTAGCAAGGGGACACGGCCTTTCCAGACCGACTAGAGGAGTCATTGAAATTCATCAGGCTTTCAGTAAACACGTCTAAAGATCTGCAGTACGTGACATCTTGAAATAGCTGGAGTAAACTCTCGTGTTAATTAGGAATTACGTACATATCCAAAAAAAAATGTAAATAAAGTGCAACAAGCTAAGAACACTAAAGATCACAAAGAATGAAGGTGCTCAGCAGTGCCTAATTAATGACACTGTCAGCACAGCTAATTAAGGTATCTTCCTTTTCTCCTTTTCAAGATGATCCTTCTAATTGACAGGGCTGTACAGTGTGAGCTTCTCATACTTATTGGATATCAGGTATTTAAAAACCTTTTCCATTTGGAGAACGGAGCAAGTGAAACTGGCCCCTTGACTGAAGCTTCATGTGGCTTTGGGGCCCAGCCACCTGGAAGAGCTGTCTCAGGTGTGGGCCTGGGACTGACATGGGATGTCTAGCTGCTTCCAAAAAGCTTATGAAACTGGCATAAATTCTATCCTAAGCTTGAGATTTCAAGAAACTTAAATGATTTTTCCTTTCTCTTTCTCTGGGACTTTTTGAATCAAAAAAAAATAAAAGAGTTTAATATAAATAGTATAGGGCTGGAAAGGATGTTTTTAAATGAGGTCAGCAATGTAAAAAATGTCAGTACAGGGTCCTGTGAGAAGAAGACATCCCTGAACTGATTCACTGTTCCCCAGTTAAATCCCAGCTACCAAAGCAGGAGCCAGATAGGAGGGTGCCTGTGAAGATCCTCTATTAACAAAAAATCTGTTGTGTTTCATCATGCTGGCCATGACTAAAGGAATACGAATGACTTTGTTGGCATCTCCCCACAAGCAGGACCCACAGAGCCTTGTGTCAGCTGAACCCAGGGTGGGGTGATGCCTCCAAACAAGGTTCATTTCTGGTTCAAGGTTCTGTTTTAGAAATGATAAAGAGAGCTGCTCATCCACAGCCCTGGTAGAGATGCACACATGTATATATAAATATACATATGCATGTATCAATATGCATGTGAGTGATATGCATCACCTTTCTGATGAATTGAAGGGAAAGGTGCAGAGCCCTTTCCTTGTTCCCAAGCTGGCTGAAGATTTGTGCCCTTTGCAGTAGAGGTGGGATTGAAACCCATGGAGCACATAGGGATGTAACAGAGCCAAAGCACAGAGGTGTTCCTTGCAAGAGCCAGTAGCAGCTGGAAGCTGTCTGCTGCCTGCTCTTCCTTTTTTATTGTTGCTGGTTTGGGTATTGTTCTTTTCCTTTATCTTTTTTCAGCAGGGAAAGGGAGGGTGGATGTTTTACATTTGTTTATTATGCACAAATGCTAGTACTGAGATTTGTGTTCAGTCTGCAGTGCTGGAGGCTTGCGGTAAAACAAGTTTGTTAAGTGCAGCTTGGCCAGTGAGTGGTGCTAGCTGCACAGGTTTGTGACTCTGCCCTGCAAATTGATGCTAGGACTAGAGCAGATCCCATTTTAAAGGGTTATGTTCTTTGATGAAAATATGCAAATATAAACTGTTTGAACAACATAACTTGGGAAATCATCCTCTGATCATTCTAGGGCTGTTAGGTGTGTTTGACTGAACAGTCTCTTGAACAATCACCGATTCCTCAGTCATTTTTACTCTTACTGTACAGGCTCTGTGCACGAAGGGTTCACATTTGTATCGACATTTACCTGACTTATGCACAGACACTAGGAGCTGAGCAAGCACAGGTTGCTTTTATATATAAATATTCTTAGGTGCGTGTCCCCTGCTGCCGCGTATGTCCCTCTGCCGAGCGCTGCGGCACTCAGCCCAGCTGCAGCCTGGGATTTGTGTATCCGGCTGCAGTCTGGGATTCATGCATCGCTGCCCTGTTGCTATGGGGATGGCTCCTCCGAGGAGGGTGATAGGGAAATGAGAGCCCCGCACCTAGCGGCTCTGCCGAGGCTCAGAGGCAGGAACCCCTTGGGGATGGGGGAGAAGGGGAAGCACATTCACTATCAAGAAGATGCTAAATGGGCATAAATTCACTCGCATGCTTGAGTGATTCCCATATAGGGCAAATATCAATCCTGTCACCTGAGTAGCGCTTAGCAGCCGAGGATTTGCTTAGGATGGATCCAAACTGGCCTTTTACCAAGCAATGTGTGGCTGCAGCCTGGGAGCAGCTCCTGGAGCCCTCCCAGAGGTAAACGGAGGCTCAGATGGGGGCAGACACGACCAGCACATCCACAGGGCCCCTCTGAGCCAGGGCAAAGTCCCCGGGTGCCGGCTGGACACAAAGAACTTCCCTACAGCAAGTGGGGCAGGAGCAAGGGTAGGACCTCCATGTCTCCCTAAACGTGGGAGCCTTGGGGCTGCTCTGGCTGGATCTTGAAGAAATGGTAAAGGGTTGAGGCTCCTTCCTATGAGCTGGGTGTGGGTCTTTTTGTGTGCTAGCAGCTGCTGAGAAGCTTGAGGACACGAGCAAGCTGAGGCTGGAGGCTTTGCTGCTGTCCAGCGCTGGAGAGAGAGCTCCTGTCCAGGAGCTACCCTGTCCTGCACCCAGCAGGCTGCAAATCCCACCAATTTTGGCTTTGCTGGAGGGGAGAAAAAAAACAAGGAGAGGAGCCATCCCCTGCTGAGCAGTCCCTGGGACTGCCTGTGCAGAGCTCATATCTGGAAAGGTGAGGGAGGAGCCGGCGCAACAGGGGGGTATTTTTAATTAGAGCTGCTCTTGGCCACAGAGAGGAGATTGCAGGGAGCAGGTGGAACAGGCTTTTAAACATTGCAATTGAACTGCCTTAATCAGAACATCTGGTGAATCTCTGGAGGATTGGATGGTGCTTTTAAACACCAAGGAAGCAATTCTCTTTTATCTCCTGCTCCAGGGCATCTGTTTCTTTTCTCTGCCACTAGAGCCGGGAGCCAGCCGTCCTAGGAGCCAGGCACGCCGGCTCCGTGTGCACTCTCGACTGTACAAGGAATGTTTTTAACTTGCAGGTTGGTATGAGAAAAAAGGGGCAACTACTCAACAGCGGAAAAAACTTGAAAGCTTGCCCTGGGAAAAGAAAGAATGACTCTGTGGAGATTCAGTGCCACGTATTTAAGGGCTTTGGCTCCACAAATCTTATCTGTTCTAGTGCCTTCAGCAGCAATTGCTTTTCCTAAGTCGTATAGCTTCTTTTGGAGTAACAGCTCCTATTCCGCAGTGCCCCAGACAGCCAGGGAGAAGGATATGTGTGATTTGTCCTGCAGAAACACACCTGGGACATCTCAAAGCTACAGTTTCATTTGGTCTGCATTCCCAGCGTGACGTCCATTGCAAAGGTGACTGAAAAATGGGCAGGGCAAAGACATTAGCAACATTGATTTTCATTATTGCAGCATATGCCGGTGCAAAAGCGTCCGGCATGTGTAAGATGGATGGGCTCCCTCGCTGGGCGGCGAGCGCCTAATTAGTTGAACTGCGCGCTGCAGTAAATGGCAGCCGTGACGGCTCAGGCCTCGCCGTGTCAGCGTGGTGCTCAGCCGTAATTTGTGCTCCCACCAGACACTTCCTCCTCCTCCTGCAAGCCATGCCCGAGTGCTGCATTGCATCCTGATCACTGCATCCCAACACAGGGCCTCTGCTGCTCCACACCAGTGGTTTTAACTCTCCATACTGCAACCTGCAAAGTGGCTGCAATGCAAGCAGGCTGCCTTGGCAGGGATGCCTGCAAATGTGGTGATCCTGAGGCCGAGCAGGGGCTCCTTGGGCATCCCATCTGAACCTGCAAGGAGACGCTGCAGGGTCTGTCCAACTCTTCTGACCACTCTTTGCTTTTTACCTACCATTAATGTAACCTTTGCCAGGCAGCACTTGCAGCGAAGCAAAGGGCACTGAGCCAACTCGTCTGTGAACAATTTAACCGATTTTTCATTAACCAGCAGCTTATGGAGAAGTTGCTAAATTTTATGGGCCATTAGCAGCTTCTGACGCTGCAAATGACTCTGAAATCCAGGATCTTGCAGTTTTGAATCTTGTACACTTGATAAATAGCCCTCGTCATGAGTGCAGCATGTTGGAGAAATGTGCTTAGCCTGTATTGCCCAGTTTTAACAAGCTGCTGAACGCACGAGGAACGGGCAGCCAGGTGGATGGGAACAACTGCCCAAGCAGGCAAAATGATCCACACCTCCCCAGAAGGAGTGGGGAGTTTTGTTTTGGAAAGCTAATTTTGAAAAATGGTATGCCAAGAAGATAGTTGGTAACGGCACTGTTAGAGTGGGAGTGAGACAACAGAACCAATAACAAAGCAGTGATTAAAGTGCATGTTAATCAAGCAAAGGGAGAGGGCCAGCAGTGCTGAGCACTGTTTATGTACATGCAGAGGAACATTTGTAAAAATGTCGTTTATCCTCATTTGATGGATGGGAAAGCTCCATTGCAGGCAGGTGAGATGAAATGTGTCCCCAGTCACACCGGGACTGCCAGATGAGCAGGGTTTGGATACTAGCTTCTCCTGGCCTTGGCTGCTGGGCTGCATTCCTGCACCGATGGAGGCAGCAGGACCGGCTGCATCCCTACAGAGCTACCTGCTGGCTCCGGAGTTAATGCCCAGGGCGATTATTTTCACAGCTTTGGAAACTGTTCCAGGAACTTTGCAATGGGAGTAAAAAGATGCTGGCTCTGCCCAGCTGGAATTGCGTTATCTGACATGAGAGAAGATTAAAATATATGAAATTTAAACCTGAGGAAATGGTGAAATTTTACAGCTAAGGAGTTCAGACTTTGGTTTTTGATTTATACTCAGCTACTAATTAAAAAGAAGTTGCTGCCAGCTAGGACACTTCAGTGTTTTCCTGGCACCTGAGAAGAGGTGATGCTCAGCTGAGAGCTGGCTGAGAAATCTCTTAATGCCTTTGTGGCCCGAGCAGCCTTTTAGGGGCAGAAAGCCATGGACAAAGACTTACCCAATCCCACCTTCCCTGAAGAGCTGCCCAAACACTGCCAGATGGCACCAGAGACCACAGACATTTTTCCTGGCTTTGGTTGTCCAAACCTGGGCCATCTTGAGCAACTTTGGCCAGCTGCTTTGGCCAGCTTGTAAAGACATGCAGTCCTTGGTTGCTCCCTGCAGGAATGGAAGAGCAAGGGAAAAGAGTGGGTCTGCCACGATTTGCATCACTGCTGCACATGTCTTGGCTGGACCACAGTCATTATTGGAGGCCTGAAATAGACTCAATAGGGGGATTTTAGCCAACGATCGCCTTTGATTGACAATCTATGTATCTGAGCCAGTCAGAGACACCTTTGCACATGGGCGTTTTTCCTCCTGTCTAGGAAGCACAGGTATGGGAAGAAATGCAGCTGGGAGAAAGCATTAATCATAGGAGAAGGCTATGTGAAGCCATGACCAGCCTTGCTAATGATGGATACACCAGGGGAATTTGGACTTTCCGTCATGTGTCCAAACTGTTGGGTGTGTCCCAGGAGTACCTAGATCCCCACTGCCGTGGAAGGAGAGCAGATGGGCAACATGTGCCTACCGTTGCCTTGGGTTTAGCACAGGGCTCCTCAATATTGTGCACACATTCCCACCTATGGCCCAAACTGATTTAGGAGAGTATGGCAGAGGGAGAAATAAGGTCAAGTGTTCACTTTGGTTTTGCCTCCCTTGTGTGCCCAAATGGCAGGCATGGAATAGTCCTGGAGACTGCCAAATTCAAGTGGCCTCAGGAGACCACGGTGCCCTTTTATTCCCCACGGCTAAGCTAAGATCCTAGGTGGTGAGCCCAGCTAACAGGCTATTAAATGTGTGAATGAGCAACTCATTCTGTTTGTGTGTGTAGGGCAGACACTGGGGAAAACCTATTCTGCTGAGAGCATGCAAGCAACAAGGCATTTCCACCCCTTGTTCTGCTAATCCAGGGATTTTTCAAGAATAGTAAATACAACCTAAATGCTGGTTGGGAGAAATAAGTATTTCATGGAGAAATGTTAGGGAAAAATAAGATTTGACAATTGGCAAGTGTGTATGAATATATATTAGATGTGCTCAAGGCACAGAGGGGCACTCAGATGGCATGTAATGTGTATGTTGGAGGTGCAGAAGATCAGTCAAGGTAATATTACAGACATTTATCTGTGTCTCTTTGATCGGGTTTTCTTTTGATGTTCCCTGAGTCAAAAATATTCAAGGAAAGGATTTCTCTCTGCATTTTGATACCTGTTTTTCTAAACACAGTCATTAGATGCACAGGGCCATGAAATGTGAGGAACAGACCTCCACACTTGTGTATGCTGGTGTGCTCTCGAAGCCAGCAGGCTTCTGCTATGCCAGTACTTGCCTGCTTCTTTTCCAGAGTGGATCTGAAGCAGAAAAAAGACACTTTCTGTTCATCTCTTTGGAGTTTAAAATGTCATTGTTCTTCTGCATTGCCAGTCACTAAACATCTCCATGCAGCGCAAATAAATTTTATAGGGTTTTAAAGAAATTTTGATAACATAATGCATAACCCCTTAAATGAGCTAAATGGTCTGGCAATTTGAAATGGTGCGTAAGCTTCTATAACAGCATTGCTAGATAACAGCACTAGTAGCTTTTATTTTATATTTTGATCTTTCTTAGAGGCAATAGGAGACAGTAAGAGAAGAGCATTTCCCAGTGAGTCGGCAGAGCCCAGCATAGGAATGCAGCTGTGTGTGTGTTAGAGTCTGAATGTCCTCCTCAGAGCTGCCAGGGAACTACCCTGTCCTGCTGCCCTGGCTTCAGGGCTAAGGGGGATCTTAAGAGCCCTTTAGTGTCATGGCTGCATCCCGACATTTGCAGGACAGGACAAGCAAGGTGGCATTTGGCCATCGCCGAGGTTAGGATAAATGTTGCCCTCTCATGCAGGAGGGCTTGCTTGGTGCCTCTTACCTGGCACCTGAGAATGTGTTATGCCCTTGTGAGTGCCAGCTTTGCGGTATTTTAGGTACTGGAAAGCTGAGCAGAGTTAAACCCATGCAGCAGTGCTCAGGACTCCAAGTTCATCTGTTATCATGCAACATTAATAAGGCAACAGCAGCATGACTGCCAGCTCTGCAAAATGCTTCTCTCCTTCTCCAGTCCAAAGGAATTGCTTGCAAAACACTTGCATCCTGAGAAAGAAGGACTTTCAATGAAGTAAAATTGTATTTCTTTCATAGCCTTAAAAATCCGTGCCAGGGAATTGTTATCCCTTCACTGTTTACTACTCTCACCTGTTTGGGCTCAACTATACTTTGTTTCATTGTTAATTGGTTTTTATTTGTATTTATTATAAAAGAGTGATTTTAACCCTTCATAGAGAACTGATATACTTATCAGTTGTTTAGCAAGTCTTTATAGATCAAAAATGCAGCTAAATTTTGTGCAGAGTTCCACAGAAACATAGTACTTCATAAAGCTGGAAACAAATAATCTAAGCAAAGCTTTTTATTCATTCACTCATGTCCATGAGATGACTTTACTATATCCTTTTTACTGTGCTTTTTTTTACTGGGGAATCACCTTGCATTTAAATTCCAATTGAGGTGGCAGAGTAAGTGGTATCGAATCATCGGGATAACAAAGTTCCTGTCCAGGGATTCTGCAGTAATTGTCAAAAAATGCCCACTGTGCTGGAGAAAGGGAAGGTGGCAAATATGAAAAGATCTCTCGCCCTTTGGAAAAGTTAAGTCTGATTTTTCAACCAGAAAAAGAATTAAACAAACAAACAAAACTCTAGATAAAGAATTGAATGAGCTGTGCTAAGATCTGAGCACCTCAAATTCACCTCTCCAAACTTTGACAAAAGACCCCATCTCCTCTCTCATTTACATAGTACCCTTTTGTTGAACTCTCTTTAAACTCACGGGAGTCTAATGCATTTACTACATATTAGACTATCACGTAAAGGAGATCAGAATGAATATCTTGTCTAATATTCATAAAAAGACTTTGGGCAAAAGCAAGAGCAGCTTAACCTCCACGTTCATTGGCATTGATAGCAGTAGAGCTACATCACAACTCCTGCTGAAAGGCTGAGTGCAGGAGCTACTCTGTCACCCATCCCTGCTTTTTATCTTAGGCAGAGATGCCGAGTGAATAATGCAATATCCTTGTCTCCACTCAAAATAAGACGATGCTTTAAAGCTGAATGAGAGATTTTCTTCTCAAATATTGTAGGCCTATTTTCCTCTTGTTACCCAAAATCAGTAAAGCAAACCATCATTTTAAGGACATGTGTGACCAGCCCTGTTCTACAGGACTGGAACTCAAAACACGTCTCAGCCTTTCCCCAGATGGGAATAGTCCCAGTTTTGTAAGAACACGGGAAGTTTGTCTCTGCTTCCATTTTCCAGAGCTCTGTATTTTCCATGTTCTGAATCATTCTTTTAGATCACTGCCGTTATTGACCAGGCTCCCAAGGGATTCTCCAGTGGAGTTTCTCCCTTTAGCTGAGTGTTCTTGGCTTTGCCAAATTTCTAATCTCCACAGTGGCTTTCAGTCCATAGTTAAATGAATGTATTTAATTGGCTAACTAGAATTTTGGTGAATAATACAGTGATTTCTTAAGGCAAGCTGCTCATCTTTCCAGGCTGCAGTAGAAGCAGAAGAACTAAAAAATTTTTTCACTGATGTGCATGACAGACAGGACTGGCAGTGCTTAGCTTTTGTTTACTTTCATCTTTAGCACTTCTTTAAAATTAAGTCTTTTCTGTGAAGTCTTAAAAGTATTTAAACTCTAATAGGAAGGAACCCCCATGGAGTAATTATTATCACTTCTCAAGACATCTTACAATTCACTATTGTCTCTTCCCTGGAGTATGATTTAATTACAGCCCTATCATATGTATTGTATTTTGTCTAAAGTGAAATGACTTTTGTTGATAAGCAGGCATTGCTGAAAGCTGATAATGAATTGGGCATCTGAAATCTCACCTAAATTGAGGTTAGAAATTGGGGCTTGTGGTGACGATTAGCTGATGTTTATTTCACAACTATAAATAAAGCTCTACTGCCTAATTGCCATTTTGCAGAATGTGTTTTCACAATCTCATTTGGATTTAGAATAATCAGCATTTCTGTGGGTTTGGTTTCTAGTGAAAGAAAGCAATTTGCAGAAGTTGTTGGATAGGAAGCAATCTGAGGTACCTTAGTGAGCAATCTAAGCACAGATGTTTTGGGAAGATAAATTTGTCACCTGATTCAAAGCCACCTCTGGTACGTTTTGCATGCTCTCAAAAATGAGATTTGAATATTTTGGTGGGTAAAGAATGTAACTTGTATTTGCAAATAGGATATTTACTACATGCCACAAGGATTAACACTCAAGACATCAAAATAACTCAAACAGAGGCACTTGCTGCCAGTTGAACTTTAGGAAATGAAAGGCTTGAGTAAGTGCTCTGGGCATTGGTGACCTGATGTCTTAATCCAGCTGCCATGTGTTATTAGAAAACAAAAATCACCCCTTGTCATGATTATTCCTCTCTGGTTTTGAGAAGGTTGTATTTAGGTCTCATCTTTCGCCAATGTCACAGAAGCTTGAATTCTGGATCTTGCAAAGTCAATTTGTTTTTATTTTCTCTTCTTATGGAGGAAGAAAAACATAGGAAAATCCCACAAGTACAGCACTCAGCTTCTGGTGGCTACCATCAAGTGTTATATATGTGAAATCCACTACCTGGGAAAAGCATTCATCTCTGTTAAAGCTGGAGTGAATGTTTCACGTCTCCTTTGCAGCCCCCAATGGAGACATTATCTCTCCTAGAGGGTTTATCCCAACACACATTGTAAAGGCAGCTAAAGAGAAAGTCACCACACTCCTCTCTTTTCCTTTTGATGCTTCCAGGAACTTCTCCTGGGGTCATTTGAAATTCATTAGTAGTAAAATTGTAATTGTGTTGTTTTTCTCCAAGAGGTATCGTAACAACAGACAGGTTTTGTTCAGTGCTTATCGCAAACACATGGGCGAAAGGAACACTTGCTCAGGAAATGAGCAGGTTTGATGTGAAGGGAAATGGGGAATGAGCATAAGCAATATCCAAGTTGTACTTCTGCTTGACATTAAACAACACATGCTCAACATTTTCTGACAAACTGAAACAAAACAGAACATTACTGCATAAAATTCTCCTTCATGAAATACATTCTGGGGTCATTGTGGTGCCAGAAGTTGTACTAGTAGATATTTTAAGAAATCATACCATAATATCTTTGCCATTGGTAGATATTTTAAGAAGTAATTAGAAGTAATGCTTTGTAATAAGTTTTATAGCCCTAAAAATTGTCTTTCTTGTAGGGTCCTGATCAATATGGATACACATTTGCCTTCAGTGTCATTCTTGTGAAGGAGCGGGAAAGATGAATGGTTTAGCTGTGGTGGAGCAGCTGCTCATGGCAAAGCCAGTGTGCTGCTTGCCCAGGTCCTCTCAGGCATCCTGCCCACCAGCCCTTGACTTCCAGCAAGCAATTTCATTCCTGTGCTCTGGACTTCAGATTTCAGAACACGAGGCCTCTCACCTGTTGGTCTGGGCAGGAGATCCTGAAAGGATAGCCATTAATTAGCAGTGATTTTTGTTATTGCCTCCTGCACGCTGCCAGCTCTGCACAGAGCTGCTGCCCCAGGGGATTAGACTATTTCAGCACTTTCCTTCTGCAGTTTGGTGAACATTCAAACGCTTCTGCCAAGTATGTTCAGATGCCTATTAACCAAAGCAGAGTGTTGCAATAATTCTTTTCCTGGGTTCCATGCCATGGGTCTGCTAAAAGTTAGGGAAGGTCTAAGGCATGAAGATCACTGTGCCTGAGTCCGGGACACATTGCTTTGCTGTAACAGGGATGCTGTTTGTTTTCCCTAAGAGAAAAGTTCCGATTCAGTAAGTGACTTTGACATCTAGTCTGGTTGCTGTATGTTGAGGCTGGTGCTCACAGGGACCAGTGGCTCTGTGCCCTTTGCTGGGAGATTCAGCCAGGCAACCTGTGGTGCCCTTGGTCGATGCCATGCTGGGAGCTGAAGTTATCTCTCTGAAACAGCTACCTTCACCTTGCTCTGATCCCAAGAGATGGAGGCAAGAAGCAGCTCCACAAAAATGTGCCATCGTCCTGAGACTCAGCAGGGCCGCCTGGCTTCCTGCCCTGAGCCTTGTTAGCTCCCTGGGTCTCTCTCTGCCATCTCTTCTCACCAGTCATAACATAACATCCCTAAACACAACATAAATAGAAAGGCGAATGTGAAAAAAAAAGATGCATGGTGAAATAAAAGAATGCAGATAAGGAAATTCTATGAAATAGCTATTGGAATGGTGGACATTTGCCTCCTTTCCTTTCTCTCCTTCATTAAAGAAATGCAGCATCCAGGTACTGAGAGCTTGGCAGCTCTCTCAGTCAGTTGTGCTTGGAATTGTACAATAAAGAAAAGCTTTTGGAATATTTTTAATCTTTTAGGGCAACAGTCCGGATGCTTATCCTTCTGAGCAATGAGCTCTTCAAAGGGAAAAGCAAGGAGTTTCTTCTATTAAAGGATCTCGCTTTGGAGAGGCAGGTATGGATCTATTATTTCCTGACATAGGAAGGTATGCCTGAGATTTTCAGCTGTTTCTGAATTGCGTCTGCAAATCCTGCATGGTGCTTGCCACCCTTTGAGGATGCTGCACTACTTACATGGTAGTTTCCTCGGTGGGTGCAGGAGGTGCTGCCTGCAGCAGTGGCTCTGCTGAAAGCTTTTGCCCGGAGCCTTTTGGAGCCATCTCCTGCCTGCACAACGCACAGGACATCCACTTAACACCCCGTCCCTCCCCAGCACCACTACTAGCTCCAAGTGCTGCCTACCCAGCTGTGCGAGTTCACCCTGGAAGGAATCGTCTCTCTTGTGCCAATTGTTGGTTTTAGCTAAAGACTTGTTCCAAATATATTAAAATATATGGCTACCTTTGTATGTGCTTGTCCTAAACCCATCCAACAAAGCAACACAGACCAAGAAATAACAATTTTTTCTCTTGTTAAGAGCCAGAAGAATTGCACTACGTTTTAAATTGCATTTAAGCAGAATAGGAGTGCAGTAAGAGCAGCCGTCGTCTCCGCTCTTTGTTTGCACTGTGCCTGGCACGACAGGGCTCTGCTTTCAGGCAGCCCCCAAGCACTTCTGGAATAAGCAGGATAATAAGCAATTGCAACCTTTGCTTAGAAATATTTGTGAATAACCCAGTAAGTGTCATAAAGCTGCACAGAGAGCCTGCTGCTGGCGTGGAGGTAGTCGGAGCTCTGAGCAATTTTGACATTCAGATTTACAGCTGACTTTTGGCACCCTTTCTCATTTGGAAATGAATAAACCTCCCTCGCCCGTTTGAATTAGGCTGTTGTTTCGTTATCAGCTACCTCTGTCTCCTTTTCATGTTGTGCTCCCTTCAGGTGTGAAAAGTGATTACATAAAGGAAAGAAAACCTGGAGAAATACTAAATGCCATCACTCCCCAAGCACTCGCTTTCTTTCTCTGTCTAAATAAACTCTACAGGAAAACATGGGCTTTGTAACAGGTGAGGAAGGAAATGGTGGTGATCGTAAAATGACTGCAAAATATCTATGCACTGTATTTGTTAATAATTCCAGTGGCCAACAGCTGGGAACACACAAACAGGTGTTTGTGCTCCAACACCAATCCGGCCCAGCTGCCTAATTACTGCTTGTAATTAGAATTGCTAAAATATTATTGTTACCTATAAAATCAAGCAAACCAGGCTTTTCAGTGAGCAAATTGCTCCTTAATCTTTGTTGTTTGTTTGTTTCCCACCAAAGGAAGGCAGCTACGTGGCTCTCGGATCCTCCGGCTCCTGCCAGGCATCATCTTTGAGGAGCTGGTCAATTTGCACGATATTTCACAGCTCAATTCGTGCCAGAACTAGGTGCTCCCTCCTAAAAGAAAAAACATTTAACGCCGCTAATGCTGAGCTTTGGCTGTGACTCACGGACCTGCAGCAGCAGCTCAGCAGCTCCCTTGACTGTGGTCAGCAATTCTGCGAGCAGCAATGAGCTGTCTCGAGGACAGATAGAGCACTTTTATCTGACAGATCAACTAGCACGATGATTTTTCTATCATCTTTCTTGTGCTCTGTGCCTGGCTAGAAGGACAGCTGGAGAATACTGTGCTCTGGTGTGATTTCAACACACCCTGGCCCCCTCATTTGCATTGCCTCCCATGCATGAATGATGAATATACATTTTATCATTAACTAAAGGTAGACAGTCTTCTCTTTGGATAGTTTCAGAGTGCAAAGAGCCCCCCCCCAGCTCAGGCGGCCCCAAACAGAAATTAGCTGCAGATTCATTTAAGGGCAGAACTTGAAGTCAGAAATTCGACACTG
The DNA here is from genome assembly GCA_032353885.1 of Nothura maculosa. Taxonomy (NCBI): domain Eukaryota; kingdom Metazoa; phylum Chordata; class Aves; order Tinamiformes; family Tinamidae; genus Nothura; species Nothura maculosa. The sequence goes on from JAUBOD010000001.1 coordinate 10,044,674, forward strand.
TAAAAGGAAGACCTCCTCAAAGTGGATGATTGAGAAGCGAGATGAAGGTGAAGAGGCTGCATGGGCTGATGGCTGAGCAGGGCCAGGGCTTTCTACAAACCCACGGAAGTGATGTGTCTGCTGTGTCCAGTAACTAATACCTGTTGGTCTTGTGCTGTATTGATGAGGAGGATTTGCTAATTTTACATCTGTATAAGATATTTCTCTCTTGAAAATAGAATAAACCATTTTCCAGATATAAAATTAATGTGTCTCAATTCTGTAGATATTTGTAGCCATCATGACATCCGGAATGGTGCTCTTTCTAAATACAGATATTTAAAAGTCTTTGAGGTACCCTTGGTTGTCTATCTCAGACCATCCGTCCGCTCCCAGGGAAAGGCAGAAATCTGTAAAGAATAGGAGCCTCTTGCCATCTCTCTGGGCCAAGAAGTTATGGAGATTAATTATGAAAAAAAATGAAATGCAATTAATTACAGATTAAACTAAGAATATAAAAATAGTGAGATAAGACTTCAACTTTTCCTTGGAAAAATTTGCATGGATGTAGAATTAATGAGCAGGCTTGTATCATTAATATTACTTGAACTTAAGTGCACTCATTTGCTGGATTATACACCATCATTTATATCCTTTCACTAACAAAAAGATCAAAAAATTCTGACCATGCTTCGAAAAACATGTATTTCATCTTACTCAAAAATTATTATTTAATTCTGAAACAGTAAAAAATGGACTAAACTTTCACTGCTTTCTTCCTTGCTGTTAGAAAACAGCACTGTTTGAAAATCAAGGGCTCAGACTGAACACTCAGAACTCATTTCCCTAGTCTCAAATTACTCTGTAAAAGTTAAAATCTGTTAGTGCGCTCCAGGTGATCTTGACTTCTCCTGCCCAGAACCCTTTGAGAGGAAGAGGTCTAATGAAAGAGGAATGAGCTCTGTAATTTTTCTGTAGGTTAAGTCATGAGCAGCTATCATGGTCAGCCCCAGTAATGTGTCCTTCTGCATTAGAAATGGAGTTACAGCTAATGATGGATTTGAGAAATGGTAACAATTATCTGCCTTGATTTATTTGTTCTGACCTCAGTGAGGGACCAAAGTAGTAATTGCTGTTATTCCTCGCAGAATGATGGAAGTTTCTCTGCTCTAATTCCTACCAGCATCATAATAGGCCAGAGATAATAATGATAGAGAATTACAGACTTTGCTCAAGTGTTACCAGCATGGGCTGAGGCATAACATAATTGCACTGTATATTTAATACATGACAGAAATAATGGGGGAAAAAAAACAAGCATTCTAAATAAAATCAATTATTAATTGGCTGCCTGCATTTGTCCTTAATGTCTGAACTGATCTGAGCCAATTCTATTTAAGTAACACAGTAGCGTGCTTAACTGAAATGTTATAGCAAAATATATGCTGTCAATGTTTGTCTAACCTGGTTCAGCACTTACCAGAGAAAGGATTTCTGTTGCCATTTTTAATTTCTTTCTATTTACTTTGATAATAATATATTTTAACTTTATTAAATGATAGAAATGGTGTGGGTAAAACAGGTCATTAGTAGTATCTGTAAAGGCCAGGAAATATATAAAGTTTCCTGATAAAACAGGATTTTCAGCAGAACATTTATAGCATTATAAAGATTTCCATTCTTCTTTTGGGCTGTGTAATTGACTTGACTCCTTATGGTCTCTGGCAAACATGCCATTAATTAAATTTACAGATCAAACCAAATTGTAAGGTGTTGCAAAACCCAGGATAGATGGCAAAATAATAAAAAGAGACTTGCAGAATTTAGAGATATAAGTAGGTAATAAAATGAGAGTCAATCTAAAAAAAAAAAAAAAACACGCAGGCAAGGAACAATGAATTCCAACTAGACAAACTGTACAGAAATAAGCTACAGGGAAAGCAGGAGTGAAATTAAAGACTGTAAAAAGCCCAGTATGCTGGATATGAGTTTATAAACTGCAGTTATCATCTTGCTGTCAACGCCAGCTCCATAAGCAGGCGCTTTGAGCGGAGAGCAGCATCCACCCTGAGATGCTTCAGGTCTAAAATGAGTACAAATATGTTCACACTTGGGTAATTGGATTCAACCAGAGATCTTATTTCCTCTGCTGCCCTATTCTTAATTGCTGCATGTGTTGCTGCAGAGCCTTAAGTGCACTAAGCATAACCCCCTCTTTCTTCTGAAGGAGCTGGCTAATAAACTAGATATGAGAAATGATAGCAGGGAACAGTGGAAGCCACTGCAAATGAAGAGCAGGGAAAAGGTAGGAATTGCACAGGATCAGCATCAGCAGAAAACTAATGTAAAGTTTTGCACCAGTGGTTTGTTTTGTTGTAAATAAGAATGTGCAAAGCTGGAGGGGCAAAGTCCAGAGCCCATGTAGGCAAAGGAAGGAGCTGAATCTCTGCAGGGCAGGAGGGTGGTGCAGCACAGGACTTAGTCTGATAAGGAGGATAATATTTGGTTGTCTTACATCTGTGCTGTGGGTATAACTCTAATTCAGTCAGAGCAAGTAGGAGTGATCCCTCTGTTGATTGATTTTAAGATATTCCAGTTGAAGCTTCCATTAAAAAGAAGATGGCTTTTTACACGTGTTTTGAATTTAAAATTTTAAATCACGAAAATCAGACAGAATAACATGATCTTTCTTATCCAGGATATGATGAACACAAATCAGTAAAGAAAAGTTCCTGTGTGCATTCTGAACACAACACCCAAGCAATTCCTAAGGATTATTCAAGTAATCTCAGATACCGTCTCAATATATATAGGAAAATAGGACTCATTCAGATCAGTATATTTTGCTACTATGCCATTTTTTTTTCATACACAGATAACTATCATCCCTGTAACTGCCTGAAAGTAATTTTCTTTAAACCTGTGCATATCCTGTCTCACCAAGCAGTTCAACTCCCTGATAAACTTTATCCAGGCTGCATTCCATTTTTATTAAAAGAAGATTGCCGTACATTAATCTTTCGTGGAAAAAAAAAAGATTTTTATGGGCTGCACTGCGGTACACAGCAGAGTAAGTGAATGTCTCCTGCTTCTGCCTAACACCCTGATCATGACTGCAGCACTAGAGGGTTTTTGCTCTGCATCTGAAGGAGTCTGTGCTTCAAGTGCAACCCCTCTTTGTCCAGGGAGATTGGAGGCATGCAACCTCAACACGCATTCATATTGTCCTTTCTCTTGGTGCTGACAGATCTGACTAGTTCTTGAGTAGTTTTTCAAGGGCAGCTGTGTGGCTTCCAGGAGTTTTTCCAACTCATGATCCAGTCTCCAGCTGCCTTTGGCTCCACATAATGCTCAGGTAGCTCCGGTGATGGAACCTCGGCTCCTTCCACTCCTGCTACCCCTGGGGAGCACTGGCACTTTAGCAATGCCATTTATATAGTGTGCCATTTACTTCTCACTTTTCTTACTGCCCAACATTTTAAAAAGGAGGAATGAGCAAGGCTATAGAGTTTTATGGCATTAAGTAAATTGAAAGGCAGTGATTTACTGCCTCTACAATGCAATGTTTTACTCTTTCCAAACCAGAATAAATTCTCCTCTTAGAAACCACTTTAAAGTGACAAGTGGAACAGTGCAGTGGAGCCTTTATTTTAGAAAATGTAATTATTGAAATGATTATTCTACTTGTACTATATCTGATGTATATCATTAAATTGTTTATGAACAGCAGATATATGCAGGGAGACCTCATATTCAAGGGTCTTTGGATTGCCACACAAAATGTAGTTCCAGGTTTTACCAGAGCTAAAGAGCTAAAGAGAGTTGGAAAATTAAGAGTGTACTTAGCTGTAGACCTCTCCACAAAATCCCAAACACTTTAAGTACTGGAAAAGCTAAACATGTACAGTCACATCCAGATTGATACGCAGGATATTTTTCTTTCCAGGAAAATGAAATTTATTGAGTTTCTATTTCATCTAGAACAGAGGAAGAGAGTTTTCATTTGATTGAAAAGGAAAAAAAAATACAAAAAAGTAAAGTAGTCATATTTCTTTTAAATTTGAATTTCTCAGTCATATTCTGTAGTGGGCCCTGCATGGCTCAGAGGTGCTCAAATGCTTGTGCAAGGATTTTACTACAAAGATAGAGTGGGAGAGTGATGAAGAGTCCTGGCAGGAGGAATGTCCACTGCAGACTCAGCCTTGCTGCAATGGATGGCAATCATCTCTGTCGGGCAATGAAGAGGATTAAGGGACTGGAGCATCTATTGTATGAGGAAAGACTAAGCGGGCTGGGCCTGTTTGGCCTGGAGAAGGGAAGATTGAGAGGGGTTTGATGAACATGTATAAATGCCTGAGGGGAGAATGTAAAGAAGATGGGGCCAAACTCTTCTTGGTGGTGGCCAGTGACAGGACAAGAAGTGATGGGTACAAATTAAAACGCAGGTAGTTCCATCTGCATGTGGGGAAGAAGTTCTTTGCTGTGAGGTTGACAAAGCGCTGGCACAGGCTGCCCAGGAAGGCTGTGGAGTCTCCTTCTCTAATCTTCAAAGAATGCCTGGATGCCCCCCAGTGCCTCATGCTCTGAGTGTCCCTGCTGGAGCAGGGAGTTTGGACCAGCTCATCTCTAGAGGTTCCTTCTAGCCTCAGCCATTCTGGTATTCTACGGCCGTGTATGGTGCTTTTGGTTATTCTGGCAGATTTGTTACATAGCTTCAAGGAAAATCATCTCAAAAACTCCTCTGTAAAGAGATAGAGAAGAGGAAGTGTGTGGTGACCAGGGAACTTCACATTCTACAGCAGTCAGGGCAACAGAATTTACCTGGGGGAAATCATCTCCACCTGTAGAAGTGGTGGCTAAAGTACACCTCTCCTGGCAGCCCTTTGCTCAGATAGGGACATCAAGCCCAGTCACACAGACCTCTCCTTGCCTGACTTCAATTTTTAAATGAACCTGCAGGGTTTTGCTCATTCCCAGTTTCATCACTGCAGTGGATCAGACATGCAAAAACAACAACAAAAAATCCTTAAACGTTTGTGGAAATTATGTGCACACATCATCCATATACCAGGGGAGAAAACCCCTTATCTTCTTGCTTCCTGCAATCTGTTATACTAATGCTTCCTGAGGTTGATGTTCATTGCAATTATTATTAAGGCATAACCACCATGAGAACAATTGAAAAGTGGACAAAACCCTTCATATAAAGACAAGTATGAGATATGGCAGCACATCGTGCTACTTATTTTCAAAGAATGAAAAAAAAAAGCCTGATAAATTTTTTCTGCAACACCAGACAGTGCCACAACATAAATCACTTCTTTTACAAGTAGGTCGGAGCTAAATAGCAGATTGGACAAAGTGTGGACCTGCTCCATCTTTTGGTACCTCACTGAGTTGTAATCACCTCACAAAGGTTGCTGAAGCCAGTCCTACAGATTGTAAGACCTGTAAATGGAGATTAGATCAGCATTAATAGCAAATAATTTTGTTTTTCAGAATTGAATTCTACATGGTTGAACAGAGACTAGCAGGAGGGGAAGGCAGTCATTTTTGTATATGTCATTTTTGGAATATACCTGCTGACACTTCAATGGAGTTTTGAGGCAATGTAGGCTTAATTTAAAGAAACAGCAAGTTGAACACCCCTTTGAGGCTCAAAGCAGATTTGTTCACTTCATTAAGCAGCAGAGCTTGTTTGACAAGTAAGTGAAGTCTATCCATAGTATCAACTAATCAGAATTATGGTGTCCTAGGGAGAAGACTTGAGTTGCGCCCCAAGCTAATTTGTTGATGTCTGTGTCCTTGTGAACTTAAACACATATGTTATGTAATAGGCTGGACCTTGGAGACAGCTCAGAGACGATATATGACAATAATGAGAAGCGCTTTATTGCTTTGCCACATTCCAGAGCCAGCGCAGGAATTAATGATTTTCTAAATCACAGCAGTTACCCTACAGGGCAAAGTATAACCGCAGTCGTGGTGTGAGCCTATTAAAAATCCCTGTGGCCCATGACAGCTAAGTGCAGAGTGGGACAAAAGGTGTGAGCACTAGAGCTCAGCAGCAGCAACAAGCACATGCTGTAGTGGAGACCATACCGAGTTTCACCAGGCCTGGCTCCCGCAGTGCTCTGTGAATATGTCAGAAGGCAGCAAGGAAAGGCATGAGCATGTGCAAGGAGGAAAGCAATTCACCCTCTTCTGCATTAACAGCAAACCACCGAGCATCTTCACAGAATCACAGAATGATTGAGGCTGAAAAGGAGCTCTGGAGATCATCTAGTCCAACTCGCCTGCTTCAAGCAGGGACACCTAGAGCAGAGGCACGGAGTCACCTCTAGGTGGGTTTTGAAGATCTCCAGAGAAGGAGACTCCACAATCTCCCTGGACAGCCTGTGCCAGGGCTCTGTCACCCACACAGTGAGGAATTTTCTCCTGAAATTCAGGTGGAACTTCCCACACTTCACTTGGTACTTGATGGCTCTTGTCCTAACACTGGCCACTATTGAAAAGAGTCTGGCCCCTTCTTCTTGACACCTTCCCTTAAGATATTTATACACATTGATAAGATGCCCTCTCAGTCTTCTTTCAAGAGATTCATGTCTTCCTCAGCCTTGGTTCATTTTGGCAGCTATGTAGCACTTGGCTGGTTTAACCAGTGCAAAGAATTGATAAAATGTAACTCTGGCCATGCAGGCTTCATTGCAAATTTGGTGACACTAAGTGGAGCTGGTCCTTGGCACTTCACTCTCCCTGCTCAGAGCAACCTGCTTGCTAGCAGCCACAGCAGTATCAGCCAAGTGTTTCTGATCACTCCCCTCAAACTCAGTAAGCAAATAAATTTACATTAAAACACATTGCACCATGCAACTCACTGATGTTTATTCCTTTCACTTTATTCTTTTGCATGCTGTGTGGATGTAGAGGAGATGATGTGTTCGACAAAGACTGGGCCTTGCTCCCCATTAACAGCACCAGCATTTCACCAATTGCTATGGAAACTGCATCAGACCCGAGGATTAGGAGTGCCACGTGGGCAACGGGGAGCAGCAGGCCCAGTCAGACACTAATGACGGTAACATTTCTCCTCACACATTTTTGAGGATTGCTGCTACTTGCAGGGCTCCCGGAACTCACCAAATGCTGCAAATGGATCCCTGCTAGGAGACATGGATACTGTGAGGTCCTCCTGCTCCTTGCCCAGCAGTTCCTTGGCAGTACTAAACATCAAAGCTTGATCAGAATATTTTTGATGAATGTTAAACATGACACAGTGAGATTTAATACAAAATTTATCCTAATATAACAAAGTAAATGTAGTTCAAGAATCTTTCTTTTTTTTCTTCTCTTTTTTCTCTTTTTTGTCTCACTACTGTAAAAATATGCACTCAAATTAAAATGCACATTTGCAGTAGCAGAGCTAATTAAGGAAGAGCTCCTGGCAATTCCTGGTTATATGAGGAGTCCCGTATGTAAAGCATCCATTTTACTAAACAGAACCTGAAGGTTTTGAAGGGAAATGAAAATGACTTTAATGCAAATGAGAAAAAAAAAGGAGAAGGATTGAGAAAACAGAGTCCTGTTCACCAACCATAGGCAAGAAGTTATGAGGAATTACAGGTTAATTTATTCCTTGAATTAATGATTATTATTTTCTAAATGTCCAGTTCAGTGGATCATGAGACTTTTCTCTGATGTCTAATTTTTCTGTGGTAAAGATTAGGATGTAAGCAGTATTGGAAGGAAAATAAATTGCCTTTTAGACAAAATATTTATATCAGAGCAGTTTCATCTGTGTTCTCCCTTACGGATTCTCTTTACCACAGCTTATTCGATATGAAAATATTTTCTTCTCTGTTTAGTAAAACAAGTTTTAAACGTGGTAAATTTGTCCTATAAGTGGGATTTTAAAATTCTGTTTCCCATTTCATTTGAAAGACATTTCCCTGTTGTCTATACTACTTCTTGCATTGAGGGAGGTTCAGTAGTACCCAGGTTTTTTTAGGAATTTCTGATGCAATGGGGTCAAGCATGTGCTTGTCCACATTTGCAGCACAAAGCTGGAGCTGCTAAGGAATGAAGTTACTACATGCAGCAAGAGGGCTACCAGTGGAATTAGGATTCAAGTTCCTTTAATTTCAACCCAAGTGCTAAATCTGAGGGTGAAATCCTCAGAACTTCTCAGAAGAGAGCTGTGAGGATTTCTTTGTAAGTATTTGAACATTTTAGATATTCTTTTCAGACAGGTTTTATTTGCAATCTGTGTACTACTATGGATGAGTTCTCCACTGGTGACTGTGATGCTAGTTCTGTTCCATCCTACATAGAGGTCTGCTTTTGAAAACACTAGCAGAAGCTGGTAGCTACTGTCGAAGATTCAGCAAAATTTGCTTTCCTTCTGGGTTGCGGAACTGGAACCAGTGCTGAGGCACTGGCAGATGGTCCCCTGCTCCCAAAAGATAGGGAGCAGTGATGTGTTCCTGTCCCCAGTGCCTTCCCCAGCATTTGTCACTGTCAGCCACAACACACTGTCAGCAGGCATGGATCCGTTCACACAAGAGGGTGTTTTACACCCTGCACAGCAAATTTCTTTCTCTGGAGAAAGATGGTCAGAGCAAATGTGACAGGTAGTAATCAAATTGCTTCATGTGCTGTGGGAAGGCTTTTGGGTTTTACTGTGCTGAGTAAGGTATAAGACCTTATAGATAAGAGCATAGATGCTGAAATGCACTCTCTGTGAACATTCATGTCAGATTTAATAATGGGAAAATTTACAGAAAGCCAGCTCAAAGAGGCTGGAATCTTGCCAACATAAAGTCACTCAAATATTACAAAAGATATTTCCATGGGAAAGAAAAAAAGAAAATTTCAATATTCTTCCTTCATTGACATTTTGACCTCATGCAGATTAGTCAGCTCAGATGTCAAGGAACACCAAATCCTGCCTGAAACCCGGAAGGCCTTGCTGTGCATCACATAGGAAAAACAGTTTTTTATTAATGTTACTTCCAACACTACTCCAGGAATTGTCTGCTAGAGATGATCATTTGAAACTAGGAATGCTTCTCTTCAATTAATTTCTTTTGGTTTTCAGAAATATTCACTCAAGACCTGTTCAGAAAGGGCCTGTATTAGACCATTTGAATATTTTTCTTCTCATGTACAGGCTGTGTTTTATGCAAGCAAGGACCATGCATTCATGATAGCCATGTAAACGTAGGAGTGCCAAACCGACTGTCTTGTAACTTACTTTGAAGACCTGACTTCCATGAATCTTTTTATAATCTTTATATTATAAATTGTGATCCCATGTCAAAATTTTGCATTCTCTCTACAAAAGAAATTAATGCTTTTTCCCCCCTCTATATTCAAAAGATGGAGGGAAAAAATCTCATTTTCTTCTTCAAATTCATCCTTATCTTCCACTATAATGATGCTTGGGATCTTTCTGCCAAGCCTTCCATATCAGTCAGGTACATAATCTAAAAGAAAGCATTGAAATGGAGATAAAAGGCTGCTCTACTTTAATCAGACCTTCTCCTGAAACTGCAGTCTCTATCTATTTTTGCATGGAAGTATAGATCACAGTGAGCTCTATAATCAGATTCCATTGTGTAGCACATGGTTAATTTAAGGAATTGCTGAAGACAGTCACAGTCTTTGGACTGGCTGGTGTTCCTCTGTGACCTGCTTTGTTTGGATTAGAAAGAGCTTGAGAGAACGGAGGAAGGTTACTACATTAACCCGATGAGAAGCTCTAAGTGAGCTGGTATTTTCAGATACTGTTTTAGATTTTGATCTGTCAATCAACAGCAGCCACTCAACAAGACGGAAACCAAACACCAGGAAATGAATATTGAGGACACTAAAGTTTTGCTGAAAAGGCCAGAGGTTGAAATATTCTCAAGTGGGTATATAGTAGGAAAAGGTGATAAAGACATATCTTTTCAAAAGTCTGGTTCTAACATGCTATTCATAAAAGATATCGTCTGTGGTTTTCAAATATCTTTTCTTACATGCTTGCTCATATTTTTATCGCACTGTAATGAATGAGGGGAGAAGATGGATATGATACCAACTGTGTTTAGAGCACATCACATATATTGTTCACCAAAAGGGGAAAAAAAATCCTAAGAGCTATCCTTTCTGCTAATAACTTAGAGACCACCTGAGAGTCCAGGTGGTCCTGGGATTGGAATATAACAAAGATTTTGTATTTGTAAAGCACAGTGGAGTGCAGGTCTTGACTTGAGTTTCTAAATAATGCTGTTCTGATTATTGCTATTATTACTGCTATCATTATCATGGCAGTCATAATCATTATTATTATCAATTATACAGAATAGTCACAGGTTATTTTCATCTTAATTGCTCATAAAATATCTTGAAGTCTGTTAGGTAGTGGTTTGTTTTTAACACGATTAGGTTCACTTCCAAAATCTGGAACTACATATATATATATATTTTTTCATAATTTCTCACAGGAATAAGTTATTGTTACAAATTCATGCATATATATTCCTTCAGTTAAAAGACATCAGTTATGGATTTCCAGAAAGAATTTTCTACCAAAATATCATAAGGAGGAGCAGCTATACTTTATGCATTTTGTTATGCAGAAAAAGTTCCTACTATGCAGTGAAACCTAACGTTAGGAATATCAATAGATAACATTTTGCATGTGACATCTGACTGTCATGCTGTCATGAGGAATATCTGCATTTTACTATGAGTATGTTTGCATAGTTTATTTTAGGAGCAAGGATGACAATCCCTGTATTCCTACACTGTAAAATGAACAGTTCTGCACTATGAAAAAAACAAAGGAGGGAAATATTTAATATCCCATACAATGTTGCTTCTATTTTATAAGGAGAATATGTTTATTTTCCTTTGTACTTCTGTGGACCCCAGAAAACTCTAACCTTGCAGTTCTTTATAGCATTGCCCATTAAAACTGTCAGAAACCAAACTAATTAAATAGAAAACACACTCACTTCTTTTTCAATATGAGGTATAAAAATAAAGATATAATTACTGGTGAAAATAGGACATAGAGCAGAATATAAAATTATATCCAACCAGTAAAAATTATGAATATAAATCTTAGTTGCCCAAATTACATCTTGTGTACGGTCTTGGGCATCATCAAAGATGATTGAGGGACTGGAGTATCTCTTGTATGAGGAAAGACTAAGCAAGCTGGGTCTGTTTAGACTGGGGAAGAGGGGATCTGGTCAATATGTATAAATGCCTGACTGGAGAATGTAGGGAGGAAGGGGCCAAGCTCTTCCCAGTGGTGGCCAGTGACAGGACAAGGGGCAATGGGTTTAAGTTGAAACACAGGAAGTTCCATCTGTATGTGAGGAAGAATTTCAGTTCCAATGACAATGCTCTGGCACAGACTGCCCAGGGAGGCTGTGGAGTCTCCTTGTCTGGAGATCTTCCAAAGCCGCCTCGATGCCACCCTGTGCCCTGAGTATCCCTGCTGGAGCAGGGAGTTGGACTAGATGAGCTTTAGGGGTCCCTTCCAACCTCAACTATTCTGTGATTTAATGAACAGTGAAGCATTAGGGAGATGATAGTGCTGAGCAGTTCTAAAGAGCATAACTACATATAAAGGTAGTAAAGGAGATCTGAGCTGACTATCCAGATAAAATTGTAACAGGGAGGGCTAACAGACTGTGAAATAACTTCCCAAGAAAAGTGTCAGAAGTCACATCTCTAAAATGATTTAAAAGCAGTCTGGACAGACCACATGATAATATTCTGAAGACAGAATATAAAAATGACTCCCAGCATATTTCGCAGCTCTAGGTTATGTAATTACTCCATTTCTGATAGATTCACCTCCTTTCCTATCTGTCATACTAGAGGGCTAGGAACCCGCCACGATAATGTGCAGTCCTTGTGCAACCATCAGGCATGAAGCAAATCATCTCACACTAGTTATTGGGCTGAAACAGGTGGGAAGTATGTACCAGGGCCGTGTTTTCACTAGAAATTCAGGACAACTGAGGTCTCTTAAAAAAAAAAAAAAAAGACTGCTCCGTTGTTCTCTTCTGTCTTTGGTATCCCACTTCTTGCTGTCTGCTGAGCTGGTGCCACCCCATTAGCTGTCCATTTGCTGTCTGGTTCTAAGGTTTGACTCCTTGAAATCTATGAGAGAGTCCCAAAAGAGACTCTGCTGCTTAGCTCATCCATGGGGCCAGATAATGGACTTGCATAGGACGGGAAAGTGCTCATCTTGGATAAGATTGACTTCTTATTTGGTCTTGTCTAGATCATGAAAATCCTTGAAAACCCTACCCACACCAGTATACATAACCAAGAGGCCACTGAGGACTTCACAGCTTTTACTGTACTGCTGGATTTACTCCACTTTATATAAATAACCAATAATGAAGCATTTGCTGGCCAAATACTTTTATTTTACTGCTTAAAGTTTAGACAGTGAAGTAGAATATGAGAAATTAAGTATTCAGAAGATCTCTGTGCACCTCAGACAAAGAGAGCAGGGCCTGAAGGCCTCTGAGGAGCTGGACCCAGCTGGCTAAATGGTTCTTCTGGTAGCTAGTGGTCACCACTTAGATGTGCACTATTACTTTGTGTCTTCTGTTTTCTTCTTATGTATTCAACCACCTGCTGAAATAATTGCAACTGGATACATATTCACGAAACAAACAATTCTCTGGAATTCAGAATTCAAAAATGTCAAGTTAAACTTCCCAGAAATTCTCTATGTTAGCACTTTTTAAATTCCATTTCTGGAAACATTCTACAAGGTTTTCAGTGGAAATGCTTGATGGTCTATCACATGGATTGCCTCTTACAGAAATGAAATTTTATCCTTGCCAATGTATCAAGGATCTGGTTATACATATAATTACATAGCAGGCTACTTTTTTTTTTAATTCCCAAGAGTTTTTTTTCCTTTGTAAAATGTATGATGCAAAGGAAATATTTTGGTGACAGAACACTTGCCAACATGCAATCAAAAATGAAAAAGCAACAACTTAAGACATGCTTAGTCTTAAAAACTTAAGACAATCTTTGTGACATGAAGTAGTTCTCTCATTTCATACCAGATACATGGATCTAAATAAAAAAAAGCATGATGCACCAAATTTGAAAATGAACAGACTAATCAATCAATGGCAACTATTGTAAAAAGCAGGCCAATATTTTGCTGTGAACCTGCAGCCAAAAGTCCTAATGAGCTTTGATGAAAAACGAGAACACAAAACGAACCTTTATTCCACCAATAAATATGAAAGCCCCCTGTAAGCTAAAAAGTCTGAAAGAATGCTTAGACTTTCTCTACAGATAATCAATATTTGGACTCTATTTGATAAATATGCCCTAACATTAGAAATAATTGCCTAAGCTATACAGTGTCATTATGTATTTGATAAACTAGCTATAGAAAATGTAACCCAGTTGGAGAACAAATTAGAGAATACAATATCATTAAAAGTAGCTTGCTTTTATAGAAAAAGTGAAGACACTAAGTGTTGGGCTTAACTTCATGTACAGAAAAGTTAGGAGAACTTACCCTTCAATATTGTTTATTTGCATGAAATATGTTTACTTATTTAATATCAGAATATCTTCATAATTTAATTAAGTATATATAAAAATTAAGACAAATTACATATACTGCTCATGGTGCACCCTGTGCCCTTGTCCAAGTCACTGATGAACAAGTTGAACAGCACTGGGCCCAGTACTGACCCCTGGGGGACACCACTGGCCACAGACCTCCAACTGGACTTGGCCCCATTTATCACCACCCTCTGAGCTCTGCCATCCAGCCAGTTCTCAATCCACCTCACCGTCTACTTATCTAACCTACACTTCCTGAACTTTCCTATGAGATGGTAAGAGAGATTATGGCTGGAGTGCAAACTGGATGAGTAAATCCCCTACATGAAGTGATTCAAGGGCACCACCCCAAGAGGAGCTGGTCAGGATTGAGATTTGTGCACTGGATAATATTTAAGGTGCTCCATGATCTTGATTCCCTAGCTGAGATCTACCTATCAGCAATTTTCTTCTGCTGACTTATTTCTTATCCTTTCCCATGGGGAAATACTTGTGGCTCTGGATTGGCTGTTCTTTAGGCTCTCTGTACAGCCATGTCACGCCAATATGGGGTCCACGTGAATGAGCCCTAACTAGGAAAGCCATAAGAACAGCTTCTGTCATCTGGTCAGTTGTGTGTTGGTGTCTCTTCCAGTTCTTCAAGAATAAATCAACAAGTCTCACAAACCAACCTGTGATATGCAGCAGCACATTTTGAGATGGAGTGTCAAACTACGGCCATATGTTAGATTTGAGTTTATCACACACCTTTGACCACTTTATCTGCCTCTCAAACTCTATCACCTAGGATTTATATCAACAATTACAGATTGGGAACAGATTCCTGTGACTAATATTTCCTTTTTTTCATTCAGACATGAAATTTCTTCTAAAATGACACCTGTGTGAGCTATTGGAAAGGTAAAAATCAGTGCAACTGTAGTGACAAATTTTCTTTACCCAGAAATGTCTTAGCTTTAATGTTCCATATATGCCATATTGAGTATGACTAGAAATGGGAAACCTTTATGCCAGTGGAAAGAAAAAGTTCTAGAAGATCTTGAGATATCTGAGCATTAAAATATGAATTATTTTTAAGCATATAAAACCTATTTTTGATAAGTTATGGCTATAACTACTTCTTGGCTCAGAATATACAGACTAGTAATCATGAAAGCTCTAGGCTCTTGGGATAGAAAGATGTGAAAAATATATTTCAGTAAATATCAAATTCGCTCCCAAACTTTATAAGAGGTTGTTTAATTTCACTTGCTTGTTATTTGTCCTTTTCTTTGTAACAGGCTCAAACAAGCCTGCCTTGGTTGTTATAACCATAGGAACAAAATAAGAAGGATTTTTACCTGCAGCGTGTAAACCAGAGATGAAGTATAAGGGATTTTTCTTCTCCCAGACAGCAGAAAATCACTCATCTGCCCTTCTACACTTCCTCAGCTCATATAAAGTGGAAGAAATAGTAGATCGTAATGCTCTAAAAGTTTTGATTCTTCCACTGTGAGTTTGGTGTGGTACAGAGAGTTTAGGAAGAAGATGAGGGACTTTTGCCTCCCCCTCAGTGTCAGCACACATGCCTCTTCCCTCATTAGATTAGGATACACTTCAACTGGAATTGACATTCCAATTCCATTCCTTGTGGTACATTCCCATTGGAATATAACAAAAGTGTTCCCTTCAAGTTTCTTAGGCACACTTGGTGCCTAAGATCTGCCTCAGTATTTACTGGAATTCATTAGTAAGCATTACTAACAGACAATAGATGGGAGAAGCATGAAATTTTGCTTGCTGATATGTATTAGTTAGAATCACAGATGTATCAATCAATTGGGAGAGTACTACTTGTTTTTTTCCCAATAATATGACATTTTAAGTTAGCATCTTGCTAGTAAACTTACTGATGTATGCCTATTTCTTATGATCTTGTTCTTTGCATTGAGAAGATTCTTCCAGGATCTTAGAAACATGGTGAGGGGGCTTCATGCCCAGGGCACCTTTATTGCTCTGTCTTCCTTGTGCCTGCCAGCAAAAATTAGGCCAATTCCTTCTATACATTGAAGGCAAATGAATGTGATGCTAGAATGAAAATTCCTACACCAAACAAACATGAAAAAATACATCTGTGTGTGCTGACAGATTGTTTTGTTGTGATTTATCTGGAACAGAAAACATTGAGTCAGTGTGCCTTGAAGTATCATATCACAGCAGTCATTAGATCACCCTGTCTGCTTCGGCTACTTAATCAAGCATGAGGCTATGAAACCACTTGGGTGGCTAAGACGCATAAATGACTGTGTGGAGATTAAAGGAGCACATCAGCACTAAAGTAGTTGGACAGTGATGCACCCTGGTACCTTTTTGGATGCGACCCTCGGGTGCCAACATTGCAGAAACCATCATGTCACCTCAGTGACAAGTGTCTACCTCACGTAATTTCTCACTTTTGAGGGTAGTCTTCTGTGACAGGAAGAGGCTGTTTGCTTTGGCGCTTCTGCTGCACACTGTTACACTTTACATGTCTTGCCACATATTTGTGATGTCCCAGATGACAGGTGCGTGTCTTAATAAGTTCTACCAGGGGCAAGAATTAGTAGATGCGAGAGCCTGCAGCAGTGGAAGCATCTGGTAGGAAGGAAAAACAATGTCTTGTATTCTGTCAAGTGTAATTAGAGTTGCCAGTTGTCATTGCTGCTAGCATTTAGTTAAGTAAGTTTCTCTGATGAGAAACTATCTGACAAAAGTCGAAGCCACCTAAATGTATGAGCAAGACAATTGCAAAATATCTTTTATAGTCTTATTATTTAACAGCTAACATCCTAACTCATGTACATGTAAAGATTTCAGTAAGCTAAAAAAAAAAAGGTACATTGAAAGTATTCTCAAAATAATTTGCTCCAATAACAGGCATTTGGGGAGGCTATTGATGCTCTGCACTTGAGGTAAGAAGGATAAATATTTTTTCTGTTTTTAATTGCACCTGGGAAATGTTCAGTTTCCCTTCTTACAGAATGCAGTACCTAGGAGCACTCAGTCCACAGCCTCAGGACCACCTGAAGATCTATTTTTGCCAAAAGTTTCCTTCAAATGCTGAAGCTTTCTGTTTTGAAAAATGTTACTGTTCTGAGCCCTCTGGCCAGAAGAGAAAGGAGGGGATCCTGTGAAATCAGTGTCATCTCAGCAAACATCCTTATAACTGCAGTATATAAGGGCTGTTTGTGATGATAAACTGCTGTGGACAATCAGCCTTTAAACTTGGTTTCTGGGTACCTGTGACAAAGGCAAAGAGAGCTTGCACACATCTTCCCAGTCACCTCCGTATCCCATAATCAACCTGCCCATGCTGGGAGAGGGAATGGAGCCCTGCTTGTGCCTGCTGGGAAGAAAATTGCAGCTCCTATTTCAGCAATCCCCTGTTGTATGTAATCCATCCTTCGTTATTTTTAATTATTTGTAGGCAAATATTTGTTGCTTGTTGTATCAGGGAATGATTTTATAATTATTGATTTGTTCTGTGATCTGCTGTCCTAAAAAGGAATTTGTCTTCAGAAATGTTCAAAGCAGAGAGTCTAATGAAAACTTAAGTTCAATACTTGCTTGATCAAGCAGCTTCTACTGAAGTTAGCAGAATCAGCACAACTCATACTATGACTGAATCTCCATTAATTTGTGAACTGGGCTTTTCGCTGTCACTAAGTATATATGCATACATGTGTGTCTTTGCTAATTACCTGCTAATAGGCTCTCTGCTGCATCTGCACAATAGATATCAGTACATACAGCAGTTAGGCTAAAAGTTTCATTTGGGAAATATTACAGAAACAAATAAATGTCTGTTTGCACTGACTTTTTTTTTCCTCACATGTTAAGTAGTTGCTATAAATGGCATGAATCTCCAAGCTTCCAAGAAAAAGAAGAAATCAAGGATTTGGAATTTTAGTAATGTAAATGTCAAGCCAAAGTTGTATTTTGCTAGATGCTACGGTACAGTGTTCAATAACCTTGCATTAGCAAAGGAACAGATACAGAGATTTGGCCTATGTATGGTCTGGTATAAAGAAATTAGAGAATTTATACTGGATGGGTTGAATTGCAAACAACTGTATAATTTAAAAAGATATTGTATATAAAACACATAGAAGATATTGTATGTAAAGCTATAGTCTCTGGTCAGATATATTCATATAATAAAATTTGTGCTGTTTAGAAAGTTGCTATTCTCAGGGTAAACCTGTAGAAATTCTGACAAATAGATTTGATTATAGCATTTCTGCAGGTAATAACTTCCCATATTTTGTTGAACTGCAGGGCTCAGCCTTAGCAAGCCCAAGCTCAAGCAGGGCAAAATGGCAGCAGCCACAGTCCTAGTCATGGGGTGCAGGTCGGACACTTCGTAGCTGCCAACTTCCTTGTCCTAGTAATATCAATCTCACACCTCATGTTCCTCAAATATGAGATCCCAGAAAGGAGTCTTTGGAAGCCCGGTTCTAATGAAGTCTTTGTGCCTTCGCCAAATGGCAAGAAAAGCCAAGCACCACAACTGCTGAAGAGGAGAAAGGGAAGGAGTGAAGCTGGGAGGCTGGTTGATTCCAGGATCCCCTAAACTGTCATAGGTTACAAACAGGTTAGACCAGTACAACTAAGGCACACAAAGAAGCACAGATCAGAAATCCTTAAACATGATTAGAAAAAGGGCATAGACAGAAAATGATACAATTTTCCTGTTTTTAATTTACATGACTGCTCGCTTTTATGCAACATGGCCCACAGCTGGCTGCTTATATGTCCAGTAGAGTCTATGTCCAAAAAGGTACCTCCATTCATTATGAAACCTGGCCTGAATAGCAAGTGAAAGACAGTAAAAATAAAGAGAGAACTTTGAACATAGTGTTTGGGAAAAGAGAATACTGACATTAGAAAGATACTTTGAAAGCAATGGCTGGGGAGAAGCCAGAGATGGCTATGCTGGCTGGACATGAACTCTACTCAAGTAATACACCCATAATAATCACTGAAAGCATTCCATTCCCAACAAAGCCACAAGGAGTAATATAGACTTCTGTTTTGTGAGGTCAAAACAGCCACATGAAACATTTTTTAAGAACAGGAACAAAGTAATGAAAATAAATGAGCCGAAATGACACAATATCCCCTAAAACTAGGAGTAAAATCCTGACCCTCTTGCCTTCAAATGGCCAAGTCCCTTCAAGACATCATAGACTGTAATAGAAATTGAATTATTTGCCAGATTTTTAAGAACACACAGGATCAATAAAAGCCTGTGATATCTGTAATATTTTCAAGAGAATATAATTCTGCTGTGTTCTCCTAAGGGCAGACTTTGGCCCCAGGCTGGGTATGTGCTTCGCAGAGGAGGAAGGCAACACTTTCAGCTACATCATTCAGGTTCATGCTGCTCTTTCAAGTTATAGAGTAGCTTTTATAGCAGTTTCATCAAGCCACAATGATCAGTGAAAAAATATCACAAGCAATCTACTCTATACATGAAATACTCTTTTAAATAAGGTAAGAAAATGAATACAGGAGTGAAAAATGTCTGTTTTGTAACAAAAGACAAAGAGAAGAATGACTTAAATTTATTGTATTACTCATTGAATATAGACTCAGTGTTTAAGTTCTTTTAGCCCAATTTAGGCTTCCAAAGTAGGGTAAACTTCCCTCTCTAGGCATGAGTGTCTATGTGTAGACATAATGAAATTGCCTTAGACCACAGAATTGATTTTCCTGGATTCCTAACACTTCCTCAGGAGTCTGGGCATTAATTCCATTTAGGATCATTTATGCCCTCATGCCTTAAAGGTGATTTCAAGACATGAAAGTTCATTGCAGTGTACTATGATGCTCTGCTGTGCCCCTGCTTTGCACACTTTTTTCCATTCCATTCCTCTCTCATGACTTCTTTTCGGGAAAAAAAAATTTTAAAAAAAAAGCATCTTAGAGACACACTGTTTCTTTCTTCCAGTGCTCAGTGTCCAAAAGGACAAGTTGTCACCATTGCAAATGTTGTAGTTTTGCTTAACAAGTCCCTTGTGCTTAGCTCATGCGGTATTTTCCACATTGTCAGACTACTAGTGGAAAATTAGAGAAATCTGTTCAAACCATGGTCAGTAACTCTCCAGAAGTAAGGGAAGGAAATCCAAGAGAAAGTGTGCAGTTTTTGATATTCAAGTGTCATTTTTCTTTTACAAGTACTTCTAAACACCAAGAATTTGCAAAAATTTTGCAAATATACTCATGAAGTGTAGGTGGTCATTGCAGATGGCTACTGCAATCATGGTGTCTAGCAGTGGATACAAGCACTGTGGATAGAATTATAGTCAGCTATTTTTCATTCTTCGTCTTTGGTTTAGTGGGATGGACAGTGAAGGAATTCTGAAAGGAATTTTGGTCTAATCTGGGGACCTCGTATTAGGAGTAGGCTCACAAATCTTTCACTTTATGTACTTGAAAAGTGTGTTCACAGATTTCTTGTAGACCGTGCTGGTCTGCTGGTACTGATCATTAACCTGGTCACACATGAAAAAGAGCCAGTAGCCAGAATGCTTAAAGTTCACATCTCAGACAACTCAGGAAAGGTGATGGCATTAAATCTGCTGAGAGCCTGTCTAAAGACTATGGCAAAAATTCTGCATAATGTACGTGCTGTACTTGACCTGAAATATTTGATGCAGGTCTTATCTATGAGACCTGAAAGATGTATTGAAGATGAAAGTCAAAGTGTTTAGCAATCAGGCAGTCTCCTGATTGTGTACCAGATCAACTGTGGCAGCTTACATGCAGATCTTGTCCTCTGCCTTTCACTAATTGTGTCCCCATGCACAATACCATTCCTACATGCTTTTCTTTCCTATATATTTTCTATTCCATTTGCTGCCTAGCCCAGAACCTCTCCTAAGCCCAGATGGTCCATCCTTTCCTGTCCAGTTACATGTAGAGAATACCACGTGTTCCCTTCTGCAGCCTTGATGTTGTCCACAGCCAGATGAATACTCTCAAAATAAGCAGCCAGGCTGCTTATGCAAATTTAATTGATTATATTTGCTTTAAACTTTGATATTATTTTTTCTCCAGCACTTTCTAATGCAAGTGATTTCAGCACAGAAGAGGACAATGACAACTGACATCTTAACATCATGATTCCAAAAGCCTGCTGTTATGCAGCTCCAGCTGGTTAAGCTCTCTGGGCCTGAGTAACTAGACATAGGAAGCTTACATTGAAACGTTATACTAGAGAAGAACGGTGAAGACACTGCAACAAATTAATTTACAGCTGAATTCAAGTTCCTAATGCTGACGCTTTAGCTGGTGACTATGTGTTTTGTGTAAACATTTGGACCACTTAATAACCTAAAAATGACCATGGTTATTAGTATCATTATTTTCCCTTTGTACTCGTTTTTGGGTTTTTTTTTAAAGTATCACTATGAGAAGATGGAAATGGTATTTAATGTTATTTCTTTTGCATCATTTATTTCATGCACATTATTTCCATGTAGTGCAAAGCATACATTAATTATTCAATATAGCAAGAACAGGGCATCACAGTTCCTCTGGATATACATGAGTTATAGACTGACCTGGTTACATCTAACTTTTATTCTTATAACTCGTGCTTATAGACTTTTTCTCAACAGATTCCTAGTCAATATGGTCCTGATTCACATAATGTAATAGTGCAGGTACGAGTTTTCTTATTGACAGGGCATATTCTCTATGTTCCTGCTCCCTTCCTTCCAGCCACAAGAATTAGCCCTGCTCAGGAATGCAGATACTACCAGTACTGCTGCTATGGCCACGTACGAGTGACTGCTGCATTGCTCATCTCTTTACTCAGGTCAGTGCCTTGCTAAACCTCGTGCTTAGTGCATGAGCAGGCTGCTAAGAGGGGAAATGGTGCCATCACAGCTCTGCCTGTAAATTCAGAGGCACTTGATTTTGCAAAAGGATGAGCACAGAGCCTGGAAATGCTCCTGCTTCTTGATCCTTTGCGGCAGGGCACAGGTCAGCTGCAGAAGACTGGGTTTCAGACAATGTTAAAGACCAATAAGCAAGTGTGTGCCTGTGCTGCTGCCTTGTGCTGCCCAAAACATATGTCTACTTCATTTATCTCTACTTGTGGCTCAGCAGGAAATGCACTGTATGGTCATTTCCATGTAGCCAACATATGGAACTTGTAAGAAGATTGAGCTTGGAAGATCTATGCATCAGGATGGACACCTACACCCAAACCACAGGTGTCCTTTGGTCTGCAGCATGGATTCAATGGATTCACCAAGCTAGAGGAAGTTGCATGTGAATTTCAAGGCACCACAAGGCCCAACCATCGAGCAAACAAATGTTCAGTCTTTCAAAAGTGCCAGTGTCCTGACAACACAGTGTTGCCTGGTGCTGCTGGCAGTCTTCAAAGTGCTGACTACGGTGGCCAGTAGAAGTACAACAGAGTTGACAGATGTTTCCCCTCAGAGAGGTAAGAAGCCGATGCCTCTATGCAAAGAAAAGTTATTCAGTGAGTACTAGGTTTGTGGTATTTTTGGCTGATGCTCTTCTCAGGGCTCCGTGACGCCCTGGTCCCTCCCTGCAGCAGCTTTGCTGTGTGCTGTATTGGCTTTGAAATGCTTGCCTTAGTGTGTGTATTCCAAAGATCACAAGGTATTCAGAGTACTGATTATGCCCTTGCTCATGTCTGCACAAGGGAAACCTCATCTAGACTGGGGTAATACTTGCTGCAGTATTGAGAAAGATAGTCCTTTCTTTTGCTTCCAAATGGTTTCTGCTGTCAAAAAAACAAATGTTATAGACTGAATCAATAGAATAGTGCTAATTAAAAGCTGTTCATGGATCCAGAATATCATATCAGAGAATGACTTGTGAGTAAATGTTATATTGGTCAAGTTAGAAATGAGAAAAGCTTAGTTCATCAGTTACCACCCAGGCAAATAAAGGACCAAATAACCAGTATCAATCATTGCCCTGTTCCAAACAATGTTCTCCCTTCTAAATGATGGTGTTATAACGATCTAGGTTCAAAGCTGCATAAATTTTTACTATAATGATCTTCTACTTTATGTATAGCCCCTTTTCTCATAAATGGTGGATGACAACGGACTATTGGCCAGGTAGTGGGTGATGCCTTTAGTATTGGCAAGGAGTGATTACTTCTGAAACTGTGGAAGTGCTCAGAACCACCAAGAAGCCAGGCCAGGATTCCCGAGGTGAAGGGCACTCCTCAGATATATGAAGCCATATAGGCTTTTAAACATCTGCTTGATACAGCTGAAGGTAATTGCTCCAGTGCTGAAAAAACAACATCGTTCTCAAGGGATGTGCGTGTTCTTTAGTTAAAATTTCAGGAAAATAACCTTTTTTTTTTTTCTAAAGGAAAGAAGAAAGTCATTTAGAGCTGAACAATCATTCTTAAAAGGTAGCACTTGTCTGACATGGCTACAGAAACACTATTCTTCTCAGGAAGGAGCTTGCAGTGTTATTATCATAATTCCTGCAGGTCCAGCTGCCTTGCCAGCAGAATGCAGAGTGGCTTTAATCACAGTTTAAAAAAAATATGGCAGATATTTATGGTAAGAACAACAGCAGTGTCAGCTGTGTCAGATGCTATAAAAATACCCCAGTCAGCTATCAGATCCACTGATTAAAAAAAAGAAAAAAGTATTTTCCTCTCAGAGTGTTGAGGTAGTTTAAAAAATGTATATGTAAAGAGAAAAATTAGATTTGAATCAAACATTTTCAATGATAAATTGCAGCTAAGGGAGTCTCCTGAGGCTTTAATGAACATGTTTGTATTGTCAAATGTGTCCAAGGAAGATTAAATGGAAAAGAAGAGAAGGTACCTTTCCCTCTCTCCTCTGCCATTACACCATCCCAGAAGTATGATTTCTGAATCGATATGGCCAAATTATGTCCCTTGCCCGCTTTCTATCACCCTCAGATTTGCACTGATGAGAATAGCTGACCCTGCAGCAAGGAAAAATAGTCAGAAACAGTAAAAAGTCGTCTGATATCTTACTTTTATGAATCTGCTCTGAAAATGACAGTTCTTTGTGTAATTAAATAACATCAACTGGCTGTCCTACTGCAGGGCTCACAAGGCAGTGGCAATGCGTATCTGCACCTTGCTGTTATCTACACGGACATCACTCCTCCCCTCACTGCTTCATAGCAAGATGCTCAGCAGAATATCCTCTTTATGAGGGTCAGAGAGAGATGGCATTTGAGGGTTTGGTTTTCCAGAGGACATATTCTGCTAGATAGAGCTCTCATAGGGAAATATCTTCTGTCCTTGTGCAACTTCTCTTCAGAAGGCTAAGGATAATTAATATATAGTGAAAATGGGGCTAACCAATTTGACTTATATGATATATGTGGTAATCATCCCTTATAAAGAGTTTGCATGTGAAAAAGGAGAGGTAGGGAAATGATCACACAGAATTTTAGAATAATTTAGAAATAAAAAATACTCTTCTTTGTAATTTCTGCCATTTTAATCACAAAATTAATATGAGAAATAGAAAAATGAAATAATCTTATTTCTTATCTTCTCATCTTATTAGAAAAATGAAATAATCACTTATTACCATACATTGGATATTATCATTCAAGAAGAGTTGTATGCAGAAAGTAGCATGTATTGTAGACATGTGAGAAAGGGTTCAATGGAACCCTTTCTGGAATGACTGGAATGGAAGATCTCCTTGGCTCCTGGTAGAAAAGCTGTGAGAGTTTGATTCAATTCATGCTGCTGTGTCCCTCTGCTTTCTGAGTCTGTACTTTTTCTGTTTCAAGACCTGTTAACACCTCAATTCAACCTTACAATTGGGAATTCAGATAATGCAGCCCTTCACTTCTGATCTTAGTTGAATACCAGTGCCATAATTTTATGCTTCCTTGCTTTCTGCACACCCTGACCTTTCATGTTTCTTGAGGGACATCTCATTTCCTCTAGCTTTTAAACAGCTCGACATTTATTTCTTTGTATTGGTGATACAATTAAGTACACATACTTAATTGAGTTACAAGCAAATACATAGAATAATAACAGGGTGTTTATCTTTGTCAACCTTAGACAGGTAATTAAATAGTCTCCTTCACACTCTTCTTAGCAAACAGAACCCTTTAAACTGATATGCCTCCTTTACATAATGTCAATAGACTGTCTTCTCCTCTCCTCTGTTTAGATGAGCTTGTGTATTCACTAGAAAATGCAAATTTGCCTTACTCAGGACTCATTTGGAAATGAACCTAACACTTCTATTAGACTAGCACTTCTGGTTCAGAGTCTATTAAAGCAGGATAAAATGTGAGCTTGTTGCTAGAGCTGACAGAAAACAATTCTAGGGGTAATATCATGGATACAAAGACTATTCACAGTTTTAGTGAAATACAATCTGATACGTGCTTGGATTAAACATACATATTGACTAAACAGAGTGGCAGATCTTTACCTTTGGTAAACTGATATGGCTC
The DNA here is from genome assembly GCA_032353885.1 of Nothura maculosa. Lineage (NCBI taxonomy): Eukaryota > Metazoa > Chordata > Aves > Tinamiformes > Tinamidae > Nothura > Nothura maculosa. The sequence goes on from JAUBOD010000001.1 coordinate 10,069,748, forward strand.
TATCAGAAATCAAAGGAGTTATGCTGATTTGTATCAATTGAGGATTTAGATGATTTACTCTTCTTGTCTCAAGAGAGTAGGAAATCCAGTTGCTCTCAGAATTGCCTCCGTTTTGCTTAACTCCAAAGGCTCTCTTAAGGACTGGCTGATTTTCAGAACATTTTTATAAGATTTTTCAAGTGGAATGGTCGCATGCCAAAGGCTTCAAAGTGTAGTCAGCTTGGATTTTGTAATCAATATGCCACTGGCTGAGGCTTGAATACAAACTGTCCTGGCTTTGATTTGTACTTTCCTCTCTTACACTTGTTCCCCCACTGCTCCCTCAAGGGCAGAAGGAATGGTGCTTCTCCTTCTACCTTTTTGTTAGTGCTATGTCCTTTCTCATCACTTTCCACTATGGGCCCCAGGGATCTTCATAAGGCTGAATTTTAAAAATGCACAGTTCAGCGCAGCATACACAAACGTTCTGGCAATAAAAACAGCTATTTTTCTTCTAGAGTTTATGATAGTTTCTGATGAAATCCAGTTACAAACATTAGGATGCACTTCAATCAAATGTTGTATGGATTTGGGATACCATTGTAAACAAGACAGCTCATAGCAATACATGTTAGGGACATTTGCACTGAAATCACACTATCCTATTTTCTGCAAAATTGCTTTTGCACATATATCATTCCTCTACTATATGGAAAAAAATACCTAGAGCATAAATATTGACATTTATATTGTCCATACTTGCACATGCTAAAGAAATCATTATTTTTTAAAGGCTTTTGATAAAGAATGGCTGTTGGAAGGTTAAGAGTGGGAACAAACATCTCAGTGGCTCCACAGTGTACTTCTGTTTCCTTGGAGATTCCTTTTAATGTAGCAATAAGAAAAGAAAATTCACCATTCAGAGTGACGTGCTTTTTTTAACTCACAATTTTAAGCAGAAAAGAAATATGAATATGCCAATACCTTATCCCAATAGTGATGTTATGCAGCCTCAGGTTAGTGATGATCAGATTTAAATACTTCTTTTGAGAATATACTCTTATTTGAACACTGAATTCCATATATTATTTCATATTGCAATTATTACTCATTTGTTATATACTCAATATTTCTCTTCAGTGAAAGTAGTTTTGGAGAATTTTCAAGCATGCAGACAAAAAACACTCACAAACCTATAAAAGCTGATCAGTGTGGCCTGGATTTACTGTAACATAAATATTTTTGTGCTCAGAGATGTGTTCAGATGCCAAATAATTTTCTCTTCTCTTGCCAATGATAAAGAAGTAGGTTCCTTGTTTCAGATTTAGGTTTATATCCCAAAATCCAGGAGAAAAGTTCCGGACAGAGAAAACACCAAGAATATGCTGTTTGCTGGAGCAGGAGGCAGCTAGACAAAAGAAGCATCAAAAATGAGCCAAAAGAGATTGAAGGATGAGAGAAATGTAATCAGGTAGGTACTACACAAAGCATATTTTTACATAAGAAGGGATCAGTTAAAGAAGGCCATGGAAATGCTAAAAGGTCAGGATAATAATGAGGAGGAGATCTGTGAAAAAGTGGAAAAGCTAAGAGCCCATGTGTCCCCAGAGTAGGCTGGGGATGCAAATGCATCATGAAATCCTCATTAATCAGGAACTAGATCTACATAAGACCTGATGGACAGGAAAATTGAAAATGCCTTTACCAGTGTGCCAAACATAAAACACAGGCAAATGTGTGGTACTTGAATAAGAATTTAAGGATCCCAGACACTAACATCTACAGTTACATTTTCCCTGATTTGAACTATACTTCTATCATTTTTTAATGATGACAATGATGTTCAAATCTCTTAGTTGTCTAGGGCAAAAAACAACAATATCTCCCGTTGTTTGGACACAGTGAATTTTGTGAAGAAAATTAGAAGTTGAAAGCCTCATTTTGAACTGAAGCATATGACAGCACATCTAATCAGGAGGGAACCTATAAGACACGGATTTGCCAGACTACCTTAAAAATGAATGCTCTGTTTTTGAAGTGTGGAGTTATTTTCAGGAGAAACAATTTGCAGTAGAGGGAGCTGCAGGACTAGATCAGACTTAAATACAGAAGGAAACCGTCATTGCAGAAAGGCAGAAAAAATAAGTATTTACATTGGCATGTAAAATTATTAAACCATGTACTAGAGTTCATTATCATAAAATGATTTAACTCTAAAACTCTCCAATTCTCTTTAAGATATGGAGATAACAAAGGAGTTTCTGAAATGAAAAAATAAAGGCAAACTCTTTTGAAAGTCAGTGGCAATAATGGCAATAGGTAACCCTTGATTGTAGGTGCAGGGACTCAAATAACTTGCATAGCATAGAAAAATAAGCACAATTATCTATGCTGTTTAATATCCTGTTATATTTCTGTGCAAGATAATCTACTTCTATGTAAAACTTTTTTTTTTTTTTTTTTTTTGGATGTGCAATTTTTCATAGATGTGTCACTATGAAACTTTCATTTTAGGCTCAAAATCCACCGAACATTTTTTCTCTGGAGAGATTTCTGCCAACACTGGCCAGCTGGCACCACTTGAAACACTGGGCCATTAATAGCCCTCAGGGTTAGTCTTCTCCATAGAGAATCATAGGGACACCATAGGGAGTGAAAAACAAGACCTTGGCAAAGGAAGATAAGTTTACAGCAAAAGACCTGAAATTATTTACAGGTCTCAGAATTTATCCAAGAATGAATCTAGAGTTAGGCAACATTCATTTCCTTTGCCTCCAGCATTGTCAAGAAGAGAAAAAGGTTTGGATACCTCAGAGACCTTTGCTAGGACCTTGGAGGAACACAGGGCAAGGAATTGCAGTCTCCTCCTCCCCTTCTGTGGGTAAGGTGCATTGTGTCAGAGGCTTTCATAAGGGATTGGGCTAGCCAGCAAACCTTTCCTCATCCTTTATTCTCTATGAGTTCCCAAGGAAAAAAAATGAGCATAGTCTACTTTGCTAATAAATCTCTACTGTGTTTTTCCTCAGTAGTGTTATAGAACAGATTTGTGCCAGATCAGTAAAGTTTCCACCAAAAAACAAGGCAGTGTAGGTTGCAATAGTCTTCAGCCCCAAAATTCAAGCAATTTACAGTGCTCAAAGTATACAGCACTTTTTGATAATTTTTTTTTGACTGCTAAGTCTGCATAGTCACAGATCTTTTGATATTCCAGCTCATCCCATCCCTCTTCTGCACTAGTCTGTTGAGGAAGCATTACAGTGAGGCATAGGCTCTGCCTGCTGTCTCCACCTAACAGCCTCAGGCTGCAGTCCTCAAGGGCAGACAGCAGTAGTTCTGTGCTTCTGCCTGGTTTCCGTTCTTCTCCAGAGTCTGTAAAAGCTTTTATCCAGGAAAACTTCCATTAACTGAGACTCAAATTTTGTTGTTAGCCACAGCTTTGCTTCCTGTGGGAACTTATCACGCTTTTTGGGCTTAATAAAGTAGAGAGCTTAGCTTAAGTAGATGATGTAGTATAGCATAGGGCATAGAGCATAGGGAATGGCGTTTGGAAGATCTCTCGTTGTCACGGGAAGCTAGGAGCATAATTAATTAGCTTACTGATAACCCCATGCCGACTAATTGGGCAGTAAGTGAGTCTCCCCACCTAACTGGAGTATATATACAAATCAAATGATGCAATAAACGCCATTTGCTGCATCCTCATATTGGTGTCTGTGCTCTATGCCCTGGGGCAAGTAGAATCCCAGGTCAGTCCAGCTAGCGAACAAGGCTTTCGGCAACAGATTCCAAATAGAGGACAGCAAACAGTGAAACCAGCCCATTCTGGCGAGGGAAAAAGACTGTGTTTATTGTTTCCTTATCCTGCTATCTCAGGTTTCTCATAAAAACCTGAAAAACTTTAGTAGAAATTTATAACTAAAATAACACTAAGGCTTTGCTCGTTTTCCTCTAAGTTTACAGCATTATGAGAAATGACATTCAAAAGATGACCCTCCAACCACTACTTGTTTTATCAGGTTGATATTTCTTCAGATGGGGCATGACAGTCTCTACCAAAACTGTCACCCTCAGTATCTTCTTGTTTGATAGGTATCACTGACATGAGGTACCTATGCTCAACACACCATGAGAGAGACATCTTATGCAGATACATCTACCTTTTTTTTTCTGAAGCAACCTCATCAATACTAGCTTTCTGTTTAGAGTCACATCTTTGGTGGGAAATAGAAATCAGCTTTGAACAATCTTTCTTGATATCAATATTCTGCTTCTTTTTCCTTGTCTGTGATATATAAATACTGAACAGGCTGAAAAACAACGGAGAGGGAACACAGCAACGTGGGAAAGGGTATTGCTCTGAAGGAGCAGTTCTCAGTGCCCACTATGAATAGAACAAAAAGCTAAAATGCAAGAGGGGATGATTCATTTGACAAAGTAACGCAGCAACTCTGAAGATCTTAAAACCATCTGTTCTGGTAGTTAAACTTCTTCACAGCATCAATATCTTTGAAAGCTCACAAACATTAACCAGGAATGGCATAGGTACACATGTATGTATATATGAAATGGGAAAGGATGGTTTACATCACTATAGATCCTCCATTCTGGGAGTTACAGGGACAGATCCTTAGCTGGGGTGAATAGCTGTCATGCAGCCTGAACTTAAGCACTGATTAACCTACCAACCTTCCTACCTCTTGCTGGCCAGTCACTCCTTCCTGAAATACAGTTGCTAAACATCAGTATGAAAATGAGTATATGGCAGATTAAATAGCCATTTTAGAATATTGCAAGGAGTTGCTTCTACCATTCCCCATTAATATCCATGCTAGTGATGCTGCTTGTTTTTCCAAAGTCTGTGAGCAGAAGCATAAAGGATGACCATTATTGTTTTTTGGCAATATATCTTCAAAACAGATATAAAGCTTTTATTCCATCTACACGTTGTAACAGCCAAACTTCTGGCTATCAACTCAAAGCTTTAGTGCCAGTTTTCCTGTGCTTTTAAAGTACACATGACCAGGTAATGCACTCCAGTAAAAACTAAGAAACAAAAAACAAAACAGACATTTTGTATTTTACTTTGTTTTCTTATTTCTTTTTACTGTACTTTTCCTCTTTTGAAAATTTCCTTTGCATTTCTTTTTGCTCTTTCTAGGATTGACTATCATTCTTTGTGCTTTTGTGTGACTATGCATGTGTGTATGTGAATGTGTGACTTTTGCTTAAAAAGAATAGTCTTTAACTATTTTCCTTGACAACTTTTTCTTTTCTTGTTCCTTCTACACTAAAGTTATTTCTGCAAGGTAGAGAACGTGAAGTGTCAGCCATATCATTTAAGAACATCTGAAATGCATAACCTTGCAGAAAAAAGGCCTATGCTCTCTAAATCAATTAGACTAGCCACACACTAATTAAGAACATGTATAAGCCTTTGAAAGGTGCACGCTACGTGTGTTTCTGAGGATAAGGCAGACATTGGGGGTGACCGTCACTTCATTATGGACAAAATTCATTTAGTGCAAATTAACAGTTAAAAATCCGTTAAATTGTTAACTGTAAACTGTTAACTATTCTGCTGTAAATATGAAATAGCAGCAATGTAATTGATGTGAATAAAATGAGGAAAGAGTGTGTGAGTTTAGCCTGGAGAAGATTGAGAGGGGATCTGATCAATATGTACAGACATTCAAGGGCAGAATGTAAAGAGGAAGGGGCCAAACTCTTCTTGTGGGGGTGGCCAGTGAGAGCGCAAGGGGCAATGGGTGCAAATTAAAATCCAGGTGGCTCCATCTGCATATGAGGAAGAACTTGTTTGGTGTGAGGGTGCCAGAGCCCTGGCACAGGCTGCCCAGGGAGGCTGTGGAGTCTCCTTCC